>OZ012737.1:193420265-194620265 GCA_963859935.3 Lathyrus sativus
GCCATTGTTATGTGAAAATGCAGCAGAAGGCAAAGTTCAGTCAAGGAAGAGTTCCAAGTTGTTGCTACCATACATACACATTACATTTATGATATATGAGAAATTAAAACATGGATTAGGATCAGAAACAGACTGTCATCAAGAATGATAACACAGTTGCAGAAAAATGGCATTTGGAGGCATGAGCATATTCATCTTTAGTTCTAAGTCCTTATGGATCAAAACAAGCATTTACACATCTCCTATACATGATTTTAAGTGACTGCCAATAAACAATAGGACTCAAAATAATCCACTTCAGAAATGGCATGCTGGCTGCAACTTTGGTTTCTTCAATACCTCAAAAAGGTTCAATTCATGATTTAAAGCATACTTGCATCAAAAGATTATATACACACATCAATTACTTATAAACCAAGATGTCTAAGCAGGGGAGTGAGTCTCTAAACAGGTTGGTATAGAACAGGGCATATAGTACGCAGTTTTGTTTTTGTTGTTTTTTTTATGAGGCACACAATGTCCAAAGATAGCTTGAGGCAGGTTCAGTTTAAAAGAAGCATGTACACATATCATATGTGCCCTATAGGATGATTCTAGACACAAACATATGCACATTCAGACCTATAATCCTAGTTAGCATGTCTATAGCATAAAAATGCAAAATGAGGCTTTTGGTGATCAAGAATGTAAACCAGACATGAATAGCTTCAAACAACCCTACATACTCAACAAGCTTATGACTTTAAAAAAGTTTCAAATCACTCCAACTGTTGTCTTCATGTTATGACAGAATTCACATGAATCACACAAATGACATGCTTTTTTACAATATGCTCAAAATGCCAAAATGTGGAATTATGGTGCAAGAGACAATATTTAGGAGCTACATACCTCTAGTAGACTTTGTTGAACATGCTAGAATAGTCAAGAAACCCAGAGAACTTCAATCTTCTTCCTTGCCTTGAATCCTTTCTTCACTTTTAAGCAAAATGCAACTAAGATGCCAAATGAAGAAATGTGACCCTCCAATGATTTCTAGCACTTTGAACAATTGAGAAACATCATATGAGAGGTGTTAGGATGATTGAAATGCCAAGAAAATATATGGAACAAGATATGGCAAGTTTTGTAGCTTTTGGTCAAAGTAGTGTGGTGTGAGAGTTGACTTTTTGATTGGGGAAGTTTTTGGGTGGTTTAATTGTTTAGACACCTTCTATACCATATTTGTAGAGTGTGTGGATGGTTGTTGGAGTGTTAGAAGGTATGGAAATGATTTTGGCAGCCCTTGTGCCAAGACAGATTTTTGAGATTTTAGTGAAAAGTGAGATTTGGTGATTTTGTGATTTTGAGTGCAAGAGCAAGGGCAGAGGTTTTTTCTGGTTTTTAGAATGTTGTTGATGATGGAAATGAAGTGAGGAAGGCCTCCTTTTATAGGCAAGTGAGAGTGAGGGGCTGGTTTGAAGCTTTCTTCATTTTGAAGAAAGGTTTTGGATATTTTGGAGAAAACCTCCCTAGGAGGGTTTTCTTGGCTGATAATCCAAGCTCATTAGTCAATAAAATTTATGGGTTTCTGAGGCTAATTTCACGCTAAGAGCATAGACTTGTGGCTGGTTCAGAAATTGGCTTTACACCTCATGCTTCACTTTTCACTTTTTGATGCAAGTTGCACATCCACTTGCAAGGCAATGTGTGAAGCTTGCTTCTTTGATTTTTTCTGCATAACTCCTTGGTTTCTCATGGAAAATACTCCTCACATATCATATAAAACATGATTAATCAACTGAATTTGGCCAATTTTGATGAAAGAAGGTATTTTGCAAAATGGACAATGTGGGACTAAAGTGTGAAACCCCTAACTTTGCACACATGTAACTTTCTGCTCACAACTCCTCTTGAGATGTGCTAGTACTTTTTAGAAATTCCTCACATAGCTCTAAAACATTCATGTTTTCATGAGTTTCAATTTCCCAAAGGAACTTGGCCAAAAATCCCTCCAAAGTTGCTAAAAAATGAGCTTAAAAATGAAATTTTCCCAAGTCTTTTTCCCCTCTTGAAATGAATTTGATCATAACTCCAAATCTATGCATTTTCTGATCATGGACCACTTAGGGACTTTTGTAGGACTTGTCAAGAGCTTCCAAATGAGCTTTGAACCAACTCAATTGGATGTGTGGTTAAGGAGTTATGGTTTAGCCCTTTTCAAAACCCTAATTTCCCGATTTTACGATTACTCCTTCATCCTTGATCCAATGGTCATGAAAATTGATATGCAAGTCCCATATGACATAAGGAACAACTTTGTTTCACAACTTAAAGTCCAATTCATAAAATTTGGAGAGTTGACTTTTCAGTCAACCGTACGATCGATCGGTGATTACCGAGTCGCCTGTTGACATTCCGGTCCTCCTGAGACCTTGAAACTTCTTGGATGAACTTTATTAAGCTATATGAACTTCATGAATCACAATCCCACCATTTAAACATCTTCCAACATCAAAGTCAAACTTCAGTTGTCTTTTACCGATCCAAAACCCTAATCGAATGCTCTGAAATGCACTGCTCTGAATTCTGGGGTAGCAACCTCACATTGACTTCTCAATTGACATTATATAATACCCTTGACCTTGTTTCCTATCTGAATGAGCCCAAAACATTGACTAATTACAAACCCTGAAGTTTCGACTTTGACTGTACGAAACCCTGATTCATCTGCAATTTGACAAAGACAGACTTGCACTGGGTTAAGGTTAGAAAATTCATGAGTATGCTCCTAAAATGATAATGAGAATCTAAGGGGTCAAAATTTGGGGTGCAACAGTTATCATGCAAAGGATGGACCTAGAGTTAGGATGATAGGGACTATCCTATTTGTTATCATGCAAAGGATTGAAAGCCTAATGTCTCTCCTACTCCTCTCTTAAACAGAGGGACTATGAATCCTAAGGGATCATGTGAGAAAACACAAGTAAACACCACACTAATCAATCACAAATGAGAACAAGGATAAAAGAAGTCTCAAAGAGAGAGGAGAAGAAAGATGAAGAACAAACACAAAAGGGTCAAACCCAAACAAAATGGACAAGAAACACCACAAATAATCATATCATAGGTGCATCCCAAATCCACAACAAATCTAAAATGCAGACAAACACTAAAGGCAAAGCAAACCACCTAATGCTCAATCAGATGAACCAAACAAGAAGCAAAGCAAGAAGAAAAGCATCATGCCCTCAAATGAACCAAGAGATAAGATGGGGCAGCAATGAAACAAAAACAAATGGTAATCATGAGTGCACAAGAGGGATCACTTGAGTTTGTCATTCAAAGTCAAACTTCAAAGTGAATCAACCATCAACAACAAACACAACTGAGGGAACACAAAGGCAAATATCAAAAATCCCAATGGAATGAGGAGAAGTCAAGAGAAAATCACCTCATAAAGGACCAAGATCATTTATTCACAAAAATAAACAAATAAAACCCAAAATAAAAACAAGTAAAAGGAAGAAAAAAAACCTAAAAAAGAAAAGAGGAGAACAAAGCATGAGTGAAGACTCAAAGGCATCACCATAGGTCTAGGACCATCATAAGATCATCTGAAAATTTTCTCAACATTTTCTAATGCTCAAAAACAATTTTAAATTAATAAAAATCAAGCAAATAAATAAAAAATACATGAAAATACCCAAAACAGAAAAAAAAAATCCAAGAAAATCACCATAGGTTCAAAACCATCATAGGATCATATGAAAATAATTTCATAATTTTAAATGGCTCAAAAGTATTTTTAAACCAATTAAAATCATGCAAAACAAATAAAAATCATGAAAAATACAAAAATGCAAAATAAAAATCCACAAAAATATAAATCCAAAAGAGAACAAATAAAATAATTTTAGAAAATATTTTGGTATTTTTCTGATAAAAATGAATTTATTATGAATTTCTGAAAATAAATGTAATTTAAAAACAAATTAGAAAAAAGAAATAAAACAAAAACAACACAGCGCGTTGGATTTCACTTCATTAAATGAAGTGGCTGATCCAAGGATCAAAAAGCGCGCATCCACAATGGACACTAGTCAGCTCACCCACACAGATCCAAATAAAGTCAAAAGCACCAGATTAGAACAAGTGGCATGATGGATGGTGAGATCATCATCTTCATCCTCCAGCCACCTGAAACACCCAAGAATCTACAGAAAATTGTGGATCCTTCAAACCATAACCAATGGAGCTCATATTGGTTTCATTTGATGCGTCTTTTCAAGATGATCTCAACCATATCATCGCGTCAAATTTCTTTAAACTACAACTCACTCGATTTAAAAAAAACAGAACAAGATTTAAACACGAATTTGAAAATTCAGCAACAAAACTCAACTACAACTAAAAACTAACTATACAAACAACATCAGCATATCAAGGGAAAAATTTTAGCAACAAATTTAGATCGGAATGGTTGAGAATTATACCTGTTGAAGCTCAACCTTAAAGCTCTAAAAATGGAGTTCCCTAGCTTGATTCAGGCCACGATTCTTCAAGCTCTTGATCTGGTTAGCTTCACTAAATGTTGGTGAAGCTAACTTAGTGGAGAATTTGAGTGTTTGAGGTGTGGAAATGGAAATTCGAAGTTCAAGCTCAAGAAATCAAATGGGATCTTGGCAGAATGGTTTTGGCTATCAAAAGTTTGTGGAAATGGGTGCAAATGACTCCCTATTTATAGAAGAAGCTATCTGAATCAAAATGAAGGGTGAATGAGGCAATTTGGATGGAAATCGTATACACCTACAACATGAGGAAAGTGTGACCTAAAATTTGTCAAAACTCACCCAAACCTTGCGTTTCAAGGCTCTAATCAACCCAGGAAAGTTGGTTAATCATGTTTAGATTGAATTCGTGGCTTAATTTGGTGTTAGAGGCCAATTCAAACAATTTCGATTCTGACTTGAAGTGGAAATCAATCTTTGAAATTCAATTTTTGCAGCCACGATTCTCGCAATTTAGGAGGCTTTTTAAAATGATTCTTCTTGCATAGGAGAGAAATTAGGCTTTCAATCCAAGCATGACAACATTAAGTTAGTTTCCCTCTTCATCCCAACCTTAGGACCATCTTGTATGATAACAGTTAGGGTTCAGTTTTGTAACACCCCATTCTAACCCAACGAATAAATAAGAAAAACAACAGAAATATCAGAGTTCATAAAAACAGACTGCATGACGACCGTCATGGAGTCGTGACGACCGTCACACTCACAAAAACTGGACGCATCAGAGATGTTACACTTCAACTTGAACAGAAACCATACACTTGCAATTATTCATTCAGTATCGTACATAGCACAGATTTTTGGATGAACAAGTAACGACAACATGCTCAGCATCTTAATAATAAAACACCCTTTTATTTCGCAGAGGAACTTAATAAACTTTCAACAACTCATGATAAATTCAACAACTATATTTCATTGAAAATTCAGCAAGTAATTATCTTGCATCAATTCAACATAACAACGAGTTTCAACCATAAAAATCAGCACTACTAATTCCTCGGTATAGTGCATCCAACCAACATTTGGCACTTAACGGCAGCCACCAATTTAATGAAAAATACTTGATAAAATTCAGCAACAAGGAAATTAAATAAAAGAAATAACATCAATCGTTCATCCCCCCAAGAGTGCTACGTATCAGAGCGACCAACAACCTTAAACGAAAAGCTACACTTTATTCCGGATTACCTGCAAATTACCACCAACGGAGGTAACATACAACGTAAAGGGTGAGATATTAACAACATAACATAAGGCATGATAAAAGTCATGTCAGAATATTATCACAACATTATAATTCCAGCAGTTCGCATAAATATTAGTAATAATAAACTACAACCACCCACAATAATTCGGGAGACAACTCTCCACAATAATTCGGGAGACAACTCTCCACAATAATTCGGGAGACAACACTCCACAATAATTCGGGAGACAACTCTCCACAATAATTCTGGAGACAACTCTCCACAATCATTGTATTTTGTCATTAAAGACACAACCGTCGCCAATCCAAGCCAAATGATATGCTATGAGATGCAACTATTATGGACTATAACACAACAACAACAACTGTGCAACAACCGTGCAACAAGGCATCACGCCTACAACCAATTATCCATAACAGAAACATCACATTTCGCATACATCATGTACTCACCACTTCAATCTGTTCATATCAGAGAACTACCAACAATATCGTTCCTACGAATAAGACTCTAACACATTTTCGCAGAGAACAATTAAAAACAACCTCGTCTCTACAATTGAGAACTCAACAACATTTTCATATACCTTCATACGGGTAATATAACTACAACTTACCCACATAATCCAAGGAGAATATTATAATAACATTTTCACAACAGTGACATAACAACTTCATATGCATCAAGTATTCATCATTTCAATCTGTTCATGTAGGGGAACAAGAACAACATATTTTCGACAATTAAGAATTCAACACATTATCGTAAGAACAACATTACAACTTTTACTCACTAAATTAATTATAGTTCCTGAAAAGGTTCGTTAACAACGGGGCAACTAATCTTGCCTCATTAAGGGCAACCATACATCATCGTACAACACTGACGATATAACACATTTATTCCTACATAGAAAAACCTCGTCCCTAACATTTATCGAGTAACGGGAACTATATCTATGATTCGACTCCCTACCTGAAGTCGATCAAATAAGAGCATAATAACAACCTTTTCTCAACAAAGGGGAAATTAGCGCGTGTCGGCGCCGATTCCCAACATTACTACATAAACTAAGGACATAAACACTGATGCAGGCGTAGACAAACATTAACCCTTAATATTTCTCAACCTACGGGAACATTTACCCTTAATATTCTCTTAAAATTTCTCAACCTATGGGAACATTACTACGGGAACATTACCACGGGAATATCACTACGGGAACATTACTACGGGAGCGTTACTACGGTAACATTTCCACGGGAATATTACTCCTTAATATTTATCGATCTACAGGAACATTAATCCTATGATTCAATTCCCTACATGAAATTGATCATACCCACAGTTATAAAATTGAACTCCACCCTTACCTTAGAATAGAGGCCAATTCCAAGCTTTCGGTTCTGGTTCTGCTCTCCGGCGACTTTTCTGCAACTATCTTCCAATTTCACTTATGGACAATTCTTCTGTTCTTACTTTCTCCACAGTCACGTTCCTTTTTCCTTCTCTTCAACCTTTTTTTCCTCAATTTTGGTTTTCTGAGCAGTTTATCGTGATAATCCTCTTTCTCCCACAACTTCTCTAATAACTCCCTTCTCTCATTCCATCCACTAATATTCCAAATAATAATAATAATAATAATAAAATAGTAATAATAATAATAATAGTAATAATAATAATATAATATTACTACTAGTTATTAAATTATCATCATTATTAATTATATTATATTACTATCAAACTCAATGATTTATTAAATGGTTTCCTATACTTTAAGGACACCCACCAACGCTCTTAGACACACTCCCACATAAAGGAACATCAACAATTCATAAATAATTTAATTAAAATGAACGGGTGTTACAACTCTCCCCTACTTAAAAGAATTTCGTCCTGGAAATTTCCTCAATCAAACAGCTCCCAACCAGCCCACTTTCACCAAAGCAATCTCTTCACCTCGAAGTTGTTTCTCGTTCATCCAACTGAACTAGCAACGCCTCAACAGTCAAATTATTTTCACTTGTACACCATCCATCTGAATCAATGTACTCCTTCAACTTAGGCACATGCCACATCATGTAAATTCCCACGAGTGACAGCGGTAAAACAGCCTAACTTGCTATTTTTCCCACGCTTCCGTTGCGCCACTCTGGTGCAGATCACAAAACAAAGTGTGCTTCCGAGACGTCAAGCTCGACCAACACCAATTACTATCATAACTCTCAAAACACGTCTTTCTTGGATCCTTTGGATCTTTTCAGTCGTCTCTTGCACAATCTCAGCTAGCTTCAACATAGAATGATTAATCTCACTTGTCACAACCATCTTCTGAACTATCTTCTTGATGTTCTTATTGGCCGCTTCGCCAGCGCCATTCATCTTGGGCCGATAGGGAGATGAATTGTGATGCTCAATCTTGAAATTCTAGCACAATTCCTTCATCATCTTGTTATTCAGGTTCGAACCATTGTCAGTAATGATTCTTTCAGGAATGCCGTAGCGACAAATGATGTCCTTTTTGATAAACCGGGCTACTACTTGCTTGGTATCATTAGCGTAAGACGCTGCTTCAACCCATTTGGTGAAGTAATCGATAGCTACCAAGATGAACCGGTGTCCGTTGGATGCGGTGGGCTCAATTTTTCCTATCATATCAATGCCCCACATGGAGAAAGGCCACGGGGACGCCATAACATTCAAAGGGCTCGGCGACACCTGAATCTTGTCGGCATAAATCTGGCATTTATGGCACTTCTTTGCAAACTTGAAACAATCTCTTTCCATTGTCAGCCAATAATACCCTTCTCGTAATAACTTTCGAGACATAACATGTTCGCCGGCGTGCGTGCCAAAGTTTCCCTCGTGGACCTCTTCCATAAGCAGATTAGCTTCTTTCTCATCCACACATCACAATAGCACCAAATCATGGTTTCTCCTATACAGAACACCATCTGGATTCAAGTAAAAATTGCCAGCCAATCTCCTAAGAGTCTTCTTATCACGGCTGGATGCCCCAGTCAGATACTCTTGGTTCTTTAGGAAATTCTGGATATCAAAACACCACGGCTTGCCATCAGAAGCTTCCTCAATGGCGAATATAAAGGCAGGCCTATTGTCGCTTGCGCGAAAATAAGGTGTCGGCATGACAGAAGAGTCGCCACCTTTCGTTATTTATCCCTCAGAGCGGGAAAGGAAATGATCGGAAAAACCTGACGGAAAAGGGTAAGACAAGGTCATCGCAACCATTGTCTGGGTTCGGGAGTCGGTTACGCAAGGGGAAGGTATTAGCACCCCTCACGTCCGTCGTACTCGACGGGATCCTCGCTTGTTTGTTTACTTGGACGGGTTGGTTATAATCTATCTACCTATCAAGGCTGGCTGACAAAAGAAAAGAAAAATGACTCGGCAAAGCGTCGCACTTTATGCCTACGTATTCTCATCAGAGAATGAGAAATCAGAGTCAACGTAGTTCGGCCTAACTACGGGTTATGGGGGAAAGGTTGCTCGCTAGGACATCACATCCTATGCCTACGTACTTTCATCTGGTATGAAAGATCAGAGCAAACGTAGTTCGGGAAACTACGGGTTATCTCCTAAAAGAAGTGTTTTTTATTATGTTTGCGATCTCAACCGCACTAGAGACTATGACCTGAGAGTGAATGCATCGCATGTCACCCACGGGGTACCATACTAAACATCCAACCTCAGATAGCTTAAGGCTCGTAACGTACGAAAGAAATCATTCATGATTACTGTATCTTAAACTGCTTCGAGATGAGAAGAGAACAGGCCCAACTAGGAGGGAGACTATCAAGTCCTACTGTTATCATGCCATGGATTCATCCTATGGTTGAGGTTTAAACAGGGAACTCCTAGATGTTGTCATGCATAGGTTTCAACCTAAAAGTCTATCATCAAATCCTCATCAGAGGAAATGAGAGTCCTAAGGGATCATGTCAATGATACACCAAAACAGACAAAAGCATCAGCTTTAACAGTAAAATGCATGCAATGCAAGTGAGGGAGGAAATGTGTGCGGGGCTTCAGCCTCCACAAGCTCGTCTCGACCTCAAGCCAGTCATGAAATAACAGTAATCATACTGAAGATAAACAACATGCTATCAAGCAATAACAGATAAAGGGGATGAAATGCCATCAGGCAAACAAAACACATGCTTGAGAAAGAAAGAATCTACTCTCTAATCCTAACCCTAACACAGAATCTGAATCAAATCTAAGCAAAGCCCTAAAGCAAAACCTAACCAAAAGAAATCAATCCCAGCCTTCAAGCTTCAGAACAAGCTTACCAAAGACAGGGAGCTAAGTAAGCAGACTCATAGTGTCTTCCTTAGGAAAGCACTAGGAGGTGTATACTCAGGAGTCATATCCTATGTGGCTCAACCACTGTGATCAGTTTACATTCCTCCTCAGGAGAAACTAAACTCACAAGTAGGCTCCAACATCACTGGATATTTAGGAAATCCTATCTGAATTAGTGGAACTAAGTGAATAGACCCATAGGACCTTCCTCAGGAAAGTACTAGGAGGCTTCCACTTAGGAGTTGTATCCTATGTGGCTCAACAACTGTGATCAGTTTACATTCCTCCTCAGGAGAAATTAAACTCACAAGTTGGCTCCGACATCATTGGATACTTGAGAAATCCTAGATAAACTAAGGGAACTAAGTGAATAGACCCATAGGACCTTCCTCAGGAAAGTACTAGGAGGCTTCCACTTAGGAGTTGTATCCCATGTGGCTCAACAACTGTGATCAGTTTACATTCCTCCTCAGGAGAAATTAAACTCACAAGTTGGCTCCAACATCATTGGATACTTGAGAAAGAGGTGAGAAGAAAGAATGAAAGTCATTCATAGTGCCTTCCTCAGGAAAGTACTAGGAACTTCCTTCAAACTTCAGGATCTCAAACCTCACAGACAGGGAACAAGCCAAGCTCCGGGTCTCTAAGTCTTGATCTACAATCTTCTCTCCATCATGCTCCTCAACAAGCTCTTCAAGACAACACAAGCCCCACAACAAATTCCCCACAAACAAACCCCAGAGATGAACAGATAACCACAGAATAGACAAAATCATTAGGCAACTTCAGAAAATACCTAAAAATACCCAACCAAGGGGGAAAAATCTATCCATTATTCACAAGGTTCTACAACATCTATCCATAACATCCACATAGGCCTCTACCCAAAAATCAAGACAAAACTATTTAAGGAAAATGAATTTCCTCACCTATGCACAACCTAAACCCTAATTAGGATACCCTAAAGCTACCCTAATTAAACTAATCAAATTCTAATCTAAAAATCTAGATTTAAATCCTATGGGGAACTATGGTTCAATATCTAATTACACAAAAAAGAATGGATTAAAAAGACTAAAGGAAGGTCCTAAAACAATTCTTGCAAAATAAGGTATCAACTAAAAGAAAGAAAATACACTATATTAAAGAAAATACCACTAAAAATTCTACATTAAAAATAAAATTCCATTTTTATTTTTATTATTTTCTACACACTTATATCTAATTATAGCAAAAACAAGAAATCAAAAATGATTACTTTTCATTTATTTATGATTTTTACAAGATGCTAAAAATATTAAAGAATTAAAAAGAAAATAAAACAATTAAAGGGGAGGGGGGGTGTGATAAGCAAGGCGGGTCAGCTGGTTTCTTGATGGGCCAGAATATGGGGGGTGCGGATAGGAAACTGACTAAAGCCCACACGCCCCTCACTAACTGAAACGACGTCGTTTCAGCTTTTTGAATCTCCCTCCAATTCTGAATAAATCTGGGCCGTGGATGAGGTGGAAAGAGTCAAAAATTTCAACACAAACCAACGGTAGAGATTATCTCTCCTACCTTGGACACTTAGGGTTTCAAGCAGCATCACCCATGCACGAATCTTCCCTCCTCCATATCTCTCTCATCTCGCAACCATTTCCTTCGATATAAAAACCAAACTTGATCCTCTCACTGCCCTCTATCCAGCCATGGTCGTGGATTTTCTTAACACTCACTCTAGAAAGAAATACGCACGAGGGAAGTCTTGGACACCATTACTTTCTTCTGTTTTGCATGATCATGGATTTGGCTGAAACTAACCTAGAATGATCTACACTTCATGGTGAGTATTCTAAGCTACAAAGCTAAGATTATAGTACACTACATGGTGTGTTCTTGATCCTAAAACAGAAATGGCCATAAAACAAACCTCCATGGAATGCTCTTAAACTCATCATGATTCATCCCTAATTGGTCTCTATCATGCTTACCCTAACAACAAACCTTAACTATGCATAAATAATGAGTTCCAAGAGAAAACGCATACCTTGCAAGTGGTGATGGCTATGGTGTTTCTTCTCCAATCCAAGCCTTGGTACTTGTGCTAATTGATCCTTGGATGATGGTGATGATTCTGGTGAAGAGAAATTGTACTCAAACCTCTTGAATTATGCTGTCCAAACCTTTATGCAAATGGGAGTGATGAGTTGAATCACACAAAACAGCCACGAATTCTTGAGCCTTCTTCTTGCTTTTCACCCCACAACAATGGAGGATGATGATGATGATGAAAGATTACACCAACAATGGAATTTGGGAGAGATTGAAACCAAAATGCAATGAGGGAGTTATGGTATCAAAGTGTATTTGCAAGCTTGAGGAATCACCAACCAATGCATGGAGTCACTCTAGGGCTTATATAGATGAGAATGGAAATGTCTAGAACCTTGGAGAACCTTCCATGAAGTTTCTAGAACTTCTCATGCAATGATAATTTGAATTTGTCATCTCTAGCAAATCCCATGCAATCTCATGATATACCATGTAATCTCACTTAAATTCTCCCCATATGATATTATGACATGAAAATAAGGTCTTACAAACCCTTATGTAGCATTTTCCCATCTTTCCTTTTGATGCCTTAAAGTGCAAGTAACAAATTTACAAAGCAACTCCAATTTTTAAGCCTAAACTCAAAAATGTGGCTAAACCATTGTTTTTAAAATGATGTTTCCAATCAAAATGATATATTGGATGACCCATTTTGGATTCCTAGATCTTCCAAACCAATTTCCAATTCCAACTTTTTCAACTTATAAGCCATTTACAAGTCATTTTGACCATTTTAAAATATCCATGCTCCAAGCTTTTTCAACAATTCATGACCTTCTTTATAGACTTAAAATACCATTTTGAACAACTTTCATGTTTTGAGTTTTTCCATTTGAGGCTTGGAAATAGGAGATATGGCCTTTGCTTAAAAATGACCTATAACTGACAAATGACCAAAATACCCCTGTCTTGTTCAAACCATAAGTTGAGTTCCACAAATCCTATCAAGGACTTCTACCACTCAAATTAAAGCTAAGAAGATGCCCTCCAACATTCATGCTTACCAAGAGATCATAGGAATCATCCTACTAGGGCAAAAGTTGTCTGCAAGTGGGGTGACTTTCAAGGACCCAGATTCACACACCTCTGCTGACCTGTAATTTGTCAAAACCATAACTTGAGCTCTGTAACTCCTATCAAGGACTTCCACCACTCAAATTAAATCTAAGAACAAGCTCTACAACATTAATGTTGTGGGGAAGATGAGGTATCAATCACATCTAGAGCTAAAACTGCCTGGAAGATAGGGGTCAAATTAGGGTTTTTTCACTGACAATCCTCAGAAACCCTAACTTGAAACTTCTCAAACTCCTCAATCATGATGAATTGATCTAGGAATCATCTTCATAACACCTCTATGCACCATTCCATGATCTCATGGCCCTTGTATTAGGTCTCAACCTTCTCCAAATCTTCAATTGACCTAGGGTTGACCCAGTCAAAACCCTAATTCTACCACTCATGGTTGAATCTTCAGAATTATTGCATAATGACCTCTCTGGGCTTCATGATGGCTTTCAAGACATCTCATAGGCTTTCTCAACACATCAAGTTCATTCTCAAAGTCTCAGAATCATCTGAGGAGCACCCACAACTCTCAAGCTATGAAGCACACAACCCTGGTTTCAACCAATTCTCTTGAGGATCTCTTGAACTTACTGATGAAGGTACCAACTTTCAAACACTCAGTGGATAAATAATTGTTGGTCAAATTTTGGGGTGCAACAGCTGCCCCTATTCAAACGGCTTGAACCTGACTGGGTGAGAAGCGAACGGCTCTCAACCAATCAAGGTGCGAGACGATTGAATATCGGTAAACCTGAAAATTTGCCAACTGCGCGAGCACACGGTACTCTGCGGGGAACAAATCTACGAATATTGCAATGCTAGCTGCACGGCCGCTAGCTGAAGAGATACTGATCTGACATCGCCGTCAGTTATCCTCGTTAACTTCTTCTGATATTGCCTTCAGACAACCAAAACACCCAACATCGCCGCTGGAAGGCTAAACCACCTGACATCACCGTCAGAAGCAGACAAAATTCTGAGGAACACCCAACATCGCCGCTGGGAGACTAAACCACCTGACATCACCGTCAGAAGCAGACAAAATTCTGAGGAACACCCAACATCGCCGCTGGGAGACTAAACCACCTGACATCACCGTCAGGAACAACCATAACTCGGGGAAACAAACATCCAACATCACCGCCGGAGAACTAAATTTGACATCGCCGTCGATCAACCAAAATACCCAACCTCACCGCTGGAGAAATAAATCTGACATCGCCGTCGGACAATCAAAATACCCAATATCACCGCTGGAGAACTAAATCTGACATCGCCGTCGGACAATCAAAATACCCCGCATCACCGCTGGAGAACTAAATCTGACATCGCCGTCGGTCAATCAAAATACCCCGCATCACCGCTGGAGAACTAAATCTGACATCGCCGTCGGACAATCAAAATACCCCGCATCACCGCTGGAGAACTAAATCTGACATCGCCGTCGGACAATCAAAATACCCCGCATCACCGCTGGAGAACTAAATCTGACATCGCCGTCGGACAATCAAAATACCCCGCATCACCGCTGGAGAACTAAATCTGACATCGCCGTCGGACAATCAAAATACCCCGCATCACCGCTGGAGAACTAAATCTGACATCGCCGTCGGACACAAACATCACTCTGAGAGACACTCGACATCACCATCGTACAAACATCATCTCTGTTGGGGATTTAAAGAGTCTGACATCGCCGTCGAACATAATCTTCTGACATCGCCGCCAAAACAGACATAATCTGACCTCGCTGTCAAAGCAAACATCCAACCTCACCGCCGGAAAGAAAGAAAAAACATAATCTGACCTCACCGTCAAACAAACATCCAACATCACCGCCGGAAAACTACAAAGGAGCTGGCATCGCCGTCAGGATGAAGAAACTTCATTGGGGAATTGGTTACACGGTAACCGGTAGTACATAGTCGATCATACCGCTTCACGGTCAGACTTCAATCATGGAGTCTTCAGGAGAGATTCTAACTTCGCCGTTGGAAAACCTGCTGGGGATAACGCTTCGCCGCTGGGGAATTTGGAGAACTATCACGTAACTCCGCTCCGGGGGTCCAGAACTCCTTCTGGATAAATCAACTCTGTTGAGGAATGCAATAATCATCTTGAACTGATAACCGTTCTGAGCAAACACTTTGTTGGGGATTTCAGGAACTATCCTGGGCAACTCTTACTGGGGACAGACCGATCACGACTTGAGCAGCTTCCAAGGACTCGGCTCATTTGGGGCTTCAGGAACCGTCCTGGGCGATCTTAGCTGGAGACTCCAAGTATCAATCTGAGCGACCAACCCTGGAGACTGCACTGAGGTCTTAAGAATCATCTTTAAGCAAACGGCCCTGCTGAGGATTTCAAGAATCATCTTGAACTGAAGACTTCGCTGGGGATCTCAAAAATCATCTTGAGCGAGCGACCGTGGGGATTACACCGGGGTCTTTAAGAATCATCTCAAGAGCGACCTTGCTGGGGGAGAATATCAAGAATCGTCCTGAGCAACCGGTCTTTTGGTCGCACACCTGGAAGGCAAGAATGATAATGACCTAGATCATGCTTATGATGTGTATGCTTCGGCACCATGCTCCACTCAGTGGAAATGCTATGCGTTTATGCTAAATGCTATGCAATCATGCACAATGATGCGGTCCCGTCAGCAAAATAAATGCCGAGGGGGAGGTCCTCTTGTCAAGGAGAAAGAACTACTCAGACAGAGGAATCATCCTGCTGAGGAGAACGTGAACACGCCAATATCAATCGGCCTCTGTCTGGGGAAACGATCTTCTGGTTGACTGCTGCTGGGGACGAAACTCTACGAGAACTTGGACCTGCTGATATCTTTCGCGAGAACGCACTGTGCGGCCGTCTCGGCTACTCTTCTGGGGATAACCATTCTGTGGGGTAACAACTTCAGCTGCTCCACACTCCACTGGGGAAAATCAATCATGATCTGATCAACTTCCAAGGACTCGGCTCTCTTGGGCATCTGCAAACTCGGCTGGGGAAGGAGAAATCATTCTGCTTCACTGGAGAGAGTGCGACTCTGGGGGAAACACAGCATTAGCTGCCCCACGCTCTGCCGGGGAAAATCGATCATGATCTGATCAACTTCCAAGGATTCTGCTTTTCTACGGACTCAGCCGGGGAGAGAAATCATTCTACTTCACGGGAGAGTACGACTCTGGTGCGGAATTTCAATTTCGCTGGAGAAAAAAGAATCATCTGCCTTCGGGGGAGAGTACGAATCTGTAGGGGATACAACATCAGCCGTTCCAATACTCTATTGTGGAAGAGGGAATCGTCCAACTTCAGGAGAGAATACGGATCTGGTGGGGAATCTCAATTCCGCTGGAGACCTTAGTCTGGCACCATCAGTTACTGCATCCTTCGGCATACGAACAGCCTCCTGCGAAACCTGCACTTGTGACCCGGTGCGGGGGAGACACCTGCTTCGGTGACTTTACTGGGGAAAACACGAGCTTCGGCACCCGAACACTTCTCTGAAATCTGCACTTGTGACCCGGTGCTGGGGGGAGACGACGTCATTCTTCGGTGCTTGATTCAGCTGATGAGGTGACGCTCCCTCAGGATGCGTCTGCTTGGGGAAGAGAATCATCTCTGCGTGGGGAGACATATCAATGCTCACTATTTGCGTTCAGATTCTGCGGAGGAGAGACTACTGAACTCTGCTGGGGAAGGAGGACTCATCCTGCTTCGGGGATACGCACGGCACATCTTCTGGCAAGTGCTACACCTGCAACAACACAAATAGACAGACAAGATACCCTCCTCAAAGGGGCCTATCCAGGTTATTATCTCGTGACAATATTCAGTTAATCAATTGTTTCAACAATCAATGGGCCTAGGCCCGCAGGTTTATGTATGCGCATTTTATCAAAAAAACATCGGCGTTTTCATTCGCAAACAAAAACAGATAAATGCTAAACAGACAAGCAGAATTGCTGAATAATGTGCATTTTATTGATGATGAACCCCTGAACGGGCAAAAATGTTTTACAACAGAGGCAAACTCCTGGAATGAGGAAGCCGCGCAAAAAGAAAACATAAATATACATCAGTATATACAAATGTCGGCAATCAAGGCGTGGACGAACACCATGAGTTGATCCCTCTAAGACCCACTCGACTTCGATACTTCTCCGATGCTTCAGCTTCGGAAGAGATTGATTCAGATAAACGGCCCTCAGGTCCTCCAAACCACTAAACAATGAAAGTCCATACGCGGAACGCAGTCATTTGCTTATTCAAATCCCTAACTTTTGCGTGAACCGCCCTTTACGGGTTTTCAGTTCACCGGGATACCCTTTTTTGCCGAAGCCGCCCAGTGTAGGTTTTCGACTTCGCGGGTGTACATTTTTTCAATATATCCCTAATTTTTGCCCGAACCTTTTATTCTGTTTTTGGTTCGCCGGGATGCCCTTTTTTGCCTGGACTCTTTCCTTTTTTTGTCCAGCGGGTCTCTTTCAAGCAAAGTATTTTTTAACTGCGTCCGCGTTCACCGGGGATGCAAAATCTTCACCATCCATCGTGGATAACAACAAAGCTCCTCCTGAGAAGACCTTGCTGACGACATACGGCCCTTCGTAATTCGGAGTCCACTTGCCCCGGTGATCGGAATGTGGCGGAAGAATCTTCTTCAGGACGAGATCACCCGTCTGAAAGCTTCTAGGACGCACCTTCTTATCATAAGCTTTCTTCATTCGGCTTTGGTACAGGCGACCAAATGCAATCGATGCTAACCTCTTCTCGTCCATCAGGCTGAGTTGGTTCAAACGATTCGTAATCCATTCTGCCTCGTCGAGTTTCACATCAACCAAAACTCGCAAAGAAGGAATCTCCACTTCTAGCGGTTGGACAGCTTCCATATCGTACACCAAGGAGAAAGGAGTTGCCCCCGTCGACGTACGCACCGTAGTACGATAACCGTGCAAGGTAAACGGCAGCATCTCGTGCCAATCTTTGTACGTCACAACCATCTTCTGAACGATCTTCTTGATGTTCTTGTTGGCCGCTTCAACAGCGCCATTCATCTTCGGCCGGTAGGGAGATGAGTTGTGGTGTTCAATCCTGAAGCTCTGGCACAGCTCCTTCATCATCTTGTTATTCAAATTCGAACCATTGTCAGTAATGATCCGCTCGGGAATTCCATAGCGACAGATGATGTCCCTCTTTATGAATTTAGCTACCACCTGCTTGGTCACATTAGCGTACGAGGCTGCCTCCACCCATTTGGTGAAGTAGTCAATAGCTACCAGAATGAAACGATGACCATTAGATGCAGTGGGCTCGATCTTGCCTATCATGTCGATGCCCCACATGGAGAACGGCCAAGGGGAGGACATGACATTCAATGGGCACGGCGGCACATGAACTTTATCAGCATAAATCTGGCATTTATGACATTTCTTCGCAAATCTGAAGCAATCCGACTCCATAGTCAGCCAGTAATATCCTGCTCTCAGGATCTTTCTCGTCATGGCGTGCCCGCCGGCGTGCGTACCAAATGTGCCCTCATGGACTTCTTCCATGAGCATACTTGCTTCTTTCTCATCTACACATCTGAGTAGCACGAGATCATGGTTTCTCTTGTACAGCACTCCATCAGGATTGAGATAAAAGTTTCCAGATAGCCTTCTTAGAGTCTTCTTATCCTGGGTTGACGCACCCGCAGGATACTCCTTGGTCATAAGGAAGGTCTGGATGTCGTGGAACCATGGCTTGCCGTCAGTGGCATCATCGATTGCGAACACAAACGCTGGTCTATCAAGACGCGAAAGTACAATTCTTGGAGCCTCATTCCAATAATTGACCTTATACATTGAAGCCAGCGTGGCTAAGGCATCAGCCATCTGATTTTCAGCCCGGGGTACATGATGAAGTTCTACTCGGTCGAAGAAAGGAAGCAGCCTCCTGGCATAATTCATGTACGACACTAGATTCGCTTGACGAGTTTCCCACTCCCCTTTGATCTGATTGATTACGAGCGCTGAGTCACCGTATATGTCTAGATTCTTGATTCTCAAATCAATTGCCTCTTCTAGACCCATAATACATGCTTCATACTCGGCTTCATTGTTGGTAACTGGAAACGTCAGTCTCGCAGTAAAAGGGATGTGGGATCCGTGAGGAGTCGTGATGATAGCCCCGATACCACTTCCATAGGAATTAACCGCTCCGTCGAATATCAACTTCCACTGAGACTTCCTATCTGGCCCCTCATCGGGCAATGGCTCATCGCAATCCTTCACTTTGAGAAACATAATATCCTCGTCAGGGAATTCGAACTTCATCGGCTGGTAGTCTTCGATTGGTTGTTCGGCAAGGTAATCAGACAATACGCTTCCCTTAATGGCTTTCTGAGAGACGTACTGAATATCATATTCTGTTAACACCATCTGCCACCTGGCAATCCTGCCCGAAAGAGCCTGCTTCTCGAAGACGTACTTGATCGGATCCATCTTCGAAATTAGCATAGTGGTGTGGTTGAGCATATACTGTCGCAGACGTTTGGCAGCCCAAGCTAATGCACAACACGTCTTCTCCAGCATCGAGTATTGAGATTCACACTCAGTGAACTTTTTACTCAAATAATAAATGGCATGCTCTTTTCTGCCCGTCTCATCGTGCTGACCGAGAACACACCCCATACTATTCTCCAGAACCGTCAGGTACATGATTAATGGCCGTCCAGCCACTGGGGGTATCAAGATTGGAGGTTCTTGAAGATACTGCTTTATTTTGTCGAATGCCTTCTGGCAATCCTCATTCCAAGTAATCGCCTGATTTTTCTTTAACAGCTTGAACATCGGTTCACAAGTGGCCGTGAGCTGAGAGATAAACCTTGCAATGTAGTTTATTCGGCCCAGGAAACCACGAACTTCTTTTTCTGTTTTCGGCGCTGGCATTTCTTGAATAGCTTTTATTTTCGCAGGATCAACTTCAATACCTCGTTCACTAACGATAAACCCCAATAACTTTCCGGACCGCACTCCGAAAGTGCACTTGCTAGGATTCAGCCTCAGCCTGAACTTCCTAAGCCTCTCAAACAGCTTCAACAAATTGACCAGATGCTCTTCCTCCGTTTGGGACTTTGCAATCATGTCATCAACATAGACCTCGATCTCATGATGAATCATATCATGAAACAAAGTTACCATTGCTCGCTGGTAAGTGGCCCCTGCATTCTTCAGACCGAAGGGCATTACCTTGTAGCAGAATGTGCCCCAGGGGGTAATGAACGTCGTTTTCTCCATGTCCTCCGGTGCCATCTTAATCTGATTGTAACCGGAGAAGCCATCCATGACGAAAACACGGAAAACTGGGCTGTATTGTCGACCAACACATCGATATGAGGCAACGGGAAATCATCCTTAGGGCTCGCCCTATTCAAATCCCGATAATCGACGCACATGCGTACCTTACCGTCCTTCTTCGGTACAGGCACTATGTTGGCGACCCACGGAGGGTAAGTGGTAACGGCTAGAAATCCTGCGTCCAACTGCTTCTGGACTTCTTCCTTGATTTTTACAGCCATGTCTGGTCTCGTCCTCCTGAGCTTCTGCTTGACTGGAGGGCAATCTTCTCGCAACGGCAAGCGATGAACCACGATGTCAGTGTCAAGTCCGGGCATATCCTCATATGACCAAGCAAAGACGTCACTATACTCTCGAAGCATCTCGACTAGTCTATGCTTGACATCATTCTGCAGCGCAGCCCCTACTCTGACATTCCTGATAAGCTCCTCAGAACCCAGATTTATAATCTCAATATCCTCCTCGTGAGGCAGAATAACCTTCTCCTCTTGTCTCAACAAGCGGGCCAACTCTTCCGGAAGGTCTTCGTCTTCATCAATCTCATCCTCGGCTTGATAGATCGGGCAATCAAAGTCGTAGTGAGCCGTAGAGGGTCCAGAGTCGATGTCGTCTGTTACGTGGATCCTGCAATAACAAGGGTTAAGTTTAAAGCAAGAATATGCAGGTTAGCACGAACCCCGTTGCCATTTTACTGTTTTTCGAAATAAACATAAAACAGGAATAACAGAGAACACAATATTTGATTACGAAGAAAACGCCTTTTATTTATTAACAAAATGCATGCACATAATCCAACAAGGCCCTGACAGTAAAACCACTATGCCCCGAGCAAGACATAGGGTTGTACAAAGATTGTAAAAAGCAAATCATTACTCTTCACTTGTCAGCTTGATAATCTCCTTGATGGTCCAGTTGTGGAGGTGCTTGCCCGGCTTGCTCGGTTGAATCCAGGCGTCAAGATCGCAATCACTGTCCCCGCTGTCCTCCGACGCAGCGTTGATGCTCTCGAAAATTACTCCCCCCTTGGTGAATAGGATCGGCCCTTTCCCACGAGACGAGCTGCCAGAAGAAGATGAAGCTTCAGCTTCAGGAGAATATCCCAATCCAAACTTATCCTGCTTGATTGGTATATCCAAGACGTGCCCCCAGCCTGAGGTGGAACTGGCTTCGACAACGGCCCGTGCTTCCTTAAACGAGGAGAGGTTCAGCTCCTGCTTCTCTGCGACGACGGGAGCTACCTCCTTCACCTTGACGGTTTCAAATGCTTGGCAAAGAGTCTCATGGATCTCGCCATCCATTTCGACGTATTTAAAGGACGATAGGTGGCTCACCATGATGTCCTCTTCACCACAGACTGTCACTATGCTGCCCCCAACAACATATTTAAGCTTCTGATGCAGCGTGGACGTCACGGCACCAGCAGAATGGATCCATGGCCGACCTAAGAGGCAACTATAGGCGGGCATGATATCCATGATATAGAAAACCGTATTGAATGTCTCTGGACCAACTTGAATTGGCAGGGTAAATTCTCCGAAGACGTGGCGCTTGGTTCCGTCAAAGGCTTTCACGACCAGATCACTGGGCGTGCACAGCAGTCCACGGGTATCCAACTTCATCAGTGCCTTTTTCAGAAGCACGTTAAGCGAGGAACCCGTATCCACTAGGACATGTGACATAATCGTGCCTCTGCACTCTATTGAGACGTGCAAGGCGCTATTGTGATCTCTTCCCTTAGGAGTCATCTCTAGATCTGTAAATCCCAGCCCATTACCAGCATTAACATGGGCTACTACCTCCTCGAGTTGATTTACTGATATCTCCTGCGGCACGTATGCAGCATTCAATACCTTCAGTAATGCGTTGCGGTGCGCTTCAGAACACAGCAACAGGTTAAGAATCGAGATCTTTGACGGAGTCTGATGAAGATGATCTACAATTTTGTAGTCACTCTTCTTGATCAGTCGCATGAACTCTTCAGCATCTTGAACCAGCAAGTCTTTCTCTGCCCCTGCAGGGACCTCTTCAACAGCTTTACCTTTACCCTTATCCACAGCGTCAGCCCGGACCCCTTTCTCTGCTGCAACCTCTGCTGGTGCGAACACTCTTCCGCTTCTAGTGATACCACTGACCTCGGTAAGATTCTGCACAGTCGATCCGAACGGCTCTAGCTCTATCTTCTGACCATTACAGTAGACTTCGGCGCCGTAATGCCATGGAACGGCATTAGTACTCTCGAATGGGATTGGTCCGGCCCTGGTGATGGTGATAGTAGGCGGACGGGGCGCAGAAATAGTAATAGGGTGACGAGGAATAGTAATGGTAGCAACTTCATCTGCCTGCTTCAGCACGACTTCCCCTGATGCACTCTCAACGCTCCGGCTGAATTGCAAAATACCCTCGGACATCAGACTTTGGATACCTTCGATCAGCTGCTCACACCCATCAGGAAGTGTAGCACAGGCCATACATAATTCCCCACATCCAAGAAAGAAGCCCTTCTTCAGCAACTTAGCCTTGACAAAACTCAACGGCGTCTCCAAATCTTTGACATCGGTCAGCAAGTCTGAACTCTCCTCAGTGATAACAGCATTCACTCCGCCCCCCTTATGATGAGGCATTGGATTTTTGGTGACGTTGGGCACGTTGTCAAAAAAGTTGATAACCTTGGCGTCCACCAAGTCCTGGACTTTGTGCTTAAAAGCTTTACAATTCTCAATCGTATGGCCAGGTGCCCCAGTGTGGAATTCACAAGTAGCATTGGCATCATACCCCGGTGGTGGTGCCCCTGTTAAGGGAGCCATTGTCCTCTTTTGCACTAACTGGAGCTGAAGCAACGTTTGCAGAAGCTGTGCATACGACATAGGTGGAGTTTCCAAATGACGGCTTGCCAGGGGAGCCCGATTCTGATATCTTTTATACCCCTGATTATTCTGCTGCTGGGGCTGCTGCTGCGGCTGCGGGGGAGCAGCTGGGATGTTTATGCTAGCAATCTGAGGCTGAGGGCCCTTACCCTTTCTCCGAGCATTAGTGACAGCACTGGCATCTCCCTCTCGACGCTTGCCAGTATAGGGTTTCTTGCTACCTCCCCCAACCGAGGATGATTCGCCCTGAATTTTTCCGATCTTTATACCGTTCTCAACATGCTCGCCCAAAGTGATGAGAGCCGAGAATGTTCCAGACATGCCACTGACCAGCTTTTCATAATAGATTCCAGGAAGGGTAGCCACGAACATTTGCACTAGCTCACGCTCAACCATCGGCGGTTGAACCCGAGCAGCCAATTCACGCCACCGCTGGGCGTACTCTTTGAAGCTTTCATTGTTCTGCTGTGAGAGATTCTGAAGCTGAACTCGGTTGGGAGCCAAGTCGCTATTATATTGATAGTGGAGAACAAATGCTTCTGCAAGATCTTTCCAGGTGCGCACAGTAGCGGGCTCCAAACCCATATACCATTCGAGCGACGGACCAGAAAGACTATCCTGAAAGAAGTGCATCAGCAGCTTCTCATCGTCAGAATAAGCGGACATCTTTCTATAATAAGATCGGAGGTGAACACGGGGACAAGTAGTACCCTTATACTTCTCAAAGGTGGGCACCTTGAACTTGTGAGGTACTTTAAAGTCAGCAATCAACCCGAGTTTAGACATGTCAACGCCCAATGTGTTCTGATTTTCTATGTTTCTCATCTTGTCTTCCAGCGCCTTGAACCTGAGTCGAGCTTCAGCATTCAACTCTGCCTCTACACCTCTCTGAGAGAATATGTCATCCTGATGGTCCTCCAGCCACGGTTGAGGCACCACCAGATTTCCTGCACCAGCATTGCCGTTGACCGGCCCCATGTTAACATTGGCTCCCAAACTACCATTGCCGGCGCCCGCCGCATTGAGTCCGAGATTAGTCATAAGATTGCCGTTAGCACTGTCGTTGCCCCCGGTAGCAGGAACAATGTTTTGTGGAGTATCCCCTGGAGGAGGAGTGGGCACGGCCCCGCCGTGAAGTATTCCATTACTGTCAACCCTGGAGATGAGAGGTTGAACCAAAGTACGAAGCTGGTCTTGCCCATTCGCAACTACTTGCATCAGCTCCATAAAACGATCCATCCGTTCACGAAGCTCTTGAACATCTGACTGTACCTGGTCCATTATCCTTGTCTGATTAGCGCGAGTTGAGTAGCGGTGGATGAGTCTTTGATCAATCCTGGAGATCGAAGGCAGCTCGGAACCTGAGTACCTGAAAAACCTGTCAACATCAAAGGTTAGGAAAAGCAGCAGAATGTATGTCATGCAAAATGCTTTATGCAGATGTATGCGTGTGTCTGCGTGCTTGAGAGATTTCCCCCGATCCTAGCGCCTTAGTACCAGTGTTGACAATAATAAGGAGGGGAATCTGGGTCCAATCATGGAAACAACAATCTCACACATAGTACCAGCAATAGTCAGATTCGACACATCAAGGACCGAGAGCTCGTGCGCATCAGTCTTCCTGAGAGAGGCTGTAGTAACACAATAAGAGGCGAGAGATCCTGGATCGGAGAAACGGTACCTGTCACAGACACACGCTAATGGAATGCGAATGATTATGCAATCTAATGCAAAATGCAGGCATGCAACAATATATCCAGGTGGCTGCTGTGGAGATTCGGTATCAACTGTCACTGATGAGAAGGAAACCCCGGTGTAAACCCACTGATCTGATCTGCTGAGAATAACCATCTGATAGGATCGAGATCAAAATCCTGCCCTAACAGGAACAAGTGCCTGATAATAAAGACCCCGGATGCAAGATCAAGTAACATCTGTTGATGAAGTCTTCGGACCCCAAATCAAAAATCTGCCCTGTCGAGAACAAACACACAGCTGCTGATGAGATCTTCAGACCCCACTCAAAATCTGCCCTATCAAGAACAAATAACAACTGTCGATGAGATCTTCAGACCCCACTCAAAGTCTGCTCTGTCCGGAACAAACCTCTGGTGATAATACTCTGATCGAAACCTGCTCTATCAAGAACAGACAAACACCCGATGATAAGATCCTCTGATCAAACCCTTGCTCTATCAAGAACATATCTGCAACTGAGAACCCAACATAACTGATTCACTGTCAAGAAAACCAGGTAGTCTGGAGGTCAAAGTTTCCTGCAATATCCCAACCCCACTCACAGGTATGGACCTAATCCACGGACAAAGGTACGGCATCCTATGCGGTCGTCAGCGTCACAGACTTTCATGAGTGGCGATACGATTCCCAAAAGGAGTGGCATCGTCAAGTCATGAAGAGGCCTCTCTTAGCTGACTTCCAAATGATCGGTCCCCAGAGTCGACAACCCTCACGTCTGAACTCCCCTCAGATCCTCAGGACCGGAAAGGAGCACCTCTGCAAGAATCTCGTCTGAGCGCAGATTTTCGTAGGGAACTGTGCCTGCTCAGCAGACAGGTTCGTCTACTACTTCTCCGCAACTATATCTAGGTGTGTACTCAAGCCCAGGTCCGGCTTTTCACTCACAGTAACATCCCTCTCCCACAGCAGCACAGATAATCATATCAAACTGGAAATAAAATGCGGGAAATAAAATGCGGGAAGTAAAAATGCGGGAAGTAAAAATGCGATAAATAAACGCAACCCAACAAGCAAACACACAAACGATAGGATTGACTCTCATAGGGAACCGGAGAACCAGAGATTCTGGGTTCGAAGTCCCCAGTGAAGTCGCCAGCTGTCGCTTGCGCGAAAATAAGGTGCCGGCATGACAGAAGAGTCGCCACCTTTCGTTATTTATCCCTCAGAGCGGGAAAGGAAACGATCGGAAAAACCTGACGGAAAAGGGTAAGACAAGGTCATCGCAACCATTGTCTGGGTTCGGGAGTCGGTTACGCAAGGGGAAGGTATTAGCACCCCTCACGTCCGTCGTACTCGACGGGATCCTCGCTTGTTTGTTTACTTGGACGGGTTGGTTATAATCTATCTACCTATCAAGGCTGGCTGACAAAAGAAAAGAAAAATGACTCGGCAAAGCGTCGCACTTTATGCCTACGTATTCTCATCAGAGAATGAGAAATCAGAGTCAACGTAGTTCGGCCTAACTACGGGTTATGGGGGAAAGGTTGCTCGCTAGGACATCGCATCCTATGCCTACGTACTTTCATCTGGTATGAAAGATCAGAGCAAACGTAGTTCGGGAAACTACGGGTTATCTCCTAAAAGAAGTGTTTTTTATTATGTTTGCGATCTCAACCGCACTAGAGACTATGACCTGAGAGTGAATGCATCGCATGTCACCCACGGGGTACCATACTAAACATCCAACCTCAGATAGCTTAAGGCTCGTAACGTACGAAAGAAATCATTCATGATTACTGTATCTTAAACTGCTTCGAGATGAGAAGAGAACAGGCCCAACTAGGAGGGAGACTATCAAGTCCTACTGTTATCATGCCATGGATTCATCCTATGGTTGAGGTTTAAACAGGGAACTCCTAGATGTTGTCATGCATAGGTTTCAACCTAAAAGTCTATCATCAAATCCTCATCAGAGGAAATGAGAGTCCTAAGGGATCATGTCAATGATACACCAAAACAGACAAAAGCATCAGCTTTAACAGTAAAATGCATGCAATGCAAGTGAGGGAGGAAATGTGTGCGGGGCTTCAGCCTCCACAAGCTCGTCTCGACCTCAAGCCAGTCATGAAATAACAGTAATCATACTGAAGATAAACAACATGCTATCAAGCAATAACAGATAAAGGGGATGAAATGCCATCAGGCAAACAAAACACATGCTTGAGAAAGAAAGAATCTACTCTCTAATCCTAAACCTAACACAGAATCTGAATCAAATCTAAGCAAAGCCCTAAAGCAAAACCTAACCAAAATAAATCAATCCCAGCCTTCAAGCTTCAGAACAAGCTTACCAAAGACAGGGAGCTAAGTAAGCAGACTCATAGTGTCTTCCTCAGGAAAGCACTAGGAGGTGTATACTCAGGAGTCATATCCTATGTGGCTCAACCACTGTGATTAGTTTACATTCCTCCTCAGGAGAAACTAAACTCACAAGCAGGCTCCAACATCACTGGATATTTAGGAAATCCTATCTGAATTAGTGGAACTAAGTGAATAGACCCATAGGACCTTCCTCAGGAAAGTACTAGGAGGCTTCCACTTAGGAGTTGTATCCTATGTGGCTCAACAACTGTGATCAGTTTACATTCCTCCTCAGGAGAAATTAAACTCACAAGTTGGCTCCGACATCATTGGATACTTGAGAAATCCTAGATAAACTAAGGGAACTAAGTGAATAGACCCATAGGACCTTCCTCAGGAAAGTACTAGGAGGCTTCCACTTAGGAGTTGTATCCCATGTGGCTCAACAACTGTGATCAGTTTACATTCCTCCTCAGGAGAAATTAAACTCACAAGTTGGCTCCAACATCATTGGATACTTAAGAAAGAGGTGAGAAGAAAGAATGAAAGTCATTCATAGTGCCTTCCTCAGGAAAGTACTAGGAACTTCCTTCAAACTTCAGGATCTCAAACCTCACAGACAGGGAACAAGCCAAGCTCCGGGTCTCTAAGTCTTGATCTACAATCTTCTCTCCATCATGCTCCTCAACAAGCTCTTCAAGACAACACAAGCCCCACAACAAATTCCCCACAAACAAACCCCAGAGATGAACAGATAACCACAGAATAGACAAAATCATTAGGCAACTTCAGAAAATACCTAAAAATACCCAACCAAGGGGGAAAAATCTATCCATTATTCACAAGGGTCTACAACATCTATCCATAACATCCACATAGGCCTCTACCCAAAAATCAAGACAAAACTATTTAAGGAAAATGAATTTCCTCACCTATGCACAACCTAAACCCTAATTAGGATACCCTAAAGCTACCCTAATTAAACTAATCAAATTCTAATCTAAAAATCTAGAATTAAATCCTATGGGGAACTATGGTTCAATATCTAATTACACAAAAAAGAATGGATTAAAAAGACTAAAGGAAGGTCCTAAAACAATTCTTGCAAAATAAGGTATCAACTAAAAGAAAGAAAATACACTATATTAAAGAAAATACCACTAAAAATTCTACATTAAAAATAAAATTCCATTTTTATTTTTATTATTTTCTACACACTTATATCTAATTATAGCAAAAACAAGAAATCAAAAATGATTATTTTTCATTTATTTATGATTTTTACAAGATGCTAAAAATATTAAAGAATTAAAAAGAAAATAAAACAATTAAAGGGGAGGGGGTGTGATAAGCAAGGCGGGTCAGCTGGTTTCTTGATGGGCCAGAATATGGGGGGTGCGGATAGGAAACTGACTAAAGCCCACACGCCCCTCACTAACTGAAACGACGTCGTTTCAGCTTTTTGAATCTCCCTCCAATTCTGAATAAATCTGGGCCGTGGATGAGGTGGAAAGAGTAAAAAATTTCAACACAAACCAACGGTAGAGATTATCTCTCCTACCTTGGACACTTAGGGTTTCAAGCAGTATCACCCATGCACGAATCTTCCCTCCTCCATATCTCTCTCATCTCGCGACCATTTCCTTCGATATAAAAACCAAACTTGATCCTCTCACTGCCCTCTATCCAGCCATGGTCGTGGATTTTCTTAACACTCACTCTAGAAAGAAATACGCACGAGGGAAGTCTTGGACACCATTACTTTCTTCTGTTTTGCATGATCATGGATTTGGCTGAAACTAACCTATAATGATCTACACTTCATGGTGAGTATTCTAAGCTACAAAGCTAAGATTATAGTACACTACATGGTGTGTTCTTGATCCTAAAACAGAAATGGCCATAAAACAAACCTCCATGGAATGCTCTTAAACTCATCATGATTCATCCCTAATTGGTCTCTATCATGCTTACCCTAACAACAAACCTTAACTATGCATAAATAATGAGTTCCAAGAGAAAACGCATACCTTGCAAGTGGTGATGGCTATGGTGTTTCTTCTCCAATCCAAGCCTTGGTACTTGTGCTAATTGATCCTTGGATGATGGTGATGATTCTGGTGAAGAGAAATTGTACTCAAACCTCTTGAATTATGTTGTCCAAACCTTTATGCAAATGGGAGTGATGAGTTGAATCACACAAAACAACCACGAATTCTTGAGCCTTCTTCTTGCTTTTCACCCCACAACAATGGAGGATGATGATGATGATGAAAGATTACACCAACAATGGAATTTGGGAGAGATTGAAACCAAAATGCAATGAGGGAGTTATGGTATCAAAGTGTATTTGCAAGCTTGAGGAATCACCAACCAATGCATGGAGTCACTCTAGGGCTTATATAGATGAGAATGGAAATGTCTAGAACCTTGGAGAACCTTCCATGAAGTTTCTAGAACTTCTCATGCAATGATAATTTGAATTTGTCATCTCTAGCAAATCCCATGCAATCTCATGATATACCATGTAATATCACTTAAATTCTCCCCATATGATATTATGACATGAAAATAAGGTCTTACAAACCCTTATGTAGCATTTTCCCATCTTTCCTTTTGATGCCTTAAAGTGCAAGTAACAAATTTACAAAGCAACTCCAATTTTTAAGCCTAAACTCAAACATGTGGCTAAACCATTGTTTTTAAAATGATGTTTCCAATCAAAATGATATATTGGATGACCCATTTTGGATTCCTAGATCTTCCAAACCAATTTCCAATTCCAACTTTTTCAACTTATAAGCCATTTACAAGTCATTTTGACCATTTTAAAATATCCATGCTCCAAGCTTTTTCAACAATTAATGACCTTCTTTATAGACTTAAAATCCCATTTTGAACAACTTTCATGTTTTGAGTTTTTCCATTTGAGGCTTGGAAATAGGAGATATGGCCTTTGCTTAAAAATGACCTATAACTGACAAATGACCAAAATACCCCTGTCTTGTTCAAACCATAAGTTGAGTTCCACAAATCCTATCAAGGACTTCTACCACTCAAATTAAAGCTAAGAAGATTCCCTCCAACATTCATGCTGACCAAGAGATCATAGGAATCATCCTACTAGGGCAAAAGTTGTCTGCAAGTGGGGTGACTTTCAAGGACCCAGATTCACACACCTCTGCTGACCTGTAATTTGTCAAAACCATAACTTGAGCTCTGTAACTCCTATGAAGGACTTCCACCACTCAAATTAAAGCTAAGAACAAGCTCTACAACATTCATGTTGTGGTGAAGATGAGGTATCAATCACATCTAGATCTAAAACTGCCTGGAAGATAGGGGTCAAATTAGGGTTTTTTCACTGACAATCCTCAGAAACCCTAACTTGAAACTTCTCAAACTCCTCAATCATGATGAATTGATCTAGGAATCATCTTCATAACACCTCTATGCACCATTCCATGATCTCATGGCCCTTGTATTAGGTCTCAACCTTCTCCAAATCTTCAATTGACCTAGGGTTGACCCAGTCAAAACCCTAATTCTACCACTCATGGTTGAATCTTCAGAATTCTTGCATAATGACCTCTCTGGGCTTCATGATGGCTTTCAAGACATCTCATAGGCTTTCTCAACACATCAAGTTCATTCTCAAAGTCTCAGAATCATCTGAGGAGCACCCACAACTCTCAAGCTATGAAGCACACAACCCTGGTTTCAACCAATTCTCTTGAGGATCTCTTGAACTTACTGATGAAGGTACCAACTTTCAAACACTCAGTGGATAAATAATTGTTGGTCAAATTTTGGGGTGCAACACCTATCAAGGTGAGAGATAACCATCCTGGGAGCATCATTCCAGAAGTTAACTTTGTGCATCGAAGACAATGTCGCAAGAGCGTCAGCCATCTGATTTTCTGCCCGTGGTACATGGTGAAACTCTACTCTGTCAAAGAAGGGCAACAACTTCCTTGCATAATTCATATACGGTATCAGATTAGGCTGACGAGTCTCCCATTCTCCCTTGATCTGGTTCACGACTAGCGCGGAGTCTCCATACACATCAAGATTCTTTATTCTCAAATCGATAGCCTCCTCGAGACCCATGATACACGCCTCATATTCAGCCTCATTGTTGGTAACTGGAAATGTCAATCGGGCAGTGAACGGGATGTGCGTCCCATGAGGAGTCGTGATGATTTCCCTAATTCCACTTCCATATGAATTAACAGCACCGTCAAAAATCAATTGCCATTGGGAACCCCGTTCATGACCTTCACCATGAAATGGCTCTTCGCAATCTTTCATCTTCAAGTACATGATATCCTCGTCAGGAAAATCAAACCTCATTGGCTGGTAATCATCGATTGGCTGCTCAGCCAGGTACTCTGACAATACGCTACCTTTGATAGCCTTTTGCGAGACATACTGTATATCGTACTCTGTCAGTACCATCTGCCATCGGGCAATCCTTCCAGAAAGTACCTGCTTCCCAAAGACGTATTTGATCGGATCCATCTTCGAAATTAGCATGGTTGTATGATTTAGTATGTATTGTCTCAGACGTTTGGCAGCCCAAGCAAGTGCACAACACGTCTTTTCGAGCATTGAGTAATGGGACTCACAATCTGTGAACTTTTTACTCAAGTAGTAGATCGCATGCTCTTTTCGTCCAGTCTCGTCATGTTGACCGAGAACACAACCCATACTGTTCTCAAGAATCGTCAAGTACACGATCAGTGGTCTCCCGGCTACTTGGGGTATCAAGATCGGAGGTTCCTGCAAGTATTCTTTTGTTTTTTCAAACGCCTTTCGACAATTTTCATTCCAGACAATCGCCTAATCTTTTTTCAACAGTTTAAACATTGGCTCACACGTGGCTGTGAGGTGAGATATGAACCGGGCAATGTAGTTCAACCTCCCCAAAAAACCACGAACCTCTTTCTCTGTTCTTGGCGCTGACATCTCTTGTATTGCTTTTATTTTAGCAGGATCAACCTCTATTCCTTTTTTGCTAACAATGAACCCCAGTAACTTACCAGATCTCACCCCGAAGGTGCACTTATTAGGATTCAGCCTCAGCCTGAATTTCCTAAGCCTCTCAAACAATTTCAGAAGATTCACCAGATGCTCTTCCTCCGTCTGGGATTTGGCAATCATATCATCAACATAGACCTCAATCTCTTTGTGCATCATGTCATGAAAGAGTGTCGTCATAGCACGCTGATATGTTGCCCCAGCGTTCTTCAAACCAAAGGGCATCACTTTGTAGCAGAACGTTCCTCACGGGGTAATAAAAGTTGTTTTCTCCATATCCTCTAGTGCCATCTTAATCTGATTGTAGCCTGAAAAGCCGTCCATGAAGGAAAACACCGAGAATTGAGCAGTGTTGTCAACCAACACGTCAATATGAGGAAGCGGGAAGTCATCCTTAGGGCTCGCCTTGTTCAGATCCCGATAGTCAACGCACATCCGCACCTTACCATCTTTCTTTGGTACAGGTACTATATTGGCAACCCAAGAAGGGTAAGTTGTAACAGCTAGGAAACCAGCGTCCCACTGTTTCTGTACTTCCTCTTTAATCTTTACGACCATATCTGGTTTCGTTATTCTGAGCTTTTGCTTGACCGGCGGACAGTCTTCATGCAATGGCAAGCGGTGGACCATAATATCAGTGTCTAAACCAGGCATATCTTCATAAGACCAAGCAAAGATGTCACTATACTCTCGAAGCATCTCGACAAGTCTCTGCTTGATATCGCTTTGCAGCGCAGCCCCTATCCGGACATTCCTGACAATCTCTTCCGAACCCAAATTAACGGTCTCAATATCCTCCTGATGAGGCTGAATGATTCTCTCTTCTTGTTTCAAAAGACGAGTCAGCTCTTCTGGTAAGTCGGCGTCCTCAACAATCTCTTCTTTGGCTTGAGATATCGGGTGCTCAAAGTCGAAGCGAGTCATAGGGAGATCTTGATCGGTGTCATCTGAAATATGGATCCTGCAAGAGAAAGGGTTAAATGCTTCAAATGATATGCAAACGAAGCACACAACCACATTGCCATTTTATTGTAAAATAAAAAACAGAAAAACAGAGATCACAAAATTTGCATGAGGAAAACGCCTTTATTTGATGATTAAAACAAAGCATACACATAAGCAAGTAGGCCCTGACATAAAATCACTATGCCCCGGGTAGGACACATGATTGTACAATAATCGAAAAAACAAGGCATTACTGTTTCGGCATCACTTGAATAAAGTCCTGGATAGACCAGTTGTATAGGCTCTGTCCTGGCTCGTTGGGCTTGATCCATGAATCCATGTCACAGTCACTATCTCCATCTTCACTGTCAGACACAACATTGATCTGTTCAAAACTGACTCCTCCCGGAGTAAACACAATCGGCCCTTTGAACCTTGGCGCGCTCTGTGATGAAGATGACGACGACGGGCGATACCCTAAGCCGAACTTGTCCTGCTTAACAGGAATCTCCAGCACTTGACCCCAACCTTTGGTCTCTCCGGCCTGAACTACCGCTTGGGCTTCTCTGTACAACGACATAGCCACCTCCGGTCCACTACTTACGACAGGAGATTCATCTCTGATCTGCACCCCTTCAAAGGCTTGGCACAACCACTCTCATGGATCTCACCATCCACTTCGACATATTTAAATGATGACAGGTGACTAACCATAATGTCTTCCTCCCCACATATGGTGACAATGCTACCACCGACCATATACTTAAGCTTTTGGTGCAACGTAGACGTCACAACCCCTGCAGCGCGAATCCACGGTCGTCCAAGCAAACAGCTATAAGCTGGCTGAATGCCCATGATATAAAACATAGTGTCAAACAATTCTGGACCAATCTGAACTGGCAAAGTCAATTCTCCGAATACAGACCTTCTCGTCCCGTCAAATGCTCTCACTACCAAGTCACTTGGCGTGCATATTATACCTCGGGTATCTAGATTCAACAACGCCTTCTTGGGCAAAACATTCAGGGATGAACCAGTGTCCACAAGGACATGAGACATAACAGTGCCCCTACACTCAACAGAAATATGCAACACACTGTTATGGTTGCGGCCCTTGGGTGTTAGATCAAAATCTGTAAAGCCAAGGCCATGCCCCGCATTCACGTGCGCAATCACTCATTCGATCTGATTCACGAATATCTCCTGGGGTACATAGGCAGTGTCAAGAGCTTTCAGCAACGCGTTCCAGTGAGCTTCGGAACAGAGCAACAATGAAAAAATCGAGATCTTGGAAGGCATCTGATGCAGATGATCGACAATTTTATAATCGCTCTTCCGAATTAATCTCATGAATTCTTCCACGTCTTTAGTCAAAGCCTCTTTTTCCTTCTCTTGAGAAGGTCCTTCCTCATTGACTTTACCTTTCCCCTTTGCAATTCTCTCACCTTCTACTTCTGGTGACACAAAGATTCTACCACTGCGGGTTATTCCCCCTGCCCCCACAAGGTTATCAACTGACCCTACCGGCGGGCTTGCCAGGTTAATCTTCTCTCCATTGCAATAAACTTCCGCCCCATAGTTCCAAGGGATGGCTTTAGTGCTTTCATACGGAATGGGTCCAGCTTTGGTTATAGTGATAGTCGGTCGCTTGGGAGGCGTCGATATCGTGACAGTCTTAAACGGGATTGTAATCGTTGCAACTTTGCCCTGCCTTTCATCTATTGCCTCAATAGGCTTCTCTTCAGCCGTACGGTCGAATTGCAGCGTTCCTTCATTAATCAGCCCTTGAATACCTCTTCTCAAGTTATCACAACCCTCAGGCCGGGCCAAACAATCAACACAATCAGCATCACAACCAGGGAACACTCCCCCTTTCAGCAACCTGCTCTTGACATAACCCAAAGGCGTCTTTACTTCATCCACATTCATGACCAAATTCAGACTAGCATCTTCCAAAACTGCACCCACCTGCGTAGATCTGTGAGCTGGCATCAGATTCTTCTCAATATTGGGTGCCTCATTACCGAAGTTTATAGCCTTGCTATCTAACAAATCTTGCACCTTGTGCTTGAAAGCATGGCAGTTTTCGATGCTGTGACCGGGTGCCCCGGAGTGGAATTCACAATGTGCATTGGCGTCATACTCGAAAGGAGGCGTGCCCTTTAACGGAGCCAACGTCCTTTTCTCAACCAGCTGCAGCTGTAACAAAGTTGGAAGAAGCTGAGCATACGGAAATGGAGGTGCATCAAATACTCTTTTCACAACCCTATCTCGACCTTGATATCTTTGTGGAGCAGCATTATGTCGTCCCTGTTGCTGTTGTGGCTGTTGTTGTTGCTGTTGAGGTACAAGAATTATCACACTAGCAATCTGTTGCTGACGGTATTGGTTTCGACCTCTACCTCTTCCTCGAGAGCTGTATACTGAATTAGTATCCCCCTGTCTCTTATTCCCAAAAACCTTTTTACCACCTCCAGCTGAGGTTGACTCTCCCGCTTGAATCTTACCAATCTTAACACCATTCTCTATGCGTTCCCCCAAGAGTATCAACTCATAAAAGTTACTCGTCGTACAATTGATAAGCCTGTCATAATACATCCCAGAGAAAGTGCCCACGAACATATCCACCAACTCACGCTCCACCATGGGTGGGTGCACCCTGGCTGCAAGTTCACGCCACCTCTGGGCGTATTCTTTGAAACTCTCGCCATTCTTCTGAGAAAGATTTTGGAGTTGGACCCTGTTCGGCGCAAGGTCGTTGTTATATTGGTAGTGCTTGACAAAAGCTTCCGCTAACTCCTTCCATCTACCAATCAGAGTAGGCTCTAACCCCATGTACCATTCTAATGACGGTCCTGACAGACTGTCTTGGAAAAAATGCATCAGCATCTTCTCGTCATCAGAGTAGGCAGACATTCTTCGATAGTAAGATCGCACGTGAACTCTCGGGCAAGTATCCCCCTTATACTTGTCAAAGGTGGGCGCTTTGAACTTGAGTGGCACCCTCAAACCAGGAACCAATCCCATGTTGGCCACATCCAACCCCGTGGAGTTCTGATTAGCAAGATTCCTCATCTGTTCTTCCAACAACCTGAACCTTCTATCATTGTCAGCGGGCATCTCAAGATCCCTGCCTGGAGGAGGGAAAGCATCTTCCTGACGATCTTCACCCCAGTGAGAATCCCCGTTGTCATACCCAGAATAAGCAGTATTAGGACCGAAGCCAGTTTGATTGAACCTGGGACCATACCCCATATTACCAAAACCCTGATTTCCAGCACCTGGCCCAAAACCAGTGTTGTGAGCACCAATACCCATACCATTGTGGCTTGCATTGCCAAAACCTGCGTTACCCAAGCCCTGTTTGCCATAACCCTGATTGCCATAACCTTGATTACCAACATTACCAACACCAATACCCATACCAGTATTCCCAGCACCAAGACCAACATTCCCAATTCCCACATTGAAACTAGCATTCCTAGCACCAATATTTCCATTGGTTTCCACATGCCTATTACCGTTACCAGTCACATTTCCGTTCCCAGCTCTGTTACCGTTCTCAGTCGCATTGAGGACAACCACTGGTACAACGTCACCAGCTTGGAGAGTCTCGCCATGAGGAGGATCAGTAGCAATTCCGCCATGTAGCACACCCTGACTGTCAACCCTAGTAATCAGAGGTTGCACCAGAGTCTGCAGCTGCTCCGGGCCCTTGGCCACAATTTCCATCACCTGCATGAACTGCGCCATCCTATTGCGCATCTCTTGCATCTCAGTTTGCATCTGATCCATGGCTTTCTTGCAGTTGCTTCTGGTAGAGTAGCGATGAATTCGCTGATCGGCAATCCTGGAACCTGCATCAACTGAGGGTTAAGAAACACAGTACAAGGTACCTGCTATGCAAATGATTTATACAAATGCAAGCGTGTGCCTGTGCATTACGGAGATTTTTCCCCCGATTCGAGTGCCAGAGTGCTAGTACTGATGACAAGAAGTCTGGATCTAGTCACTGGAATAACATCTCATATATAGATAAGGCCCAACAAGGCAGCAGTAAAAAGTCACTGAATACATGGGGAATCAATAGCATGACCTCAACCAACAAGCCTGGTGATGGTCAGCCTACAGCAAAGATCAGAAAAAAAACAAAGGGTTACATAGATAATCAAGTGTGACAACGGGCACGAAACTCCTCTAGCAACTCTTTTGTCTTGGGGTGATCAGGTCGAGTGAGTAACCCTTCAACAAGCAACTCTCTCTGCATAATAGTGCACTGAAGACCTTCAATAGAATCTTCCCACGCGCCTTGACCAAAGCAATCTTCTAACTTTCGCTTCTTAGACTCGAACCTCTGCTTGCGATCTTTCAGGTTAGCGAGAGCTTTGTTTAGCATGTCTTCAGTAGCATATCTGCGAGCAGTTTCCTCATCAAACATCTTCTCACTAGCCTTCACCTGAGACTTCAATTTGGAGATCTGCTGTTTCAGTTTATCCTCCCTTTCTTTGTTGTTGGCTATAGTAGCATTCCATTGCTGATTGAACTTGGATATTCTCCGGTATGGTTCATCCAGATTCTGCTTCTTGGTAGCCAGTACATCGTTGACAAATTTGAAGTCCAGACCCAAACGCTCATGATCAGCTATATGCTTAGTCAAATTCGTGCCTAACCTGTTCACCAACTCTGTCTGCTTCTTGAAGGAGTGGACGACTTCGTTTCTCTCGCTTCTAATCTGTGCCAACTCTTTCTCCAACTCTTCGTTGGCCTTTTTCAGCTCTTTTTTCTCAGCTAACACCTGATTATACTGCTGAATAGACACGGTAATAGGCTCTTCCACCACTGGAGGGCACTCCCGCTTAGCAGGTGGAAAGGGCATCCCTATAGTCTCTGCTCTGGTCTTGATCCAAGTCACATACGGAGCATAAGCTTGGCTATTGCTTTTACCCAACAATGATTTCCCTCGTCTACTGATATCATTCCAGGCCTGCTAAAGCTTTGCTAACATCTCCCCCTCTAGAAGACCGGTGAGGTACAGATATTCCTGCCCCTCTTCATCCTTTGGCGGAGCTCTTAAAGCATATGCAAACTGTCTGACAAGTAGAGATGGATTATAGTTGATACAACCCTTTCTTCCAATCAAAGGCACATTTGGAAACCCACTGCAGCTGAATATGACCTCAGTACCCAACATATCTCTATCAAACCAAACAACACTCTCTGCTGATAAACCCATCAATCGCTCAGACCACTCAGCTGTGGCTGCAGATGAAGCAAAGAGACCCTTCTTGGGTAGGTGACTATCAAACCATCTTTAGAGTAAGGGCACACAACATGATACATTCTTACCCCTTCTATTCTCGTTCTTGTAATGGACGGAATGATATACATCTCCAATCAAGGTAGGAACTGGATTCCCTGATGCAAAGATATGAAAGGCATCCAAGTCTACAAAATCAGGCATGTTGGGAAACAAAATGATGCCATATATGCAGAGAGCAAGAATGGCGTTGAATACGATCCAACAACCGCCTTTGGCACACTGTTGGGCCTTCCCAACTAGGAACTGCAGAGAAAATCCAGGAACCCCATTCCAACTGGACAAGATCAACTCAGAGGCATCCAGATGAAGAGAAAGAGCTAGATTAGCCATATTAGGCTTAACATCCATATGAACAAATGACATCTGACTCTTGATAGACACACCCAATAACTCAGCATACTCCTCTAATGTAGGTGCAAGAATGAAGTCTGGGAAAGTAAAGCATCTCAATAGAGGATCATAGAACTGCAACAAGGCATACAACCCATTCAACTCATACACAGAAGGTTTACGAACCAAACTGAGCAGCTTCCCATAAGATTTCCTGAATTCCCCTCTCACTGTATCATTTGCCAAGACAATCAAACTGGACAACAGAGCTACATCTGGGGTAGGGAGCTTATAGGCCACATTCTTCTTCAGAGATCCCATGCTAGCACAACAGAAGGCAAGAATACCGGAACCGGGGGATAATATGCACCTGCAACACAGACACACGTTAATGACATGCAAATGAGTATGCAAAATGCAAAATGCAAACATGCAACAGGGGATCAAGATGGTGCTGCTGAGGAGACCGAGGCTCTGATCCAACACAATCACAACACTGCTCTGGTAATACAACTCTGAAGAGGACCAATAAATATGCACTGTCGAGAACAACCACATCTCTGATGATAAGAACCTCTGAACCCAACAACACTGATTCACTGTGAAGAAAACCAGGTAGTCTGAAGGTTAAGGTTTCCTGCAATAACCCAACCCCGCTCACAGGTATGGACCTAATCACAGACAAGGTATGGCATCCTATGCGTTTCCCAGCGTTACAGACTTTCAAAGAAACGATGATACGATACCCAGGAAGGTGTGGCATCATCATCTCTTGAAGTGGCCTCACTTGGATGAGTCACAAATGATCGGTCCCCAGAGTCGACAATCCTCCAAACCAACAACCCCTCAGGCCCAAAGGGCCGGAAAAGAAGTCAACCGGGAGAACCTCATCTGAGTGTGGATTTCATGAGACACTAGTGCCTGCAAAGCAAGCACGCGCCCACTAATTTCCACAACTAATGCTAAGTACACTCAAGCCTTGGTCTGGCTTCTCACTCATCAGAGCCCCTTCCCACAATCAGCACAATAATGATATACTGAAAATAAAATGCGGAAAGTAAAGTGCGATAAATAAAACCCAACAGGTAAACACACAAGCGCTAGGATTGACTCGCATAGGGAACCAGAGTCCCCAGTAGAGTCGTCAGCTGTCGCTACTGCGAAAAACGAGGCTGGAAAAACAGAAGAGTCGCCACCTTTCGTTATTTATCCCTCAGAACGGGAAAGGAAACGATCGGAAAAACCTGACGAAAAGGTATAAGACAAGGTCATCGCAACCATTGTCTGGATTCGGGAGTCGGTTACGCAAGGGGAAGGTATTAGCACCCCTCGCGTCCATCGTACTCGATGGGATCCATGCTTGTTATGTTTATCTGACGGGTTGATCAATCTATCTACGCTAAAGGTCTGGTCTGAAAAGAAAAGAAAATGACTCGGCAAAGCATCGCACTTTATGCCTACGTATTCCCGTCTGGAACGAGAAATCAGAGTCAACGTAGTTCGCCCAACTACGGGTTAAGGGGGAAGGTTGCTCGCCGAGATATCGCATCTCGTGCCTAGTACTTTCACATGGCGTGAAAGATCAGAGCAAACGTAGTTCGGGACAACAAGAGACACAAGTTTTTTTTTATCCGAGTAAGGTTAACAGACAGTTCCAGCAGTTTGGTGTATGCGGCTCGCTCGACGGAGACTTAGGCGTTTACCGTTTGCAATTGAACCGGGAGTTAACAGAACTCTCCTTCTGAAAAGGGTTTCCAAGGTATTAAAGGTCCAAGAGGACAAAAAGAGTTTGATCTTTGTTTTTTATTTTTTAGAAGAAGTGTCTTTTATGGATGTTTGCAACTGATATCGCACTAGAGACTATGACCTGAGAGTGAATGCGTCGCATGTCACCCAAAGGGTGCCATACTAAGCATCCATACTGTTGAAAAGAAACTCTCCAACAACCCTTTCTTAAGTAGCTTAAGGCTCGTAGCGTACGACGTCAATTAACCTTTATTACTGTATTTTGATTTTGTTTGAAGATGAGAGGAGAAAAGACGCACTAAAGGGGAACTGATCCAATCCTAAAGTCGTCATGCAAAATTGATCCTATGGTTGAGGTTAGGGGGGAAGATAACTAATGTTATCATGCATGGTTAGAACCCTAATGTCTGTCATAACTTCTCTTGAACAAGAGGAGTCAGAATTCCTAAGGGAACATGGCAAAGGAAAACAACATCAAAAGAAATAACTGTAAATAAAAATGCATGCAATGCAACAAAAAAGCAGAAGGAGACAAGCTAAACTTCTAGAGCAAGCAAGCCCAAAGGCAACACACAAAGCACAGGCAAGGGAGACAGACTGAACCTTAAACCAGCAAGCAAAGCCAATCAATAACAGTCAAGCAGAGGGATCCAGACTCAACCTCTAAATGCAGACAAGCAAAGGGAGATAATCTCAACCTTTAGGATGCTCTTAGGCCTAGATCACTATATGAGAACCTAGTCTAATGCAACATACCAAACAGTCACACAAGCTATAGTCAAACAATCAGAAGAAACAGCAGACAAAACAACAGACAAACAACTCAACAGCAAAGCAGATATATAGCAAACAATCAAACAGTCTGCAAACAAACAACTTCAAGCCATCTTCAAGAGAAGTCTTCATCTTCATGCCTCAACAAGCTCCAACAAAATGGAAGAGAACCACATCAAGATTATTTATTGATGATGGGAAGCAGGAAGGAAACCAAGGGAATCCCTCCTGACACTCAACCAGTCATCTGAGGTAGGCATCCTCAAAGGTTCTACCTTTTGTGAAGTGCAACACATCCTTCCAAAGGAAAGATGAGGCTTCCACATAGGGGCCTTGAATCAAAGGATGAGAATGGAAAGAAAACAAAGCAATCCATGTTTATTTGAAGAAAGAGAAAGCAACTAAGCTCTTCCTAAACCTTAATTGAACAAGCTCAAAGAAAGCTTCTAAAGGGAGATCTAAACACCAAAGCAAACATCACCAACAAGCAAACAGAAGCTTATACATGTCTAAAGCACCATCAAAGAATATTAGCAAACCTATTATGAACTAAAGGCCACCATTGAGGTCATTCTAAAGCAAGTGTTATGTTGAAAGCAACTTAAAACTAGCCTAAGTATTAAATCAAATTAAAATACTAAAACTACTTCTAGAATCCTATTAAATTTTCTAAGGGAACCTAAACATGTTAAGGACCTATAGTAGAAAGGTCAGGGATCAAATAAAAAGGGAAGGTCAACTAAAAAATCCTATATCACAAGGTAACAAATGAAAACCCTAAAATGGAAGGTCTAAAGATCCTAATCCAAAACAGAACCTAATGTTGTCTAAAAAATCTAAATTAAATCCTAGGGGATCATGCATCTCTAATCTACCAGCTAGCAAAAAATCAGCCCCAAATTCAATACCAATTGCAAGAACAAAAATCAGCAAAAAGATGAAGAAAATATGCAAAATTAAAGAAATAGCAAAAAATGAGAAAATGCTCAATAAATGGAAAAATAAGCAAAAATGAAATACTAAAGCATCATAAAATCAAGAATAAAATCAGGAGCATAGACATATTTTTATTTTATTTTTCTGATGAATATTGAAATTAAAATGAATTTTAGAATGTAAATGAATTAAAATAAAATGAAAAAAAAAATAAACAAAAATAAAATGCCAGAATAAAATGAGAGGCGTTGGATGTTATGACTGGTCAAAGCATCTGAAGGCTCATGCGCTGCCACCTCATTTAATGAAACGCAGCGTTTCAATCAGGTCCAAGGCAATTCTGAAATTAAAACGTGGCCACACGATTGGAATACAAAGTCAAGGTCTCAAACAGATCCAAGGGTGATAAACTCGTCTTCCTCGTTTGAAAGTACAGTTGGAGGGAAACAGACCAGCGGTAGCCGGAGAAAGACGCTGGTCGTTGTGAGGGAAAACTGTCTCACAACATACGTTCTCAAGTTTCGATGATGACAAAGTACAACCTCGTACAACCTCGGATGAATCGGAGTCGTCATGCATACTTACGATGATGACAAAGTACAACCTCGGATGAATCGGAGTCGTCATGCATACTTACGATGATGACAAAGTACAACCTCAGATGAATCAGAATCGTCATGCAATACTTAACATATTACATCCTTCCTATATCCTTTTAAATCATCATATTTAATTGGCAATATATGTGACTAATGTTTGGTCGTGACAAGATGCACGAAACAACAAACATATTGATGTTTTTGCAGATCTTTGAACCATGAGCCGACCATACCGTCAGCACACAGTTTCATTCAGTTCACACGGGTCAGCGCATGGAACCATGCGTCGACCGTTAACTTGGCGCATGCAGGTTTAAGAATCTCACGGGTCAGCGCATGAAGATCATGCGTCGACCGCTGACTCGGCGCATGACAGTTTGAGTGTCACACGGCTCAGCGCACGCCGACCCTATGGTCGACCGTTCGCGCGCAGAAACAGAAATTCTGCTATGTTTCATTGATCTGTCAACTGTTTGTTTTGTATATTACTATAAATAGCTGTCTTTTCAATTTTAACAACTAACATTTTTCAAACAACATTTTTAAACAACATTTTTGAAAGCATTGTGAGAAAGTGTTCAGGTCAAGAAACGTGAAAGAGGTGCATCAGTGTTCTTCATCTTCATCGTTCAATCAACTCACAAATCCTCAAATTACAGATAATCAATTTTTTGCTGCGGTTTGTGGTTTGCTCGACGGTGATAAGGTTCGAACGCGTGATTGAAGATCCGGTTCGAGTGGAAGCTGGTGCAGGTGTTTCTTGGGAGAAAACCTTTGAGGTTTTACCTATCAAGACTACAGGTTTTGAAGGCTTTTGTTACGGAATCGTCGGTTCAACAATCAAGCGAGTGCGAAGGTGATTGATTAGCGGAAGGTTGATCAATCTAGTAGCTAGGGCGTTGAAAGGTTGAAGACGTTCCGGGTTCAATTTGGGTGTGTCTAAGATCAGCCGTGCCGAAGGTTTGATCAACGGAAGAGTTGTCAATAAGGTGGCTGCAATCGGAGGTCATTCACATCAAATTGGAGGACTTGATTCATCTTGAATCAAGGGGCAAGAAGTGGTAGAAATTATCAGCAACATTAAGATTGTTTGTATCAATTGTCTATCGATTCTTGTGTATAACTGTTCTACCAAACAGGTGATATCTATTCAATACATATCTCAATTCTCTTTGTAGAATTGAGGGCAGACGTACCCCAACGCGAGGACGACTGGGGGAACTGCCTCATCAAATCTTGTGTTCCTTTATTTTCTGCATTTTCAATTACAGCTTAAAAATTAAGTGATTCTAGAATAAGTGATTTTGTCAAATTGTAGTATTGATTGAGTGAGTTGGTGAAACACTGTTTTTTAACTACTAAGTACAATAGAAATACTGTACTAAGGCTTTTTCAATCACTCATTCAACACAAATATCATTTAAGGTATTTGTGCACACCAACTGTTCGACAAAAGTGCTGAACTAAAATTGCCTTAATTTTGCTGCTAGTTTTGTGCACACCAACTGTTCGACAAAAGTGCTGAACTAAAATTGCCTTAATTTTGCTGCTAGTTTTGGTGTAATTTTTGATCATTGGAATAAGGAAATAGTACGAGTGAATCACATCTGAGTTTTGCATAAAAGTGTGTAGTGATTTACTATCCGTTATCGTCTTAAATTCATCTGCTTGACGCATATCCGGCTCTCCAATAGTGGTTCGTTTTAGACTATATTTTCCAAGGCCGCTTCCGCATTTGAAAACAATTTTGAAAACCAATTTTATTGGTAGCGCCACTCAAATTTTTAAAAGGGATCTATTCAACCCCCCCTTCTAGATCCGTGCCTTAGTCTAACAAGTGGTATCACGAGCTCCGGTTCTCCGGTGCTTCAAATACAACATTGATAGAATAATGGCTAACGAACCAAAAGGGGCGTACAATAGAGCTCCCGTTTTTAACGGTGAAAATTATAGCTATTGGAAAGACTGTATGCGGGTGCACATTAATTCCATAGATAGAAAGATATGGAACGTTATTCTCAATGGTCCGATTGAAATAACCATGACAAATGAGAATAACGAAGTTGTGCCAAAGCCCGAAGCACAATGGACCGACGACGATGAGCGAAAGTATAATTACGATTGGAAAGCTAAGAACATTCTAATCTCCTCATTAGGTGTAGATGAATACTACCGTGTATCCCATTGCCCTACGGCTAAGACTATGTGGGATGCACTACAAATTGCCCATGAGGGGACAAACGATGTTAAGTTGGCTCGAATCAACACTCTTATACAAGAGTTTGATCTTTTTTTCATGGAGCAAGGGGAAACCATTGCTGACATGCAAAAGAGATTTACTCATCTCATAAACAGATTACATTCACTAGGAAGACCTATTTCCAATGATCTTGCTACTAATAAAGTTTTGAGATGTCTTAGCAGGGAATGGCAGCCGAAAGTGACCGCCATCAAAGAGGCAAATGATCTTACGGTATTAGACCTGACTACATTGTTTGGCAAACTACAAGAGCATGAACAGGTACTCTTGAGTCTTGACCAACATGAAAGGAAAGAAAAGAAGGACAAAGTAAAGATGAGTGAAAAGAAGTCAATAGCTCTTAAGGCTTCTTCCTCGAAGTCTAAAGCAAAAGAGCAAAGTGATTATTCTTCAAGCGACGACGAAGAAGAAGACATAAATGAGGACATGGGGCTGTTCGTTAAACGGTATAACCGGTACGTGAGAAAGAACGGCATCCAACATTCGGAGAAGAACCTGGTAAATTTCCGAAGGCAATCAAAGTTCTCCAAAGATGACAATCAAAAAGGCAAAAAGACTAGAGGAACGTGCTATAAATGTGGAAAGCCCGGTCACTACAAACCGGACTGTCCAATGAACAACAAGGGAAAAGAAATGGAACAATCGAAGTCACATAAGAGAGCATCAAAGCCTAGGAGGGCGTACATCGCGTGGGAAAGCGACAGTGATTCTTCCTCCTCTAATGAAAGCTCTAGTGATGAAGAAGAGTCCGTGAATCTATGTCTCTCCGCAAATCAGAAAAAGAAAAAGAAACAGGTACGTCACTCTAGATATAATATGTCATCTAGTATGTCTCATTCCGAATTACAAACCGCATTCGATATTTTACACAAGGAAGCAACTGAAGCCTTTAAGAAACTTGCTTCTAATAGAAGAATTTTTACATATTTAGAGCACAAAGTCTTAGAGTCCGAAAAGAAATTAGAGGACCTTAAGGCTTCCATTGTGAAAGATAATGAATCGGATTGTAAGGACAATAGTAATCCTTTCAACTTTGGTTGTGATACTTGTCATATTTGGCAAAGTGAGGTTAGAAACCTTAAGGCCAAATTAGACAAGGCACTTGAACCTAAAATTACATTTGCAATCGATAAAAAGGATTTTAGAAAAAGTATGATAAACCCATATCAAAAATATGCATATGTAATTAGGGATCAAGCAAGTGAAAGTGATTCTAATGTCGACTTTGTATGCTTTTACTGTTGCAAGAAAGGCCACTCCATTGGTAAATGTCGATTTAGGAGATTTCTTGTTCCTAAAGGCATCTACCAATGGTTGCCCAAACGCAACCGTCTTGTCGCTAACCTATTAGGACCCAATATGCCATTGGGTACCTCCCTTTTCTGAGTTATATTTTGACAGGTGAAATGTGTCGAGTCCACCGAGAGAAGATGGGTTCTTGATAGTGGGTGCTCAAGGCACATGTCTGGAGACATATCCTTATTCATAGACTTCGTGGCTAAGAAGAAAGGGTATGTAACATACGGTGATAACAACCGCGGAGCGATACTAGGTAAAGGTAGTATAGGTAATCCCTCCTCTACTACAATTTCCGATGTGTTGCTTGTCGAAAACCTTAAACATAATCTCCTTAGCATTAGCCAATTATGCGACAAAGGTTACAATGTTTCCTTTTCAAAAGATTGCTGCAAAATTGTGCATGAAAGTGATAAGAAGAATGTGTTTATTGGTTTTAGAGTAAACAATGTGTATATGCTTGACTTGAATGTGGTATCCCCAACAAGCGATCAATGTCTCATATCTATGAGTGAAGACTCATGGCTATGGCATAGGCGCTTAGCGCATGTCAACTTTGACTTACTCAATAAGATTGTCTCAAAAGATCTAGTACTAGGACTTCCCAAAATTAAGTTCACCAAGGATCACCTTTGTGATGCTTGTCAAAAAGGAAAACAAACGAGGATCTCCTTTAAATCCAAAAAGATTATTTCAACAACGAGACCTCTTGAACTACTTCATATGGACTTGTTTGGGCCGTCTAGGATCAAAAGTCTAGGAGGAAACTATTACGGATTCGTAATAGTGGACGACTTTTCTAGGTTCTGTTGGACCATCTTCTTAGTGAGTAAAAGTGACACGTTTGCCGCTTTTGAGAGATTTGCCAAGCTCTCCCAAAATAAGTTAAATACAAACATTGTGTCAATAAGAAGTGACCACGGAGGTGAATTTGAAAATCATTTATTTGAAGAATATTGCGGTAACCATGGCATCGATCATAACTTCTCGGCTCCACGAACTCCTCAACAAAATGGGGTTGTGGAGCGTAAAAACAGAATTTTAGAAGAATTGGGAAGAACAATGATTAATGATAGTGGTTTACCAAAATACTTTTGGGCCGACGCCATTAGTACGGCATGTTATGTTTTGAATAGGGTACTCATCCGCCCCATTCTAAACAAAACTCCGTATGAACTTTTAAAAGGGCGAAAGCCTAATGTTTCTCACCTTCATGTTTTTGGATGCAAGTGCTTTGTATTAAACAATGGAAAGGAAAACTTGGGCAAGTTTGATTCAAAAGCCGATGAAGGCATTTTTCTAGGGTACTCGCAATCAAGTAAAGCATATAGGATTTATAATAAAAGATTACTAGCTGTTGAAGAGTCTGTGCACGTTACGTTTGATGAGTCCTATCCGAGAAATGTCGGAAAGGATAGTGTTGTTCATGGTGCAGGTACATCCACAGAAGACATACTCAAAGGTGGCGAAACGGGGATTGATCAACCCGATAGAGTCAAAATTGAGGAGGATAAGGATGCACACCATGAGGTAACTGAGGAAGCTCATCCGCCTACAAACGATGATCTCCCTCAAGCTTGGAAGTCGTGTAAAGATCATCCAATTGACAATATTCTCGGAGACATCACAAAGGGAGTCACCACTCGATCTAAGCTAAGTAACTTTTGTTATCACTTCGCTTTCGTTTCACAAATAGAGCCTAAAAACCCCAAAGAGGCCCTACTCGATGAGCACTGGTTTTTATCGATGCAAGAGGAACTAAATCAGTTTAAAAGAAACGAGGTATGGGACCTTGTCCCTCCTCCGCGAGGCCATCGAGTAATCGGCACCCGATGGGTGTTTAGGAACAAGTTGGACGAAAACGGGGTAATAACCCGTAATAAAGCGAGATTGGTCGCTCAAGGGTATAACCAAGAGGAAGGCATCGACTATGAGGAAACTTATGCGCCGGTTGCCCGACTCGAGGCTATACGCCTTTTACTCGCCTTTGCATGTGCAAAGGATTTTAAGTTATTTCAAATGGATGTTAAAAGTGCGTTCCTTAACGGTCACATAAATGAAGAAGTATATGTGTCTCAACCTCCCGGTTTTGAATCTCATGAATACCCTGAACATGTTTACAAGTTAAAAGGAGCTTTATATGGTCTCAAACAAGCTCCTAGAGCTTGGTATGAGCGACTAAGTAAGTTTTTACTTAATCAGGGGTACTCACGAGGAAAGGTTGACACTACACTCTTCATTAAACGTCAAGGAAAGCACTTGATTTTGGTGCAAATCTATGTTGACGATATTATATTTGGATCCACTAACATGAATCTCGTGAGAGAGTTTTCTGACCTCATGCAGGGCGAATTCGAGATGAGTATGATGGGGGAGCTCACATACTTCCTCGGCCTGCAAATTAAACAACTCCAAGAAGGGACATTCGTGAGCCAAACAAAATATTGTTTGGACTTGATCAAGAGATTTGACATGGCAAAATCCAAGGCCATAGACACCCCAATGCCTACATGCGTAAATTTGGATAAAGATGAAAATGGCAAGGACGTAGAGGTAAAACGATATAGAGGTATGATTGGTTCACTTCTCTATCTTACTGCGTCACGTCCTGATATTATGTTTAGTGTGTGCATGTGTGCACGATACCAATCATGTCCCAAAGAATCCCACCTAAAAGCTGTTAAACGAATTCTTCGATACCTGTCAGGTACCCCGAAGTATGGATTGTGGTATTCTAAGGGTAGTGATTGCTCGTTGGTAGGTTACTCCGATTCCGACTTTGCCGGGTGCAAATCGGATAGGAAAAGCACTAGTGGTACATGTCATTTGTTTTCAAACTCCTTGGTTAGTTGGCATAGCAAGAAACAAGTTTCAGTTGCTTTATCAACGGCCGAGGCGGAATACGTTGCCGCTGGTAGTTGTTGTGCTCAAATTCTGTGGATTAAGCAACAACTACTAGATTTCAATCTTAAACTTGAACGTATTCCTATCCTATGTGACAACACTAGCGCTATTAACCTTACCAAAAATCCCGTATTACACTCTCGCACTAAACATATAGAAATTCGACACCATTTTCTTAGGGACCATGTTGAGAAAGGTGATGTTGTATTTGAACACGTTGACACTAAAAACCAACTAGCGGACATTTTCACAAAGCCGCTAGCAACGGAACCTTTCTTTCATATCCGCCGAGAACTTGGCATCCTCGACATTTCGGAACGGGAATAATATTTGCTGATGTTATCTTATTTCATTCAAATAATCATGCTGTTGTACTTCTAACAATTTGATATTCGTGTAAGTACAAGTATGTTGTTTATCAAGCTACTCCGGCATTAAGGTGATATTGTTCCATTTCTCTCTCTCTCTCTCTAATAACTCTCATGATCAACAATTGTATCGTTTGACCTATGTTGCATATGTATGACATTTTTTTGTATGATAAATTGTTTGGATGCAAATTTTTTTGTGGCATTTTAGGTAGGCATCAAATATGGCTTGATATGTGACATTAAGTGCAAATCTGCATTTGTGCATCCGAACTGAGCTACACACCAAATCTGAACAGTTCAACTCTTTTTCAACAAGAATGAATGAAAGATTTGCAGCTTTCACAACTGCCCATGGATACCAAGAAACAGCCGTCTCTCGCAGCATCAATCGCCTGAATCAAGCAGTGGATTACCTCACTGATATGGCTGATCCATATCGTTATCCGTCTTCCTTTGATATGGGCAAGGGACAAGGATATTAGTCATTTGTTTTTGCATTTGCTCATTCTCCATGTTGTTTTTGTTATCATGTTCTGTTTTATCTCTCCTAAGTGCACACTAATGTTTGTTTTACAGTCTTGATTCCTATAAAATGTTATGACTTATGTGTCCTTAATTTGGTTTAATCTATTTTTAATATTTTGCTCATTGTCAATATTTTGTGTGGATATTGGTATATGATTACTTATAACCTGTTGAGTATTTTGTTAATTGTTAATATGCCAAAACTTTACCTTTCTCCATCTCTTTTTGATGTTGTCAAAGGGGGAGAAAAGACAAGTAGATTGTAGACCACAACAGCTATGACTGTAAAAGAAAGGGGGAGCTTACTACTATGTTAAAGATATCGCATGTTGTGTTCACCAAGCTTCGCACAGGTTTGTCATCATCAAAAAGGGGGAGAATGTGAGGGAAAACTGTCTCACAACATACGTTCTCAAGTTTCGATGATGACAAAGTACAACCTCGTACAACCTCGGATGAATCGGAGTCGTCATGCATACTTACGATGATGACAAAGTACAACCTCGGATGAATCGGAGTCGTCATGCATACTTACGATGATGACAAAGTACAACCTCAGATGAATCAGAATCGTCATGCAATACTTAACATATTACATCCTTCCTATATCCTTTTAAATCATCATATTTAATTGGCAATATATGTGACTAATGTTTGGTCGTGACAAGATGCACGAAACAACAAACATATTGATGTTTTTGCAGATCTTTGAACCATGAGCCGACCATACCGTCAGCACACAGTTTCATTCAGTTCACACGGGTCAGCGCATGGAACCATGCGTCGACCGTTAACTTGGCGCATGCAGGTTTAAGAATCTCACGGGTCAGCGCATGAAGATCATGCGTCGACCGCTGACTCGGCGCATGACAGTTTGAGTGTCACACGGCTCAGCGCACGCCGACCCTATGGTCGACCGTTCGCGCGCAGAAACAGAAATTCTGCTATGTTTCATTGATCTGTCAACTGTTTGTTTTGTATATTACTATAAATAGCTGTCTTTTCAATTTTAACAACTAACATTTTTCAAACAACATTTTTAAACAACATTTTTGAAAGCATTGTGAGAAAGTGTTCAGGTCAAGAAACGTGAAAGAGGTGCATCAGTGTTCTTCATCTTCATCGTTCAATCAACTCACAAATCCTCAAATTACAGATAATCAATTTTTTGCTGCGGTTTGTGGTTTGCTCGACGGTGATAAGGTTCGAACGCGTGATTGAAGATCCGGTTCGAGTGGAAGCTGGTGCAGGTGTTTCTTGGGAGAAAACCTTTGAGGTTTTACCTATCAAGACTACAGGTTTTGAAGGCTTTTGTTACGGAATCGTCGGTTCAACAATCAAGCGAGTGCGAAGGTGATTGATTAGCGGAAGGTTGATCAATCTAGTAGCTAGGGCGTTGAAAGGTTGAAGACGTTCCGGGTTCAATTTGGGTGTGTCTAAGATCAGCCGTGCCGAAGGTTTGATCAACGGAAGAGTTGTCAATAAGGTGGCTGCAATCGGAGGTCATTCACATCAAATTGGAGGACTTGATTCATCTTGAATCAAGGGGCAAGAAGTGGTAGAAATTATCAGCAACATTAAGATTGTTTGTATCAATTGTCTATCGATTCTTGTGTATAACTGTTCTACCAAACAGGTGATATCTATTCAATACATATCTCAATTCTCTTTGTAGAATTGAGGGCAGACGTACCCCAACGCGAGGACGACTGGGGGAACTGCCTCATCAAATCTTGTGTTCCTTTATTTTCTGCATTTTCAATTACAGCTTAAAAATTAAGTGATTCTAGAATAAGTGATTTTGTCAAATTGTAGTATTGATTGAGTGAGTTGGTGAAACACTGTTTTTTAACTACTAAGTACAATAGAAATACTGTACTAAGGCTTTTTCAATCACTCATTCAACACAAATATCATTTAAGGTATTTGTGCACACCAACTGTTCGACAAAAGTGCTGAACTAAAATTGCCTTAATTTTGCTGCTAGTTTTGTGCACACCAACTGTTCGACAAAAGTGCTGAACTAAAATTGCCTTAATTTTGCTGCTAGTTTTGGTGTAATTTTTGATCATTGGAATAAGGAAATAGTACGAGTGAATCACATCTGAGTTTTGCATAAAAGTGTGTAGTGATTTACTATCCGTTATCGTCTTAAATTCATCTGCTTGACGCATATCCGGCTCTCCAATAGTGGTTCGTTTTAGACTATATTTTCCAAGGCCGCTTCCGCATTTGAAAACAATTTTGAAAACCAATTTTATTGGTAGCGCCACTCAAATTTTTAAAAGGGATCTATTCAACCCCCCCTTCTAGATCCGTGCCTTAGTCTAACAGTCGTCTTCTCCGGCGAGGCATCATTTACAGGTCATGGATCCTTAACCAAAATCATACAGTCTCACTCCAAATTTCATGTAGATTCCAAATATCACCTTCATTTCCTCTAATTCCTCATAGATTTTGAAATTCGAACACAAACAGAAATTACACCACAATTTTGATCATCACCAAACCTTAATCTAAAACCATAGATCTCCTCCTTATGCTTCACTGATCATCTTAAACCATTTAGATCATGTTGAATCCTTAAGATCAGGCCAAACCAACTCCAAACAGAAATCACACCTCATCCTAATTTGTCTCTAATTCTTCAAATAATGATCCAGAATCCATCTAGTATCCTTCCTAAAGCCTATCCACATGCTAACATATGCTAAATCAACATGAATCTTCAGCAATTTTGAAAACTACATACCTTTGTTAGATCTTCAAATTGGAGCAGTTGGAACACGATTCTCAGCTTCAAACTGTGCAGATCCACTCTATGCTTGATGCTGAAGGTGTTTGTAGCTTTGAATTGCCTTGAATTGGTCTAGATCAGAAATCACGATTTCCACTTTCTCTCTTGAAACTCCAACTTCAATCTCTGACTATGGCACGAAATGAACTCCAACCTTGAGCAAAACCTTCCTCTGAACTTATATAGAAATGATTTGTGGGCTTTTGAGGTCCAATGGAGGCCCAAATTCAGAAATCTCAATTTCACTTTTCTTTGAAAAACTCAAACATGGAATGCACGAATTTGCACTCAAAACTTCCCTTGGAAGCTTCAATTCTATTCCTTGTGGTCTGTGGAAAGTGTAGAGATTGATTAGAGAGCTTGAACTCCTCTCATGACCAAGTTATGATATTTTACTTATTTGTGAAGATACAAGTCAAACCACCATGAAATAAGCCTCAAGTGAAAATTCTAATAATGCCAAAGTGTTTAGAATGATTTTCCTGATTAAAATGAGTATTCACTTGGCCTTGTTTGAACACAAATGAATTAATCTTGAATTTTCACTTAAATGCCTTTAAATTCTCCCTTTTTGCCAAATTTCTCAAACCAAGTCTCACCCTAAGCTAAATCAATTCATCATGAGGACATGGTTGACCTAAAATCATCATTTTGAACAAGTTTTGTGTTGGACAAAACCTCATTTGAAGCTTGCAAGATAGTGAAAATGACCTATAAAGCCAAATGACCTATAATCTCACTTTCCCAAAATACCCCTAACTTGTAAACCTCATAACTTGAGTTCTACAAATCAGATGGAAGACTTATAATTCAATTTGGAAAGCTAAGATCAAGACCTACAACTTTTATGTTGGCCAAAAGTTTAGGAGAAACACCCTTCTAGGTCAAACGTTCCTTAGAAGTTGGTGAACTTTCACAGACAAATTTCACATTCCTCAGATGACCTGTAACTTGTCTGGATCATAACTTGAGTTCTATAAATCCAATGGAGGACTTCTAGTACTCAAATTAAATCTTAGAGCATTCTATACAAGTTTCATGTTGGCCAAAAGTGGAGATGAAATTTGAATCTTGAGATAAGTGGTCTTGAAGTTAGGCAATAAATAGGGGATTTTACCCTGAGAACCCTAATTTAGTAACTCCTCACACTTTGAATTCTTCTTAGATTGATCTTGAAATATCACTTCATGTATCTCAAAACAACTATTCATGATTACAAAGACTTAGAAATGAGCTTTGATCCTCTTCAATTGCACAGTTGACTTAGGGTTACTCAGATAAAAACCCTAATTGCAACACCCTCAACTGTGGCTCTTCACACTTGGCATAATGACTTGATTGAGATCCACCATGACCCTCAAGGAACTCTATGAGCTTTATCCACACCCTCTCTCCTTGATCCAGGCTCCACAACCCACTGATGATCTTCAATTGGTCCTCAGATTAGGAGATTAACCACATACAAACAACTGAACCTCTCAAGAACCCAACCCTCTTCCTGATGACTTTGGTGACTTCTCAAGCTTGAATAAGACCTCTAAATAGGCTCCTCTGGATATAAACCACACTTGATCCCCTGCACAAATGAACAATGCTATGCTATGTAAATGTTAGATCAATGATATGCCAATGCAATGAAACATAAACCAAGTAAGAAAAGGTTAAGCAAATTTTGGGGTGCAACAGTTGGTACATATGTCAACATTGATGGTAAGAGAATGGGAACTTTTGGAGAATTTTCGAGATTTGAGTTTGGTTTGTGAAGTGACGCTGAGTAGTGTGAAACTTGGTATGTTGCATGTTACGAATGACTTTCTTGCCACCGTATGTGAAAAGCAAAAGATGGATTTGAAGTTTGTTGATTTGATGATGAATGAGGATGAAGACTTCAAGGTTGATGAATCGGGAATTTTGAGATTTCGTGGTAGTATTTGTATTCCCGATGATGCAGAGTTGAAAAAGATGATATTGGAAGAAGGACATCAGAGTAACTTAAGTATTCATCCGGGAGCGAACAAGATGTATCAAGATTTGAAGAAAATCTTTTGGTGGTCCGGGTTGAAGAGAGATGTGGCTCAGTTTGTGTATTCGTGTTTGACTTGTCAGAAGTCTAAGGTGGAACATCAGAAGCCTAGTGGTTTGATGCAACCGTTGGATATTTCGGAATGGAAATGTGATAGTATATCGATGGATTTTGTTACAAGATTACCAAATACGCAGAGAGGTCACAATGCAATTTGGGTGATTGTTGATAGACTTACTAAATCTTCTCACTTTATTCCGATTGATATTAGTTATCCTTTGGAGAAGTTTGTTGAGATCTATGTTCGGGTGATTGTGAAGTTGCATGGAGTTCCCAAGAGCATTGTATCGGATAGAGATCCAAAGTTTACTTCAAGGTTTTGGGAAAGTTTGCAAAAGGGTTTAGGTTCGCAGTGAGATTGAGTTCGGCTTATCATCCGCAAACAGATGGTCAAACCAAAAGGACAATTCAATCGTTGGAGGATTTGTTGCGTGCTTGTATGCTTGAGCAAGGTGGTATTTGGGATAGTTATTTGGCATTGATTGAGTTTACGTACAACAATAGTTTTCATTCGAGTATTGGTATGGCACCATTTGAGGCTTTGTATGGTCGGAGATGTCGAACGCCCTTGTGTTGGCATGAAACCGGAGAGAGATCGGTAGTTGGACCGGAGATGGTACAACAAACGACGGAGAAGGTGAAGTTTATTCGAGAAAAGTTGAGAGCTTCTCAGAGTAGGAAGAAAAGTTATCATGATAAGAGAAGGAAGGATCTTGAATTTCAAGAGGGCGACCATGTGTTTTTGAGAGTTACACCGGTTACGGGTGTGGGTCGTGCTTTGAAGTCGAAGAAGTTGACTTCTCGTTTCATTGGTCCGTATCAGATTATTGCACGAGTGGGTGTTGTGGCTTATCGTGTGGCATTGCCTCCGAATCTTTCGAATTTACATGATGTGTTCCATGTTTCGCAACTTCGGAAGTATATTCCGGATCCGTCACATGTGATTCCTATGGACGAGGTTGAGGTGAGGGATAACCTCACGGTTGAAGTTTTACCGGTTAGGATTTTGGATCGTGAAGTTAAGAAGCTAAGAGGCAAGGATATTGCGCTTGTGAAAGTAGCATGGGGAGGTGCTGCAGAAGGCAATATGACTTAGGAATTGGAGAGTAAGATGCGTGAGTCGCATCAAGAGCTGTTTGGATCAGGTAATATTTTCGAGGACGAAAATTTCTAAAGTGGGAGAGAGTTGTAACGCCCCGACTCTGAATTCCCATTTTAATTGAGTCTTTTTTGATTTAATTAGATGATTATTATTTTTGATGTGGAAATTATGTGAAAATATGTTATGTTTGCATATTGTGTTATTTTTGCCGATTTTGAGAGTATCAGGTAAAAATAGGTTGGAGGGTATTTTGGGCATTAGTAATAATGTTAAGTTGGAATATTTTGTGAGAATTAATTTGGTAAGTGTTTGGAAAGAATTGGAGAGGAAAGAAAATAGAATATGAGATAAGGGAGAAAAAGAGAAAGATAGAAACATTAGGAGGAAAAACAAGAGAAGGAAAGAGGAGAAGGGAAAGAGAAGAGAAAAGAAGAGGAAAACCTAGAATCATCAAGATCAACCTTAGCTTGCGATTAATCAGGTAAGGGTGAGAATTTTTATAATCTTAATAATGTATATGATCATGTATGTGCTAGATTGGATTTGTTTGGTAGTTTTCTACACTCTTCATTTCTAGGTCGAAGTTGGATTAATCGAGGTAGCGAATGAAGTCTGTAGCTTCTGTTTTTGCTCCTAGCAGTTCGCTAGGCGATCATGTAGCGAACGCTCGCTAGCAGCTCGCTAGGCGAGCATGTAGCGAATGCAGCAGGATGATTTTTTCTGTTTGTTTCATGTTGTATTGTTTGAGGTATCGGTTGCGATCGACCTTGTCTTGCATGAGTAGCTTGTAGGCTGGTTTGTGATGTGCTGTGGGTAGCCGTATGGCATGAATCCTAGATTATGAATTGTGGTCGTTTGGGAAAATATGTGCATTGTTTGAATTAACTAAAAATGCATGATAATTGAGATGAATGACGAATATGTCATGTAATATACATTGTGATGTATGATAATTGTATGGAATTAGATGAGGTGAAGATGCATGAAAACATTATAGATGTGTATGCATTTCAAGAAGTGTATGGAGTCATTTTGCATGTGAAGCATTATGGTATACATTCTTGTGCTGATTGATTTCGTGGAGAATCTGCTGACGATTGTGTGCCTAAGTGAGGTGTGAGCAATCGGATTGTGTGTCCAGGTGGGGTGTGAGCAATCACATTGTGTGCCCATGTGGGGTGTGAGCAATGGGTGGACCTCGTGTGCCCACGTGGGGTGTGAGCGATGGTTATATTTGGTTCTTCAATCGAACCTGCTGAAATGAGTCGGTACTGCATTTGCATCTGCATAGAGTCGTGTGTCGGTCTCTATGAGTTGGATGTTGGCATCTTTATGTGATGCATGGCAAAATAAACATGAATGTAGATGTTTATGTGAATTAGCGATGAAATAAGTATGTTGTGTATGTTTATTTTGGATTGATGTGAATGGTGATGATTGGCATGAATGAAATGCTTGAAGGTACATGTATGTGCGAATATATATGTATATGTGTGTGTGTTTATGAATTGATATAAACGTTGATGATGCGTAGTGTGTATGCTTGGTATTCTATTTGTATATAGATGTTGTTGTATACATTGCGATGTATGGTGTAGTGAGATGGGTTGCAGTGAGAACGCGAAAGATGTTTATTGGATGTTATGTGTATACATATATGTTTATATGCATTAATTATTATGATATCGTTTCTCACACTTCTGTTGTGTTATAATGCTCTATGAGGCATTGCAGATTAGATTGCTGGAGGTATTTTGTGAAGCGTGGCTTCATCCTTTTTGGTCGGTCGGCTCTGATATGTAGCACCGGGTAGATAGGGATTATTTTGATTCTTTTGTGATACATCTGTGTATGTATCTGCTGATGATTTGTTGTTGTAGACATGGATGATGTTGTGAATCAAATTGAATGATGTTTATGTATATGAATACATGTTTTGGAGATTATACAATGTTTAGATGTTTCCGCTTTTAGTCTAAATATTGTGATGTGGGTGTTTACCTCGATGTTGCATATCTGTATATATGAGCAGGTGTTGAATGTGTTGATTTATTGTATAATGTGATATGCCCCTTTTATGCCATGTTATAAATATACTCTGATGAAATTTTAAATACGTGCCTAAATGATTATTTGTATTATTTGGGGGTTATAGAAAGGGGGTGTTACACACGGAGGGTCTAAGGGAAACTCAGCCCTAACGTTTTCATGCAAAGTGATCCTAAAGTTTGGATGAAAGGGGAAACATCCACCCTAATGTTAGCATACTTGGATTGAACGCCTAATGTCTCTCCTACTCCCATCCTAAAAGGAGGGACTAGGAACCCTATGGGGATCATGGCAAGAAAGCACAAGAAGAACAAAGGAAGAATCAATCACAAGTAGAGAAATGCAAACACGAAAATGCATAATTAGAATGGTGGGAGGGAGGAAAAATGTGTGGGGCAGCAGCCGCCACAAGCGCGTCTCGACCTCAACAGCGATGCAAGAATGATGCAAACATGTGGAGAAAAGCGAGAGATGCAAACAATTAAACATGCAAATGAATGATCGATTCGAACCACATACACAAGCATGTAACAAATGGAAAATGATCATACATATCAACAACATCATGATTAATCAACCACAAACAGTGACAATTAGCCAAAACAATTCAATTCTAATGCATCATACTGATCTATGATGATTCGAATCGAATCGGTATGCGAACATACAAACAAAACAACAAACATGGCATTCTGGTGCAGTGTTAATCGGTTAACACATATTGTTAATCGGTTAACCTGTGTAAAACAAGTGAAAATCTGGAAATTCGTAGGTGTTAATCGGTTAACACCAGGTGTTAATCAGTTAACACCAGGCGTTAACCGGTTAACACCCTGAAATCTTTGAAAAATTTGAATATTTGAATTGGTTAACCGGTTAACCATATATGTTAACCGGTTAACACTGTACCAGAAGTGAAAAACAGCAATAGAAAAAAGCACTTAATGCACAAAATCACTTAATCAAGTGATCCAACAAATTAGCTTATCAAATAAGCACGAAATTACACCTACAAACAGAAAACCAATAGACATGCAAACATGTCTATACAGCACAATCATAATTCACACGGATCGGAATCCACAAAATTCAATCGAATATGAAAATCATCATGGAAATGCAAATAAGCTCAAAAATGTTAAGGATCTAGAATCTCCAACCTTCGAAGCGGAGATTTGCTCCGGTTAGTGTTGATCAACTGAATTTGAGTAGTTCAAATAATAGAAACCCGGAAAACTTCGAGATCCAAGCTAATTGTGGTTGTACGAACGAAGATCCACCAAATTCGAGTCGAAACGCTTCGACTAATCACTTCTAACTCAAGCTCCAAAATCAGATCTCAATTTGCACGAAAATTGATTATGAAAAGGGATCCAAAGATGAGGATGGATGAAGGTTTATGCTCAAGAATCCATTGATTTCAATGAAAAATTAATGAATCCTAATGAAAAAGAGCTTTGAGTGAGTTTTGGTTATGGAGGGAATTTGGAGAATTGAGAGAGAATTGGAATCAAATATGAAGTGAGAGTGAAAAAATGAAGGTTAGAATGTGTTTGTTTGGAATGGATCACTTAAATATGACTTAGGTTTGGATCCCAAAGCAAGGATTGGAATTTGGGTTGGAAATCAAGGTTTGGAATGTGGAATGGGATTTTGGAGGGAAATCTGAAATTTAAAGGTGTTCTAGATCCTTCCCAAATGAAAATGTGAATTCCAAGGTGATCAAAATTGGACCCCAAGTGCAAATGGCTTGCAAAATCACATATAGGGCAAAATCTGCTATGGTTAACCGGTTAACCATATGTGTTAACCGGTTAACACTGTTAAAATTTGAAATCTGAGCTGATTCACCAATGGTTAATCGGTTAACCATATGTTTTAACCGATTAACACCTTCAAAAATTTGAATTTGGTGCCTTTTGGAGGGAAACCTGCTCGTTTGCCTGTTTCTCGCCGTTTTGAGCTCTGCTATATTTTTGACACTTGCTCTTGAATATTGTGACTATGATAGTACTGGATATAGACTTAATGTTATCTCCTGATCTGAGCATAACCTGCAAAATAAAATCGGCCGCTCGACCGCTGGGCAAAATAAATGTCGTATCTTTTGATGATCACTGCTTAATTGCTTGTACGGGAAATACCTGAGCCACGGGAACCTTGATCCCCTGCCTCGAGAACCAATGCTATGCAAAATGCGGATGCCATATGAAATGCAATGAAACATAAGCTAGGTAAAGAAAATAGGTTGGGCAAATTTTGGGGTGTAACAGCTGCCCCTATTCAAACGGCTTGGACCTGACTGGGTGAGAAGCGAACGACTCTCAACCAATCAAGGTAAAAGACGGTTGAATACCAAAGAAACCCGGAAATTTGCCAACCACAGAATTGAACATGATGAACGTCTCTAACATTCCGTTGGGAAAGAGAGACCTAATCAAGTAACTCTGTTGAGGAACTCCGTAATAAAACTGGTGTTATGGTTCGAATACCACGTGGGTTGAAGGGTGGCATGTCAAAATGGTCAGAATCTGGATATTCGATGAACACAACGAATCGGAGAAACCTGTCGGAGCTTGGATACTCAACACAATGAGGAATGTATCATCAATTGGAACTGACCAGAGTATGAACACTCAACGAGATAAACTGGAACAAATCGGAGCCACGATACTCACGCGATAAACAAACGAAACAAACCGGAGCCAAGATACTCACACGAGAAACGAACGAACTGGAGCAAAGACACCCAACGCGATAAACGAGCGAACAAGCCGGAGCCAAGACACTCACGTGACAAATGAACGAACGAACCGGAGCCAAGACACTCAACCGCTTGGTCCCATCAAAGGCCCTCACCACTAGATCACTGGGTGTACACAACAACCCACGAGTGTCCAGCTTCATAAGCGCTTTCTTTGGAAATACATTTAAGGAAGAGCCGGTATCCACAAGCACGTGCGATATAACAGTTCCCCGACATTCCAGTGATATGTGCAGCGCATTATTATGGTTCCTGCCTTTAGGCGTCAAGTCACGATCAGTGAAGCCCAAACCATTGCCGGCATTGACATGTGCAACCACTCCTTCGAGCTGGTTGACAGAAATTTTGTGAGGTACATATGCTTCATTCAAGATCTTCAACAAGGCGTTGTAGTGTGCTTCGGAGCAAAGCAACAAATTCAGTATAGAGATCTTCGAAGGTGTCTGCTGTAGGTGGTCAACTATCTTATAGTCGCTCTTCTTGATTAACCTCATGAACTCTTCCGCATCCTTTACCAGCAAGTCTTTTTCTACCTCCCGAGAGGTTTCTTCAATGGCTGCTTTGTCTTTACCCTTATCCATTTGGTCAGCACCAACTTCAGGTGGCGAGAACACCCTCCCACTGCGAGTGATTCCCCCTGATCCAACTAAGTTATCCACAGACCCTACCGATGGGTACTTCAAGTCTATCCTCTGTTTGTTGCAGTAAACCTCCGCTCCATAATTCCATGGGACAACATTGGTACTTTCGAACGGTATGGGGCCAGCTTTAGTTATAGTAATCGTGGGTGGCCTGGGAGCAGAAATGGTGACAGTCTTATATGGGATGGTGATTGTAGCAACTTCATCATTCTGCTTAGTTAACACCTCTCCGAACTTGTTCTCAACCTTCCGATCAAATTATAGGACCCCTTCGTCAATCAGACTCTAAATATCGTCCTTCAACTGGTCACAACCGTCCAGATGCCTCGCACATTCAATACATAACTCCCCGTAACCTGGGAATACGCTCTTTTTAACAACTTGGCTTTGACAAAACTCAGTGGTGTCTTTAGATCATCGACCCTCTTCACTAAGTTCAAGTCCTCATCTTCGATAATTGCATTAACCCCAGCCTGTCTATGGTTAGGCATTGGGTTCTGAATGACATTCGGCACGTTGTCGGAGAAATTGATCGCTTTGCTGTCTAACAGGTCCTGGACCTTGTGCTTGAAGGCTTTACAATCTTCAGTGGTGTGACCGGGTGACCCGGAATGGGACTCGCAGTGAGCGTTCGTATCGTAACCGGGTGGAGGTGGTCCGGTCAGTGGAGCCAGTGTCCTCTTTTGAACGAGTTGCAATTGCAATAGCGCTTGAAGTAGCTGAGAATATGGCATTGGCGGCGTCTCAAGTTGTCTATTCGCTGGTCGGACTGGATACTTTCTATACCCCTGCTAATATTGATTATGCGGTTGTTGTTGCTGCTGTGGAGCTGTAGGGATAGTAATACTAGCGACCCTCTGTTGTTGATGGTTCTGTGTCGGCTTTCTGTTCCTTCGGGAACCGGATACAAAGTTGGCTTCACCCTCTCTCTTCATTCCTCCAAACACTTTCTTTCCTCCAGCTGAGGAACCTTCACCGGCCTAGATCTTCCCCAGCTTAATCCCGTTCTCAACTTGCTCACCAGTGATGATTAAGTCGGAGAAACTCCCTGACATGCTGTTGATTAGCTTTTCATAATAAACTCCCGGCAGCGTTGCCATAAACATATCTACCAGTTCACGTTCAACCATCGGCGGCTGTACCCTGGCTGCCAATTCACGCCAGCGTTGCGCGTATTCTTTGAAACACTCCCCATTCTTCTATGACAGATTTTGCAGCTGGACCCGGTTGGGTGCCAGGTCACTATTGTACTGGTAATGTCTAACAAACGCTTTTGTAAGATCCGTCCAGCTTCGTACACTCACAGGCTCCAAGCCCATGTACCATTCCAGTGAAGGTCCTGACAGACTATCTTGAAAGAAGTGCATCAGCAACTTCTCGTCGTCGGAGTACGCCGACATCTTCCTGTAATAAGATCTCAAGTGGACACGAGGACAGGTGGTGCCCTTGTATTTATCAAAGTCTGGCACTTTGAATTTCGGTGGTATCTTGAGATCGGGGATCAGTCCCAAGTTGGCCATATCGAGCCCCATAGAATTCAGATTCTCAAGGCTTTTCAACTTATCCTCAAGCATTTTGAATCTCCGGCTGGCCTCGGAAGGTAGCTCAGCCTCATCACCTCTCATTGAGAATACGTCAACTTGACGATCCTCGTTCCAGGGTTGATGAACATTTCCATGGACGATTCCCACAGCTTCGGGTCCATGGAAGTTTTCAGCGTTACCAGCATTAACTCCAGCGTTGTTACCACTTGTACCAATGTTACCAATAGCAACTCCGATATTGTCATTACCAGCCTCAGCATTGCCAGTACCTAATCCAGCGTTCCCATTGCCTCCCGCGTTGGGAATGATCACAGTCGGCCCAGAATTGTTAGCCCGGGGAGTCTCCACATGAGGAAGTTTGGTAGTTTCGCCTCTGTGCAAAACCCCATTGGTGTCAGTACGTGCAATCAAGGGTTGCACGAGGGTTCTGAGTTGCTCGTGCCCACTGGAAACCACCTGCATGATGCCCATGAATTGGGACATCCACTCCCTAAACTCTTGCATTTCAGCCTGAACTTGCTCCATAGCTCTGAGTTGATTGGCTCGGGTGGAGTAGCGGTGAATTGGTCTGCAGTCAATCCTGAAACACACCTTCGAAAGAAAACACAGGGGTCAGATAAACAAGTCCAAGGTACCTGTTATGCAAGATGATATGCAAATGCAAAATGTATCTGTGCTTTAGGAGAGATTCCCCCCGATTCTAGTTCCAGAATACCAGAGAGACAAATAAGGCGCCAATCACAGGGATGAATCAACATCTGATATATAAAGAGCCCACATGTAACACCCCATTCTAACCCACCGGATAATTAGGCAAAACAACAATCAGAGTGCACAAAAACAAGAATCATGACAGTCGTAAGGAACTGGCACGACCGTGGTGGCCATGACGACCGTCATGGATGTCACGACCGTGATGGTCATGACGAGCGTCATAGAGTGGTGACGACCGTCACACTCACAAATTCTGGGACGCATCAGAGGTGTCACATTTTCACCTTAATAGATAACATACACCTGCAGCAAAACATTTAATAACACACATAGCACAGATCCGGAAGAACAAATAACGACAACTTGTTTAACATCTTAATTATGCATCCAACCAACATTTGGAACTGTCCGAAACAACCAATTTATTTGAGAAGTACTTAATATAATTCAGCAACAAGGAATTCAATTAAAACAATAACATCAATCGTTCATCCCCCCAAGAGTGCTACGTATCAGAACGACCAATGATACCTTAAATGGAAAGTGGCACTTTATTCCGAGTTACCTGCAAATTACCACCAACGGAGGTAACATACAACGTAAAGGGTGAGACATCAAAATTATAACGTAAGGCATGATAAAAGTCATGTCAGGATCATATCACAACAATTAAGATTCTCGTAGTTTTCCAAATAATATCGACAACCAATATCAGGAACTTATCATTCATATTCACAAAAATTAACAAGCAAATTCAGTAACCTATCTTCACTTACAACCACATAACGATGCGACACTATACAACTCAACTATGCATATGCATGTAGTACCAATTTGGAGCAGCACTCCACAACCAATTTAATTGCCATTATAGGTCGCCAATACAGGTACAACCAACGCCAATACAGGCCAACCAGGATGATATGCTATGAGATGCAGCTATTATGAACTACAACACAACCACCACAACCACGCAACAGGGCATTAAGCCTACAACCAAATTGTCCATAACCGAAGCATCACAATTTCATACGGATCACGTAACCACAACTTTCAACATAATATAATCAAATGCAGACACCATAACAACCCTCTCAACAAATGGGAAATTAGCGCGTGTCAGCGCCGTTTCCCAATATCATTACATAGAACTAATGACATAAAACACTAACTCAGGCACAGACAAACATTAACCCTTAATATTTCTCAACCTATGGGAACTAACCCCATGATTCAATTCCCTTCATGAAATTGATCATACCAATAGTTATAAAATTGAACCCCATCCTTACCTTTGGATTGAGGACAACTCTAAACTTCCCGGTTCTGGTCTGCTCTTCGGTGACTCTTCTACAACTACCTTGAATTCTCTCCGGCGATTAATTCCTCTGTTCTCAATTTTCCCCAACCACGTCCCTTTTTCCTTTTTCCCTTCTCCTCAACTTTTTCTCCCTAATTTTGGTTCTGAGCAGTTTATCGTGTTTTTCCTCTTTCCCCCACAACTTCTCTAATAACTCCCATATTTCACTTATTCCATCCACTAATATTACAAATAATAATAATAATAATAATAATAATAATAATAATAATAATAATAATAATAATATTACTACTAATTATTAAATTATCATCATTATTAATTATATTATATTATTATTAAACTCTATATTTTATTAAATGATTTCCTATACTTTAAGGACACCCAACCAACGCTCTCAGACACACTCCCACATAAAGGCACACCAACAATTCATAAATAATTTAATTTAAATTGAACGGGCGTTACAACTCCCCCAAACTTAAAAGAATTTCGTCCTCGAAATTACCTCGATCAAACAGCTCGGGGTAAGACTCTCGCATCCTGCTCTCCAGTTCCCACGTCAAGCTTTCTCCAGCAGCTCCCAACCAGACCACTTTCACCAACGCAATCTCTTTTCCTCTTAACGTCTTCACCTCCCGATCATCAATTCTTACAAGTATCGTCTCCACCGTAAGATTGTCACGTACTTGCACATCGTCCATAGGAATGACATGCGATGGATCTGAGATATACTTTCGGAGCTGTGACACATGAAATACATCATGCAGATTCGACAAATTAGGCGGCAACGCCACTCGATACGCGACTTTTCCAACTCTATCCGATATCTGGTACGGACCAATGAAACGAGGGGTAAGCTTCTTAGATTTCAGGGCCCTACCAACTCCAGTCACAGGCGTGACTTTCAAAAACACATGATCCCCAGCTTCAAATTCTAACTCCTTCCTGCGCTTATCATGATAACTTTTCTGCCTACTCTGTGAAACTTTCATCTTTTCTCGAATTAACTTCACCTTCTCCGTCGTCTCCTGGACAATTTCCGGTCCAAGTACCACACTCTCCTCGGATTCATACCAACACAACGGAGTCCTACATCTCCGACCATATAAAGCTTCGAACGGTGCCATTCCGATACTAGAGTGGTAACTGTTATTATAAGTAAACTCTATCAACAGAAGATAGGTATCCCACGAACTGCCTTCCTCCAGAACACATGCCCTCAGCAAATCTTCTAAAGACTGAATAGTCTGTTCGGTCTGACCATCTGTTTGAGGATGGAATGCTGAACTCAACCTCAACTTGGAACCCAGAGCCTCTTGTAGACTATTCCAAAACTCAGAAGTAAACCTCGGATCTCTATCCGACACAATGCACAACGGAACACCATGCAACTTAACAACCACTCGGACGTAAATCACTGCCAACTTTGATACCGGAAAAGTGATGTTAATGGGAATAAAGTGAGATGACTTTGTAAGCCTATCAATAATCACCCAAATAGAATCACATCCTCGCAAAGTGTTCGGCAAACCCGTTACAAAATCCATCGAAATACTGTCCCATTTCCATTCTGGAATCTCTAACGATCGCATCAATCCAGCAGGTTTCTGGTGCTCAAATTTCGACTTCTAACAAGTCAAACATGCGTAAACAAATCGTGCCACATTACGCTTCATACCAGGCCACCAAAACAGATTCTTCAAATCACTATACATTTTCGTCGCTCCTGGATGAATGCTCAACTTACTCCTGTGTGTTGCAACCCAAATTTTGACCCCTTAGATCCTCATCATCATTTTAGGATCATATTCATTTGATTAACTAACCTTAACCCACTTCAAGTTTATCCTTGTCGAGATGCAGATGAATCAGGGTTCCGTATCGTCAAAATCGAGGCTTCGGTGGATTGATCAATCAATGTATTGGATTGGTTCAACTATAAAAAAAGATCAAGAATACTACATTGGTTCAAGTTTGAATCCAATTTGAGGTTGTCACCCAAGAATTAAGAACAGTGCAGTTCAAGATACCCGATTAGGGTTTTCGATCGAGAAAAGTCAACTGTAGTTTGACTTTTGATTTAAAAAGTGTTTCAATGGTGGGATCAAGGTCCATTAAGTTCCTATGGCTTAGTAAAGTCTATTCAAAGAGTTTCAAAGCCTCGAAAAGTCCGGAGCCCCAACAGTCGACTCGGTAGTCGCCGATTGATCGTACAGTTGACCGAAAAGTCAATTCTTCAACAATAAGGAATTTGACTTCAAGATATGAATAAAAAATGTTCCTTATGTTATATTAAACTTTCCCATAAAATTTCATGACCATTGGATCAAGGGTTAGGAAGTAATTGCAAAAATTGGGAATTAGGGTTTCGAAAGGGGCTAGACCATAAATCCTCAACCACGCATCCAAATGAAGTGGTTCAAAGCTCATTGGAAATCTCTTGACAAGTCCTTAAAAAGTATCAAATTGGTCCAAGATCAAAAAATTCCTAGATTGGGAGATATGACCAAATTCATTTCAAGAGGGGAAATAACTTAGAAATAATTCTAAGTTATTTGGCCTTTTAGGTGATTTTTTCAGCAACTTGGAAGGGCTTTTCAACCTAGTTCCATCTAGAATTTGAAAATCTCAAAAACATGAAAGTTTTAGAGCTACTTGAGGGCTTTCTAGATTGTGGTAGAACTCCTCAATAGCATTTGTGAGCATAAAGTTATGGATCATGGAAGTTGGGGCTGCCACACTTGAAGTCACCACTTCAACACTCTCCAAAATTCAAAATTCATCAACTTGGGCTACCCTCAGCCATTGGATCATATTCTATTCTGATATTATGAAGCTTATATGATGCAAAAAATAGAAGAAGTAAAGAATTAATGGGCTGTTGCAACTTGGAGCAAGTGGCCAATATAATAATCAATAAAAGACTATGAAAGAGAAACCTTTTCAAAGAGATTGGGCAGCTGCAGTCCCCTACCCTTCTAGCTTCACTTCAGTCATCTCATCCCTCCCATCTCACTTGATTTTTGCTCAGAATTTGCCCATGGAACTGATGTGTAGAGCTGCCATAAGATTTTGGCAAGATTTCATTCAAAACTTCACAACTTCCCTCCAAAATATGGAAAAGCCAAGGCTGCCCTCACCTCCATTTTCCCTATAAATAGAGACCTCTCTCTGTGTTACAAACCACACCAGAGCACTCTTAAAAACCAAGAGAAATCACATCTCTCAACTCTCATTCATTTTCTCAAAAACTTCATTCTTCAAAAACTTCCAAGTTTTCACCAAAATCTGTCTCAAGCAAAATTCTGCCCAAACTCATTTCCACCCCTTCCAAGCCACACAAAACCATTTGCACAATCTATAAACATTGTGTAGAAGGTGTTCATACACTCAAACCATCCAAAAACATCATTCTCCCAAAAGTCAACCCTCATACCTTTATATGTTGACTTTTATGCACTTTGGAAGCCAAGTCTTTACTTAAGGCATTTCCTACCACTTCAACACTCCTAACACCTCATATATATCATATTTCAACTATCCAAAGTCTCAAAAACCAGCTGGGAAGTTCATAACTCAAACTGTCTTGAAAGATAGCTTATTGCTTCAAGAGGAAGAAAGCTCCAAATATTTTCCAAAGAAGAAGATCTCTGGGTTTCTTAGCTTTTTAGCTTGTTCAAGAAAGTCTACAAGAGGTATGTAATGCTCAACCTCTTTATTATACATACATTGTCATGTTTTACAATTTTGAAGCTCTCCAGCAACCCTTTCTCAAATAGCTTAAGGCTCGTAACGTACGATATCGATTAACCTTATTACTGTATTTTTGAGTTGTTTTGAGATAGAAGAGAAAGAAACTCTAAAAAAGCCTAGGGTTGAAAAGGGAATAAAAACTAACCTAATATTGTAATGCATGGATAAGAATCCTAATGTCTGTCATAATTCCCTCCTGCACAGAGGAAATCAGAGATCCTAGGGGATAAACAGAAAAGAAAGCAAGCAAATATAGTAAAATGCATGCAATGCAGCAATACAAGCGAGGCAAGGGAGTCCCACTCAACCTCGAACCTGGGAAAACAACAGGCAAAGTGAATCAACATTCACTTCAAACCTATGGGGCAAGCTGAACAAGCCAACAAACAATACAGAAAACAAAACCCCAAAGTAGAGGAGGCAGCCTAAGCAGCAGCACCAAACTCCTACAACAAACAGCAGCTCTGACAGCAACATCAAGAACCTTCAAACTTCAATAAGCTTCAATCTACAACCTCCAAGAAAGAGAAAGCACACTTCAAATAAGGCTCCTCAAACCTAAACAGACAAGCTCCACAGCTATAGAAAACCCCAGCTCAAAAGCAACAGTAAACCCTAGCTTCAATACCCCAGCAAGCTCTTGACAGCAAAGTGGACAGTAACAACTCCATCTTCAAGCAATCCTAATGAAAGGCATCTTCAGCATCTTCAAGCTTCAAATAATCTCTTATCTTCAAGCTCCACCTCCAAGAGAGAATAAATTAACAGATTAAGTTGAAATGCTAAGAAAGCTTAGTGACAACCAAAGGAAGCCCATAAGCACTTAACATTATAAGAGACAGGTATCCTCAAAGTTCTACTTCTAAAGTATGTCACTCATCCCTCCAAGGGAGGGATGTGAATACTTTAAAAGGACTTTGTGTCATAGGAATGAATAGAGGCACAAGAAGCTCTCTATGTTTGAAAGAAGAAACAAGTCTATTCTAAAGCTCTTCCTATATGCCCTAATCCCTAAGCCTTCAAAAGCAATCTTCACCAGGAAAGACCTTCATGAACAAGCCCCAAGCTTTATCTCAAAGCATCCTCAATGCCTCTAGAAGCTCTATCAAGCAAAACCCAAGCCCAACGCCCAATTAAGACAACCCAATCAAAGTAACCAAACCAAACATCCAAGGGGAAAACCCACAAACATCACACCAATTGCAAAAATCAAGTAAAATGATAAAACTCATCATAAAATCCTAGGTAAATTTATAAGGGAACCTAACCCTATAACTAATACCCCATATGAATCCCAAGGCCTAAATCAAACCCTAAGTCCCCACACTATGCCCTAAACTACAACTAGTTGTGTTAAAACCCTAATTCTAACACCTCCCCTATTCACCTCTCAAACTAACCTAAATTTAAACCAAAAAAATATGACAAAATTCCTAAGGGTACATGCTTCCCTAATCTAATCAACCTCACAAGAATCACTCCAAAATTCCTCACCAAACTCTCATACTAAATTCAGAAAAATGAAGTATCAAACAAAAGTAAAATAAAAGCATTAAAATTGTAAAATATGCCAGAAAATATAAAATGCATGAAATTAATATTTTTTAATCCTATAAAGTTTTAGAGACCCTAAGGAAACCAGGGAAAAAAGTCTCATCCTAAAATGATCATTTTTCAATTTATTATGAATTAATTTCTAACCATATGTAAAACATGAAAATAAAAGAAAATAAGAGGAAATTGACAAACAGGCGTGTCAAATATCAATTGATCCAAGTTATAAATCAGGTTGGGCCCAGATGTGGGGTGTGTGTAGCAAGAGAGGCATTAAGCCCAAACCAACTAAAAATAACATTAGAAAAAAGAAAGGAAATTGACAAATTCGTGTGTCAAATAGCAATGCATTCACATGTTAATCTCCATTGGGCCTCCAGGTAGGGTGTGGTTAGCAAACTATGCGTTGAGCCCATCCAACTCACTTAAGTGAAACGGTGAGTTTCACTTCCTTTCATTCTCTTCAGACTCCAACAACACATCCTGGCCGTGCATTGGTGTGAGTGGTCAAGGTCAACGTCTGATCTAAAGGTGAATCCATCATCTTCTTAATTTTAAATTCTGGGAGGGAAATGAACCAGACGGCGGCCGGAGGTGGCGCCACCTTCGTCCACAAGCATCAACTCCATAAAAACCCACCAAAACTCAAACCTAAGCACCCTAATCAACTCGTTTTTTCTCACTGAATCCAATGGTAACCTCCATTTTCCTTGAATCTCACCACAACTCAAAACACGATTCCCAGCTCAGAATATACTCCAAATTCAATCATCACCATTCTCAAAATTAAAGAGCCTAACATCATCTACATGGTTCACTGAGTAATTATCACCATCTAAACATGTTTAATTCATCAAGAACTCAGAGAAACGATCCTCAACAGAAATTGCATTGCCCTATGTTTTGTCTCTAATCACCAATTTTTCCTACCAGAAACGATCCTAGCCATGTCTACAATCTATCTATGCATTCAAATCCTAGCAATTCTACCTAAATCATGCTATGAGATGAAATTTAAATACCTGTAAAATTTGAGTGAACAGAGCAAGAAAATCTTCAAATCACCCTTCAATCTTCTCCAGACACGATCAATGAAGTCTTGTGGAGCTTCTGTATGCACTGAATTGCCTTGAATCCTTCCCAATCACCAAACATGATTTTGATTTGCAATGAAGAAACTCAATTTGCTCTCTCTCAATTCTTCAGAGTTCTTGGCCAAAAAACTAACTGAATTAGTTATGAGGGTTATATAGAATGTGTTAGAATGATCTAGAAAGTTCTGGAATGATCCATGTGAGAAATTCAATTTCTCTATCACTTGAAAATTTCATGAGAAGCTTGCACATGACAGTTGGTTTTGGCTTGCTTCAGCAGCTTGGTTTTGATCCAATTTCTCTCCAAATGACATTTTGAATTGATTGGTGAGGGTTAGAGCCTTGTAGCTGATCTTGTGAATGACTTTGCATATGTTACTTCAACCATAAGCCACCAAATGCAATCCTTTGAAATATGCCTCAATTGCCAAAAGTAACATTGCCATCATCTTTAAAACATCCTTTCTGATCAATTTGATATGTCACATGCCTCATTTTGACCTCAAAACACAAAATCACATTTTTGGCTCTTTAAATGACTTTCATTTCTTCCTTTTTAAGCCATTTTTGGTAACTTTGTGATACAAGCCCATTCAAATCCTCATGACTTCTTACCTGGCCTAAAAACATCATTCTAAACACATTTCATGTTGAACATTTTTCCATTGGAGGAGTGGAAGATAGAGATTTTGACACATGTTGAAAAATGACCTATAATTCAACTTTCCCAAAATACCCCTGGATTGCCAAGATCATAACTTGAGTTTCACAAATCTTATTGAGGACTTCTAGTCCTTAAATTAAAGGTAATATCAAGACCTACAACTCATATGTTGGCCAATCCATTTGAAAACTCCTTGAGGGGAAAAAGTTGCTGGGAAGTCAAGTGACTTTCACAGATAAATTTCAGTGTCCTCTGGTGACCTGTAACTTGCAAGAACCATAACTTGAGTTCTACAAATATCCTTGAAGACTTATAGTACTCAAATTAAAGCTATTGAGAAGCTCTACAAGTTTCATGTTGGCCAAAAATCCATTTGAAACTTGTATTTTGACTTATGTGGCTTGGAAGTCCAGTGCTATATAGGGGATTTTACCCTAGGAACCCTGTCTCAAACACCTCCAACCACTCTTGATTATCTTGAACTTGATCTTGGCTCATCCATACACATGCTTCAACATATCAATCCATGACTTCCATGACCTAGAGCTAGGTCTTGCTGCCCTTTCTTTGCTCTCCTTGACCTAGGGTTACCCAGATGAAACCCTACTTGTACACACCTCAACTGTGGTTCTTGAACTTGATACCATGACTTGTCTAAGCTTCAATAGGGCTCTCTAGGCCTCCCATGAGATCCATACACACCTCAAATTCACAATTCCATGTTGATGATCTTCAATACACCTCAAGTTAGGAGAGAAATCCACCTGTGGGCACTCAAACTTCTCAAGACTTCAAATCATTTCTTGATGGCCTGGAAGACTTCTCCTCTTGGATAACACACCTTGCTAAGCTCTTCTTTTGATAGACACCTTGACCCCTTGTTGGAGGCATGCTATGCTATGATATGCAAATGATTAGACTGTGTATATGATGTGACTATGCAAATGAAATGCAATGAAACATAAATCAGGCAAGAAAAGGTTGAGCAAATTCTGGGGTGCAACAGTTGCCCCTATTCAAACGGCTTGGACCCGACTGGGTGAAGAGCGAACGGCCTTCAAACAATCGAGGTACGAGACGGTTGAATACCAAGAAACCCGGAAATTTGCTAACCGCAGAAATAAACTGCACAACTGCTTGGGGAACGACATCCACCAACTGAACCTGGTTGTTACGGCAACAATTGATTCAACGTCTGATAATTCTGGTTTCAACTTCAACCACCTATGTAACGCCACAGGTACTGAGTACCTCCGTCCACAACCGGACTAATATTGTCAACACAAGAAGAGAAACAAATTCGCCAAATCACAACTAAACACCAATCGGTCCACGTCAGGACTCATATTTCGTCAACCCGAAGAGATCCCGGCTACTCCGCGGGGATGAGTTGGTCGCCTCCCACCAACACGAGGAGGTCCTATCAATCATAGACAATAAAATTCATCGACTTGACTGGAGAAACATTTCTGTCTAATCACAGGAAACTCATCTGCCTATCCATATAGGCAAATCATCTGCCTAAACACAGGAAACTCCATCCGTCTACTTCATACGGGAAAAGTCATCTGCCTGATTACAGGAAAGTGCATCCGCCTGCTTCATACGGGAAAAGTCATCTGCCTGATTACAGGAAAGTGCATCCGCCTGCTTCATACGGGAAAACCATCTGCCTGAACACAGGAAGGTTCATCCGCCTACTTCATACGGGAAAAGCCATCTGCCTGATTACAGGAAAGTGTATCCGCCTGCTTCATACGGGAAAACCATCTGCCTGATTACAGGAAAGTGCATCCGCCTGCTTCATACGGGAAAACCATCTGCCTGATTCTTACAGGAAAGTTCATCCGCCTGCTTCATACGGGAAAAGTCATCTGCCTGAACACAGGAAAGTTCATCCGCCTGCTTCATACGGGAAAACCATCTGCCTGATTACAGGAAAGTGCATCCGCCTGCTTCATACGGGAAAACCATCTGCCTGATTCTTACAGGAAATTTCATCCGCCTGCTTCATACGGGAAAACCATCTGCCTGAACACAGGAAGGTTCATCCGCCTGCTTCATACGGGAAAAGTCATCTGCTTGATTCTTACAGGAAGGTTAACTTGGATATAGCTTCTTTGCATATTCTTTGCAGTAGCTAACTCCACTGGGGATATTCTTAAAATAACTGCCCGATACCCGTTTCGACAACAAGTGACCACTTCTGTAATCTTGATTCATAAAACCCTGAAATGCTGCCGTGACAGCAAACCTGGAAGAATGCTCCGCTGGTCGGATAAGAGAAACTTCAACCAGTAACTCTGTGGGGGATAATAACAAGAACTGTATCATCACATGTCTCACGGCGAGACCTCGATCGTCTGGTAATAGATCTGAGCTGTAACTTCATACTCCTGCTGAGAAACACACCTGAAAGCAAAAGGTTAACCAACCCGATTTATGTTTCAAAATGCATATGTTTGGCAATGGCGTAATGCTCCATACGGCATGGAAATGCTACGCGTTTTTGGGTAGATTCAAACATGATAATATATGCAAATGCAAATGCAGATTCAAGCTACTAGGGGAGGCTCTGACAAGCTTGCTTCATCAACACGGCTGTTGAGGACAAATACCACCCTGTTGGGGATGAACGGGTATCACAAAGTATTCCGGCAAAATAAATGCCGGAAACACAACCAACTCTGCCGAGGAGAGATCAAATATCGATTTCCGCTGGGAGGAAAGAGCAACACCTGCTGGGAAGAGTAACTCAGCTGGGGAAGAAGCGACCCTTCTTGGGGACAGCTGTCTGGGTATAGTTTACAAACCGAAGCTAACACTCCGCTGGGGATAATCATCCTGACAAAGGCGTGACAACTGTGAGGATGAAAGAAACCCATCTTCTATGGGGATAGCCCTTCTGAACCAACTGAGGCTTGGTTAAACACTGCGGGAATCTCCCATGCTAAGGATTGATCCTGCACATATCCGACTCACTGGGGAGCGCAACCTCTGCAGGGGATACTGATTTCGACTTGCTGGGGATATCCTGTGGAAAAATTCCCTGAGGACACTCTTCTGGGGAAAATGATTCCCTCCTTCAGGAAAGGATAAACGTCATTTCAAATCTCGGGGATAAGCTGCGACTAGCTGAGGAATGACATCAACTGGAATCAGGCTCTAACGTCCAGCGATTTTGGCTGGGGAATACAATCCCTGACTGTTTGCTCCAAAGATAAAAACCCTGCAAAACACAAACGAGACAAAACAGGCCCATACAACAGAATCTATCCGGGATAGCATCCGTGACATTACTTCAGTCAATTCGAAGTTTTATCAATTATGGGCAAGGGCCGGCAAGATTATGCAAGTGCAAGTTTATCAAAAAACATCGGCGTCTTTCACAAGCAGAATAGTAGAGAACAAGTATCGCATACTGAATAACATGTTTTATTGATAACGGGCCTCTGAATGGGCAAAATTTTGTACATCGGATGCAACTCCTGAAAAGAGGAAGTTACATACACACACACATACATATATGCACAAGCAGCATAAATAAAAATACAAAACAATATGTGTATACATGTCGGCGACGTGGTACAGACAAACACCATGAGCTGATCCTCCTATGACTCGCCTGACTCTGCGCTTTACCGGTACTCGATCTTCGGAAGAGATTGTTTTTGGACAAACGGCCCCAGGTACTCCCAAACCACTGAGCAAGGCTGTATCAAATCCGGACCGCAGTCATTTGCTTTTTCAATCCCTAACTTTTGCGTGAATCGCCCTTTGCGGGGTTTCAATTCACCGGGATACCCTTTTTTTCCGAAGTCGCCCTTTTCAGGTTTTCGACTTCGCGGGTGTACATTTTTTTTTTCAATTTTATCCCTAACTTTTGCCCGAACCTTTTATTCATCATTTTTTTTGGTTCGCCGGGATGCCCCATTTTTGCCTAGACTCTCTTTTTACTGTCCAGCGGGTCACTTTCAAGCAAAGTATTTTTTAACTGCGTCCGAATTCACAGGAGATGTAAAGTCTTCACCATCCATGGTGGATAGTAGCAAGGCTCCTCCAGAGAAGACTTTTCTGACAACGTAAGGACCTTCGTAATTAGGAGTCCACTTGCCCCTGTGATCTGTTTGTGGTGGGAGAATCTTTTTCAAAACAAGATCGCCCGTCTGAAAGCTTCGCGGGTGTACCTTCTTGTCGTAAGCTTTCTTCATCCGGCTCTGGTATAACCGACCGTATGCTAAAGAAGCCAGTCTCTTCTCATCCATTAAACTGAGCTGATTCAGTCTATCTTTAATCCATTCTGCCTCGTCAAGTTAGACATCACGTAAAACCCTCAGGGAAGGAATCTCAACCTCTAACGGCAACACTGCCTCCATCCCGTATACCAATGAGAAAGGGGTTGCCCCAGTTGATGTGCATACCGTCGTACGATAACCGTGCAAAGCGAAAGGTAGCATCTCGTGCCAGTCCTTATACGTCACAACCATCTTCTGGACAATATTCTCTATGTTCTTATTGGCCGCTTCGACAACGCCATTCATCTTGGGCCGGTAAGGAGAAGAGTTGTGATGTTCAATCTTAAAATTCTGGCACAACTCTTTCATCATTTTGTTATTCAAATTCGAACCGTTTCCAATGATAATCCGATCAGGGATTCCATATCTGCAGATAATATCTCGTTTGGTAAATCTGGCGACCACTTGTTTGGTGACATTGGCATATGATGCTGCCTCCACCCATTTGGTGAAGTAATCAATTGCCACCAAGATGAACCGGTGTCCATTGGATGCCGTAGGCTCAATCTTGCCAATCATATCAATTCCCCACATCGAGAAAGGCCACGGTGATGACATCATATTCAGAGGACTTGGAGGCACGTGGATTTTGTCCGCATAAATCTGGCATTTATGACACCTCTTTGCAAACTTGAAACAGTCTGTTTCCATAGTTAGCCAATAATAACCTGCCCGCAACAATTTTCTTGTCATAGCATGCCCGCCAGCATGTGTACCAAATGTACCCTCACGTATCTCTTCCATGAGCAACTTCTCCTCTTTCTCATCTACAAAATGTAGCAACACCAAGTCGTGGTTTCTTTTGTATAGGACACCGTCCGGGTTCAAATAGAAATTGCCAGCCAATCTCCTGAGAGTCTTCTGATCTCGACTGGATGCCCCAGCCGGATACTCCTTGTTCTTCAGGAAGTTCTGGATTTCAAAGTACCAGGGTTTACCATCGGGAGCCTCGTCAATGGAAAATATGAATGCGGGCCTATCGAGTCGAGAGATAACAATCCGGGGAGCCTCGTTCCAGAAGTTAACTTTATACATTGAAGACAATGTCGCCAGGGTGTCAGCCATTTGATTTTCTGCTCGCGGCACATGATGCAATTCCACCTTGTCAAAGAAAGGCAACAATCTCCTTGCGTAATTCATATATGGTATCAAATTGGGCCGACGTGTCTCCCATTCTCCTTTAATCTGATTCACCACTAAAGCTGAGTCTCCGTACACATCCAGATGTTTGATTCGCAAATCAATAGCTTCTTCCAGACCCATGATGCAAGCCTCATATTCAGCCTCATTATTGGTAATGGGAAAGGTCAATCGGGCAGTAAAGGGGATGTGCAACCCCTGAGGAGTAGTGATAATTGCACCTATTCTGCTACCATAAGAATTTACAGCTCCGTCAAATATCAACTGCCATTTGGAACCCAACTCTGGTCCTTCCTCCGGCAACGGTTCTTCATAATCTTTCATCTTCAGGTACATGATATCCTCGTCAGGAAAATCAAACCTCATCGATTGGTAGTCCTCCACCGGCTGCTCTGCAAGGTACTCTGACAGAATGCTACCTTTAATAGCCTTTTGCGAGACATATTGTATATCGTATTCGGTTAATACCATCTACCATCGGGCAATTCTTCCGGAGAGTGCTTGCTTCTCAAACACATACTTGATTGCATCCATCTTTGAAATTAGCATGGTTGTATGATTCAGCATGTATTGCCTCAAACGTTTGGCGTCCCAGGCTAGCGCGCAACACGTTTTCTCGAGCATTGAGTATCTGGACTCACAGTCAGTAAACTTCTTACTCAAATAGTAGATCGCATGCTCTTTACGTCCGGTCTCGTCGTGTTGACCGAGAACACAACCCATACTTTCCTCAAGAACCGTCAGATACATAATCAAAGGTCTCCCGGTCACTGGGGGTATCAAAACAGGAGGTTCCTGCAAGTATTCTTTTATCTTGTCGAACGCCTTTTGACAATTTTCATTCCAGGTCAACACCTGATCCTTTTTCAACAACTTGAATAACGACTCGCATGTCGCAGTTAGGTGAGATATGAACCGGGCGATATAGTTCAACCTCCCTAAAAATCCACGCACTTCTTTTTCTGTTTTAGGCGTCGGCATTTCTTGTATTGCTTTTATTTTCGCAGGATCAACCTCTATTCCTTTTTCGCTCACGATAAACCCCAGCAGTTTACCCGATCTCACCCCGAAGGTGCACTTATTTGGGTTCAGTCTCAACCTGGACTTCCTAAGCCTCTTGAACAGTTTCAGCAGATTAACCAAATGCTCCTCCTCCGTCTGGGATTTGGCAATCATATCATCAACATAAACCTCGATCTCTTTATGCATCATGTCATGAAAGAGAGTCGTCATAGCACGTTGATATGTTTCCCCAGCATTCTTCAATCCGAAGGGCATCACTTTGTAGCAAAATGTTCCCCAGGGAGTAATGAAGGTAGTCTTCTCCATGTCTTCTGGCGCCATTTTGATCTGATTGTAACCCGAGAAGCCATCCATGAAGGAGAATACGGAGAACTGAGCAGTGTTATCAACCAGCACATCAATGTGAGGAAGTGGAAAGTCATCTTTCAGGCTCGCCTTATTCAAATCACGGTAGTCTACACACATTTGCACTTTACCGTCTTTCTTCGGCACTGGTACTATATTAGCGACCCATGACGGATAAGTTGTAACAGCTAGGAAACCAGCATCCCACTGTTTTTGAACTTCCTCCTTGATTTTCACAGCCATGTCTGGTCTGGTTCTTCTGAGTTTTTGTTTAACAGGCGGACATTCCTCTCGCAACGGCAGACGGTGCACAACCATGTCCGTATCTAACCCAGGCATATCCTCGTACGACCAAGCAAATATATCACCATACTCTCGCAGTATTTCAATCAGCTTTTGCTTGACGTCGCTTTGCAGCGCAGCCCCTATACGGATATTTCTCACAACTTCTTCCGACCCCAAGTTGATAATCTCAATTTCCTCCTGATGAGGCAGAATGATTCTCTCTTCCTGTTTCAACAAACGAGTCAGCTCCTCCGGCAGGTCGCTATCCTCAACAATCTCTTCCTCTGCTTGGAATACCGGGTGCTCGAAGTCGAAACGAGTCATAGGCGGTTCGTATGAGATGTCATCTGAAATATTAGTCCTGCAAAGGAAATGGTTAAACGTTTCAACATGCAAACAAAGCAAATAGCCACGTTGCCATTTATTGTTAAAGTAAGAAACAAGAAAAACAGGGATCACAATATTTGAATATGAAAAAACGCCTTTATTTCATGATTAAAATAGTGCAATACACATAATCAAGTAGTCCTAATGTAAAATCACTATGCCCCAGGTAGGACATAGGATTGTTCAACAATTGATAAAACAAATCATTACTGTTTAAAAGTCACTGGGACAGTTTCCCGGATGGACCAGTTGCAGAGACTTTGTCCTGGAACGCTTGGCTTGATCCACGCGTCCATATCGCAGTCGCTATCCCCGTCCTCAGCATCGGAAATAGCGTTGATAGTCTCGAAGCACACCCCACTTGGCGTAATCGTGACCGGTCCCTTGAACCTGGGCGCTCCTGAAGATGACGCTGACGACGTCGGTCGATACCCTAGCCCAAACTTGTCATTCTTCACGGGAATCTCCAATACCTGCCCCCAGCCTTTAGTCTCACCAGTCTGCACTAAAGCCTGAGCCTCTTTGTAAGATGACACTGCCACACCTGATATTTTGCTGGAACCCTGAGCTTTGTCTTTAATTCGTAACCCCTCGAAGGCTTGACAAGGTGTCTCGTGTATTTGTCCGTCAACTTCCACATATCTGAATGATGACAGGTGACTGACCAAAATATCCTCCTCCCCGCAAACGGTAACGACACTATCACCCACCATATATTTCAACTTCTGATGCAATGCGGGTGTTACGGCCCCTGCAGCGTGGATCCATGGGCGCCCGAGAAGACAGCTATAAGCTGGATGGATATCCATGATGTAGAATTCGGTATCAAAAATCTCCGGCCCCACCTGCAGCGGTAATGTTATTGACCCAAACACTGACCTTTTCGTCCCGTCAAATGCCCTCACAACCAAATCCCTGGGCGTGCAAATAACTCCCCGTATGTCCAACTTCATCATGGCTTTCTTTGGCAATACGTTCAACGATGATCCAATATCCACCAATACATGCGACATTACGGTGCCCCGACATTCCACCGATATATGCAAGGCCATGTTGTGCTCCCGACCCTTGGGTGTTAGGTCAAAATCTGTGAAGCCCAGGCTATGTCCAGCATTGACATGTGCCATTACCCCCTCTAACTGATTTACAGAGACTTCTTGGGGTACGAACGACGTATCCAGAATCTTTAGCAAGGCGTTCCGGTGCGCCTCAGAACATAACAACAGCGACAAGATAGAGATCTTCGACGGCGTCTGCTGTAGGTGTTCAACAATTTTGTAGTCGCTCTTTCAGATTAGTCTCATGAACTCCTCTACGTCCTTGAGCGACGTGTCCTTTTCTTTCGACTGAGAAAGCCCGCTTTCATTTACTTTGGCTTTACCTTTGGCCAACCTCTCCGCTTCTATTTCAGGTGAGGTAAAGATCCTGCCGCTATGGGTCATGCCCCCCGTACCAACAATATTATCAATAGTCCCTGCTGGCTGGCTATTCATCACAATCTTCTCGCCGTTGCAATATGCTTCTAATCCGTATGTCCACAGGACAGCTTTCGTACTTTCAAAGGGAACAGGCCCTGCTTTGGTAATCGTAATAGTTGGCCGCTGGGCTGGCGCCACTATCGTTATAGTCTTCCTCGGGATCGTCACCGTTGCAATATCATTCTGCTCTTCACATAATGCCTCCACAGGCTTCTCAACCGCGGCTCGATCAAATTGCAAGGTCCCTTCGTCGATCATGGCCTGAATGCCCCGCTTCAAATCATTACAACCCTCTGGCTGGGTCCAACACTCTAAAAAGTATTCATCACAACCGGGAAATACTCCCCCTATGAGCAACCTGCTTTTCACTTCACTCAATGGTGTCTTCAACTCATTAACATCCAACACCAAGTTCAAATTTTCTTCTGTTAAGATAGCATTTGCCCCATGATTAGGCATGGGCTGTTGTACAATATTGGGCCCCACTTGGCCAAAGTTGATGGCTTTACTGTCCAACAAGTCCTGAACTTTGTGTTTAAATGCCTGACAAGCTTCTACATCATGCTCGGGCGCCCCGGAATGGAATTCACACTGCTTGTTAGCATCATATCCATAAGGAAGTACCGACCCTGTAGGCGGTGCCAAAGTCCTCTTTTCAACCAAGTTCAACCCTAGCAGGGTCTGAAGGAGTTCTGCATACGTGGAAGGAGGTGCGTCGAACACTCTTTTTGGTCTCGTATTCTGTACCCTTCTCTGACCGGGATTCTGCCCTTGCTGCTGCTGTGGTTGTTGTTCCTGTTGTGGCTGCCTCTGTTGAGGAAACGGGATAGTAATACTGGCTATCTGTTGAGGCTGAACATACCGATTCCTTCCTCTGCCTCTGCCCCTGCCACCAAACACGGCACTAGCATCACCCTGTCGTCTACCACCGAATGCTTTTCTTGTACCTCCTGCTGAGGTAGACTCACCTGCTTGGAATCTTCCAACTTTAATCCCGTTCTCGATCATCTCCCCCATAAGAATCAAATCTGAGAAACTGCCCAACGACACACTAAACAATTTTTCGTAGAACATCCCCGTAAATGTCCTAATGAACATGTCGTTCATCTCCCTTTCAATTAAAGGAGGATGCACCCTCGTTGCCATATCACGCCACCTTTGCGCATACTCTTTAAAACTTTCACCGTTTTTCTGTGACAGGCCCTGTAATTGGACCCTGTTTGGTGCCAGGTCGCTGTTATATTTGTAATGCGTCACGAAAGCATCAGCCAGCTGCTTCCAGGTTTTAATCTGAGTGGGCTCCAGCCTCATATACCATTCAAGCGACGGTCCTGACAAGCTATCCTGAAAGAAATGCATGAGCATCCTTTCATCATCCGAATACGCGGACATCCTTCTGTAATAAGAGCGGACGTGGACCTTAGGGCAGGTATCCCCTTTGTATTTGTCAAATGTTGGGGCCTTGAATTTCAATGGCACCCTCAGCCCTGGTACCAACCCCATAGTAGTCATATCTAATCCAACGGAGTTCTGATCAACCACACCCTTCATCTGCTCTTCTAGCATTTTGATCCTCTGAACCGGGTCAATAGGGCCTTCGGGTCCCATACCTCTTCCTGAAAAAGCGTCATCCTGTTGATCCACATTCCAGTCATTTCCATACCCATCGTAACCCATGTTACGGCCAAATCCTTGATGATTAAACACAGGACCCTGTCCTCGGTTGCCGAACCCCAGATTGGCCCCAGCAGGTCCAAAGCCATTGTTAAAAGGAAGTGCTCCAGCACCGTTCACATTCACATTACCGAATCCACCATTACCGTAGCCGTACCCCTGGTTGTTGCCGTAACCGTCATTACCGAAGCCTTGATTGTTGAACCCGAAGTTCCCGTCCTGATTGACATTGCCATACCCATTGTTTCCAAATCCAACATTGTCAACGAATCCTTGATCGGCATCCACAATGTTGCCTTTGTTGTTAACAACATGCCCATCACCACCATTCCCAGTATTTTCGTTACCAGCGCCAGCACCTGCACCAGTACCAGTGTTTCCATTGACAGTCACAACAGGTGGAGTAACAACTGTGGTCAGTGTTGCCATTCCTGTTTGCCTGCGTCAGCAGCGGCTGCACCAAGGTCTGAAGATTCTCCTGGCCCTTGGCCATGTTCTCCATAGCTTGCATGAACAAAGTCAACTTCTCACGGATTTCCTGCATCTCGACCTGAACTTGATCCATTACTTTCTTGCAGTTGTTTCGGGTTGAGTAGTGGTGGACTCTTCGTTCATCAATCCTGAAAAACCTGTGAGATGCCGGAAATGAGATACAAATTCAACAAATAACTGGCGATGCAAAAATGAATATGCAAAGGCAATATGTGTCTGTGCGTTAGGGAGATCAACCCCTGATTCTAGTGCCAAAGTGCCAGTGCAGTGACAGTGATAGTAATAAGAAGCTCGAAATCCAATCATGGAAAACATCTCATATATTGCGGAAAAGCCCATTGAGTCAGGAATACAATATCACTGAGTGTACAATAGGAAGGCATGACCTCAACCAACAATCCTGGTGATGGCCAGCACAATGCAAATAAAGCATACACATCAATACATAAGGTAATCAAGTGCGAGCATATGCCTGATACTCCTCTAACAATCTCTTAGTCTTGGGATGGTTTGGCTGAGCAAGAAACCCTTCGACGAGCGAGTCTCTTTGCCTGATAACACGCTGAAGATCACCGATGGATTCCTCCCAAACACCTTCTCCAAAGCAATCTTCTAGCTTCCGCTTCTGGGACGCAGATTCTTTCTTGCGCTTGATAACTTTGTTCAAGGCATTCTGGACATCATATCTCCGCATAACCTCTTCTTCAAACTTCTTCTGGCTAGCTTTCAACTGATCTTCCAGCTCAGAGATCTGCAGTTTCAGTTTGTCTTCTCTTTCCTTATTGTCGTTCAGCGTGGCATTCCAGGTTTTGTTGAATGCAGAGATCTTCCGGTAGGCTATATCAAGTGCTTTCTTCTTAGACTCCAGCATATCATGGGAGCTCTTGAAATCTATCCCCAAACGTTCACGCTTCTTTCGTTGTTCAGTCAGTTCCGTGCCTAGTTGATTCACCAACTTCGTTTTCCGCTCGAAGGAATATACGGCTTCATTCCTTTCGCTCCTGAGTTGCACTAGCTCTTCTTCCAACTTCTCGTTGGCTTTCATCAGCTCTTTTTTCTCCTTCACAACCTATTCATATCTCTCAATAGGCACGGTAGTTGGCTCCTCAATCACGGAGGGAGCAGGAGGTGATGCTGCAGGAAACGGCATCAGTGCCTGCTTTGCCCTATCTTGGATCCAAACCTTGTACGGAGCATAGGTTTGAAAATCATTCTTACCCAACAACACCTTACCCCTCTTGTGGACATTATTCCAAGCATGCTGAAGATTGGACAATAGTTCTCCCTTCAAATCACCTGTGAAGTACAGAGATTCCTGTACTTCCTCCTCTTTTGGCGGGCTTTTCAAAGCATACCCGAATTGCCTGATCAACAATGAAGGATTGTAGTTAATGCACCCTTTCCTCCCAATCAGAGGAACGTTAGGATATCCGGCGCAGCTGTAGATAATCACAAATCCCAGTAAATCTTTATCAAACCAGACAACGTCTTCTGAAGAAAGCCCCATCAGATGCTCAGACCAATCCACCGTATCTGCAGACTCAGTGAAGATACCCTTCTTGGGCAGATGACTCTCAAACCACATATACAACAAAGGCACACAACAAGAGACGTTCTTTCCCCTCCTGTTCTCGTTCTTATAATGCAGTGAGTGATAGAAATCTCCAATCAGAGTAGGCACCGGATTGCCTGAAGCAAATATATAGAATGCATCCAAATCAACAAAGTCAGGCATGTTCGGGAACAGTACAATGCCATAGATACACAGAGCAAGAATAGCATTAAACACAATCCAACATCCACTCTTGGCATACTCTTGTGCTTTCCCAACCAAGAACTTGAGAGAAAAACCAGAAACTCCATTCCACGAGGTTAACAGCAACTCTGAGGAGTCTAAATGCAAGGCAACAGCCAAATCCTCCAGCTTGGGCTCAGCACCCATATGAATGAAAGGTACCCTGTTCTGAATAGTCAACTCCAAGATCTTAGCATATTCCTCCATGGTTGGAGCCAGAATGAAGTCAGGGAAAGTAAAACACCTCAGCGGGGGATCATAGAACTGCATCAGCGTGTACAATCCGTTACGTTCATACATGGATGGTTTATAAACCAACCTAAGTAATTTCCCATAACTCTTCCTGAAGCTTCTCTTCACATCATCATCAGCTAGAGATGTCAAACCAAGCAAAGAAGTAACATCTGGAGTAGGCAACTTGTATGCCACAGTCTTCTTCAAAGTATCCATAATAGCAGACAGAAAGAAATCCGGGCAACTAGAATCAGAAGTATGAAAATGCACCTGCAGCATAGACACACGTTAATGATATGCAAAATGAGTATCAAACAATGCGATATGCAAACATGCAACAGGGATCAAGTGATATATTGCTGAAGAGATCCATCCACAACTCTGTCTCAACAGACCCGTAATGCTGCTCGAACCTGGTCTCAACAGACCCATAACAATGCTCCAACCCGGTCTCAACAGACCCATAACACTGTCCTGATGAAGAACCCCAAGTAACCACACATACTGATCCAATATCAAGAAAACCGGGTAGTTTGGAGGTCAAGTTTCCTGCATGCCCCAATCCCTCTCACAGGTAGGTGTCCTATCAACTGACATAAGGTACGGCATCCTATGCGGTCGTCGGTGTCATAGACTTTCAAGACTGATGATACGATACCCAGAAGGTGTGGCATCATCATGTCCTGAAGAGGTGTCACTTAGCCAACTTCCAAATGATCGGTCCGCAGAGTCGACAATCCAACTAACCAACAACCCCCTCAACCCAAAGGGTTAAAAAAGAAGTCAACCAGAAGAACCTCGTCCGAGCGTGGATTTTGTGGGACACTAGTACATGCAAAGCATGCACGCGCCCACTACTTTCCACAACTAATTCTAGGTGCACTCAAGCCCAGGTCCGGCTTATCTCTCAACTGATCACCCCCCCCCCACAACAGCAATAACAATATAAAGCTGACAATAAAATGCAGAAAGTAAAGACAGAAATGTAAATCCATACAAAACCCACGACGGGAAAACAAGCGCTAGGACTGACTCGCGTAGGGAACCGTTGGAGTCCCCAGCAGAGTCGCCAGCTGTCGCTACTGCGAAAATCGGCGCCGGCTATGACAGAAGAGTCGCCACCGTGTGTTATTTATCCCACAAGAAGGAAAGGAAACACTCAGAGTAAACCTAACGCAAAGAGGGAAAGGAATGGTCGTCGTAACCAAATCTAGGATTCGAGAGTCGGTTACGCAAGGGGAAAGTATTAGCACCCCTCACGTCCGTCGTACTCGACGGGATCCACGCTTGTTTTTTAGTACGGATTGTCATTCTACCTACTCTACAGGTCAAGGGTTAAAAAGAAAAGAAAATGAAAATGACTCGGCAAAGTATCGCACTTTATGCCTACGTATTCCCGTCTGGAACGAGAAATCAGAGTCAACGTAGTTCGCCTACCTACGGATGAAGGTGGGGAAGGTTGCTCGCTAGGATACGACATCCTATGCCTACGTACTTTCATACAGCATGAAAGATCAGAGCAAACGTAGTTCGGGCTACGGAAGACACAAGCTTGTCTGACTGTTTTTATTACCTTCTGAAAAGGGTTTTTCTTGATTAAGAGTCCAAGCGGACAAAAATGGCACTTTGATGTTTGTTTCGAATCTTTTACGAAAGAAATGTTTTTTAGTTTGTTTGCAATCTATGACGCACTAGAGACTATGATTTGAGAGTGACTACGTCGCGTGTCACCCAAAGGGTACCACACTAAGCAGCCAGACTACTGGAAAGAAGCTCTCCAGCAACCCTTTCTCAAATAGCTTAAGGCTCGTAACGTACGATATCGATTAACCTTATTACTGTATTTTTGAGTTGTTTTGAGATAAAAGAGAAAGAAACTCTAAAAAAGCCTAGGGTTGAAAAGGGAATAAAAACTAACCTAATATTGTCATGCATGGATAAGAATCCTAATGTCTGTCATAATTCCCTCCTGCACAGAGGAAATCAGAGATCCTAGGGGATAAACAGAAAAGAAAGCAAGCAAATACAGTAAAATGCATGCAATGCAGCAATACAAGTGAGGCAAGGGAGTCCCACTCAACCTCGAACCTGGGAAAACAACAGGAAAAGTGAATCAACATTCACTTCAAACCTATGGGGCAAGCTGAACAAGCCAACAAACAATACAGAAAACAAAACCCCAAAGCAGAGGAGGCAGCCTAAGCAGCAGCACCAAACTCCTACAGCAAACAGCAGCTCTGACAGCAACAACAAGAACCTTCAAACTTCAATAAGCTTCAATCTCCAACCTCCAAGGAAGAGAAAGCACACTTCAAATAAGGCTCCTCATACCTAAACAGTCAAGCTCCACAGCTACAGAAAACCCCAGCTCAAAAGCAACAGTAAACCCTAGCTTCAATACCCCAGCAAGCTCCTGACAGCAAAGTGGACAATAACAACTCCATCTTCAAGCAATCCTCATGAAAGGCATCTTCAAGCTTCAAATAAGCTCTTATCTTCAAGCTCCACCTCCAAGAGAGAATCAATTAACAGATTAAGTTGAAATGCTAAGAAAGCTTAGTGACAACCAAAGGAAGCCCATAAGCACTTAACATTATAAGAGACAGGTATCCTCAAAGTTCTACTTCTAAATTACGTCACTCATCCCTCCAAGGGAGGGATGTGAATACTTTAAAAGGACTTTGTGTCATAGGAATGAATAGAGGCACAAGAAGCTCTCTATGTTTGAAAGAAGAAACAAGTCTATTCTAAAGCTCTTCCTATATGCCCTAATCCCTAAGCCTTCAAAAGCAATCTTCACCAGGAAAGACTTTCATGACCAAGCCCCAAGCTTTATCTCCAAGCATCCTCAATGCCTATAGAAGCTCTATCAAGCAAAACCCAAGCCCAAAGCCCAATTAAGACAGCCCAATCAAAGTAACCAAACCAAACATCACACCAATTGCAAAAATCAAGTAAAATGCTAAAACTCATCATAAAATCCTAGGTAAATTTCTAAGGGAACCAAACCCTATACCCAATACCCCATTAGAATCCCAAGGCCTAAATCAAACCCTAAGTCCCCAAACTATGCCCTAAACTACAACTAGTTGTGTTTAAACCCTAATTCTAACACCTCTCCTATTCACCTCTCAAACTAACCTAAATTTAAATCACAAAAATATGAAAAACTTCCTAAGGGTACATACTTACCTAATCTAATCAACCTCACAAGAATCACTCCAAAATTCCTCACCAAACTCTCATACTAAATTCAGAAAAATGAAGTATCAAACAAAAGTAAAATAAAAGCATTAAAATTGTAAAATATGCCAGAAAATATAAAATGCATGAAATTAATATTTTTAATCCTATAAAATTCTAAAGACCCTAAGGAAACCAGGGAAAAAAGTCTCATCCTAAAATGATCATTTTTCAATTTATTATGAATTAATTTCTAACCATATGTAAAACATGAAAATAAAAGAAAATAAGAGGAAATTAACAAACAGGCGTGTCAAATAGCAATTGATCCAAGTTATAAATCAGGCTGGGCCCAGATGTGGGGTGTGCGTAGCAAGCGAGGCATTAAGCCCAAACCAACTAAAAATAACATCAGAAAAAAGAAAGGAAATTGACAAATTCGTGTGTCAAATAGCAATGCATTCACATGTTAATCTCCATTGGGCCTCCAGGTAGGGTGTGGTTAGCAAACTATGCGTTGAGCCCATCCAACTCACTTAAGAGAAACGGTGAGTTTCACTTCCTTTCATTCTCTTCAGACTCCAACAACACATCCTGGCCGTGCATTGGTGTGAGTGGTCAAGGTCAACGTCTGATCTAAAGGTGAATCCATCATCTTCTTCATTTTAAATTCTTGGAGGGAATGAACCAGACGGCGGCCGGAGGTGGCGCCACCGTCGTCCCCAAGCATCAACTCCATAAAAACCCACCAAAACTCAAACCTAAGCACCCTAATCAACTCGTTTTTTCTCACTGAATCCAATGGTAACCTCCATTTTCCTTGAATCTCACCACAACTCAAAACACGATTCCCAGCTCAGAATATACTCCAAATTCAATCATCACCATTCTCAAAATTAAAGAGCCTAACATCATCTACATGCTTCACTGAGTAATTATCACCATCTAAACATGTTTAATTCATCAAGAACTCAGAGAAACGATCCTCAACAGAAATTGCATTGCCCTAGGTTTTGTCTCTAATCACCAATTTTTCCTACCAAAAACGATCCTAGCCATGTCTACAATCTATCTATGCATTCAAATCCTAGCAATTATACCTAAATCATGCTATGAGATGAAATTTACATACCTGTAAAATTTGAGTGAATAGAGCAAGAAAATCTTCAAATCACCCTTCAATCTTCTCCAGACACGATCAATGAAGTCTTGTGGAGCTTCTGTATGCACTGAATTGCCTTGAATCCTTCCCAATCACCAAACACGATTTTGATTTGCAATGAAGAAACTCACTTTGCTCTCTCTCAATTCTTCAGAGTTCTTGGCTAAAAAACTAACTGAATTAGTTATGAGGGTTATATAGAATGTGTTAGAATGATCCAAAAAGTTCTGGAATGCAATCCTTTGAAATATGCCTCAATTGCCAAAAGTAACATTGCCACATCTTTAAAACATCCTTTCTGATCAATTTGATATGTCACATGCCTCATTTTGACCTCAAAACACAAAATCACATTTTTGGCTCTTTAAATGACTTTCATTTCTTCCTTTTTAAGCCATTTTTGGTAACTTTGTGACACAAGCCCATTCAAATCCTCATGACTTCTTACCTGGCCTAAAAACATCATTCTAAACACATTTCATGTTGAACATTTTTCCATTGGAGGAGTGGAAGATAGAGATTTTGACACATGTTGAAAAATGACCTATAATTCAACTTTCCCAAAATACCCCTGGATTGCCAAGATCATAACTTGAGTTCCACAAATCTTCTTGAAGACTTCTAGTACTTAAATTAAATCTACTATAAAGCCCTACAACTCTTATGTTGGCCAAGAATCCATTTGAAAACTCCTTGAGGGGAAAAAGTTGCTTGGAAGTCATGTGACTTTCACAGATAAATTTCAGTGTCCTTTGGTGACATGTAACTTGCAAGAACCATAACTTGAGTTCTACAAATATCCATGAAGACTTCTAGTACTCAAATTAAAGATATTTAGAAGCTCTACAAGTTTCATGTTGGCCAAGAATCCATTTGAAACTTGTATTTTGACTTATGTGGCTTGGAAGTTCAGTGCTATACAGGGGATTTTACCCTAGGAACCCTGTCTCAAACACCTCCAACCACTCTTGATTCTCTTGAACTTGATCTTGGCTCATCCATACACATGATTCAACATATCAATCCATGACTTCCATGACCTAGAGCTAGGTCTTGCTGCCCTTTCTTTGCTCTCCTTGACCTAGGGTTACCCAGATGAAACCCTACTTGTACACACCTCAACTGTGGTTCTTGAACTTGATACCATGACTTGTCTAAGCTTCAATAGGGCTCTCTAGGCCTCCCATGAGATCCATACACACCTCAAATTCATAATTCCATGTTGATGATCTTCAATACACCTCAAGTTAGGAGAGAAATCCACCTGTGGGCACTCAAACTTCTCAAGACTTCAAATCATTTCTTGATGGCCTGGAAGACTTCTCCTCTTGGATAACACACCTTGCTAAGCTCTTCTTTTGATAGACACCTTGACCCATTGTTGGAGGCATGCTATGCTATGATATGCAAATGATTAGACTGTGTATTTGATGTGACTATGCAAATGAAATGCAATGAAACATAAATCAGGCAAGAAAAGGTTGAGCAAATTTTGGGGTGCAACTGAACCAAACATCTTTTTTTAATGCTCTGCCAAATTTGTATCCTGCTTGTTTTGACAGCCTGCCTTCCATGTATGCCCTACTTGCAGTTTGTGAACCAGCTTGTGTTATGTGCATCTCATGATCAATCTTAAATGTTAGAATCATTCTTTGATGCATTTGGATCTTGTGTATGATGTTTGTCTGGTCTAACCTGTTCCAATCATGTCTTTGTCTTCAAATATGCATCTTTATGTATTGATGAGCAGCTGGCATATGACTTTCATTTCTATTTTGTTTGTGGCTAATCTTGAAGTATAGAAACACTTTATAGCATATTTATGGTTTATGTGTGAGGTCTGTTCAAACTGATTATGTTTGTTTCATGACTTGGCTTCCAATTTTCTCTTTTTCCATTTCACTTGGCATTTGACATGACAGTTTGTGTTTGGTGTTTGATCTTAGCATATTGATTGCTGCTATCTTCTTTCTCATTTCATTCTAAATGTTTTGGTTGAGGTTTTATGATCCTTCTTGTTCTGTTTTGGTTAAAGTTTGATTCCCATCCATGTTTGGTTGAATTTTGGACAGCAGGCCCTTTGTCTTGGCCTGCTGCTTGGCTGCTATTGCTAATCATCTTTGATCCCCTCATATCACTTGGGACCAACCTTGTTTTATGTGTATTGTTGTGACTGTGGTCTGTTTGGATTTCAACAACTTGTTTTTTTTATTATTTTGAGGTCATTTTGCTCTTAAGCATGAGTTCACTATTTGGCAAAGATCATTCATCCAATATGCTATCATATGTTGCCATGCTATCTTTCTTCCACCTGAGACATTTGTGTTTGGTTTATAGCTTTAAGACCATCAATTGACATATTTAGAACTGTTAGTCCATGTATGTATGATCTAAACATTTCCATCCGCCCTTGACAACTTGCTTTCATTTTCACGCTATGTTTGCAATCCATGAGCCATTATCAATTCTATTGATTTGTAGTTGAGCCCTAAGTGTGTAATCTATCTGTTATGATGTGTATGACTTGTGTGCAATACCTGTTTGGTGTGTTTGAACTCAGAACTGGCTTGGTTTTCCATTATGCAACTCATTTGATTTCAATGCATTTTCAATCGTGTTTTTTATTTGAGGCATCATTTCAAAATTTGGTTGTGACCATGATTATCCTTGTTAAAAAACAATCGAGTTTGACTAAAATTTCATGAAAAAAGATTAAGTTTTGACAAAGTTTGAATCCTTCACGCATTTGGTTTTGTTGACTTGCTTTTTGCCCAGAAATTTCATCATAGATAGGTTTGTCTATTTATGTGGGTGGCTAAATACACAGATGTATAGCCACCCCAATGGTAGACAACTTGCGCGCCTTGTACCCTTTGACATACCTGACCTGAGTTCGATCCTTGGTGATAAACTCTTTTGGCTTTTTATTTTTCATTTGCCATGTTTAATCATTTTCTTCTCTCCTTACATTCCATTCATGCGCGCGCTGTGGCCTGTTAGTTGGTGTTGTGTTTGTGAACACAAAGGGCGTGGGTTCAATCCCTTCCCATGCCACTTCTTTTTATTTACTTGTTTCATTTATTTTTTATCTTCATAACTTCAAAAATTCACAACTTGTTCATTTTTCATTATTTTTAACCCGTTCATTTTGAAAATTGCTCATTGTAATGTCTATTTTCATTTAATGGATTAAAATCTCAAATTGATTGTATTTACAATGCCTTTTACCTACTTGTAAGTTGGTTCGGTTTTTAGGTCGTTACCTTGAGTCGTGATTGAAATTCTTTTATATTATACTTGACTTATCTTGTGAGATTTCTTGGTATGTGATCCCTATGTGTTAGTTAACATGTTAGGTTTTCCTTCCTTTGGTTGTCACCATGAATTTGTTATTCTCTTCCTAAGTCTTGAGTTTAACTATTGTGATTATTCCTTGCGTATTTGATTGTCATGAATGCCTGAATGTTGTTACATTTGAACTTATAACATGATTATCTTAAGTTGTGACTTATTTGCATGATTGTTGTTTCCATATTTGTTAATATGTATCCTTTAAGTTGTTTATCTTTGTAAAGATATGTCATTCTTGGTTGTAACCAATTGTTTTAATTTAATCCTTGCTTATTGTGATATGCATGCTTGCTTGGTTGTAACTATATTCCTTATTCTTCTTGCTTAAATGTTTGTTGCTTTGTTAAGTATTTCTTCCCCAAGTGATGGAACTTTTTTAATTCTCATCCAAGTTGCCTCTTTCTCTCCTTCCAAAGGAAAAGTCTCTCCATTGACCCTTGTGTCATGGATAGTTCATTACCCGCTCCCTTGACTTTGTGAAGTCATCTTGAACCCTAGTATAAGCCATTAGACTTTGCTCTAAGTCTAAAAGACCTACCTTTATTAGGAGTGCTTCTTCAACTAGAACCCTAGGATAGAGTTTGTAAACTCTATGTAAGAATCATAGTAATGATTACTTACTTCCCTCTTGAGTGTTTCAACATAGATCTAGAGAGTTTTGTTAAACTCTATACAAACATTGTTATGTTTGTTCCCCTTTGAACTTCGATCATAATCAAGTGTTCTTCATCCATAGTGAGGTGAACTACGATTGCTTTGATTCTATCCTAGTTAGGATACGTAGGCAGAGGACGCGACGTCTTTGCGAGCAAACTTAGAAACTATCTTTAGGTTTTAACCTTCACCTTTTACCCAATCCCAAACCTTAGCAAACATTTACCAACTTAGCATGCAAATAAACAAAAGGTTCCTGTAGAGTACTACAGATTTTTAGGATGTGAGATACCTACCCTATGCATAACCAACCCCCGATCCCCGAATCTATTAGCGTTGTTGTTACATCGCGCAAAAGGGTTTTTCTTTCATTAGACCTTTCCTTTGGATAAATTAAAGTCCGGTTGTGAATTTAAGAATTAAGATTCAAGTTAACCAATAGCTTGGCATCATGATTCTCACCGCAACAGAAATGGCGACTTCACTGGGGATGCTTAACTTGAGGGTTTAGCCTATTTTGTTTAATTGCATGCTATTTTTGTAAATATTTTCTTAACATGTATATTTGTCAATATATTTGTTTGTGTGTTGGATATCAGGTGCTTTGAGTGGTAAGACGGTCCTATACCCAAACTCGAGTGCACTTATGATAGGATGGTGGTATATTGAAGAAGGCTTATAGGGAGTTGATTCCCGACCAAGCTAACTTGAGAAACCACCGCTCAGTGTAGGCCCTCTTGAAAGTTTAGTATTGTTGATTGAGTATTCGTGAAAACAATGCTACTTTTGAAGAAGGAGCCCGTGACACTGTGGACTTTTAGATTACATTCTACCCCACTTTGGCCTTATTAGGACGTAGTGCGATGGCTATAAGGAAGTATTTCCGAAATAGCTGATACGCGATACTGCACTTGGACGAGACTCTCTTGAGAATATTATCGATTACCAATTGATTTGGGAAGTTGATAATATCCGAAAGATGGGTTGATGACTCTGGGAACTCTGTAGAACCCGTTCGGCAGGTACAAATTAACCCATAGCGCAAATCAATAGGGATGGGTAGACCTTGGATCCATGCTCACCCTTTAAACCTAGGCTTGTGTTTGTATGCATGTGTGTGATCTTTGCATCTGCCTGTGTTTGTGCATTTTGCATTCATAAACATCATATCATCATGTTTCATGGAACTCAGACTTTTTTGTTTGTAAACATCAGAGGTCGTTATGAATAGTGAAAGAAAGAAAACTTTGAAGTACACTTACAAGGGTTTTAACCTAGATGACTTGAGAAGGTTGAGCACCTTAGTGACAGATCTAGAGGGATTCCAAAGCAGGTATGGAAAGATGTTGTTACTCTTGAAGATAAAGATGGATAGTGGACTTCTTTCTACACTTCTCCAGTTTTATGATCCGCTCTACCATTACTTCACCTTTCCCGATTATGAGCTAGTGCCCACACTAGAAGAATATTCTCAGTTGGTTGGATTGCCCATTCTTGAAAAGTCTCCTTTTCCGATCATGGAGGAAGACCCTAAGGAGCAAGATATTGCCAAGGCTACACATTTAGGATTGAATAATATTAAAAAGAACTTGATTACAAAAGGAGGAGTCTTTGGGTTAAAAGCAGAATTCTTGGTCGAGAAAGCTTAATATTATGCGGATCATTTAAGCATGGATGCATTCGAGGCTATCCTTGCCTTGCTCATCCATGGCATCTTTTTGTTCCCTAGCTTCGAGAATTTTGTGGACCTCAATGCCATTAAAATCTTCTTGAAGAAGAATCTTGTGCCTACCTTGCTAGCAGATGCATACCATTCTGTTCATCTGAGGAACTTTCATAATGGAGGGATGATTACTTGTTGCGCCCCTTTGTTATACAAATGGTTCACTTCGCACTTGCCCAAAGCTAACGCTTTTTAGGACCCGAAGAAAGGATGGTGGTCACAGAAGATCATGGCTCTCACTCACTCCGATATTGATTGGTATAGTCGTGACTATGATGGGACAATGATCATTGACAATTTTGGGGATTTCGGTAATGTACCTCTTCTCAGTGCTAATAGAAGAATCAGTTACAATCTAGTCCTCGCCTGTCGAAAATTGGGATACCCTTTGAAGGACAAGCCCAATGGTTTTCAGGTGGAAAGCATTTTCTTCAAGGAAGAAAAAGATAGTCAAGAGCTAAAAGAAAAGATTCTATAGGCTTGGAAGCATCTGCGTAAGAAAGGGAAAAAGGATCTTGGAAGACTCAACTGTGTCTCTTTGGAACCTTACCTCAAATGGGTTCGAAAGAGAGCTATCACACTAAGGATGCATTATCCTAAGCAAGAGCCTATGGCTTTGAAGGAAGAACGCCCCTTGGACTTCATGTCTGAAGAAGAAAAGTTGAAAATCGCTTTAGTCAAAGCACGACAAACCGAAGAAGCTTGGAAGCACAAGTATCAAGTGGTCGTTGAAGAGAATATAGAGCTCCAGAAACAACTCCAGTTGAAAGACGAAGAAGTACTCTCTTGTAAGAAGAGGAAAGCACAAGAAGAACCTTCTAATCCTCAGTCTACTCCGTGGAAGTTAATCGTGGACAAGCTCCTTCTTGAGAAGGCTCAGATGGAAAAAGAAATCGAGAAGCTCAACATGAGGCTCCTAGGGGAACCTTCTTAGGATTCATTAGCTGTTTGTTTATGTTTAAAACTCTTGTAAGAGGAAACAATATTTTGTAATCCCACTGATAAGTGCTCAAGTCAACAAGCCCATGCTGCAGGCTCTGGTCGAGTTTTATTCTCCAACCTACCACTGCTTCGTCTTCCCAGACTTTCAGCTGCTTCCGACAATAGAGGAATACACTGACTATCTGAAGATTCCATGGACTTTCGCACTTCCTTATGGGAAACCAAAGAGAAGGGATTTGGCTAAAGCCCTACATCTTAAGCCAGAGGATTTACCACCTATGAGAGCAAAGGGAGGATATTACGGAATGGAAGCGGGACCTCTAATAGAGATGGCTGAATACCATTATGAGAATAGAAATTTGGGCATCTTTGAAGCAATTTTGGCATTTCTAATATATGGGTTGTATCTCTTCCCAAGCTGTTATGACTTCATTAGTGAGGAGGCGGTTCGTCTCTTCATTATCAAAAATCCAGTAAACGAGATGCTGGCAGATACATATGTAGTCATCCACCACTTCATCTTGTATGACCTCGGCCAGTTTTCATGCTGCCTCGCACTGCTTGACAGGTGGTTTACCTCTCATCTACCCAGGACTCACATCCTTTCGAGGCTTCCCAGCAAGAGCGCATGGGTTTCTAAGCTCATCACACTCAGACACTACGACATCACCTGGTATGACATCAGCCTTGGTAATCTAGTCATGATTCCCAGTTATGGAGAATTTCCCAATGTGCCTCTCTTTGGAACGAAGGGGGTCATCACCTACAATCCTGTTCTTGCTCAGCGTCAGTATGGGTATTCAACCGGGCCGGAGCCCGAGCCGGAACTGCTGAGACCTTGCTTCTGCAAAACTGGTCGCAACCCTGAACTAGAAGACCGTGCTCACTACGCTCAGAGAGACCCTCACCTCTTGGGTATAACTCCAATGGAGAACATAAGCTATTTAACTACCAGAGCGTACTTGCTTTGGTCGAAAGAAATAACTTTGACCATGTTCTATACTCATGATTATGAGATAATGATGGAACCAGAGGTCCCCACGACTAGGGAAAAGCTGAAATGCGCTTTGATCAAAGCACAACGAGAGAATGAAGACCTGTGGGAGATCATCCGCCAGGACCAAGCTCATGTTGAAGACCAAGAAGGAGAAGGGTCATCTTGTTAGAATGATCATTGTTTCACCATTTCCTGTTTTCCCTAAAAAGGATTGTAATCCTATGTTGCATTTACTTTCACTTCTTGTAAGAAAGGTCTTGCTTTTTAGCAAGAGCCATCTATTGTAATAGACTTCAATTATCAATGAAAAACGCTTTTTTAAGCATGTCGTTACATGTTGTTCCTACTTTTTTTGTTTGTAATCAAACATTTGCTTTTCCTTGAATGATTTGTGCATTTGCATTTACATTTGCATTCGCATCTCATCCTGCATTGGTCTTGAATCCGAGTTCTGCAGCTCATCCTTTGTTCTTGTTCAGAGAGAGAGAGAAAAGAGAGAAGGAGTCACGCTGAATTCTCACATCTACAACACTCGATCCAGAGCTCAGAAGAAGATGGCGGATAATGAACAGAGGTTCGACCAAATGGACAACGACATTGAAAGAATCAAGGGTGACGTCAGCCAGATTATGGAAGTTCTCAATATAATCAAGGCAAAGATAGACACACAGTCTACGGTAATCTCCGAAGTATCCACGACAACGACCAACGTCACAGTAGCTCCAGTTACCACTACAGAATTTCCCTATGGCATGTCTCGGGATTTCGTGCCACCATTCAGCAATATACAATCTTCAAGTCTCAATCCACTGTTTAATTCAACAATCAGGAATCCCATTTTCACTCAGGCGGGTGGACCAACTACGGTGCGACCTATTTTCCACAATCAAAAACCTATCTTTGACGTACCCGACGGTTCTGAAGTCGAAGACGAAAAGCACGAAAAACTGAGGGTAGAGATGGACATTATGGCTAAGAAAATGAGGGCCATCAAAGGAAGCAATGTTTTCGGATCAGACGCCAAAGACCTGTGTCTGGTGTCCGGTTTGGTGTTCCCCCAAAAATTCAAGATGCCAGTGTTTGACAAATATGAGGGGACTACTTGTCCCAAGGTACACTTGATCATGTACTGCAGGCGGATGGCTCCGCATATCGAAAACGACAAGCTGTTGGTGCACTGTTTTCAGGACAGTCTTAAAGGAGCATCAGCTAAATGGTATCTCAGCCTGGATCAAGCAAAGATCCATGGTTTTCAAGACCTTTCAGATGCCTTCATTCAACAATATAAATACAACATGGACTTGGCCCCAGACCGCCGTCAGCTTCTCAGCATGACACAAAAGAGCACTAAAACCTTCAAGGAATACGCGCAAAGATGGTGCGGGACTGCTGCTCAAGTGGAGCCACCCCTTACTGAAAAGGAATTGGCAGACTGGTTTGTAGATACGGTCAGACCAGAATTCTTTGAGCGACTAATCAACAGTGTCACAACTAACTTCTCTGACATTGTAGCAGTGGGAGTTAAGGTTGACGCCGGCTTAAAAAGTGGGAAAGTGGCTACTCCAAATACTAATTCAAGCACTAGTGTTGCAAAGAAACCGGCCAACAGTTTCCACAAAAAGAAGGAAGGGTATGTAAGTATGGTAACATACGGAAAGAAGGCGCAAAGTTCCAGGAACCATCGCTAGCAATACCATCCACCATCATACATAGTAGCGGTGACTCCAGTTTTTCAACAGTCATCGTAGCAGGGTCATCAGCATGGGGCATCCGGCAACAAGCAACAGTATCATTCCGGCAATCAACAACAGTATCATCAGCCATAGGGTCAACAACCTCAAAATAGGGCTCCAAGGGCGAATTATCAGGCGAATCGACCAAAAATATAACCTATTCCGATGAGCTACACTGATTTGTTCCCCATGTTGATAGAAAGAGGTTTGGTCAAGACAAGGAAATTAGGTGCTCCACCTAATCCACTTCCATTCTACTACAACGCCAATGCCCGCTGTTTATTCCATGAGAATGCTCCGGGCCATGATCTTGAAGGTTTCTTCGTACTTCAGCACCTCGTCCGAGAGTTAATTGAAAAAATAATTATGTCCTTTGAAGACAATCACCCAAACGTAAAGAATAACCCTCTACCAAATCATGGTGGAGTAAATGATATTACTGAAGAAGGGGAAGGGTATGAAGATAAGACAGTTACTATTATGGATGAGATCAAGGTACCATTGGCGGACCTACATAAACGTCTTGCTCAAGCATGGGCGCTTAAGACATCTCATGAAGATTGAGAACAATGCATGCTGAACTCAGAAGGTTGTGACATTGTGAAAAAAGACATTCGAGCAATGATCGAACAAGGGATGATAGAGATTGCTCACAGGAAGAAAGGGGAAGATGTGGCAGTCATTGAACCCGTGTTTAACATGCCTGAAGAGTCTAACAAAAGAGCTGTGTTCAGAAATAACAATAACAACTACAAAAACGTTCGGCCAGTGTTCCGCGACGATGCACCCCCGAAATTTGGGAGAGGGCAAGCCAGGTTTGAACCAAGGGGAGGATCCAAACCTCACCCAAGAGCTGTAACACCAAAGCAGGACCATTCATGGTGTGAAGGAATCTTCAAAGAAAGGAAGCCAGCAAATGTAGCTAACATTGCCGATGGGAGTAAGATGACCCGGAGTGGTCGCATATACCAACCGCTGACAAATAATGTGGTTCCTCCGCCAGCAATTCCCGTTCCAAAAGCTGTTGTTCCTCCAAAATCCATTCCAGAGGTAGTCGTCACTAAGGAGCCTTTGGTCAAAGGAAAAGAAAGCCTAAAAAATGATGAAGAAGAGTTTCTGAGAATCATCAGAAGAAGTGACTACCGGGTGGTAGACCAACTGAATCAGACGCCATCTAAGATATCAGTCATGGCATTACTCTTAAGCTCTCCAGTGCATCGCCAGGCTTTTCTCAAAATCTTAACACAAGCCCATGTTACCAAAGATATTACAGTGGGGAAATTCGACTCCATTGTGGCAAACATCACAGCCTGCAACATGCTAAGCTTTGATGACAATGATCTGACAGCTGAGAAACACAAGCACAATCGTGCTCTGCATGTGTCGATCAAATGCGAAGAAGATACATTGTCCAAGGTTCTTGTTGACACAAGATCCGCGCTCAATGTAATGCCGAAAAGGACACTAGCCAAGCTGGCTTACCAAGGTGCTAACATGAGGCCAACATCTCTCATAGTGAAGGCATTTAATGGGTCTATAAGAGCTGTGATAGGGGAGGTTGATCTTCCTATCATGATAGGACCACAAATCTTTGAAGTCACCTTTCAGGTGATGGATATCAATCCGGTCTACAGTTGTTTACTGGGAAGGCCATGGATCCACGCAGCTGGCGCTGTTACTTCTACTCTCCATCAGAAGATGAAGTTTGTTGTGGATGACCAGTTGGTCATTGTTCATGGAGAAGAGGATTTAATGGTGAGTAACCTATCCTCATTTCGATACATCGAGGCTGACGAAGATTCCCTTGAGACAACCTTTCAAGCGCTAGAAATAGCCCACGCTGTTCTGGTCGACGAATTTGACATAACTCGCGGTCCATGCTTCACCTCTATTCAGAGTATCAAGGCGGCGCTAAAAGCTGGAATCCCGTTGGGATGGGGGAAGATCATTGAAGTCAATGCTCGGGCCAAGAACGATCGACAAGGGTCGGGTTACAAACCAACTCTAGGAGACGAGCCGGAGGAAAGAACCATGAAGAAGAAGTCTTTGAAGGAAAATTTCACTAGTGGCGAAATTCAAATCAACGCTATCATTGCTGAGGATGAGGATTGCAATCTAGATCATCTGATAACTCGGGGAGGAGCAGCTTTACACAACTGGGAGGCTGTGGAAATTCCTGTCTTTTTACCTTTAGAGTAATTCGTTTTGCTTGTTAGCTTTGTGTTTTCTTTAAAATTCCTGGTCTTGCCCAAGGCCTGCGAATTATTTTGTATTGGGCCACTTTGCAATTTGAAAATCTATGAATGAAAAAGTGTTTTTGTTAAAACTCTTGTTTATGTTCTATGCATCTTTTTCACTCTTTTTGTTAAAAGGAAAAATGGAAATCTTTTTTGAAAAATAAAAACATCCCTTCATCTGCATGTCTGTGTGTGTGTCTAATTATTCCCAAAATAAAACATGCAGAATACCTCCATCCACCATAGAATCCTATGATCCTTCGGTTCCTTCTACTAGTGGTTCATCTGTCTTTCAAGCTGAAGAAGAGAATGATGAAGAATTAGAAGTCCCAGAAGAGTTGAAGAGGATGACTGAGTACGAAGATGTTTATCTCCAGCCATACAAAGAGCAGACTGAGGTCATCAACTTGGGATCCGAAGAGGAAAAAAGAGAAGTCAAGATTGGGGCGTCATTGGGGCCCGAGATCAAAAGCAGGCTGATAGCACTCCTCCGAGATTATGTCGACATATTTGCTTGGTCTTATCAAGACATGCCAGGGTTGGATACTGACATTGTTATGCACTAGCTCCCCCTGAAGTCAGAGTGTCCTCCGGTCAAGCAAAAACTTCGCAGATCAAGACCAGACATGGCTCTTAAAATCTGAGACGAAGTCAAAAAACAGATTGATGCAGGCTTTTTAGCGGTATCCAAATATCCGGAATGGGTGGCAAACATCGTACTAGTCCCAAAGAAGGATGGCAAGGTCAGAATGTGCGTCGATTACATGGATCTAAACAAAGCAAGTCCGAAAGATGATTTCCCTCTACCACATATCGACACTTTGGTGGATAATACAGCTAGTTTCGCGGTATTCTCGTTCATGGATGGATTTTCTGGTTATAATCAGATAAAAATGGATCCAGCCGACATGGAGAAGACAACCTTCATCACACCCTGGGGCACCTATTGTTATAAAGTCATGCCTTTCGGTTTGAAGAATGCAGGGGCAACGTATCAGAGAGCCATGGTCACACTCTTCCACGATATGATGCACAAAGAGATTAAAGTATATGTGGATGACATGATCGTGAAATCTCAAAGCGAAGAAGACCATTTGGATCATCTGTTGAAGCTATTTGAGAGACTCCGAAAGTGTCAACTAAGGTTAAATCCAGCAAAATGCACCTTCGGGGTTTGCTCAGGCAAATTACTAGGTTTCGTCGTTAGTCAACGAGGAATTGAAGTAGACCCCGACAAAGTTAAAGCAATCCAAGAGATGCCTGCTCCTAAAACAGAAAAACAAGTCAGAGGTTTCCTCGGACGGTTGAATTACATCTCCAAGTTCATCTCCAATCTAACTCCTACTTGAACGCCGATCTTCAAGTTGTTACGAAAAGATCAGACAGTGGTATGGGACAAAAACTGCCAGTCCACATTTGAGAAAATCAAGCAGTATTTACAAGAACCTCCGGTGTTGATTCCTCCTGTGCCTGGAAGACCTTTGTTCATGTATATGATAGTATTAGAAGATTCAATGGGCTTTGTCTTTGGCCAGACTGATGAGTCAGGAAAGAAAGAACACGCAATCTACTATCTGAGCAAGAAGTTCACCGATTGCGAGAGTCGTTACTCTCCCCTAGAGAAAGCCTGTTGTGCCTTAGCATAGGCCGCCAAGCGTCTGAGACAGTATATGATTTGCCACACCACAATGTTGATTTCTAAGATGGACCCCATCAAGTACATCTTTGAAAAACCAACTCAAACAGGAAGATTGGCCAGATGGCATATGCTCTTATCAGAGTACGATATTCAGTATGTTGCTCAAAAGTCTATCAAGGGAAGTGTCTTGTCAGAACACCTCGCAGAGCATCCCATGGAAGATTATCAACCACTCAAGTTTGAGTTTCCTGATGAGGATGTGATGTACATTCAGCGCACGAAACTAGAGCCTGGTCCGGAAGAAGGTCCTGAGCCTGGATCTCGGTGGGAAATGATGTTCGATGGAGCATCAAACAAGAACGGACATGGTGTTGGAGCTGTTTTGAAAAACCCAACCGGAGGATACACTGTCGTGACAACCCGACTTTGTTTCTCGTGTACGAATAACATAGCCGAGTATGAAGCCTGCATCTTAGGGTTGGAAGCTACTATTGATCTTCGCATCAAAATCTTGGAAGTGATCGGTGATTCTGCTTTGGTGATCTACCAACTCAAAGGAGAATGGGAAACCAGGGATGAAAACTCATATCCTAGAGATGGCTGAATATTTTGATGAAATTACTTTCAAGCATGTACCTAGGGCGGAAAATCACATCGCTGATGCATTAGCCATGATGGCATCAATGTGGAAGGTCCAGTTTGTTAACGAGACGCCTCTGATTCACATTGAAAGAAGGACAGTACCCGCATATGTTATGACAATAGACGAAGAAACTGATGAGAAACCGTGGTTCCACAACATCAAAAACTTTCTTCAAAATCAAGAATATCCAGCTGACGCATCCAGAATTGACAAAAGAGCCATACGAAGATTGTCGGCTAAATTCTTCATCAGCAATGGTACCTTGTACAAAAGAAACCACGACATGGTTTTAATCCGATGTGCCGATGAAAAAGAGGCAAATCTCATAATGACCGAGGTGCACGAGGAAACATTCGGTACCCATGCCAACAGCCACGCTATGGCTAAGAAAATCTTAAGGGCAGGCTACTTTTGGTTAACTCTGGAGACGGACTGCATACTCTTCGCTCGGAAATGCCATAAATGTCAAGTCTATGCTGACAAAGTGTATGTCCCTCCACATCCTCTCAATGTGATGACGTCACCATGGCCCTTTGCAATGTGGGGCATAGACATGATTGGGGAAATAAAGCCAAAAGCTTCCAACGACCATCACTTCATCCTTGTTCCAATTGATTACTTCACCAAATGGGTGGAAGAAGCGTCGTATGCGAACGTGATAAAACAAGTGGTTGCTCGCTTCATCAAAAAGGAAATCATTTTTCGATACGGTATTCCTAACCAGATCATTATTGACAATGGGTCGAACCTAAACAACAAGACGATGAAAGAACTCTGTGACGACTTCAAGATAAAGCATCACAATTCATCTCCTTACAGACCCAAGATGAATGGCGCAGTCGAAGCTGCAAACAAAAATATCAAGAAAATAGTGCAGCAGATGGTCATAACCTACAAGGATTGGCACGAGATGTTACCATTTGCTTTGCATGGATACCGAACATTTGTGCGAACTTCAACAGGGGCAACTCCCTTTACCTTAGTATATGGGATGGACGTTGTGCTGCCCATCAAAGTCAAAATACCTTCTCTTAAGATCTTGATGGAAGCCGAGCTTGAGGAAGACGAATGGATAAAAGAAAGGTTCGACTCATTGAACCTCATTGATGAGAAAAGAATGACGGCCATGTGTCATAGTCAGATCTATCAACAAAGAACGATAAGAGCGTTTAACAAGAAGGTTAGTCCCAAAGAGTATAGGGAAGGAAAGCTTGTGCTTAGAAAAATCCTACCAACTCAAAAGGATATGCGCGGCAAGTGGATGCCCAACTACGATGGCCCCTTCGTTGTAAAAATTGTCTTCTCCGAAGGATCTCTAATTCTTGAGACCACGGATGGCGAACAACTCAAGTACCCTATCAACTCAGACGCTGTGAGAAAATACTATGCCTAAAGCAGAAAGCCTAGAAAGGAGATTCCAGTGCTTCAGCAAGACGGAAGTCCAAAGTTTGAAAGCTGACAAACGCTGGGGAAAAGTCTTGTGCAAGGTGTTAGAAGAAAGATCAACATCTGTCATTCTCGTCAGAAGCGGCGGAGCAAGTGAACGAATAGTTAGGAGGATCGGATTATTATGGGATTCTGTAACCCTTTCTGTTTGCCATTTTTTCCAAATGTATAAAGTTCCCGAGGCTTTTCCCTTTGTAAAGTTCTTGTCTATCAATAAAATCAGATTTTGGCCAATCATTGTTATGATCTTCTGTTTTTGTTATGCAATTTCACTTATTCGTTAATAAATATTTTTCAAAAAAGTAAAGTGTTTTAAAAAAAAACTTAAATTTTGTTTTAAAAAAAACACAATTTGACAAAATGATTGAAGGACTCTAGAGGTAATCTGATAACATTACGCAGTTCTTAAAGTCGTGAAAGTTTGCTGTCACCCTTGACTAAACTAGATGCGTCCGACAACAATTCTTGCTCTTAAGCCAAGACTTCTCGTCTACAGGATTACGAAGATTCTATCTGGGAAGATTGTTATCTACACCAAAAGAAAATGTCGCCTAACTTGAAGCAATTGAGACTCAGCGTGACGAGTTCTCTCTGTGTTTTCCTTATTTTGCTTTCCTTTTTCTGCGGGTCGGTCTGCATTTTACATACAGCATCATACCAGCATACGCATTTGGTTGCATTTGGTTTCGGTCTCTGTTTGTCTGGCTGTTGCCTTTGAGATCCTTCGGTCTTTACCCCTATCTTTGATCCTTTGCCATAGATTTCGCTACAAGGTTGACACCTCAAGGTTACTGGTAATCCCGGGATTACCTATCTTCTCTGGGAAGCTGGTGGTGACTAGCATTATCCGATTTGCGTAGATGGGCAGTTGTTACCAATATTTATCTTTGATTTGGTCGTCATCGATAATCTTTGAAGGACTAGTAGTCACTAGCATTTGTTCAGAACCATTTATGTTTGGTGACTTGATTTGGTCGTCACCAGCATTTTTCCAAACCCAGTTGTCGCTGATCCTGTTATAAAGCCAACCAATCGTTATTGGAGTCCTTTTGATTCGGTTTTTACCAATCTTTGCTAAAATCTAGTGGTCACTAGTATTTGCCTCTTAAAACCAATGGTCATTGGTACTTGACATGGTTGTTACCAAAATTTCCTAAAAAGTCCAATAATTATTGGCATCGCCTGGAACCAGTTGTTATTGGTACCTTTTGATTTGGTTATTACCGATCTTTCTGAATCTAGTAGTTACTAGTATCGCCTCCAAATCCAATTGTTATTGGTTCCTTTTGATTCGGTTATTACCAGTCTTTCTGAATCTAGTAGTTACTAGTATTACCTTCAAATCCAATTGTTATTGGTACCGTTTTGATTCGTTTATTACCAATTTTCTAAGTCTAGTGGTCACTAGCATCGTTTGGAAATTCTAGTGTTTACTAGCATTATCCAGGACCAGTTGTTTTTGGTATACTCTTGGTTTGGTCGTCACCAGTTGGCCTAAGTCCAATGGTTATTGGCATCGCTTAGAATCAGATTGTTATCATCACTTTGGTCTAGTTGTCACCAAACTCTCTGAAAATCCAATGGTTATTGGTCTCCTTGGACTCAGTTGTTACCAATCTCCCAGTTAAATCTAGTAGTTACTAGCATTATCCAGAATCAATTGTTATTGGTATATCCTGATTTGGTCATCACCAGTCCCCTCTAAGTCCAGTAGTTACTGGCATTGCTGGAAAACTAATCGTTATTAGTCGGTTGTTACCAATTCCCCTAGTTGAAGTATTATGTTTTATCAATATTGTTTGGAATTTCCCAATTGTAATTGGAACTTTGATTTGGTCGTCACCATATCCCCAAGAGGTCTAGTGGTATTTAGCACCTTTTGGAAACCGTTTGTTGGATTGGTCTTCACCATCCTCCCCAGTAAGTCTAGTGAAGACTAACACTGGTTGAAACTGTTTTTGTTCTGGTCGTCACCGGTAGCCCCATTGAAGCTTTTGCTTTCCCAGTCGAGTCTCGGAGAACTAGTGGACACTAGCTTCCCAGGCGCGTCCGGTCTTGTTTCTAACCCTTTCCTGAAGATCCCGTTTGAACTCTTCGTTATAGGAATTTCCTCATCTGGTTATCCCCAATGAGGTTCGTGTCTTCGTTCTGTCTTTTCCCCGGTGAAGATTTGCTTCCCCAGTGTAATTTTTCCCCAGCGAAGTTTTCCTCAGTGGTTTTCTTCCCTAGTGAGGTTTACGCTTCTTTTCTTTCGTTTCCCCAGTGAAGAATTGCCTTCTTCCCCGGTGGGCTTCCTCATCTGATTATCCCCAGTGAGGTTTGTGTCTTCTTTCCCCAGCGAAGATGTGTCTTCCCTGTTGGAATTTGTGTCCCCTGTGTGAAAGATTCCTTTGAACAACATCTTTAGTCACGTTTGAACTACTTTGCTCTGCTTTGCCTTGAATCTTTCCCCAGTATGTGGGTCCCTCGTGAGTGGTTACTCGTTGTATTGCCGTTCTTTTATATTTGCTCGTGTGTCTGCATTTGTCTTGCATTCAAGCATCATATAACATCATTTAGAACTCATTACATTTTAGTATTTGTCCTTTTGCATACCATCGGATCTAAGGGAAAAAATTTCGGGTTTGCTATATTTAAATACCTTTCACTAGAATTCAATGAGGATTGTCATCTCTCATTGCCATCTAGTGAAGATATTTGAATAGGGGCAGCTGTTGCACCCCAAATTTTGACCCCTTAGATCCTCATCATCATTTTAGGATCATATTCATTTGATTAACTAACCTTAACCCACTTCAAGTTTATCCTTGTCGAGATGCAGATGAATCAGGGTTCCGTACCGTCAAAATCGAGGCTTCGGTGGATTGATCAATCAATGTATTAGATTGGTTCAACTATAAATAAGATCAAGAATACTACATTGGTTCAAGTTTGAATCCAATTTGAGGTTGTCACCCAAGAATTGAGAACAGTGCAGTTCAAGATACCCGATAGGGTTTTCGATCGGTAAAAGTCAATAGTAGTTTGAATTTTAATTTAAAAAGTGTTTCAATGGTGGGATCAAGTTCCATTAAGTTCCTATGGCTTAGTAAAGTATATTCAAAGAGTTTCAAAGCCTCTAAAAGTCCAGAGCCCGAACAGTCGACTCGGTAGTCGCCGATTGATCGTACGGTTGACTGAAAAGTCAACTCTTAAACAATAAGGAATTTGACTTCAAGATGTGAATCAAAAATGTTGCTTATGTCATATTACACCTTCCCATAAAATTTCATGACCATTGGATCAAGGGTTAGGAAGTAATTGCAAAAATCGGGAATTAGGGTTTCGAAAGGGGCAAGACCATAACTCCTCAACCACGCATCCAAATGAAGTGGTTCAAAGCTCATTGGAAAGCTCTTGACAAGTCATACAAAAGTCTCAAAGTGGTCCATGATCAAAAAATGCCTAGATTGGGAGATATGACCAAATTCATTTCAAGAAGGGAAATAACTTAGAAAAAATTCTAAGTTATTTGGCCTTTTAGGTTATTTTTTCAGCAACTTGGAAGGGCTTTTCAACCTAGTTCCATCTACAATTTGAAAATCTCAAAAACATAAAATTTGTAGAGCTACTTGAGGGCTTTCTAAATTATGGTAGAACTCCTCAATAGCATTTGTGAGCAGAAAGTTATGGATCATGGAAGTTGGGGCTGCCACACTTGAAGTCACCACTTCAACACTCTCCAAAATTCAAAATTCATCAACTTGGGCTACCCTCAGCCATTGTATCATATTCTATTCTGATATTATGAAGCTTAGATGATGCAAAAAATAGAAGAAGTGAAGAATTAATGGGTTGTTGCAACTTGGAGCAAGTGGCCAATATAATAATCATTAAAAGACTATGAAAGAGAAACTTTTTCAATTAGATTGGGCAGCTGCAGTCCCCTACCCTCCTAGCTTCACTTCAGTCATCTCATCCTTCCCATCTCACTTGATTTTTGCTCAGCATTTGCCCATGGAACTGATGTGTAGAGCTGCCATAAGATTTTGGCAAGATTTCATTCAAAACTTCACAACTTCCCTCCAAAATATGGAAAAGCCAAGGCTGCCCTCACCTCCATTTTCCCTATAAATAGAGACCTCTTTCTATGTTACAAACCATACCAGAGCACTCTTAAAAACCAAGAGAAATCACAGCTCTCAACTCTCATTCATTTTCTCAAAAACTTCATTCCTCAAAAACTTCCATGTTTTCACTAAAATTTGTCTCAAGCAAAATTCTGCCCAAACTCATTTCCACCCCTTCCAAGCCACTCAAAACCATTTGCACAATCTATAAACATTGTGTGGAAGGTGTTCATACACTCAAACCACCCAAAAACATCATTCTACCAAAAGTCAACCTTCATACCTTTATATGTTGACTTTTATGCACTTTGGAAGCCAAGTCTTTACTTAAGGAATTTCCTACCACTTCAACACTCCCAACACCTCATATATATCATATTTCAACTATCCAAAGTCTCAAAAACCAGCTGGGAAGTTCATAACTCAAATTGCCTTGAAAGATAGCTTATTGCTTCAAGAGGAAGAAAGCTCCAAATCTTTGCCAAAGAAGAAGATCTCTGGGTTTCTTAGCTTTTTAGCTTGTTCAAGAAAGTCTACAAGAGGTATGTAATGCTCAACCTCTTTATTATACATACATTGTCATGTTTTACAATTTTGAAGTGCTTGTTGTGAAAATATAGTTATGTTGTCCCATATTGGTTCTTTGTCAAGTGTTTATGTTTTGCGGCTATGATATTGCTTTTGTTAAAGTATATTGCTCATGTATGATGTGCTGATGATATGTTGCCAATAACGAACTTTGATGTCGCGTACATCTTGTTTTGAAGATTTTATCCAAGATTAGCTTTAGGGATTCAAACATGAAATATTGTTGTGCTTGCTAAATCTAGCAGCCCTGGTTTTTTTGTGATATTTGGATAACTTGTTAGTTGTTTCATGAGATCCCCCTACCCTAGGTCATGTTTGAATCTAGTTTGGCTTATTGTGATATTTGCTTCATTTGCCTTACTATTGTCATGAGTTTTTGTGTTAGACTGCTTGTGCTTGCCATGTTTCATCTCAACTGTTTAAAATGTTGATTTGTTATGGTTTGGTTATGTTTATATCATTTGAGATTTGTTGAAATGTTGAAAGCATGAAACTTAGCTATAGGGCCTGTTGTGGAGTTTTGTTTGTTTTGCTGTCAAAGGTTTGAACCAACATCTCAGTTCTGGTTGTGAGCAGTTTGTGTATGATCTTTATATGTGAGAACATCATTAAACATGTTTAGAGGTTGTGTGTGGTACTTGTATGTTCAAACTGGCCTTTACATTTTCAAAACAAATTTTCCTTCTCCACTTGCATTTTCAAAACTTCATGATACCAATCACTTGCCATTTTCTGTTTCAACTGGTTTTTGTCTGGTCCATGTACCTAGAATCTTCATTCTACATATTTTGAGTTGGTGTGTGATGCCTATCTATCTCATACTGCCATGACCTGTCCTGCTGCTTTTGAATGTTGACAGTCTTGCATTTTTATTCTTCAATTACAACCAGTATGCCATTTTTTGCTTGGTGTTGTTTTGATTTGATTCTTGGGCATGATCTCATCTGTTTGCATATTTGTGGTATGTGTGTGTCTTTGTTTTAGCATAGAACTCATCACTTGACAAATACCCTGCTGTACCATCAAGATGTTTCAAAACAGTTTTTTGTATAAGCCATCAACATGACAATTTCATTTCTGTTTGCATAAGCCTGAATTTCTAAGCATGATCTCTTTCATTTTCATGATTGTGATGTGTGTGTGATGATTTTATGACCTATGTCCACTTGTTTTCTCACTTCACTTTCATATTGCTTTTTTCAAGCCAAGTATGCCATGACCATATCAAATCTTGTTCTATTTGCAATGTGGCTGATTTTGTTGAGTTTGAACTCATTTATTTCTATGTTTATGATGTGTATATGCTATGCCTTGACATGAGACCATTCACTTTCACTATGTTGTCAAACTGTTTTGAAAGACCACAGCTGCAGCACACACTTCACTTTGTTGTTTGAGTTTGTTCTAGGTGATTTCATGAGCATTAGACCTCTAGATAGTATGTTTAGGATTTGTATGTGTACATGAACCAAACATCTTTTTTTAATGCTCTGCCAAATTTGCATCCTGCTTGTTTTGACAACCTGCCTTCCATGTATGCCCTACTTGCAGTTTGTGAACCAGCTTGTGTTATGTGCATCTCATGATCAATCTTAAATGTTAGAATCATTCTTTGATGCATTTGGATCTTGTGTATGATGTTTGTCTGGTCTAACCTGTTCCAATCATGTCTTTGTCTTCAAATATGCATCTTTATGTATTAATGAGCAGCTGGCATATGACTTTCATTTCTATTTTGTTTGTGGCTAATCTTGAAGTATAGAAACACTTTATAGCATGTTTATGGTTTGTGTGTGAGGTCTGTTCAACCTGATTATGTTTGTTTCACGACTTGGCTTCCAATTTGCTATTTTTCCATTTCACTTGGCATTTGACATGACAGTTTGTGTTTGGTGTTTGATCTTAGCATATTGATTGTTGCTATCTTGTTTCTCATTGCATTCTAAATGTTTTGGTTGAGGTTTTATGATCTTTCTTGTTCTGTTTTTGTTAAAGTTTGATTCCCATCCATGTTTGGTTGAATTTTGGACAGCAGGCCCTTTGTCTTGGCCTGCTGCTTGGCTGCTATTGCTAATCATCTTTGATCCCCTCATATCACTTGGGACCAACCTTGTTTTATGTGGATTGTTGTGACTGTGGTCTGTTTGGATTTAAATAACTTGTTTTTTTTTTTGAGGTCATTTTTCTCTTAAGCATGAGTTCACTATTTGGCAAAGTTCATTCATCCAATATGTTGTCATTAGTTGCCATGCTATCTTTCTTCCACCTGAGACATTTGTGTTTGGTTTATAGCTTTAAGACCATCAATTGACATATTTAGAACTGTTAGGCCATGTATGTATGATCTAAACATTTCCATCCGCCCTTGACAGCTTGCTTTCATTTTCACGTTATGTTTGCAATCCATGAGCCATTTTCAATTCTATTGATTTGTAGCTGAGCCCAGTGGTAGACAACTTGCGCGCCTTGTACCCTTTGACATGCCTGACCTGAGTTCGATCCTTGGTGATCAACTCTTTTGGCTTTTTATTTTTCATTTGCCATGTTTAATCATTTTCTTCTCTCCTTACATTCCATTCATGTGCGCGCTGTGGCCTGTTTGTTGGTGTTGTGTTTGTACACACAAAGGGCGTGGGTTCAATCCCTTCCCATGCCACTTCTTTTTATTTACTTGTTTCATTTATTTTTTATCTTCATAACTTCAAAAATTCACAACTTATTCATTTTTCATTATTTTTAACCCGTTCTTTTTACAAATTGCTCATTGTAATGTCTATTCTCATTTAATGGATTAAAATCTCAAATTGATTGTATTTACAATGCCTTTTACCTACTTGTAAGTTGGTTCGGTTTTTAGGTCGTTACCTTGAGTCGTGATTGAAATTCTTTTATATTATACCTGACTTATCTTGTGAGATTTCTTGATATGTGATCCCTATGTGTTAGTTAACATGTTAGGTTTTCCTTCCTTTGGTTTTCACCATGAATTTGTTATTCTCTTCCTAAGTCTTGAGTTTAACTGTTGTGATTATTCCTTGCGTATTTGATTGTCATCAATGCCTGAATGTTGTTACATTTGAACTTATAACATGATTATCTTAAGTTGTAACTTATTTTCATGATTGTTGTTTCCATTTTTGTTAATATGTATCCTTTAAGTTGTTTATCTTTGTAAAGATATGTCATTCTTGGTTGTAACCAATTGTTTTAATTTAATCCTTGCTTATTGTGATATGCATGCTTGCTTGGTTGTAACCATATTCCTTATTCTTCTTGCTTAAATGTTTGTTGCTTTGTTAAGTATTTCTTCTCCAAGTGATGGAAATTTTTTAGTTCTCATCCAAGTTGCCTCTTTCTCTCCTTCCAAAGGAAAAGTCTCTCCATCGACCCTTGTGTCATGGATAGTTCATTACCCGCTCCCTTGACTTTGTGAAGTCATCTTGAACCCTAGTGTAAGCCATTAGACTTTGCTCTAAGTCTAAAAGACCTACCTTTATTAGGAGTGCTTCTTCAACTAGAACCCTAGGATAGAGTTTGTAAACTCTATGTAAGAATCATAGTAATGATTACTTACTTCCCTCTTGAGTGTTTCAACATAGATCTAGAGAGATTTGTTAAACTCTATACAAACATTGTTATGTTTGTTCCCCTTTGAACTTCGATCATAATCAAGTGTTCTTCATCCCTAGTGAGGTGAACTACAATTGCTATGATTCTATCCTAGTTAGGATACGTAGGCAGAGGACGCGACGTCTTTGCGAGCAAACTTAGAAACTATCTTTAGGTTTTAACCTTCACCTTTTACCTAATCCCAAACCTTAGCAAACATTTACCAACTTAGCATGCAAATAAACAAAAGGTTCCTGTAGAGTACTACAGATGTTTAGGATGTGAGATACCTACCCTATGCATAACCAACCCCCGATCCCCGAATCTCTTAGCATTGTTGTTACATCGCGCAAAAGGGTTTTTCTTTCTTTAGACCTTTCCTTTGGATAAATTAAATTCCGGTTGTGAATTTAAGAATTAAGATTCAAGTTAACCAATAGCTTGGCATCACGATTCTCACCGCAACATTGTGACCCTCTTCCAGGATCGCCTTCTTCATATCTGCACTATCAGGAATACGAATACGACCACGGAAACTTAACACGTCTTGTGCGTCCAACTGGTAATCACTATTTTTCGAATGATCAACCCCGGGCATTAAGTCTACCAACTTCACATCTAATTTCTGAGCTTCTCTGGTGTTGTCCAGAAAGTCATTATTAATCTTTAACATGCCCAACTTTACACTTTTCGGTGTCACTTCGCAAACTAAACTCAGATCTCTGAATTGTTCAATCAATTCCAGCTCTCTGGCCATCATTGATGACATATGCAAAGTCATGCGACTTAAGGCATCAGCTATTACATTGGCCTTTCCTGGATGGTAGTTTAAACCAAAATCAAAGTCTTTTAACAGTTCTAGCCACCTTCGTTGTCTCATGTTTAGTTCTTTTTGGTCAAACAGGTACTTCAAACTCTTATGGTCACTGAACACCTCGAATCTTGAACCATATAGATAATATCTCCAAATCTTCAACACAAAAACAACAACAACAAGTTCTAAATCGTGTGTAGGGTAATTCTTCTCATGGATTCTCAACTGTCTTGACGCATAAGAAACTACTTTGTTACCCTGCATGAGTACACCTCCCAACCCAAACTTAGAAGCATCACAATATACCACAAACGGTTCGTTTGTGTTAGTCAAGGTCAACACCGGAGCAGACGTCAACCTCTTCTTTAACTCTATAAAACCTGCTTCGCATTGAGCATCCCACACAAAAGTTTTCCCTTTACCAGTCAACTTAGTTAACGGAAGGGCCAACTTAGAAAAACCTTCGATAAACCTTATGTAATAACCAGCAAGTCCCAAAAAGCTTTTAATCTCAGTGGCCGACTTCGGAGTTTCCCATTGCAACACCGCATCAACCTTAGATGGGTCTACATCAATTCCACTACCTGATATAACATGACCCAGAAGGCTAACCTCTTTCAACCAGAAGTCACACTTTGACAGTTTCGCATACAACTTCCTTTCTTTCAAAACTTGCATTACTAATCCTAGGTGCTCCACATGCTCCTCCTTCGACTTAGAGTAAATTAATATATCATCAATGAATACCACCACGAACCGATCCAAATAATCGTGAAAGATACGGTTCGTGTATTCCATAAAAAATCTCGGCGCATTAGTAACACCAAAAGGCATTACCGTATACTCATAGTGTCCATACCTGGTTCTGAATGCAGTCTTCTGAACATCCTTATCTTTTACCTTAATCTGGTGATACCTCGACCTCAAATCAATTTTACTAAACACCCGCGCACCAAGCAACTGATCCATCAAGTCATCAATTCTTGGGAGCAGATATTTATTCTTAATTGTCACCTTGTTCAGCTGTCGGTAACCAATACACAACCTCATACTGCCATCCTTCTTCTTTACTAATAACACCGGAGCTACCCACGCGACACACTCGGTCTAACGAACTTCTTCTCAAGTAAGTCTTCCAACTGTTTCTTCAACTCAACCAATTCAGATGCAGACATCTTGTATGGTGCCATAGGCACAGGTCTGGTACCAGGTACAAGGTCAATAGAAAATTCAACTTCTCGTTCCAGAGGAACTTCAGGAATTTCATCTGGAAACACTTCAGGAAAGTCACGAACAACTTCTAACTCATCAATTATCGCTTGATTCTCAACAGATAATGATGCCACCAACGCAAACACCTGAGCATCTTCTAGTAGTATCTGCCTCATCTGTTTTGTACTCACTAAGTGGGCTCCCTCCTCCTCAGGAGTAGAAAACCTCACCGACTTATCAAAGTAATTAATATGAATGCAGTTATACTCTAACCAGTTCATACCTAAAATTACGTCCATCCCACTTAGTGGCAAACAGACTAAGTCAACCAGGAAATCTCTATCAAACATTGACAGAGGACATTTCAAACATACCAAAGATGTAATCACTGGTCCCTTAGCTGGAGTCTCAACTAACATCTCCCCATTCATGTGAGATAACACAAGACCCAAACATTCAACATAAGCAGCAGCAATAAAACAATGAGAAGCACCAGTGTCAATAATAGCAAGTAAAGGAGTACTATTAATGAAACAAGTACCTTCAATGAGTCTGTCATCGCTGGATGTCTGAGTCCCAGCTAGAGCTAACACCCTTCCACCAGTCTTTTCTCTCTTAGGCTTCTGACACTTGTCACGCAGGTGTCCCTCTTCACCACAGTTGAAACAAACCATCCCCTTGCGTTTTAACTCAGCAATAGCGTGTCCTAGCTCACCGTAACAGTAACATCTCACTGGTCCAGAGTTACACACATTACTCTTATGACCAGGTTTCCCACACTTATAGCAAACAATACCAGCAGGAGCATCTCCCCTACTAGTTTTCTTATCCTCCGTTGCTCTCTGTTTCCCTTTTCCAGCTTGAGGGTCATAAGGCTTACCGTGATTCTGCTGCGACTTGCCTCTCCTCTCACTCAACAGCTTGTAGTGAGCATTGCTATCTTCTTCATAAATTCTACAGCTTTCAACCAACACATCAAAAACACAGATCTTCTGATACCCAATTTCCTTCTTGATTTCAGACTTCAATCCATTCTCAAACTTGATACACTTAGAAAACGCAGCGGTTTCTGCGCTGTAGTGCGGATAAAACTTAGCCAACTCTTTGAATTTCGCAGCATACTCAGTAATAGATTTGTCTCCTTGCTTCAGTTTAAGAAACTCAATCTCTTTCTTACCACGGGCATCTTCCAGATAGTACTTCTTCAGAAATTCCCTACGGAATACAGTCCAAGTGACCTCCTCACCTGCAGCTTCCAATACCGGACGAGTCTCTAGCCACCAGTCATCAGCTTCAACTACTAGCATATGAGTCCTATAACGAACCTTCTATGCTGGAGTACAATCCATCACACGAAAGATTCGCTGCATTTCCTTCAACCAGTCCAGTGCACCATCAGGATCGTGCCTACCCTTGAAGGTAGGTGGATTCTCCTGCTAAAATGTTGCCAAACTGCGAGACCCAGCATCTCCAACAGGATTCGGCTGATTTTCCATAGCATTAGCTATAGCTTGCAGAGCAGCAACAATTGCAGCATCATTCCTTCCAGCCATCTCAACTTAGGCTGCAACAAACAGCAGTCAGATTTCACAAACAACAATACTCGATTGCTAGACACGACGACTGACTCGATAACTTAGTCGGATGGAACAACCTGATCTGATACCACTAATGTAACACCCCATTCTAATCCACCAGATAATTAGGCAAAACAACAATCAGAGTGCACAAAAACAAGTACCATGATAGTTGTAAGGAACTGGCATGACCGTGGTGGCCATGACGACCATCATGGATGTCACGACCGTGACGGTCATGACGAGCGTCATAGAGTGGTGACGACCGTCACACTTACAAATTCTGGGATGCATCAGAGGTGTCACATTTTCACCTTAATAGATAACATACACCTGCAGCAAAACATTTAATAACATACATAACACAGATCCGGATGAACAAATAAAGACAACTTGTTTAACATCTTAATTATGCATCCAACCAACATTTGGAACTGTCCGAAACAACCAATTTATTTGAGAAGTACTTAATATAATTAAGCAACAAGGAGTTCAATTAAAACAATAACATCAATCGTTCATCCCTCCAAGAGTGCTATGTATCAGAGCGACCAACGACACCTTAAACGGAAAGCGACACTTTATTCTGAGTTACCTGCAAATTACCACCAACGGAGGTAACATACAACATAAAGGGTGAGACATTAAAATTATAACGTAAGGCATGATAAAAGTCATGTCAGGATCATATCACAGCAATTAAGATTCTCGCAGTTTTCCAAATAATATCGACAACCAATATCAGGAACTTATCGTTCATATTCACAACAATTAACAAGCAAATTCAGCAACCCATCTTCACTTACAACTACATAACGACGCGACACTATGCGACTCAACTATGCATATGCATGTGGTACCAATTTGGAGCAACACTCCACAACCAATTTAATTGCCATTACAGGCACAACCAACGCCAATACAGGCCAACCAGGATGATATGCAATGAGATGCAGCTATTATGGACTACAACACAACCACCACAACCACGCAACAAGGCATTAAGCCTACAACCAAATTGTCCATAACCGAAGCATCACAATTTCATACGGATCACGTAACCACAACTTTCAACATAATATAATCAAATGCGGACACCATAACAACCCTCTCAACAAATGGGAAATTAGCGCGTGTCGGCGTTGTTTCCCAATATCATTACATAGAACTAATGACATAAAACACTAATTCAGGCACAGACAAACATTAACCCTTAATATTTCTCAACCTACGGGAACTAACCCCATGATTAAGTTCCCTTCATGAAATTGATCATACCCATAGTTATAGAATTGAACCCCACCCTTACCTTTGGATTGAGGACAACTCTAAACTTCCCGGTTCCGGTCTGCTCTCCGGTGACTCTTTTGCAACTACCTTGAATTCTCTCCGGCGGTTAATTCCTCTGTTCTCAATTTTCCCCAGCCACGTCCCTTTTTCCTTTTTCCCTTCTCCTCAACTTTTTCTCCCTAATTTTGGTTCCGAGCAATTTATCGTGTTTTTCCTCTTTCCCCCACAACTTCTCTAATAACTCCCCTATTTCACTTATTCCATCCACTAATATTACAAATAATAATAATAATAATAATAATAATAATAATAATAATAATAATAATATTACTACTAATTATTAAATTATCATCATTATTAATTATATTATATTATTATTAAACTCTATATTTTATTAAATGATTTCCTATAATTTAAGGAAATCCAATCAACGCTCTCAGACACACTCCCACATAAAGGCACACCAACAATTCATAAATAATTTAATTTAAATTGAACGGGCGTTACACCACATAGGCAGCATACAGGAGTGACTGAGTACAACTGAATCAACAGTAACAGATTGACCCCAGCCAACAAGCCTGGTGATGGTCAACAATACAACAATGAATGAAAGCTACAAAGAATACAAAAGAAATCAAGTGCGGCAGCGGGCACGGAAATCCTCCAATAGTTCCTTTATCTCGAGGTGATCAGGCCTGGTAAGCAATCCTCTAATAAGCAGCTCTCTCTGTTTGGCGGTGCTCTGGATATCTTCAACGAAATCTTCCCAGGCTCCCTCTCCGAAGTAATCTTCCAATCTGCATCTCTTGGAATCAACCCTCAGTTTACGCTCCTTCAGGTTTGCCAAAGCTTCTTTCAATTTGCACTCAGCGTTACGCTTGAGAGATGCTTCAGCTTCAATCTTCTTGTTCTTGGCCTCAAGCTGAATCATCAGTTTGGCGATCTGCTGCCTTAGCTTCTCTTCTCGTTCTTTGTGGTTGGTCAAAAAAGTATTCCACAATGCCTCGAATTTAGAGATCTTCAGATATGCCCTGTCTGTCGCTACCGCGAAAATAAGGTGCCGGCAACGGGAAAGGAAATGATCGGAAAAACCTGACGAAAAGGTATAAGACAAGGTCATCGCAACCATGTCTGGATTCGAGAGTCGGTTACGCAAGGGGAAGGTATTAGCACCCCTCACGTCCATCGTGCTCGATGGGATCCACACTTGTTGTGTTTATCTGACGGGTTGGTTTATCTATCTACGCTAAAAGGCTGGTCTGAAAAGAAAAGAAAATGACTCGGTAGAACACAACAGTTCTATGCCTACATATTCCTGTCTGGAACGAGAAATCAAAGTCAACGTAGCTCGCCTAACTACGGGTGAAAGGGGGGAAGGTTGCTCGCCGAGATATCTCATCTCGTGCCTACGTACTTTCACACGACATGAAAGATCAGAGCAAACGTAGTTCGGGCTAACAAGACCACAGGTTTAGTTCAAAAGTGTTTTACCCGAGTAGGGTTAACAGACGGTTCCAGTAGTTGGTGTATGCAGCTCGCTCGACGGAGACTTAGGCGTTTACCGTTTGCGGTAGAACCGGGAGTTAACAAAAATCTCCTTATGAAAATGGTTTCCAAGGATTAAAGGTCCCAAAGGACAAAAAGATGTTTGATCTTTGTTTTTGAAGTCTTTTATGGAAGAAGTGTTTTTTATGGATGTTTGCAACTAATATCGCACTAGAGATTATGACCTGAGAGTGAATGCATCGCATGTCACCTAAAGGGTACCATACTAAACATCCAAGCTGTTGAAAAGAAACTCTCCAACAACCCTTTCTCAAGTAGCTTAAGGCTCGTAGCGTACAACATCAATTAACCTTTATTAATGTATTTTGATTTGTTTGAAGATGAGAAGAGAAAGGACACACTAAAGGGGAACTGATCAATTCCTAAAGTTGTCATGAAAAGTTGATCCTATGATTGAGGTTAGGAGGGAGCTACCTAATGTTATCATGCATGGTTAGAACCCTAATGTCTGTCATAACTTCTCTTGAACAAAAGAAGCTAGAGTTCCTAGGGGAACATGGAAAAGGAAAGCAATAGCAAAAGAAATAAACTGTAAAGAAATAACTGTAAATAAAATGCATGCAATGCAGCAATACAAGCAGAAGGAGACAAACTCAACTTCTAGAGCAAACAAGCACAAGCCACACAAAGCACAGGCAAGGGAGACAAACTCAACCTTCAGCCAACAAGCAAAGCCAGACAGTAACAGACAAGCAGAGAGAGACAGACTCAACCTCTAATGCAGACAAGCAAAGGGAGCAAGCTCAACCTTTCAATGCACTTAGGCCCAAACCAACTATATGAAAGCCTATTCTAATGCAACACACAGTCACACAAATACAGTCAATTAACAAGCACAACAAACAAGCAGCTCAACAGCAAAGTAGGCTAACAGCAGAAAACAATCCAACAATATGTAGTTTGATCTCCATGCCCAAGCTATCTTCAAGAGAAGACTTCATCTTCAAGCTTCAAAAGATCCACCAAGAGAGATGATAACCAACATCAAGATGATTGCATGATGATTGGAAGCATGATGGAAACCAAAGGAATCCATCATGGTACTCAACCATACATCTAAGATAGGCATCCTCAAAGGTTCTACCTTTTGTGATATGCCACACATCCTTCCAAAGGAGGGATGAGGCTTCCACATAGGGACCTTGAATCATTGGATGAGAATGGAAAGAAAACAAGGCAAACCATGTTTGTGAAAGAAGAAAACAACTTCTAAGGCTCTACAAAACCCTAATCCTACAAGCTTAAAGAAAGCTACTAAAAGGAAACCAAAACACCCAAATCAAGCATTTCAATTAAGCATACATAAGCCCTTACAAGTCTAAAACACTATCCAAAAGGAATGGGAAATTTATCTCATGCTATGGGTCACCATTAAGGTCATTCTAAAGGAAATATCATGTTAGAAGCATCATAAGACTAGTCCAATTGTTAATTCTAAGTAAAATATGAAATCAAGTCCTAAAATTCTAGGGAATTTTCTAAGGGATCCTAAGAGGGTTAGGGACCTATGGTAGAAAAGTCAGGGACTGAATCTAAAGGGAGGATCACTAAAGAAATCCTAAATCACAAAGGTATCAAAGGGAGGTCAAATGGGGAAGCTCCTAAAAGTCTAGTTCAAAACAGAACCTAAAGCTACCTAAAAATTACCTTAAAATCACACAAGCTCCTTAATGTGTCTATAACAAACCAGCAAAGAATCAAGATCAAATTCTATACCAAAAAGGAGAACAAAAATCAACAAATAACAAGCTCAAAATGCAAAATTAATAGAAATCAATAAAATGGAAAAAATGCAAATAAATTGGAAATTGCATCAAAATAAAATCCAAGGATGCCAAAAAACCAGAAATAAAATCAGGAGCATACACATATTTTTTTTTTATATTTTTCTGATCACTAATCAATTTAAAATGAATTAAACAAGAAAAATGCAATTAAAATAAATGCAAAATTATATAAAAGAAGTTAAATGCTGAGAAATAATCAGGGGCGTTGGATCTATGACTAAGTCTACGCATCCAATGATCCAGGGCGTGCCAACACATAAATGAAACGGCTGTGTATTGAGGGGTCAAAGGTCAAGTCTGAGGGTGAATCACAAGCACACGATTGGGAGACTAAGTCAAATATTTCCACTCATCCAAGGGTCATGGTTCATCGTCTACATTTAAACTGGTTCAGGAGGGAAATACTCAGGGCGGTGGTCCGGCGGCGTCTTCTCCGGTGAGGTATCACTTACAGGTCATCAAATCATGTCAAACTTTATATGGATCTTCTCCATTTTTCATGCTGAGTCCAAATCCATCATTATTTTCTCCTAATTCTCACTGAATTTTAAAACACGATAGATAACAGAAAAAACACCAAGATCTTGATCATCACCAATCTCACAATTAAGGCTATAGATCTCCTCCTCATTCTTCATGGATTATCATAAGTTATTCCAATCTTGTTAACTCTCAACAATCAGGTAGTTACGATTCTCAACAGAAAATTGATCACATCCTAATCTGTCTCTAAACTCCACAATTGTGATCTAAAATCCATCTATACTCTTCCCTAATCCTTAACCACAGTTCAACTCTACCTAGATCAACCTAGAACTAGAGCAATCGTGAAAGTTACCAACCTGAGTTGTGGCTTGAAATTGGAGCAGTTACACTGTGATTCTTGGCTCCAACTTGTGCAGATTCCTTCAAGGATCAATGATGAAGCTATTAGAAACCTTGATTTGCCGTGAATTGCTCTGGAATGGAAAACACGATTTGCACTTGAAGCTTGAAAACTCTCACTGCAATCTCTAGTTCTAGCTCAAAATAACCACCAAACTTGATCTGAATCTCTTTCTGAACTTAAATAGAACTGGTTTGGGTGATTTGGAGGCCCAAACTGTGATATCCAAGTTTTCAATTTTCTTCCAAAATTCAACAATGGCATACACGGTTCTGGCTCAGTTCCTTCTCCTATAAGCTTCATATGTATTGCTTATGGCCTGTTGAGAGTGAATGGACAAGATTGAGTCCTTGTTATCATCTTATGGCCAAGATTGAATGTGTTACTTATCCATGAAGTAACAATGTGAAACACCATGAAATAAGCCTCAAATTGAAATTCCATTAATGCCAAAGTGTTCCAAATGGTTTTTCTAGTTAAAATATGCTCTCATTTGGTCTTGTTTGAACACATATGATTAAATTTGAATTTTTCAACTTAAATTCCTTTTAATTTCCCTTTTGTCAAGCTTCCATGAACCAAGTCTTGCCCTAAGCCAAATCAATGCCTCATGGGACCTTAAAATCCCATTTTAAGCAAGTTTTGTGTTGGACAAAACTTTATTTGAGGCTCCCAAGATAGTGAAAATGACCCATAATCCAAAATGACCTATAATCTCACTTTCCCAAAATACCCATGACTTGTAAACCTCATAACTTGAGTTCTACAAATCAGATGAAAGACTTCTAGTACAATGTGGAAATCTAAGACCAAAACCAACAACTTTCATGTTGGCTAGAAGTTGAGGAGAAACATCCTTCTAGGTAAAACGTTCCTTGGAAGTTGGTGGACTTTTGCAGACAAATTTCACATTCATCTGATGACCTGTAACTTGTTTGGATCATAACTTGAGTTCTATAGATCCAATCAAGGACTTCTAGTACTCAAATTAAAGCTACGAACATGCTCTACAAGTTCTATGTTCGCCAAAAGTTGAGATGAAACTTGTATCTTGAGATAAGTGGTCTTGAAGTCAGACACTAAATAGGGGATTTTACCCTGAGAACCCTAGTTTAGCAACTCCTCACACTTTGAATTCTTCTTGAATTGATCTTGGAAAAACACCTCATGTATCTCAACACAACCTTCCATGATCACAAATACTTAGAACTGAGTCTTAATCTCCTCCAATTGCACAATTGACTCAAGGTTCACCAGACAAAAACCCTAATTGCAACACCTTCAACTGTGGCTCTTCACACTTAGCATAATGACTTAACTGAGCTCCACCATGACCCTCAGGGCACTCCCTGAGCTCTATCCACATATCCTATCCATGATCAAAGCTTCACAACCCACTGATGGTCTTCAATTGGCCCCCAAGTTAGGAGATGTACCACATACCAGCATCCAAACTTCTCAAGAACACAACCCACTTTCTGATGACTTCGGTGACCTCTCATGCTTGACTAAGACCTCTAGATAGGCTCCTCTTGATATAAACCACACTTGATCCCCTGCTAAATGAATAATGTTATGTTATGCAAATGCTAGATCAATGATAAGCTAATGCAATGAAACATAAACCAAGTAAGAAAAAGGTTAGGCAAATTTTGGGGTGCAACAGCTGCCCCTATTCAAGCGGCTTGGACCCGACTAGGTGAAAAGCGAACGGCTTTCGAACAATCGAGGTAGAAGACGGTTGAATACTAAAGAACCCAGAAATTTTCTAACCAAAGAAATAAACTGCACAAACTGCTTGGGGAGAAAAATCCAGACAATTGAATCTGGTTGTCACGGCAACAACTGATCAATCATCTGATACAGAACCTGATTTCAACATCAACCACCTGTGTGACACCACATGCATTGAATCCACATACTAGATCAGCAACAATCATTCTTTGAATATACGCTACAATAAGCGGGCGCCACGTCATAGGACTATATCAAAATATCATCCCCGACCTTCCATTTCTGAAGAGACGGGCAAGTACTATGTAAAGCGTATCATCCATGTACTATCCTGGATCTTCCATTTCCGGAGAAACGAGCATCACACTAAATAAAAATGCGGAATGCCAATATACTATCCTTGACCTTCCCTTTTTGAAGAAACGGGCATGCACTACGTAAAGCGCGTCATCCATGTACTATCCTGGATCTTCAATTTCCAGAGAAACGAGCATCACACTAAATAAAAGCGCGGATTGTCTATATATTATCCTTGACCTTCCATTTCCGAAGAAACGAGCATGCACTACGTAAAGCGCGTCATTCACGTACTATCCTGGATCTTCCATTTTCGGAGAAACGAGCATCGCACTAAATAAAAGTGCGGAATGTCAATATATTATCCTTGACCTTCCATTTCCGAAGAAACGGGCATGCATTACGTAAAGCGCGTCATGCATGTACTATCTTGGATCTTCCATTTCTGGAGAAACGAGCATCGCACTAAATAAAAGTGCGGAATGCCAATATATTATCCTTGACCTTCCATTTTCGACGAAACGGGCATGCACTACGTAAAGCGCGTCATCCATGTACTATCCTGGATCTTCCATTTCCGGAGAAACGAGCATCGCACTAAATAAAAGCGCGGATTGTCAATATACTATCCTTGACCTTCCATTTCCGAAGAAACGGGCATGCACTACATAAAGCGCGTCATCCATGTACTATCCTGGATCTTCCATTTCCGGAGAAACGAGCATCGCACTAAATAAAAGTGCGGAATGTCAATATACTATCCTTGACCTTCCATTTCCGAAGAAACGGGCATGCACTACGTAAAGCGCGTCATCCATGCACCATCCTGGATCTTCCATTTCCGGAGAAACGAGCATCGCACTAAATAAAAATGCGGAATGCCAATATACTATCCTTGACCTTCCCTTTTTGAAGAAACGGGCATGCACTACGTAAAGCGCGTCATCCATGTACTATCCTGGATCTTCCATTTCCAGAGAAACGAGCATCACACTAAATAAAAGCGCGGATTGTTAATTTACTATCCTTGACCTTCCATTTCCGAAGAAACGAGCATGCACTACGTAAAGCGCGTCATCCACGTACTATCCTGGATCTTCCATTTTCGAAGAAACGAGCATCGCACTAAATAAAAGTGCGGAATGTCAATATATTATCCTTGACCTTCCATTTCCGAAGAAACGGGCATGCACTACGTAAAGCGCGTCATCCACGTACTATCCTGGATCTTCCATTTCCGGAGAAACGAGCATCACACTAAATAAAAGTGAGGAATGCCAATATACTATCCTTGACCTTCCATTTTTGAAGAAACGGGCATGCACTACGGAAAGCGCGTCATCCATGTACTATCCTGGATCTTCCATTTCCGGAGAAACGAGCATCGCACTAAATAAAAGCGCGGATTGTCAATATACTATCCTTGACCTTCCATTTTCGAAAAAACGGGCATGCACTATGTAAAGCGCGTCATCCATGTACTATCCTGGATCTTCCATTTCCGGAGAAACGAGCATCGCACTAAATAAAAGTGCGGAATGCCAATATACTATCCTTGACCTTCCCTTTTCGAAGAAACGGGCATGCACTACGTAAAGCGCATCATCCATGTACTATCCTGGATCTTCCATTTCCGGAGAAACGAGCATCGCACTAAATAAAAGTGCGGAATGTCAATATACTATCCTTGACCTTCCATTTCCGAAGAAACAGGCATGCACTACGTAAAGCGCGTCATCTATGTACTATCCTGGATTTTCCATTTTCGGAGAAACAAGCATCGCACTAAATAAAAGTGCGGAATGTCAATATACTATCCTTGACCTTCCATTTCCGAAGAAACGGGCATGCACTACGTATAACGCGTCATCCATGTACTATCCTGGATCTTCCATTTCTAGAGAAACGATCATCGCACTAAATAAAAGCGCGGATTGTTAATTTACTATCCTTGACCTTCCATTTCCGAAGAAACGGGCATGCACTACGTAAAGCGCGTCATCCACGTACTATCCTGGATCTTCCATTTTCGAAGAAACGAGCATCGCACTAAATAAAAGTGCGGAATGTCAATATACTATCCCTGACCTTCCATTTCCGAAGAAACGGGCATGCACTACGTAAAGCGCGTCATCCATGTACTATCCTGGATCTTCCATTTCCGGAGAAACGAGCATCACACTAAATAAAAGTGCGGAATGCCAATATACTATCCTTGACCTTCCATTTTTGAAGAAACGGGCATGCACTATGGAAAGCGCGTCATCCATGTACTATCCTGGATCTTCCATTTCCGGAGAAACGAGCATCGCACTAAATAAAAGCGCGGATTGTCAATATACTATCCTTGACCTTCCATTTTCGAAAAAACGGGCATGCACTATGTAAAGCGCGTCATCCATGTACTATCCTGGATCTTCCATTTCCGGAGAAACGAGCATCGCACTAAATAAAAGTGCGGAATGCCAATATACTATCCTTGACCTTCCCTTTTTGAAGAAACGGGCATGCACTACGTAAAACGCATCATCCATGTACTATCCTGGATCTTCCATTTCCGGAGAAACGAGCATCGCACTAAATAAAAGTGCGGAATGTCAATATACTATCCTTGACCTTCCATTTCCGAAGAAACGGGCATGCACTACGTAAAGCGCGTCATCTATGTACTATCCTGGATCTTCCATTTTCGGAGAAACAAGCATCGCACTAAATAAAAGTGCGGAATGTCAATATACTATCCTTGACCTTCCATTTCCGAAGAAACGGGCATGCACTACGTATAACGCGTCATCCATGTACTATCCTGGATCTTCCATTTCCGGAGAAACGATCATCGCACTAAATAAAAGTACGGAATGTCAATATACTATCCTTGACCTTCCATTTCCGAAGAAACGGGCATGCACTATGTAAAGCGTGTCATCCATGTACTATCCTGGATCTTCCATTTCCGGAGAAACGAGCATCGCACTAAATAAAAGTGCGGAATGTCAATATACTATCCCTGACCTTCCATTTCCGCAGAAACGGGCATCCGAAGACTTGAACAAGCAACTCTGCGGGGAAATTCTAACGTCAACTGCCAGACATCCATCTTGAACAAAAATGGGTAACAACTTTGAAGTCTAATCATGAAGTCTCTTAATGCTGACGTAACAGCAATCTGAGGAAAACTCCGTTGGGGAAGAAGAGAAACTCCATCAAGCAACTCTGATGAGGGCACACATGATAGGACGAACGTTATCACCACATATCTCATGCCAAAAATTTGAATACTCGAAAACCATCCTAAACAAGAATTCCAATTACCTGCAGGGAAAAAACACCTGAAAACAAGGAGGTAACCAACCTGGCTTATGTTTCAAAATGCATATGTTTGAAAATGGCGCAATGCTTCATACGACATGGAAATGCTACGCGTTTGGGATAGATGCTATGCACGATGCAAATGCAAAGAGGCGTTCCAGCAAAATAAATGCTGGAGAAATGAAACCAAACTTCCGGTGGGGGAAGAAACAACAACCTTGCTGGGGAATAGCTTAACAAATCCGGAGTTACGAACTCTGCAGAGGATGAACAACCTATTGGAGGAAAGACAACCTTCTGGAGAACAGAAAGGACAGTCCTGCGTAGGGATGATCCTTACAAACCACTAACAACCTGGTTGTACTCTGTGAGGTCTTCACTGGGGATTGAATGTGCATACGTAACCAACTACTAGGAATGCACATATCTGCCTGACTACCTGCTAGCCTGCATCCAACTCTTCTGGGGATAAAAATGCGACTTTCATCTGCTGGGGAGGAATAAGATCACCTAGAGACTGCTCCTACGTTAAGGGACTCCGGCTGGGGAAACACGATCCCCTGACTGTTTGCTTCGAAGGTAACGACCCTGCAAAATATGAACGAAACAAGACAATTCTACACAAAGGGAACTATCTTGGTCAATATCCCTGACAACTGTTCAGTTAATCCAAAGTTTTAACAATTATTGGCCGAGGCCTGCAAGTTTATGCACGTGCAAGTTTATCAAAAACATCGGTGTTTTCCACAAACAAAACAGTAAAAGTTAAAACAAGAAACAAACATCAAGTACTGAATAGTATGTGTTTATTGATAACGGGTCTGTAAATAGGCAAAGTTTTTACAGTGGATGCAACTCCTGAAAAGAGGAAGCTACAAAAACAAATGCAAATATGTACAGAGGTACAGAGAAACTTATATACATGTCGGCAACGTGGTACAGACAAACACCATGAGCTGATCCTCCTATGACTCGCCTGACTCTGATGCTTTTCTGATACTCCGTCTTCGGAAGAGATTGACTTGGATAGTCGACCCTCAGGTGCTCCCAAACCACTTAGCAATGCAGTATCAAACTCGAACCGCAGTCATTTTCTTTTTCAATCCCTAACTTTTGCCTGAATCGCCCTTTCGGGTTTTCAATTCACCGGGATACCCTTTTTTGCCGAAGTCGCCTTTTCAGGTTTTCGACTTCGCGGGTGTACATATTTTCAATTTTTATCCCTAATTTTTTCCCGAACCTTTTTCTCTTTTTTCTTGGTTCGCCGGGATGCCCCATTTTTGCCTGGACTTTCTTTTTTCTGTCCAGCAGGTCTCTTTAAGTAAAGTATTTTTTAACTGCGTCCGAGTTCACAGGGGACGCAAAATCCTCGCCATCCATGGTGGATAACAATAAGGCTCCTCCGGAGAAGACCTTTCGAACGACATATGGACCTTCATAGTTGGGAGTCCATTTTCCCCTGTGATCTGATTGTGGTGGGAGAATCTTCCTCAGCACAAGATCGCCCGTCTGAAAGCTTCGAGGGCACACCTTCTTGTCAAAAGCTTTCTTCATCCGGCTCTGGTATAACCGACCATATGCGATAGATGCAAGTCTCTTCTCATCCATCAAACTGTGCTGATTTAGTATATTCTTTATCCACTCTGCCTCATCGAGTTGGACATCGAGCAAAAATCTCAAAGAAGGAATATCAACTTCCAATGGTAGGACAACTTCCATACCATACACCAGTGAGAAAGGTGTTGCCCCGGTTGACGTGCGTACCGTCGTACGATAACCGTGTAAAGTGAAGGGCAACATCTCGTGCCAGTCTTTGTATGTCACAACCATCTTCTGAACTATCTTCTTGATGTTCTTATTGGCCGCTTCGACAGCGCCATTCATTTTAGGCCGATAGGGAGATGAGTTGTGATGCTCAATCTTGAAATTCTGGCACAATTCCTTCATCATCTTATTATTCAAGTTCGAACCATTGTCAGTAATGATTCTTTCGGGAATTCCGTATCTGCAGATGATGTCCTTTTTAATAAACCGGGCTACTACTTGCTTGGTAACATTTGCGTAAGACGCTGCTTCGACCCATTTGGTGAAATAATCGATAGCGGCCAAGATAAACCAGTGTCCGTTGGACGCGGTGGGCTCAATCTTCCCAATCATATCAATGCCCCACATGGAGAAAGGCCACGGGGACGCCATAACATTCAAAGGGTTTGGCGGCACATGAATCTTGTCGGCATATATCTGGCATTTATGGCATTTCTTCGCAAACTTGAAACAATCTGTTTCCATCGTCAGCCAATAATACCCTGCTCGTAATAACTTTCGAGACATAGCTTGTCCGCCGGCATGCGTGCCGAAGGTACCCTCGTGGACCTCTTCCTTAAGCAGATTAGCTTCTTTCTCATCCACACATCGCAATAGCACCAAATCGTGGTTTCTCCTGTACAGAACACCGTCTGGATTCAAGTAGAAGTTGCCAGCCAATCTCCTAAGAGTCTTCTTATCGCGGCTGGATGCCCCAGTCGGATACTCTTGGTTCTTTAGGAAATTCTGGATATCAAAATACCACGGCTTGCCATCGGAAGCCTCCTCAATGGCGAATATGAAAACGGGCCTATCAAGGCGAGAGATAACTATTATGGGAGCCTCATTCCAGAAGTTGACTTTGTACATCAAAGACAATGTCGCAAGAGCGTCTGCCATCTGATTTTATGCCCGTGGCACATGGTGAAACTCTACTCTATCAAAGAAAGGCAACAACCTCCTTGCCTAATTCATGTATGGTATCAGATTAGGCTGACGAGTCTCTCATTCTCCCTTTTTCTGGTTCACGACTAGCGCGGAGTCTCCATATACATCAAGATTTTTAATCCTCAAATCAATAGCCTCCTCGAGACCCATGATACACGCCTCATATTCAGCCTCATTATTGGTAACTGGAAATGTCAATCTGGCAGTGAACGGGATATGCGTTTCATGGGGAGTAGTAATGGTTGCCCCAACTCCACTTCCGTATGAATTAACAGCCCCGTCAAAAATCAATTGCCATTGGGAACTCCGTTCAGGACCTTCACCATGCAATGGCTCCTCGCAATCTTTCATCTTTAGGTACATGATATCCTCGTCAGGAAAATCAAACTTCATTGGCTGGTAATCATCGATTGGCTGCTCGGCCAGGTACTCTGACAGCACGCTACCTTTGATAGCCTTTTATGAAATATACTAAATATCGTACTCCGTCAGTATCATTTACCATTGGGCAATCCTTCCTGAAAGCGCCTGCTTTTCAAAGACATATTTGATCGGATCCATCTTCGAAATCAGCATGGTTGTATGATTTAGCATGTATTGTCTCAAACATTTGGCAGCCCAAGCAAGTGCACAACACGTCTTTTCGAACATTGAGTAACGGGACTCACAATCTGTGAACTTTTTACTCAAGTAATAGATCACATGCTCTTTTCGTCCAGTCTCGTCATGTTGACCGAGAATACAACCCATGTTGTTCTCAAGAACCGTCAAGTACATGATCAGTGGTCTTCCAGCTACTGGGGGTATCAATACCGGAGGCTCCTGCAAGTATTATTTTATTCTTTCAAATGCCTTTTGACAATTTTCATCCCAGACAATCGCCTGATCTTTTTTCAACAACTTAAACATCGGCTCACACGTGGCTGTGAGATGAGATATGAACCGGGCAATGTAGTTCAACCTCCCCAAAAAGCCACGAACCTCTTTCTCTGTTTTAGGCATTGGCATTTCTTGTATAGCTTTTATTTATGCAGGATCAACCTCAATTCCTTTTTCACTAACAATAAACCCCAATAGCTTTCCAGACCTCACCCCGAAGGTGCACTTATTAGGATTCAGCCTCAGCCTGAACTTCCTAAGCCTCTCAAACAATTTCAGAAGATTCACCAGATGCTCTTCCTCCGTCTGGGATTTGGCAATCATATCGTCAATATAGACCTCAATCTCTTTATGCATCATGTCATGAAAGAGCATCGTCATAGCATGCTGATATGTTTCCCCAGCGTTCTTCAAACCAAAGGGCATCACTTTGTAGCAGAACATTCCCCACGGGGTAATGAAAGTTGTTTTCTCCATATCCTCCGGCGCCATCTTAATCTGATTATAGCCTGAAAAGCCGTCCATGAAGGAAAACACAGAGAATTGAGCAGTATTGTCGACCAATACGTTAATATGAGGAAGCGGGAAGTCATCCTTAGGGCTCGCCTTATTCAGATCCCGATAGTCAACGCACATCCGTACCTTACCGTCTTTCTTTGGTATAGGTACTATATTGGCGACCCAATGAGGGTAAGTCGTAACAGCTAGAAAACCAGCGTCCCACTGTTTCTGTACTTCCTCTTTAATCTTTACGGTCGTATCTGGTTTTGCTCTTCTGAGCTTCTGCTTGACCGGAGGACATTCTTCACGCAATGGCAAGCGGTGGACCACAATATCAATGTCTAACCCAGGCATATCATCATAAGACCAAGCAAAGATGTCACTATACTCTCGAAGCATCTCGACCAGTCTTTGCTTGATATCACTTTGCAGCGCAGCCTTATTTGGACATTCCTGACAACTTCTTCCGAACCCAAATTAACGACCTCAATTTCCTCCTGATGAGGCAGAATGAACTTCTCTTCTTGTCTCAAAATTCGAGTCAGCTCTTCTGGTAAGTCGTCATCCTCAACAATCTCTTCCTCGGCTTGGAATATCGGGTGCTCAAAGTCGAAGCGAGTCATAGGGAGTTCTTGATTGGTGTCATCTGAAATATGGATCCTGCAAGAGAAAGGGTTAAATGCTTCAAATGATATGCAAACGAAGCATACAACCACATTGCCATTTTATTGTAAAAAATAAAAAGCAGAAAAACAGGGATCACAAAATTTGCATGAGAAAAACGCCTTTATTTGATGATTAAAGCAAAGCATACACATAAATAAGTAGGCCCTGAAATAAAATCACTATGCCCCGGGTAGGACATAGGATTGTACAATAATCGAAAAAACAAGGCATTACTGTTTCGTCGTCACTTGAATGAAGTCCTGAATAGACCAGTTGCATAGGCTTTGTCTTGGCACGCTGGGCTTGATCCATGAATCCATATCACAGTCGCTATCTCCATCTTCACTGTCAGACACAACATTAATTCTTTCAAAACTGACTCCCCCTGGAGTAAACACAATCGGCCCCTTGAACTTTGGCGCGCTCTGTGATGAAGATGACGACGACGGGCGATACCCCAAACCAAACTTATCCTGCTTAACAGGAATCTCCAGAACTTGACCCCAACCTTTAGTCTCCCCGGCCTGGACTACCGCTTGGGCTTCTCTGTATGAAGACATAGCCACCTCTGGCCCTAGGCTTATGACAGGAGATTGGTCTCTGATCTGTACCCCTTCAAAAGCTTGGCACAATGTCTCATGGATCTTACCATCCACTTCGACGTATTTGAACGACGACAGGTGACTTACCAGGATGTCTTCCTCCCCACATACGGTGACAATGCTACCACCGACCATATACTTGAGCTTTTGGTGCAACGTAGACGTTATAACCCCTGCATAGTGAATCCAAGGTCGTCCAAGCAAACAACTATAAGGTGGCTGAATATCCATAATATAAAACACAGTATCAAACACCTTTGGACCGACCTGGATTGGCAAAGTCAATTCTCCAAACACGGACCTTCTAGTCCCGTCAAAAGCTCTCACCACCAAGTCACTTGGCGTGCATATTATGCCTCGGGTATCCAACTTCAACAGTGCCTTCTTGGGCAAAACATTCAAGGAAGAACCAGTGTCAACGAGGACATGAGACATAACAGTGCCCCTACACTCAACTGAAATATGCAATGCACTGTTGTGGTTGCGGCCCCTGGGCGTTAAATCAAAATTTGTAAATCCAAGGCCAAGCCTCGCGTTCACGTGCGCAATCACTCCTTCGAGCTGATTCACGGATATCTCCTGGGGTACATAGGCAGTGTCAAGAGCCTTCAGCAAAGCGTTCCGGTGGGCCTCGAAACAAAGCAACAATGACAAAATCGAGATTTTGGAAGGCGTCTGCTGCAGATGATCAACAATTTTATAATCACTCTTCCGGATTAGTCTCATAAATTCTTCCACATCTTTAGTCAAAGTCTCTTTTTCCTTCTCTTGAGAAGGTCCTTCCTCATTGACTTTGCCTTTCCCTTTGGCAATTCTCTCAGCTTTTACTTCTGGTGACGTAAAAATTCTACCGCTGCGGGTTGTGCCCCCTACCCCCACAAGGTTATCAACTGACCCAACCGGTGGGATTTCCAGGTTAATCTTTTCTCCATTGCAGTAAACTTCCGCCCCGTAGTTCCAAGGGATGGCTTTAGTGATTTTGTATGGAATGTGTCCAGCTTTGGTTATGGTGATGGTCGGCCTCTTAGGAGGCGCCGATATCGTGACAGTCTTAAACGGGATCGTAACCGTTGCAACTTTGCCCTGCTTTTCAACTATTGCCTCAACAGGCTTCTCTTCAGCAGTACGGTCAAATTGTAGCGTTCCTTCATCAATCAGACCTTGAATACCTCTTCTTAAGTTATCACAACCCTCAAGCCGGGCTAAACAGTCAGCACAATCTGCATCACAACCAGGGAAAACTCCCCCTTTCAGCAACCTGCTCTTTACACAACCCAGAGGCGTCTTCAGTTCATCCACATTCATGACCAAATTCAGACTGATATCTTCCAATATTGCCCCCACCTTTGCAGATCCGTGAGACGGCATCGGATTTTTCTCAACATTGGGTGCCTCATTACCAAAGATTATAGTTGTACTATCTATCAAATCCTGCACCTTGTGCTTGAATGCATGACAACTCTCTATGCTGTGACCGGGTGCCCCGGAGTGGAATTCACAATGTGCATTGGCATCATAACCAAAAGGAGGCGTGCCCTTCGGCGGAGCTAACGTCCTTTTCTCAACAAGCTGCAATTGTAGTAGAGTTTGAAAAAGCTGAGCATACGGCATTGGGGGTACATCAAATACTCTTTTTACGGCCCTATCCCGACCTTGGAACCTTTGTGGAGCAGAATTCTGTTGTCCCTGTTGCTGTTGTGGCTGTTATTGTTGCTGAGGTACAGGAATTGTTACACTGGCAACCTGCTGCCTGCGACCAGTCTGACTTCTATCCCTTCTCCGAGCACTATACACTGAATTAGTGTCTCCCTGCTTTTTATTCCCAAATACCCTTTTACCACCTCCAGCTGAGGTTGATTCTCCTGCTTGAATATTACCGATCTTGACGCCGTTCTCTATACGTTCTCCTAAGAGTATCATATCAGAGAAACTATCCGTCGTACAATTGAGAAGCCTGTCATAATACAAACCAGAGAAAGTGCCCACAAAAAGATCCACAAACTCACGCTCTACCATGGGTGGGTGCACCCTAGCTGCAAGCTCACGCCACCTCTGGGCGTACTCTTTAAAACTCTCGCCACTCTTCTGAGAAAGATTTTGGAGTTGGACCCTGTTAGGCGCAAGGTCGCTGTTATATTGATAATGCCTTACAAAGGCTTCCGCCAACTCTTTCCAGCTACCAATTTGAGTGGGCTCTAACCCCATATACCATTCCAATGACGGTCCAGACAAGCTATCTTGGAAAAAATGCATCAGCATCTTTTCGTCATCAGAATAAGCAGACATTTTTTGATAATAAGACCGTACATGAACTCTTGGGCAAGTATCCCCCTTATACTTGTCAAAAGTAGGCGCTTGGAACTTGAGCGGCACCCTCAAGCCAGGAACCAACCCCATATTGACCATGTCCAACCCCATGGAATTCTGATTGGCCAGACCTCTCACTTGTTCCTCCAACATCTGTGGGCATCTCAAGATCCCTGCCCGGCGGAGGGAAAGCATCTTCTTGACGATCCTCGCCCCAATGAGAATCCCCATTATCATACCCGGCCTTAAGCAGCATTAGGACCAAATCCATTCCGATTGAACCTGGGACCATACCCCACATTACCAAAGCCCTGATTAGCAACACCCAGCCCAAAACCAGCTTTGTAGGCACCCATCCCAACACTGTTGTTGCTTGCGTTGCCAAAACCTGCATTGCCAAAACCCTGATTGCCATGGCCCTGATTGGCGCCACCAATACCTACACCAGTGTTTCCAGCACCAACACCAAAACCAGCATTTCCAGCTCCAACATTAAAACCAGCATTTCCAGCTCCAACATTTCCGTTGGTTTCCACATGCCCGTTACCATTACCAGTCACATTCCCATTCCCAGCTCCAATACCGTTCTCATCAGTATTGAGAACGACCACCGGTACAGCATCACCCGTTCGAGGAGTCCCGACTTGAGAAGGATTAGTAGCAACCCCACCATGTAGCACACCATGCCCGTCAACCCGTGCAATCAGAGACTGCACCAGAGTCTGAAGCTGCTCTTGCCCCTTGCCCACAGTTTCCATCACCTGCATGAACTGCGCCATCCTGTCGCGCATCTCCTGCATCTCAGTTTGCATTTGATCCATAGCTTTCTTGCAATTACCTCTTGTAGAGTAGCGATGAATTCGCTGATCGGCAATCCTGAAACCTGCATCAATAGAGGGTTAAAGAGACATCTCAAGGTACCTGTTATGCAAATGATTTATGCAAATGCAAACGTGTGTCTGTGCTTTAGGGAGATTTCTCTCCCGATTCTAGTGACAGTGCTGATAATAAGAAGTCTGGATCCAGTCATTGAAATAACATCTCGTATATACATAAGGCCCAACAAGGCAGCATACAATGTCACTGAATACATGGGGAATCAATAGCATGACCTCGACCAACAAGCTTGGTGATGGTCAGCCTACAGCAAAGATCAGAAAATACAAAGGGTTACAAAGATAGTCAAGTGCGACATCGGGCGCGAAACTCTTCTAGCAACTCCTTCGTTTTGGGATGATCAGGCCAAGTGAGTAACCCTTCGACAAGTAACTCCCTCTGCATGATGGTGCACTGGATACCTTCAACAGAGTTCTCCCATGCCCCTTGGCCAAAACAGTCAGAATAACCTTCGCTTCTTGGACTCAAAGATCTGCTTGCGCTCCTTCAGGTTAGCGATAGCCTTGTTTAGCATGTCTTCAGTGGCATACCTACGAGCAGTTTCCTCATCCAACTTCTTCTCGCTGGCCTTCAACTGAGCCTTCAACTTGGAGATCTGTTGTTTCAGTTTGTCCTCCCGCTCTTTGTTGCTGGCTATAGTAGCATTCCACTGTTGGTTGAATTTGGAGATTCTCCGGTATGCATCATCCAGGTTCTGCTTCTTGGTGGCAAGCACATTGTTGACAGCTTTGAAGACCAAACCCAAATGTTCACGGTCAGCTATTTGTTTAGTCAAGTCTGTGCCCAGGCAATTCACCAGCTCTGTCTGCTTTTTGAAGGAGTGGACGACTTTATTTCTCTCACTTCTAAGTTGTACCAGTTCTTTCTCCAACTCCTCGTTGGCCTTTTTCAGCTCTTCCTTCTCAGCTAACACCTGATTGTACTGCTGAATCGACACTGTGGTAGGTTCTTCAACCATTGGAGGGCACTCTTTCTTAGCAAGTGGAAAAGGCATCCCTATTGTTTCTGCCCTGCTCTTAATCCAGGTCACATAAGAAGCATACGCCTGGCTATTGCTCTTACCCAACAATGATTTTCCTCGTTTGCTGACGTCATTCCAGGCATGCTGAAGCTTGGCTAACATATCCCCCTCTAGAAGTCCCGTGAAGTACAGAGATTCCTGCACCTCTTCATCTTTTGGCGGACCTCTCAAAGCGTACGCAAACTGTCTGACAAGTAGTGAGGGATTATAGTTAATACAACCTTTTCTTCCAATCAAGGGCACATTCGGAAAACCACTGCAGCTGTAGATGATTTAAGTACCCAGCATATCCCGATCAAACCAAACAATGCTCTCTGCTGATAAACCCATCAATCGCTCAGACCACTCAGTTGTGGCTGCAGATGAAGCAAAGATACCCTTCTTAGGCATGTGACTATCAAACCATCTGTGGAGTAAGGGCACACAGCACGATACATTTTTACCCCTTCTATTTTCGTTCTTGTAATGGACGGAATGATATACATCTCCAATCAAGGTGGGAACTGGATTTCCTGATGCGAAGATATGGAAGGCATCCAAGTCTATAAAGTCCGGCATGTTGGGAAACAAAATGATGCCATATATGCAGAGGGCGAGAATGGCGTTGAATACGATCCAACAACCGTCTTTAGCACACTGTTGGGCTTTCCCAACTAGAAACTGCAGAGAAAATCCAGGAACCCCATTCCAACTGGTCAGAAGCAACTCCGAAGCGTCCAGGTGAAGAGCAACAGCTAGGTTAGCCAGATTAGGCTTAACATCCATGTGAACAAACGACATCTGATTCTTAACCGGTACACCCAACAACTCAGCATACTCTTCTAAAGTAGGTGCAAGAATGAAGTCCGGAAAAGTGAAGCACCTCAATGGAGGGTCATAGAACTGTAGCAAGGCATATAACCCATTCAACTCATAGATCGAAGGTTTACGAACCAGGCTGAGCAACTTCCCATAAGATTTCCTGAATTCCCCTCTCACTGTATCATCTGCCAAGGCAATCAAACTAGTCAGCAAAGTAGCATCTGGGGTAGGGAGCTTGTAGGCCACATTCTTCTTCAAATATCCCATGCTAGCACAACAGAAGGCAAGATTACCGGAACCGGGGGATAATATATGCACCTGCAACACAGACACACGTTAATGATATGCAAATGATTATGCAAAATGCGAAATGACATCATGCAACAGGGGATCAAGATTGTGCTGTTGAGGAGACCGAGGCTCTGTTTCAACACAATCACAACACTGCTCTGATAATACAACCCTGAAGAGGACCAATAATTATGCACTGTCGAGAATGAACACATCTCTGATGACGAGAACCCTCTGATACCAACAGAACTGATTCACTGTCAAGAAAACCAGGTAGTCTGAAGGTTAAGGTTTCCTGCAATAACCCAACCCCGCTCATAGGTATGGACCTAATCACAGACAAGGTATGGCATCCTATGCGTTTCCCAGCGTCACAGACTTTCAAGAAACGATGATACGATACCCAGGAAGGTGTGGCATCATCATCTCTTGAAGCGGCCTCACTTGGCTGAGTCACAAATGATCGGTCCCCAGAGTCGACAATCCTCCAAAACAACAACCCCTCAAGCCCAAAGGGTTGGAAAAGAAGTCAACCGGGAGAATCTCGTCTGAGCGTGAATTTCGTGAGACACTAGTACATGCAAAGCATGCACGCGCCCACTACTTTCCACAACTAATGCTAGGTATACACTCAAGCCTGGGTCTGGCTTATCACTCAATAGAGCCCCTTCCCACAACAGCACAATAATGATATCATACTAAAAATAAAATGCGGAAAGTAAAATGCGATAAATAAAACCCAACAGATAAATACACAAGCACTAGGATTTACTCGCATAGGGGATGGGAAACGGTCCCAGCATAGGGGATGGGAAAAGTCCCCAGCAGCTATAAGTCCCCAGCAGAGTCGTCAGCTGTCGCTACCGCGAAAATAAGGTGCCGACAAAACAGAAGAGTCGCCACATTTCGTTATTTATCCCTTAGAACGGGAAAGGAAACGATCGGAAAAACCTGACGAAAAGGTATAAGACAAGGTCATCACAACCATGTCTGGATTCGGGAGTCGGTTACGCAAGGGGAAGGTATTAGCACCCCTCACGTCCATCGTACTCGATGGGATCCACGCTTGTTGTGTTTATCTGACGGGTTGGTTTATCTATCTACACTAAAAGGTTGGTCTGAAAAGAAAAGAAAATGACTCGGCAGAACACAGTAGTTCTATGCCTACGTATTCCCGTCTGGAACGAGAAATCAGAGTCAATGTAGTTCGCCTAACTACGGGTGAAAGGGGGGAAGGTTGCTCGCCGAGATATCGCATTTTGTGCCTACATACTTTCACACGGCATGAAAGATCAGAGCAAACATAGTTCGGGCTAACAAGACCACAGGTTTGGTTCAAAAGTGTTTTACCCGAGTAGGGTTAACAGACGGTTCCAACAGTTGGTGTATGCAGCTCGCTCGATGGAGACTTAGGCATTTACCGTTTGCGGTAGAACCGGGAGTTAACAAAACTCTCCTTATGAAAATGGTTTCCAAGGATTAAAGGTCCCAGAGGACAAAAAGATGTTTGATCTTTGTTTTTGAAGTCTTTTATGGAAGAAGTGTTTTTTATGGATGTTTGCAACTAATATCGCACTAGAGACTATGACTTGAGAGTGAATGCGTCGCATGTCACCCAAAGGGTACCATACTAAACATCCAAGTTGTTGAAAAGAAACTCTCCAACAACCCTTTCTCAAGTAGCTTAAGGCTCGTAGTGTATGACATCAATTAACCTTCATTACTGTATTTTGATTTGTTTGAAGATGAGAAGAGAAAGGACGCACTAAAGGGGAACTGATCTAATCCTAAAGTTGTCATGCAAAGTTGATCCTATGATTGAGGTTAGGAGGGAGCTACCTAATGTTATCATGCATGGTTAGAACCCTAATGTCTGTCATAACTTCTCTTGAACAAGAGAAGCTAGAGTTCCTAGGGGAACATGGCAAAGGAAAGCAACAACAAAAGAAATAAACTGTAAAGAAATAACTGTAAATAAAATGCATGCAATGCAGCAATACAAGCAGAAGGAGACAAACTCAACTTCTAGAGCAAACAAGCACAAGCCACACAAAGCACAGGCAAGGGAGACAAACTCAACCTTCAGCCAACAAGCAAAGCCAGACAGTAACAAACAAACAGAGGGAAACATACTCAACCTCTAATGCAGACAAGCAAAGGGAGCAAGCTCAACCTTTCAATGCACTTAGGCCTAAACCAACTATATGAAAGCCTATTCTAATGCAACACACAGTCACACAAATACAGACAATTAACAAGCACAACAAACAAGCAGCTGAATAACAAAGCAGGCTAACAGCAGAAAACAATCCAACAATCTGTAGTTTGATCTCCTTGCCCAAGCTATCTTCAAGAGAAGACTTCATCTTCAAGCTTCAAAAGATCCACCAAGAGAGATGATAACCAAAATCAAGATGATTGCATGATGATGGGAAGCATGATGGAAACCAAAGGAATCCATCATGGCACTCAACCATACATCTAAGATAGGCATCCTCAAAGGTTCTACCTTTTGTGATATACCACACATCCTTCCAAAGGAGGGATGAGGCTTCCACATAGGGACCTTGAATCATTGGATGAGAATGGAAAGCAAACAAGGCAAACCATGTTTGTGAAAGAAGAAAACAACTTCTAAGGCTCTACAAAACCCTAATCCTACAAGCTTAAAGAGAGCTACTAAAAGGAAACCAAAACACCCAAATCAAGCATTTCAATTAAGCATACAGAAGCCCTTACAAGTCTAAAACACTATCCAAAAGGAATGGGAAATTTATCTCATGCTATGGGTCACCATTAAGGTCATTCTAAAGGAAAGATCATGTTAGAAGCATCATAAGACTAGTCCAATTGTTAATTCTAAGTAAAATTTGAAATCAAGTCCTAAAATTCTAGGGAATTTTCTAAGGGATCCTAAGAGGGTTAGGGACCTATGGTAGAAAATTCAGGGACTGAATCTAAAGGAAGGATCACTAAAGAAATCCTAAATCACAAAGGTATCAAAGGGAGGTCAAATGGGGAAGCTCCTAAAAGTCTAGTTCAAAACAAAACCTAAAGCTACCTAAAATTTACCCTAAAATAACACAAGCTCCTTAATGTGTCTATAGCAAACCAGCAAAGAATCAAGATCAAATTCTATACCAAAAAGGAGAACAAAAATCAACAAATAACAAGCTCAAAATGAAAAATTAATAGAAATCAATAAAATGGAAAAAATGCAAATAAATTGGAAATTGCATCAAAATAAAATCCAAGAATGCCAAAAAATCAGAAATAAAATCAGGAGCATACACATATGTTTTTATATTTTTCTGATCACTAATCAATTTAAAATGAATTAAACAAGAAAAATGCAATTAAAATAAATGCAAAATTAAATAAAAGAAATTAAATGCTGAGAAATAATCAGGGGCGTTGGATCTATGACTAAGTCTACGCATCCAATGATCCAGGGCGTGCCAACACATAAATGAAACGGCTGCGTATTGAGGGGTCAAAGGTAATGTCTGAGGGTGAATCACAAGCACACGATTGGGAGACTAAGTCAAATATTTCCACTCATCCAAGGGTCATGGTTCATCGTCTACATTTAAACTGGTTCAGGAGGGAAATACTCAGGGCGGTGGTCCGGCGGCTGCGCCACCGTCTTCTCCGATGAGGTATCACTTACAGGTCATCAAATCATGTCAAAATTTATATGGATCTTCTCCATTTTTCATGCTGAGTCCAAATCCATCATTATTTTCTCCTAATTCTCACTGAATTTTAAAACACGATAGATAACAGAAAAAAAACCAAGATCTTGATCATCACCAATCTCACAATTAAGGCCATAGATCTCCTCCTCGTTCTTCATGGATCATTATAAGCTATTCCAATCTTGTTAACTCTCAAAAATCAGGTAGTTACGATTCTCAACAGAAAATTGATCACATCTTAATTTGTCTCTAAACTCCACAATTGTGATCTAAAATCCATCTATACTCTTCCCTAATCCTTAACCACAGTTCAACTCTACCTAGATCAACCTAGAACTAGAGCAATCGTGAAAGTTACCAACCTGAGTTGTAGCTTGAAATTGGAGCATTTACACTGTGATTCTTGGCTCTAACTTGTGCAGGTTCCTTCAAGGATCAATGATGAAGCTATTAGAAACCTTGATTTGCCTTGAATTGCTCTGGAATGGAAAACACGATTTGCACTTGAAGCTTGAAAACTCTCAATGCAATCTCTGGTTCTAGCTCAAAATAACCACCAAACTTGATCTGAATCTCTTTCTGAACTTAAATAGAACTGGTTTGGGTGATTTGGAGGCCCATTGGAGGCCCAAACTGTGATATCCAAGTTTTCAATTTTCTTCCAAAATTCAACAATGGCATACATGGTTCTGGCTCAGTTCCTTCTCCTAGAAGCTTCTCATGTATTGCTTATGGCCTGTTGAGAATGAATGGATAGGATTGAGTCCTTGTTATCATCTTATGGCCAAGATTGAATGTGTTACTTATCCATGAAGTAACAATGTGAAACACCATGAAATAAGCCTCAAATTGAAATTCCATTAATGCCAAAGTGTTCCAAATGGTTTTTCTAGTCAAAATATGCTCTCATTTGGTCTTGTTTGACCACATATGATTAAATTTGAATTTTTCAACTTAAATTCCTTTTAATTTCCCTTTTGTCAAGCTTCCATGAACCAAGTCTTGCCCTAAGCCAAATCAATGCCTCATGGATACATAGATGACCTTAAAATCCCATTTTGAGCAAGTTTTGTGTTGGACAAAACTTCATTTGAGGCTTCCAAGATAGTGAAAATAACCCATATTCCAAAATGACCTATAATCTCACTTTCCCAAAATACCCCTGACTTGTAAACCTCATAACTTGAGTTCTATAAATCAGACGAAAGACTTCTAGTACAATTTGGAAATCTAAGACCAATACCTACAACTTTCATGTTGTCTAGAAGTTGAGGAGAAACATCCTTCTAGGTCAAAAGTTCCTTGGAAGTTGGTGGACTTTTGCAGACAAATTTCACATTCATCTGATGACCTGTAACTTGTCTGGATCATAACTTGAGTTCTATAAATCCAATCAAGGACTTCTAGTACTCAAATTAAATCTAATAACATGCTCTACAAGTTCTGTGTTGGCCAAAAGTTGAGATGAAACTTGTATCTTGAGATAAGTGGTCTTGAAGTCAGACACTAAATAGGGGATTTGACCCTGAGAACCCTAGTTTAGCAACTCCTCACACTTTGAATTCTTCTTGAATTGATATTGGAATAACACCTCATGTATCTCAACACAACCTTCCATGATCACAAAGACTTGGAACTGAGTCTTAATCTCCTCCAATTGCACAGTTGACTCAAGGTTGACCAGACAAAAACCCTAATTGCAACACCTTCAACTAGGGCTCTTCACACTTAGCATAATGACTTAACTGAGCTCTACCATGACCCTCAAGGCACTCCCTAGGCTCTATCCACATATCCTATCCATGATCAAAGCTTCACAACCCAGTGATGGTCTTCAATTGGCCCCCAAGTTAGGAGATGTACCACATACCAGCATCCAAACTTCTCAAGAACACAACCCACTTTCTGATGACTTTGGTGACCTCTCAAGCTTGACTAAGACCTCTAGATAGGCTCCTCTTGATATAAACCACACTTAATCCCCTGCTAAATGAATAATGCTATGTTATACAAATTCTAGATCAATGATAAGCTAATGCAATGAAACATAAATCAAGTAAGAAAAAGGTTAGGCAAATTTTGGGGTGCAACAATGTCCAAGTCTTGCTTCTTGGTGGCGAGGACACTATTGACAGCCTTGAAGTCTAACCCCAAACGCTCTCGAGCATCGGTATATTTGGTTAAGTTGGTACCTAAATGGTTTATCAACTCAGTTTGCTTCTTGCAGGAGTACACAACTTCACTCTTCTCGCTTCGGAGTTGAGCAATTTCTTTCTCTAGCTCTTCGTTGGCTTTCCTCAACTCTTCCTTTTCTTGCAGCATGTGTTTGTATTTCTGAACGTCAACCGTAGTGGGCTCCTCAACCATAGAAGGATATAATAGTCTAACAGCAGGATAAGGCATTAGAAACTTCGTGGCTCGCTCACGGATCCAAACCAGGTATGGCTCAAAGGCTTTGTTGTTGCTCTTCCCCATCATTGCTTTACCTTTCCTGTGAAGATTTTTCCAAGTATGCTCAAGCTTAACTAATGCATCACCATCCAACAGCCCGGTGAGATACAGAGATTCCTGTATCTCGTCTTCTTTGGGAGCCTCCTTCAATGCATAACCGAATTTCCTGATCAACAATGACGGGTTGTAATTGATACACCCCTTTCTCCCCATCCGAGGAACATTGGGGAAACCACTGCAACTGTAGATGAGTTCTGTACCCAACACATCCCTGTAAAACCAAATGATATTCTCTGCAGTTAAACCCATTAGATGCTCGGACCAATCTAAAGTGCCCACAGAAGAGACAAAGGGACCCGCTTTAGGAATGTGGTTGGCAAACCATTTGTATAGCAAGGGAACACAACAAGACACCATCTTCCCTCTCCGGTTCTCGTTCTTATAATAGATAGAGTGGTAAACATCTCCCAGAAGAGTGGGTACTGGATTCCCCGAGGCGAGAATGTGGAAAGCGTCTACATCCACAAAGTCCGACAGGTTAGGAAATAGTATGGTACCATATATGCAAAGAGCTAAAACGACGTTGAACACGATCCAACAACCCTCCTTGGCAAACTTCTGAGCCTTCTCCACTAGGAAAGATAGAGGAAAACCATACATCTCATTCCTTTGAGTCAATCCTCCTTTCAACTCAGACTCCTCCAAGTGGAAAGCAGCGGCAAGATTGGCCAGATTAGGCTTAGTGTCAACATGATGGTAAGGAATTTGATCCTTGACGGGAATGCCTAGCAAGTCTGAGTATTCTTTTAGAGTGGGTGCTAGAACATAATCTGGAAACACAAAGCATCTCAATGGAGCATCATAGAACTGTAGCAGAGTATACAGACCACTGATCTCGTGTACGGTGGGCTTGCAAACAAATTTCAACAACCTCCCATATGTTTTCCTAAAGTCTTCTGTTACTGAACCATCAGCCAAGGCAATCAACTTCAGTATGGGACCAATGTCTGGAGTGGGAAATCTGTATGATATTGTCCTCTTCAAAGTCTCCATATCAGAAATACAGAACAAAACCACTAGAATCGGGGAGAGATACGCACCTGCAACACAGACACACGTTAATGAAATGCAAAATGAAAATGCAAGGATGCAAATGCTAAGGATGCAGGCAGGAGATCAAGGTTGTTGTGCTGTTGAGTGAGAAGGGCCAAGATTCTGCTTCAATAAGAACATATCACCTCTCTGATAGGAACCTCTGTTACTAATACATCAAATTCAAACTGTAGAGAAAACCGAGTAGTCTGAAGGTAAAGGTTTCCTGCATAACCCCAGTCACGCTCACAGGTATGGACCTAATCCACTGATAAAGGTACGAAATCCTATGCGCTCCTCAGCGTCACAGACTTATAAGAAATGATGATACGTTCACCATTTCTAGTTTGACATCATCACCCCCTGAAGAGGCCTCACTTAGCTGAGTCACAGATGATCGGTTCCTAGAGTCGACAATCCTCAGATCCAAAATCAATTCCAATCCTAAGGACCAGAAAAGAAATAATCAAAGAGGACCTCGCCTGAGTGTGAATTTCATGGGAACTGGTGTTTGCTAAGCAAACAGGTCCTCTATTAATCTCCACTCTAATGCTACGTTTGCTCTCAAGCCTGGGTCTGGCTTTTCACTCATCAGAACTTCCCTCCTACAACAACACAATAATGATAATATATGCTGAAAATAAAATGCGGGAAAATAAAGTGCGGAAGTAAATAAAGTACAACACACATGTACAAAACCCAAAAAGATAAACAACCAAGCGCTAGGGTTGACTCACATAGGGAACCAGAGTCCCCAGCAGAGTCGCCAGCTGTCGCAACTGCGAAAAAACAACCGGCGGAAAACAGAAGAGTCACCACCTTTCATTATTTATCCCAAAGAGAGGGAAAGGAAACGATCGGAAAAACTTGATGATAAGGAAAAGACGAGGTCATCGCAACTAAGTCTTGGGTTCGGGAGTCGGTTACGCAAGGGGAAGGTATTAGCACCCCTCACGTCCGTCGTACTCGACGGGATCCACACTTGTTTTCTATCTAAAAGGGTTGTTTATCTCTCTACGCTACAGGTTTCAGGATAAAAAGAAAAGAAAGAGAAAAGAGACTCGGCAGAGCATCGCTGCTCTGTGCCTACGTATTCCCTCGTGCAATGGGAAAGTCAGAGTTAACGTAGTTCAGCTAACTACGGGAGAGAGGGGGGGAGGTTGATCTCCAAGACATCGCGTCTTGTGCCTACGTACTTTCATCTGGTATGAAAGATCAGAGTGAACGTAGTTCGGGCGGACACGAAACCACAGGTTGATTAAGTGTTTTATTCGAGTAGGGTTAAACATTCGTTCCAGCAGTTAGGGACAAAGCCTGTTTGTGGTAGAACCGAAGTTTAACAACACTCTTTTCTGAAAAAGAAGTTTGATTAATCCCGAAGGAAAAATGTATGATTTTGTTTTGTGTTTTTTATCGGAGAAAAAGTGTTTTGAATTTGAGTGTTTATAATGTATGTTGTACTAAATTCTAAAACCTAGGATCGAATGCGTCGCATATCGTCCTAAGGACGTATACTAAACACTCTTGGTAATTGAGGAGAAGCCCATCAACCACCATTTCCCAAGTATAAGGCTCATGGCACAATATCCATTATCTTTATTAAGTGCGTTAGGATTGTATGAAGATGAGAAGAGAAGACGCACGGAGGGTCTAAGGGAAACTCGGCCATAATGTTGTCATGCAAAGTGATCCTAAATTTTGGACGAAAGGGGAAACATCTACCCTAATGTTAGTATACTTGGATTAAACGCCTAATGTCTCTTCTACTCCCATCTTAAACGAAGGGACTAGGAACCCTATGAGGATCATGGCAAAAAAGAACAAGAAGAACAAAGGAAGAATCAATCACAAGTAGAGAAATGCAAACACGAAAATGCACAATTAGAATGGTGGGAGGGAGGAAAAATGTGTGGGGCAGCAGCCGCCACAAGCGCGTCTCGACCTCAGCAGCGATGCAAGAATGATGCAAACATGTGGACAAAAACGAGACATGCAAGCAATTAAACATGCAAATGAATGATCGATTCGAACCACATACACAAGCATGTAACAAATGGAAAATGATCATACATATCAACAACATCATGATTAATCAACCACAAACAATGACAATTAGCCAAAACAATTCAATTCTAATGCATCATACTGATTTATGATGATTCGAATCGAATCGGTATGCGAACATGCAATTAAAACAGCAAACATGGCATTCTGGTGCAGTGTTAATCGGTTAACACATACTGTTAATCGGTTAACCTGTGTAAAACAAGTGAAAATTTGGAAACTTGTAGGTGTTAATCGGTTAACACCAGGCGTTAACCGGTTAACTCCCTGAAATCTTTGAAAAATTTGAATATTTGAATTGGTTAACCATATACGTTAACTGGTTAACACTGTACCAGAAGTGAAAAACAGCAACAGAAAAAAGCAGTTAATGCACAAAATCACTTAATCAAGTGATCCAACAGATTAGCTTATCAAATAAGCACGAAATTAGACCTGCAAACAGAAAACCAATAGACATGCAAACATATTTATACAGTACAATCGCAATTCACACGGATCGGAATCCACAAAATTCAATCGAATATGAAAATCATCATGGAAATGCAAATAAGCTCAAAAATGTTAAGGATCTAGAATCTCCAACCTTCGAAGCGGAGATTTTCTCTGGTTAGTGTTGATCAACTGAATTTGAGTATTTCAAACAATAGAAACCCGAAAAACTTCGAGATCCAAGCCAAATGTGGTTGTACGAACGAAGATCCACAAAATTCGAGTCGAAACCCTTCGACTAATCACTTCCAACTCAAGCTCCAAAATCAGATCTCAATTTGCACGAAAATTGATTATGAAAAGGGATCCAAAGATGAGGATGGATGAAGGTTTATGCTCAAGAATCCATTGATTTCAAAAAATCAATGAATCCTAATGAAAAAGAGCTTTGAGTGAGTTTTGGTTATGGAGGGAATTTGGAGAATTGAGAGAGAATTGGAATCAAATCTGAAGTGAGAGTGAAAAAATGAAGGTTAGAATGTGTTGGTTTGGAGTGGATCACTTAAATATGACTTAGGTTTGGATCCTAAAGCAAGGATTGGAATTTGGGTTGGAAATCAAGGCTTGGAATGTAGAATGGGATTTTGGAGGGAAATCTGAAATTTAAAGGTGTTCTAGATCCTTCCCAAATGAAAATGTGAATTCCAAGGTGATCAAAATTGGACCCCAAGTGCAAATGACTTGCAAAGTCATGTACAGGGCAAAATCTGCTATGGTTAACCGGTTAACCATATGTGTTAACTGGTTAACACTGTTAAAATTTGAAATCTGAGCTGATTCACCAATGGTTAATCGGTTAACCATATGTGTTAACCGATTAACACCTTCAAAAATTTGAATTTGGCACCTTTTGGAGGGAAACCTGCTTGTTTGCATATTTCTCGCTATTTTGAGCTTTGCTAAGCTTTTGACACTTGCTCTTGAATACTGTGACTGTGATAGTGCTGGATATAGACTGAATGTTGTCTCCTGATCTAAGCATAACCTGCAAAATAAAATTGGCCGCAAGACCACTGGGCAAAATAAATGCCGTATCTTTTGATGCTCGCTGCTCAATTGCTTGTACGGGAAATACCTGAGCCACGGGAACCATGATCCCCTGCCTCGAGAAAAAATGCTATGCAAAATGCGGATGCCATATGAAATGCAATGAAACATAAGCATGGTAAAGAAAATAGGTTGGGCAAATTTTGAGGTGTAACAATTTGCAGGGTATCAAGAGGTGTGCATAGCAAGAGAGGGTTTGTCAAGGGTTCCGAGCAAGCATGAGTGCTCATCAAGTCATCAGAAGTTGGTCAGAGCTCTTTGAGAAAGTGAATGGGTGTATGTTGCTTATCTCCTATCTTGGAGGCTAATTGAGGATCATCTGAGGATCCCAAGTTCATGGATATGGATATGAGATGTTGTGAAGCTCATTGAGTTCTTTGAGAGCCATTGTGGAGCTTATGAAAATTTTTATATCATGTGCAAGAGGTTGCAGTCAAAGGATTGTACACCTAGGGTTTCATCTGCCTAGTGCAAGATCCATAGTGGATTTGAAGAAGATTAAGACTTAGTTAAAGGTCTTTAAAGTCATGGATAGTTGTTTTGAGACATCTAAGATGTTATTTCAAGATCAACTCAATAAGAATCAAGAGTGTGAGAAGTTACTAAATTAGGGTTTCAGAGGTTTGTTAGTGTAAAATTCCCTATTTAGTGCCTAACTTCAAGACCACATATCTAAAGATACAGGTGTAATATCACTTTGACATAAAAACGAAACTTGTAGAGCATGTTCTTAGCTTTCTTTTGAGTACTAGAACTCGTCCATTGGGTTTTTAGAACTCAAGTTATGATGCTGGCAAGTTAGAGGTCCCAGATGAACTCTATTTTCAGTCAACAAAAGTCAACCAACTTCCAAGGCACTTTTGACCTAGAATCATGTTTCTCCTCAACTTTAGATGAACATGAAAGTTGTTCCTCATGATCTTAGATTTCCGAAAAGTCCTATAAGTCCTTCATCTCATTTGTAGAACTCAAGTTATAAAGCTTTCAAGGCAGTGGTATTTTGGGAAAGTGAGATTATAGGTCATTTTCATTATAGGTCTTGTTCATCCACTTGTGCACTTCAAATGAAACTTTTCCCAACATGAAAATTTCTTCAAATGGTATCAATTTCATACTTGAACATCAAATTGTCATGGATTTGGCATGGATACGAAGATTGGTGAAGAAATTCAATGGAAATTTGAACTTAAAGTCATGAATTAAATTGAATTGGTTTTAATTCATTTTCATGTCATGTTTGTGCATATTTTGAGTTACAATATCACAGCAAGGAGAATGCACAAATTGGATTTGAGTTATGCAATCTAGAACACATGAAAATGCAAGTAACTTCAAGTAGAAGTTTCACATTCAATCTCCATCATTAGATCAAATAAAGGGAGAATTTACATCCACGTGATCAAAACACACTCTCAGCAGATGATTTGAATGATTTTCCAAGGGAATTGGTGCCAGTTTCACGTGTGCATGAACTTGAATTTCCAAATTGGGCATTTCAAAATTACACTCTAATCAGCCACAATTGGGCCTCCAAACGATTCCAGATCCATCATATAAAAGCTTCAAATTGAATCGGAGCTCTCATTCGTGCATTTTGGTGAAGAAAGAGCTCAATTACAGTTGGAGAATTCAAGAGAAAAGTGGAAATCGTGAATTGAAATTGAAGCAATTTCAAAGCAAATCAAAGCCAGCATCACCTTCCTTGAACTTCATAGAGTGATTCTGCATCATTTGAGCAAGCTTAAGCACCTGTAGAAGCTCCAACAGAGAGACTCCGTTAGGTATTCTTCTCTTCCAAAATTCTCACTCAATATGCATTGATTCTTCATAATTCTTGTTGCATACTAAAGACCTACATGCGTAGGCAAATTCTGGGTAGGTTCTTGATGTGTTTGTGAACATTTCAGTTATGTGCTTAAAACTTAGATTGCTCGATTCTCTTAGTTCTTGCATGATAGTTGAAAACTAAGCCTAGATTTGGATCCGACGTAGTGTGAGCTTCAATTTGGTATATGATTTTGCACGTTTTGGTTAGGTTTTAGATTTGCAGTTCCGGTGGTGTGATCGGAGAAGATGACCGGAGCATAGTGTTCCGTCGTCTGATTTTGCCTGCGTGGCTTGCCACATATGCGCGCTGAAACTTTGACCAGCTGAGATCAACAGATCAGATGAAGCTGACTTGCCTGCGTGTCTATTGACCATGCCACGTCAATTAGTGAAACGTTGCGTTTCACTAATTGATCCGTTTGTGTTTTAATTGGGCTTGGCTTGCTTTTTATGCCCCCTTTCATTTGGGCCCAGTCTATTTTGCCTTGGTTTCTTGTATTCACATCGTTTACTTATTTCTTTTATTTTCTTTTATTTTGTTTTTTTTTCTGTTTTGATTTTGATTATTTAAAAATACCTCCAAGCATTATAAAATTCCCCAAAAACATTTTTAGTATACTTTGAGATGTTAAATAAATTTTGATATTTTTATTTTTTATTTTCCTTTTATTTTTCAATTAAAAATGGAATTAATGCTTGGAAGTGTTTTTATTTGATCTTTTAATTGTTCTTTCTTGTTCTTGCTTTGTTTCGTGATCAATCTTTCTCTCCAATGATTGAAACTTTTTCTCATGTCAATGATGAGTTAAAGAGTTTTATAGGATGATTTTGCCCCTGGTTTGGTGCATTTTGGTTTGACTTTGATCTCATTTTTGTTGACCCTCGACAATCCTCCTTCAAAGTGGAACATCCTTGTGAATCAAATTCTTTGATGATGCTTTGAAGTGACTTTGATTTTGATCTTTTGGCCTCTGGTTTCCAACTCTTTGATGTCCATTTGAGATTTTATTTGGCTATTTTTGAACCTTTTTCCTAATTTTGAGGTGACTTGCAAATCAAGGTACTTCTAAGGGAGGTTCATACAAACACTTGACCTAGTTTGCTTTGGAAATGACACTTGTTGATTCATACTTTTAACATGTTGAGGTATTTGAATGCTCATTTTTAGGTCATAAACTTGTTCATTTCTTGTTGAGATTTGCATTCTTTTTAGGCTTTCCACTTGAAGTTCAAGTGTTGAATGTGCTTAAGACTTAGGTCTTCCTCCATTCCTATGCTTGCATTCTCTTTGGTGCTTTTCCTTCTTTGGTTTATGTACCTTATCCTCTCATATTTGCCTCTGTCCAATGACCTTAGAGTCCCATTTGAGATGGTTTAGTCCCTTCTTTGGAGGTACTTGAAGCATATCATGAATGGTGATTCTTTGAGGACTTATCTTGTGTGTTCTTGCATGATCCTTGAGATGGCTTATGGATGAGTTGCCCATTTGAGTTCCTTGCTGCCCTCACCTTGCCTCCCATTCTCTCATTTGATCATGTCCTCATCTCTTTCCTTTTGGTGTGCCTTAGGGCTTGTGGTTGATGCTTGAATGGTTGTAGGACTTGTTCTCCCATTTCATCCCACTTTTGTGTGCTTGTTTGCTCTCTTTTGTGTGCATTCTTTCTTCCTTCTTCTTTTCATCTCTCATATGCATGATTGAGGTTGAGATGTGCTTGTGGAGGCTACTGTGTCGCTACTGCGAATTTCGGCGCCGGCTGAACAGAAGAGTCGCCACCGTGCGTTATTTATCCCACGGGAGGGAAAGGAAACGCTCGAAGTAAACCTCGCAAAAAGGGAAAGGTATGGTCATCGCAACCAAAACCTGGGTTCGGGAGTCGGTTACGCAAGGGGAAGGTATTAGCACCCCTCACGTCCGTCGTACTCGACGGGATCCACGCTTGTTTTCGGGTATGGATTGTTATTTCTATCTATTCTATAGGTCAAGGGTTAAAAGAAAATAAAAGGAAAATAAAATGACTCGGCAAAGTATCGCACTTTATGCCTACGTATTCCCGTCTGGAACGAGAAATCAGAGTCAACGTAGTTCGCCTACCTACGGGAAAGGAGGGGAAGGTTGCTCGCTAGGATATCGCATCCTATGCCTACGTACTTCCACACTGCATGGAAGATCAGAGCAAACGTAGTTCGGGCCACGTACGACACAGGTCTGTCTTGATTGATTTTTATTCCTTCTGAAAAAGGGTTTTCTGATTAGCAGTCCCAGCGGACAAAAAATGACGTTTTGATGAGTTCACATTCTTTTACGGAAGAAGTGTCTTTTATTGTGTTTGAAATCTTATTGTGTTTTTCTGTTTGTTTTGAGAAAGAAGAGACAGAACTCTAGCCTACGGTTGCGAAGGGAAACAAACTAACCTAATGTTATCATGCATGGGTTAAGACCTAGTGTCTATCATGCTCCTCTCTTGCACAGAGAGAAACAGAGATCCTAAGGGAATTGACAGGAACAGAAACAATAGCAGATATATACAGTAAAGCGGTAAAATGCATGGATGCAACAATACAAGCGAGGCAAGGGAGTCCCACTCAACCTCGAACCTAGAAAACAATAGGCAAAAGTGAACAGACTTCACTTTCAACCCAACAGGGTAAACAACAAACAATACAGTCAAGAAAACCAATCAATACATCAAGAATGAATAACAGCAGAAGAATAAACAGCATCAGCAGCTCTGCATCACACCAGTCTTCAAGTCATCTCCAATCAGCTACAAGCTTCAGCAAGCATCATTCTCCATCTCCACAGCTTTCCAGCAAGGGCTTTGGTCATCAATCTTCCATCTACAATGGCTTTTCTTCAAGTCTCAATCTCCAGGAGAAACATCAGTCAACAAGATGAAGTGAATGAATGTTAGACAGTTAATTACCTACCAAGGGTGGTTCATTAACTGTTAACATTAAACAGACAGTTTCCTCTCAAAAGTTCTATCTTTCAAGTACATTCACTGATCCTTCCAAAGGAAGGAGGTGGATATTTGAAAGAGACTTTGAATCATAGAGAAAGGATGGATGCAGACAAGGCATTCCATGTTTGAGAAACAAGCCTTCTAATCTAGAGCTCTGCCTAGCTCCTAAACCCTAATCTCCTCAACAGCTGCTAGCAAGAATCTCCTCATCAACTCTGGAAGTTGGTCTTTAGTCTCTGGATCTCCAATGGCTTCATCATCATCAGTCTTCAGCTCCCCCAATTCCAAACAATCCCAGTACCCACACAGACAAACAATAATCCCCAGAGGGCACACCACACCAATCAATCAAATATAGACAGTAATACTAATAGCAGTAGGGGAATCCTAGTGACTTCTAAGGGGATCTATCCTATACCCATAACCCCTATAGTCCATACCCCAAAAAATCAAATGAAAATTTCCTAAAAGAATTAAACTATCTCACCTAGGTTGATTTAAAACCCTAATTTTATTCATGTCGTTCACACCTACACTAATCACCTAAAATTAACTCCTAAAAATAGGAACTAAATTGCATATACAATTTGAATGTCTAAACTAAACAATCTAAAAAGGATGGATAAAAATATTGAAGCAACTATTAGAACAAAATTTATCAAAATCATGTATGAAATGAAACATCTAAAATAGGCATTTATTTGGAAAATATGGGAAAAATATCAAATAAAAAATAAAATGCAATTTTTATTTTTTTATAATTTTTTAGACATCTTGAAAAAATTAATGCAAAAAGAATCATTGAAAAATATGAAGTTTATGATTTATTATGATTTTTATAAAATGCATGAAAATGAAAAGAAATTAAAAATGACAAAATATGAATAAAAGGGGAGGGGGTGCCATCAGCAAGGGCGCCTAGTTGTTTTTCCCAGGTGGGCCACAGAGCAGGGGGTGTGAATATCAAAGGTACTGGGCCCAGCACGCTTCAGAATTTAAACAAAAATCAAAAAAAAACTCAAAACGGTGCAGATAGCAATATTTCCAGTTGAATATTATTGGGCCTGCGCTTGGGAGGGTGTTATTAGCAATGAAAGTTTGAGCCCATTCAGAAACTTAAATGAAACGGGGCGTTTTGGTGCCCAGTGTTTCCCTCCGTTTCATCTTTAAACGTGGACCATTGGATCCAGTCTCAAGTCCAAGTCAACCGTGCAATCGTGTGGCTATGGTTCATCGTCTACCTTGGACAAACCCTAGGGTTTCAGACATCATCTCCATGCACGCACCTTCAACCATCCTGCTCTCACTCAATTCTCCATGAAAGCTCTCAATCCAAAGAGCAAAGTTGCTCTAAATTTCTCCCTCTACACAGCCATAACCACAACTCTCCTTAACACTCACTAAATCAACCAATTCGATAGAGATAACAGTTCTGATCCACCATGAACACCTGATATCAAACCTCTCCATTCTATCTAAATCTTGTCCTAAACTCATCTACAACTTATGCTGATTATCACAAGCCAATAAACCAAGATTTTCATGCACTGAATCATGAGATATCAATCCAACCAGATTTTGCACTCCATAACCAAACTTCATGAAAGCTCTCCAAACTCACCAAATTAAGTCATCTATCCTATCTTAGCAATTCTACACTATCAAAACCTAATAACTCTAACTAAAACATGCAATTCGAGCAGGAAACATACCTGGTGCAATTGATGAAAACATGTACCAAATCCTCTTGATCCAAGGCTTGAAGTGAGTGCAAACTGATCAATGAACTTGATGATTACTTCTGTATGCAACAAATATGACTCCAAAGCTTTGAATCTCTCAATTCCAAAATTTATGCTTCTTGAATGATGAACTTGCACAACTCGAGTCTTCCTCCAATTTCACCAATCTTGATGTGAATTATGATGCTTGGATGATGATGATGAAGATTCAATCAGAAAATGTGAAGATTGATGGGAATTTGGGAGAGTTTGTGATGCTTTTGCAAATTGGAGAAAGTGTGTATAACTTGGGGTTTTGAGAAAATATAATCACCAACCATGGCATGAACCATCTCATATCAATATATAGGTGTCCTTAGAACCTCCTAGAAACTTGGAGAAGCTTCCCTTGCATTCTTTCCTTTGGATTTGGCTTATGTATCTTCCATTACAAGTAACCATGAATAACTCCCAAAATGTGAACTAAGATCAAAATTCTACTTTAGCCAATGTCTTTAAAATGATCTTTCCATTCAAAATGACCTATAATTTTGCTTCATTTGGCCAAAATATGAAAAATCTCATTTTTAAGTCCATTTTTATTCATTAAATCCAACAATTTTGAAACCTTCTGCTATGAATCTTTCCAATCTCTCATGGTCACTTTTCTAGACTCAAAATGTCATTTGTAACAAGTTTGATGTTGTAAAGTTTTCCATTTGAGGCCTCCTTATATGAGTTTTGGGCATAGGCTAAGAATGACCTGTAATTCTCAAATGACCAAAATACCCTTTGCTTGCCAAGACCATAAGTAGAGTTCCACAAATCATATGAAGGCATACTATACCATTATAGAAATCTAAGACAATGAGGAACAATTCTTATGTTGGCCGGAAATTCATTTGAAATCTCCTTGAGGGGTAAAAATAGCTTGGAAGTCAAGTCACTTTCACAGACAAAACTTCAGATACCTCAGATGACCTGTAACTTGCAAGGACCATAACTTGAGTTCTATAAATCTCCTTAATGTCTTCCACAACTCAAATTAAAGGTCTTGAGATCCTCTACAAGTTCCATGTTGGCCAAGGATCCTTTTAAAGCTTGCATTTTGACTTATCTTGCTTGGAAATTTGACCTAAACTATGGGATTTTACATAGAAACCCTAATTTAGCACCTCCTCTTCTCCTTGATTTCTCTTGATTTCTTCTTGGCATATCACCATATACTTATTCTTCACGTCAAATGATGAACCCCACATATCTTCAATAGCCCTCAATGCCTTTCAATCAATCCTTTAACCTAGGGTTGACCCAGGGTTGACCCAGATGAAACCCTAGTTGACTGTCTTCCTCCACAACTCTTGTGACCATATCAATGACTTGTCTCCTTCTTCAGATGACTTTATAAGTCTCCCATGATGTCTAGATACTCCCCATGCCTTTAATTCACAGCTCATACTTTCCTTATTGATCCCCAGATACACTCAGTTAGGAGATGTACTCAATGCTTGATCTAATGACTTCTCCAACTTTCAAATTCTTTTCTGATGACATGAAGGAGATTGAATTTGAATGATAACCTCTTGATAGGCCTCTAGAGATGAGAATAATGGTTGGTCCCCTGTTGAATGATTGGCTATACTTGTGCTATGCAGATGAGTAACTTATGTACATGAATCTATATGCAAATGCTAATGATATTGAAGCATAAACCAAGTGAATAAGGTTGAGCAAATTTTTAGGGTGCAACAGCTGCCCCTATTCAAGCGACTTGGACCCGATTGGGTGAAGAGCCCGGAGCCTTCAGACATTCGTGGTACGAGACGGTTGAATATTTAGAACACGAAAATTTGCCAACCACAGAAATAAACTGCGCCACTGTTTGGGGAACGACCATTCATCAGCTGAATCTGACTGCTATGACTATCAACTGATCCATTAGCGACCGTGCTGGGGATGACTCGTCTTGTCCACCAAGAATAGATCGTCCACGTTAGGAATAAACTCTTGTCCACGTTAGGAATAACATTTTTCCACGTTAGGAATGCAACTTTCTTTCCACGTAAGGAATACCCGTTCCATGTTAGGAATAACACCGTCCACGTTAGGACTCACCTTTCCACGTAAGGAATAACCTTTTTCTTTTCCATGTAAGGAAACATTTTTCCACGTAAGGAATCTCCATCTCTTTCCACGTAAGGAATCAATCTTTCCACGTAAGGAATTTTCATCGTTCCACGTAAGGAATCATATCTTTCCACGTAAGGAATCTCCATCGTTCGATTTGTCCATGTAAGGACTCCAATCTTTCCACGTAAGGAATCAACTTCTTTTCCACGTAAGGAATGCATCTCTTTCCACGTAAGGAATACTTTCTTTTCCACGTTAGGAATACCATTTCTTCTGAATCCGTCCACGTCAGGACTAAACTTTCCACGTAAGGAATCTATCTTCTTCTTCCACGTTAGGAATAACTTCTTTGATCTGTCCGCGCCAGGACTAAACTCTTCCACGTCAGGAATAATCTCTTTCTTTCCACGTCAGGAATACGAACTTTCCACGTTAGGAATAACTTGATCTGTCCACGTCAGGACTCGCCTCTTGACTTACTGAGAAAATAAAACTTGTCCACGTCAGGACTCATGCACCTTTGACCCACTGGGGAAGTGAGACTTTGTCCACGTCAGGACTCACATCTCAACCTGTTGAAGTAATAGGACCTGTCCACGTCAGGACTTGCGCGTCTTCAACTTGCTGGGGAAATAAACCTCGTCCACGTCAGGATACATACTTTGCCACCAACACGAAGAAAGATAAATCTGTCCACGTAAGGACTCTCGTATCTTGCCATCGCGAAGAACTACAAACTCGTCCATGTCAGGACGCACATTTCACCATTACGAATAAAGCTATCTGCTGGAAATAAATGGTCCACGTCAGGACTCCAACACGAAGAGTAATCAACCTTGTCAATGTTATGACTCCACACTCAATCAATACCGAGAACTCGAATCTGTCCACGTTAGGACTAACACATATCGTCAACTTGAGGAAATGTCCACGTCAGGACTCCACATTCCAACAATCCTGAAAAACCGAACCTGCCCACGTTAGGACTAGCACCTCCCATCAGCCCGGGGAATTAAAACTGTCCACGTTAGGACTCCGCTTTTCTAGCACGAAGAAAACCTGTCAAGAAATTGTCCCCATCAGGGCTCATTTCTCCATCGATCCCAAACCACAAACTTCTTAGCACTGACGTGACAGCAACTTCAGAGCTGACTCTACTGGAGATATCTGAAAACCAAACTACTGGATGCCTGCTCTGATAACCGGCGGTAGCCTCTGAAATTCTGGTTCATGAAACCTTTTAATGCTGACGTAACAACAACTTTGAAAGAAACAATCCGCTGGTCGGACTAGAGAAACTCCAACAAGAAACCCTGGCGGGAAATAAGTAACTCTGCTTGGGGACAAAGAGAGACTTATCCTGATAACTCTGTAGGGAGTAGTACCAAAGCTGACACTTCGTTGAATGCCTCATGCCGAGACTTCGAATGCTTGGTGATTCATCTGAGCAAAAGCTCTCTCTACCTGCAAGAGAAACGATACTCGAAGCAAACGGTTAGCCAACCTGGTTTATGTTTCAAAATGCATGCGTTTGACAATGATGCAATGCTCCATTCGACATGGAAACGCTACGCTTTTTTTCATTTGGTGGATGCGAGTATGACACGATATGCCCATGCAAATGCAGACTCGAACTGCTGGGTACCGAAACTGCTTCAGCAAAATAAATGCTGAAGATAATGCCAACTCCACTGGGGATAGCCAGATGCTACGGAATTATTCCAACAAAATAAATGCTGGAAGGATGAAGTCGACTCAGCTGGAAATTGGGAACTTGAACCAAACACCTCGTTGAAGTAACACCCTGCTGGGGACTATAACTCTGCTGGAGAATAGCAGATGCGCCTGATATGATTGAACTTCTGCTGGAAAGTGGACGGATATCACACGGTATTTTGACAAAATAAATGCCTGGGCGCACCACCAACTTTGCCTGGGAGAGTCTTAATCTTCAAATTCCACTGGGAGGAATGAAAATACTCGCTGAAAAGAGAACTCCACTGGGGGATGGAATGATTCTCTTGGGGAAAATTAACTGACTCCGCTGGGGAAGAGTAGATGACCCTGCGGGGAAAGGTAAACTGCATGAGTACAGCTCACCGATATTAATCTTCCGAGGCTAGCCCACTCTGCTTGAGATAAGGAATCCTTCCGGGGAACACCACACTGTCTGAATACAGCCTACAATATTTGAGTCGTCAATTCTGCTGAGGATAAATGACTTTATTGGAGGATGTCCTTCGAAATAAGCTACGACTAGCTGGGGAATTCAATCCTTCTTCAGGAGGCACCTGCATGATCTGCGTGGGGGTCGAGTCTTTCGTTATTGCAATCTTTTTATCATCTTCCTCGTACGGCTATGAAACCTGCAACAACACAAACAGGACAAGACAAGCCTATGCAACCAAATCGATTCAGGCTAGTGACATTATTTTCAGTTAATTCAAAGCTTTAGCAATTGCTGGCAAGGGCCAGTGATGTTATACACATGCTAGTTTCAATAAACTTAGGCGTTTTATCATGCACAAAACAGTAAAGAACCAGCATCAAATACTGAATAACATGTTTTATTGATTGGGCCCCTGAATGGGCAGAGTTTTTGTACACGGGATGTAACTCCTGAAAAGAGGAAGCTACGCACAGCAAATATACAAGTATGCACAAGAAGCATAAATATAATGACAAATCAAATTTGTACACATGTCGGCAACGGGGTGCAGACAAACACCACGAACTGATCCTCCTATGACTCATCCGACTCTAAGGCTTTCCCGGTATCCATACTTCCGAAGCGGTTGTATCTGATAATTGACTCCTCAGGTATTCCCCCACACTGATGCTCACTGCAATATCAAATTCGGACCGCAGTCATTCGCTTTTCAAATCCCTAACTTTTGCGTGAACCGCCCATTACGGGTTTTCAGTTCACCGGGATACCTCTTTTTTCCGAAGCCGCCCAGTGTAGGTTTTCAACTTCGCGGGTGTACATTTTTCAATTTTATCCCTAACTTTTGCCCGAACCTTTCATTCTGTTTTTGGTTCGCCAGGATGCCCCATTTTTGCCTGGACTCTCTTTTTTCTGTCCAGCGGGTCTATTTTAAGCAAAGTATTTTTTAACTGCGTCCGAATTCACATGTGACGTAAAGTCTTCACCGTCCATGGTGGACAACAACAACGCCCCTCCTGAAAAGACTTTCCTGACAACATATGGCCCTTCGTAGTTGGGGGTCCACTTGCCCCTGTGATCTGCTTGCGGCGGGAGAATCCTTTTCAGCACAAGGTCGCCCGTCTGAAAGCTTCGCGGATGTATCTTCTTGTCATATGCTTTCTTCATTCGGCTCTGGTACAAACGACCGTATGCTAGAGAAGCTAGCCTCTTTTCATCCATCAAACTCAATTGGTTCAACCTGTCTTTTACCCATTCTGCCTCGTCCAGCTGAACGTCTCGCAATACCCTCAGAGAAGGGATCTCCACTTCCAATGGTAGTACCACTTCCATTCCGTATACTAACGAGAACGGGGTTGCCCCGGTTGAGGTGTTTACCGTCGTACGATAACCGTGCAAAGCGAAAGGTAGCATCTCATGCCAATCCTTATAGGTCACCACCATTTTCTGTACGATCTTCTTGATATTCTTATTGGCCGCCTCGACAGCGCCATTCATCTTGGGTCGGTAAGGGGAGGAGTTGTGATGTTCGATCTTGAAATTCTGACAAAGCTCCTTCATCATTTTGTTATTCAGGTTTGAACCGTTGTCCGTGATTATCCGCTCGGGGATCCCATATCGGCAAATGATATCTCTCTTGATGAATCTGGCCACCACTTGCTTAGTTACATTTGCGTAAGACGCCGCTTCTACCCACTTGGTGAAATAATCGATTGCTACTAGAATGAACCGGTGCCCATTAGAAGACGTCGGCTCGATCTTTCCAATCATATCGATTCCCCACATCGAGAATGGCCATGGCGATGACATTACATTCAGAGGACTCGGAGGCACATGGATTTTATCATCATAGATTTGGCACTTGTGGCACTTCCTCGCAAACTTGAAACAGTCAGTTTCCATCGTCAGCCAAAAATAACCTGCCCGCAGCAGCTTTCTCGTCATAGCATGCCCACCAGCATGCGTACCAAAGGTACCCTCGTGTATTTCCTCCATGAGCAGCTTTGCCTCTTTCTCGTCTACACAACGCAACAGCACCAAGTCGTGGTTTCTTCTGTATAAGACACCGTCCGGATTCAAATAGAAATTACCCGCTAATCTCCTGAGAGTCTTCTGATCTTGACTGGATGCCCCAGCCGGATACTCTTTATTCTTCAGGAAATTAAGGATATCAAAATACCACGGTTTGTCGTCGGATGCTTCATCAATAGCAAATACGAAAGCTGGTCTGTCAAGCCGAGAGATAATGATTCGGGGAGCCTCGTTCCAGAAGTTGACTTTGTACATGGAAGACAAAGTGGCGAGAGCGTCAGCCATTTGATTCTCTGCCCGCGGTACATGATGCAACTCAACCTTGTCGAAGAAAGGCAACAATCTCCTTGCATAGTTCATGTAATGTATCAAGTTGGGCTGACGTGTCTCCCACTCTCCTTTGATCTGATTCACCACCAGAGCTGAGTCTCCGTATACATCTAAATTCTTGATTCGCAAATCAATGGCTTCTTCAAGCCCCATTATACAAGCTTCGTATTCGGCCTCATTATTGGTAACGGCAAAGGTCAATCGAGCAGTAAACGGGATGTGCGACCCGTGTGGCGTAGTGATGATTGCCCCTATTCCGCTACCGTAAGCATTTACAGCTCCGTCAAATATCATCTTCCATTTGGAACCCAACTCTGGTCCTTCGTCTGGCAACGGCTCTTCACAATCTTTCATCTTTAGGTACATGATATCCTCGTCAGGAAAATCAAACCTCATCGATTGGTAATCTTCAATAGGCTGCTCAGCCAAGTACTCAGACAACACACTCCCCTTTATAGCCTTTTGCGAGACATATTGAATGTCATATTCAGTCAAGACCATCTGCCAACGGGCAATTCTCCCTGACAATGCCTGCTTTTCGAATACATATTTGATAGGATCCATCTTCGAGATGAGCATGGTTGTATGATCCAGCATGTATTGCCTCAAACGCTTGGCGGCCCAGGCTAGCGCGCAACAAGTTTTCTCAAGCATTGAATATCGAGATTCACAGTCTGTAAATTTCTTACTCAAATAGTAGATCGCATGCTCTTTTCTCCCTGTCTCGTCGTGCTAACCGAGAACACAACCCATGCTTCCCTCAAGAACCGTCAAATACATGATCAAGGGTCTCCCTGCCACCGGGGGTATCAAAATAGGAGGCTCCTGCAAATACTGCTTTATTTTATCGAACGCCTTTTGACAATTTTCGTTCCATGTTACAGCTTGATCTTTCTTCAACAGCTTGAACAATGGTTCACACGTAGCAGTTAGGTGAGATATGAACCGGGCGATGTAGTTCAACCTCCCTAAAAACCCGCGCACCTCTTTCTCTGTTTTAGGCGTCGGCATTTCTTGAATCCCTTTTATTTTAGCAGGATCGACCTCTATTCCTCTTTCGCTTACGATAAACCCCAGTAGTTTACCCGATCTCACCCCAAAGGTGCATTTGTTAGGGTTCAGCCTCAGCCTGAACTTCCTAAGCCTCTTAAACAACTTCAGCAGATTTACCAGATGCTCTTCCTCCGTCTGGGATTTGGCAATCATATCGTCAACATAAACTTCGATCTCTTTATGCATCATATCATGGAAAAGAGTCGTCATCGCACGCTGATATGTTGCCCCAGCATTTTTCAAACCAAAGGGCATCACTTTGTAGCAGAATGTTCCCCAGGGTGTTATGAAAGTGGTCTTCTCCATATCCTCTAGCGCCATTTTAATCTGATTATAGCCTGAAAAGCCATCCATGAAGGAGAATACGGAGTATTGAGCAGTATTATCAACTAGCACGTCAATATGAGGAAGTGGAAAATCGTCTTTTGGGCTTGCTTTATTCAAATCTCTATAGTCCACGCACATCCGAACCTTGCCATCTTTCTTTGGCACTGGTACGATGTTAGCAACCCATGAGGGATATTTTGTCACAGCCAGGAAACCAGCGTCCCACTGTTTTTGAACTTCCTCTTTGATCTTCACTGCCATATCTGGTCGAGTTCTGCGAAGCTTTTGTTTGACTGGCGGGCATTCTTCTTTCAGTGGCAGACGGTGGACAACCATATCTGTATCGAGCCCTGGCATATCTTCATACGACCAAGCGAATACATCACTATACTCTCGGAGCATTTCAACCAGTCTTCACTTGATATCGCTTTGTAGTGCGGCTCCGATACGAATATTCTTCTCAACCCCTTCCGACCCCAAGTTGATAATTTCGATGACCTCGTCGTGAGGCAGAATGGCTCTTTCCTCTTGCTTCACTAACCAAGACAGTTCTTCAGGAACGTCACTATCTTCGACAACCTCTTCTTCGGCCTGAAATACCGGGTGCTCAAAGTCGGGACGAGTCATAGGTGGTTCAAGGATGTCATCTGAAAATGTTATCCTGCAAAAGGAATGGTTAAGTGCTTCAAAATGCGTATAAAGCGAATAACCACGTTGCCATTTTATTGAAAAATATAAAACAAGAAAGACAGAGATTACAGTATTTGCACATGAAGAAACGCCATTTATTTAATGATTAACCCGCAATGTTCATAACAACACAGCCCTAAGCAGATCATGATGCCCCGGGCAAGACATCAGATTATTCAACAATCAATAAAGCAAAGCATTACTGTTTAAGAGTCACAGGAACAAGCTCCTGAATAGACCAGTTGCACAGTCCTTGTCCTGGCGTGCTTGGCTGAACCCAGGCATCCATATCACAGTCGCTGTCTCCTTCGTCAGACTCCGAAGCAGCATTGATGGTTTCATGACATACTCCACTGGCAGAGATGGTAATTGGCCCTCTGAAACGGGGTGCTCCCACAGCGGGTGCTGACGACGACGGTTGGTATCCCAGCCCGAACCGGTCTATCTTCACAGGAATATCCAGCACTTTGCCCCAGCCCTTTGCTTCTCCTGCCTCCACTAGAGCTTGAGCTTCTTTATACGATGAGACGGCTATCTCTGACACCTTGCTCGGCCCGGGACCTTTGTCCTTGATACGCAAACCTTCAAATGCCTGGCAGGGCGTCTCGTGGATCTCTCCGTCGACCTCCACATATTTAAATGATGATAGATGGCTGACTAAGATGTCTTCTTCTCCGCATACGGTGACTACGCTGTCTCCGACCATATATTTCAATTTCTGATGCAGGGTAGACGTGACTGCCCCAGCCCCATGAATCCAGGGTCGTCCGAGCAGGCAGCTATACACAGGCTGTATATCCATGATATAGAATTCAGTGGCGAACACCTCCGGCCCTACTTGCAGGGGCAATGTTATCGATCCAAAGACTGTTCTTCACGTGCCATCAAATGCTCTAACTACCAAGTCACTGGGCGTGCACAGGATTCCTCTGACATCCAGCTTCATCATCGCTTTCTTAGGCATCACATTCAGAGACGATCCGGTGTCGACCAATACATGCGACATTACTGATCCTCTACATTCGACAAATATGTGCAGCGCCATATTATGATCCCTCCCTTTAGGGGTCAAATCGAAGCCGGTAAAGCCTAAGTTGTGGCCTGCATTCACATGTGCCAACACTCCTTCCAGCTGATTCACGGAGACGTCTTGGGGTACAAAGGAAGTATCCAGGACTTTCAACAAAGCATTTCTGTGAGCTTCCGAACACAAGAGCAATGACAAGATGGATATTTTGGACGGCGTTTGCTGCAGATGCTCCACAATCTTATAATCACTTTTTCGAATCAAGCGCATGAACTCTTCTACGTCTTTCGATGCCGCTTCTTTTTCGCTTGCTTGCACTGGGACATTCTCAACCATCTTCCCTTTTCCTTTCGTTAGTCTTTCGGCCTCGACTTCAGGTGATATAAAGATCCTACCACTCCTTGTCATGCCTCCTGAACCAACAACATTGTCTACAGTCTCGGCTGGCTGCTTATTAACATCAATCTTTATCCCGTCACAATACACCTCCAACCCATATGACCAGGGGACTGCTCTTGTGTTCTCGTACGGGATCGGTCCGGCCTTAGTTATGGTGATCGGTGGTCGCTGGATCGGTGTTGCTATAGTGATTGTCTTCCGAGGAATCGTTACAGTGGCCACATCACTCTGATCATCTGCTACTGCCCCTGCAGGCTCTTTAGTTGCTGCTCGGTCAAACTGCAATGTGCCTCCATCAATTAAAGCCTGGATGCCTTTCTTCAGATCATCACACCCCCCAGCTAGGGTCCAGCATTCTAAGCAATACTCGTCACATCCTGGATAAACACCCCCTTGCAGCAATCTGCTTTTTATCTCTCTCAGCGGCGTCTTTAAATCGTCGACATTCATAATCAGATTCAACCCTTCCTCTGTCAGAATGGCGTTTGCCCCATGATTGGGCATGGGTTTCTGCACTATATTCGGACCCGTCGTTCCGAAATTGATAGTCTTATTGTCCAAAAGATCCTGCACAACGTGCTTAAAAGCATGGCAACCTTCTATATCGTGGCCCGGAGCCCCAGAATGAAACTCACAGTGCCTGCCTGCATCATAACCATACGGAGGAGTTCCCGTTATCGGTGCCAGAGTTCTCTTCTCTACCAGGTTCAAACCTAACAATGTCTGCAATAAATCTGCATATGTTGAGGGAGGCTTCTCAAATACTCTTCTCGGTTTACCACCCTGGAATCTTCGCTGAGCCTGCTGCGCACCCTGCTGAGGCTGCGGCTGCTGCTGCTGTTGCAATTGTTGTTGCTGAAGCGGTTGTTGTGGTTGAAGTGGTTGTTGCTGATATGGGATAGTAACACTCGCCACTTGCTGCGGCTGATGATATTGGTTTCGTCCCCTGCCTCGGCCTCGGCCTCGGCCTCCGAATACCGCGCTTGCCTCGCCCTGACGGCGCCCACCAAAAGCCTTCCTATTACTGCCAGATGCAGTTGATTCCTCAGCCTGGAACTTTCCTTGCTTAATGAACTTGATGATTACTTCTGTATGCAACAAATATGACTCCAAAGCTTTGAATCTCTCAATTCCAAAATTTATGCTTCTTGAATGATGAACTTGCACAGCTCGAGTCTTCCTCCAATTTCACCAATCTTGATGTGAATTATGATGCTTGGATGATGATGATGAAGATTCAATCAGAAAATGTGAAGATTGATGGGAATTTGGGAGAGTTTGTGATGCTTTTGCAAATTGGAGAAAGTGTGTATAACTTGGGGTTTTGAGAAAATATAATCACCAACCATGGCATGAACCATCTCATATCAATATATAGGTGTCCTTAGAACCTCCTAGAAACTTGGAGAAGCTTCCCTTGCATTCTTTCCTTTGGATTTGGCTTATGTATCTTCCATTACAAGTAACCATGAATAACTCCCAAAATGTGAACTAAGCTCAAAATTCTACTTTAGCCAATGTCTTTAAAATGATCTTTCCATTCAAAATGACCTATAATTTTGCTTCATTTGGCCAAAATATGAAAAATCTCATTTTTAAGTCCATTTTTATTCATTAAATCCAACAATTTTGAAACCTTCTGCTATGAATCTTTCCAATCTCTCATGGTCACTTTTCTAGACTCAAAATGTCATTTGTAACAAGTTTGATGTTGTAAAGTTTTCCATTTGAGGCCTCCTTGTATGAGTTTTGGGCATAGGCTAAGAATGACCTGTAATTCTCAAATGACCAAAATACCCTTTGCTTGCCAAGACCATAAGTAGAGTTCCACAAATCATATGAAGGCATACTATACCATTATAGAAATCTAAGACAATGAGGAACAATTCTTATGTTGGCCGGAAATTCATTTGAAATCTCCTTGAGGGGTAAAAATAGCTTGGAAGTCAAGTCACTTTCACAGACAAAACTTCAGATACCTCAGATGACCTGTAACTTGCAAGGACCATAACTTGAGTTCTATAAATCTCCTTAATGTCTTCCACCACTCAAATTAAAGGTCTTGAGATCCTCTACAAGTTCCATGTTGGCCAAGGATCCATTTGAAGCTTGCATTTTGACTTATCTTGCTTGGAAATTTGACCTAAACTATGGGATTTTACATAGAAACCCTAATTTAGCACCTCCTCTTCTCCTTGATTTCTCTTGATTTCTTCTTGGCATATCACCATATCCTTATTCTTCATGTCAAATGATGAACCCCGCATATCTTCAATAGCCCTCAATGCCTTTCAATCAATCCTTTGACCTAGGGTTGACCCAGATGAAACCCTAGTTGACTGTCTTCCTCCACAACTCTTGTGACCATATCAATGACTTGTCTCCTTCTTCAGATGACTTTATAAGTCTCCCATGATGTCTAGATACTCCCCATGCCTTCAATTCACAGCTCATACTTTCCTTATTGATCCCCAGATACACTCAATTAGGAGATGTACTCAATGCTTGATCTAATGACTTCTCCAACTTTCAAATTCTTTTCTGATGACATGAAGGAGATTGAATTTGAATGATAACCTCTTGATAGGCCTCTAGAGATGAGAATAATGGTTGGTCCCCTGTTGAATGATTGGCTATACTTGTGCTATGCAGATGAGTAACTTATGTACATGAATCTATATGCAAATGCTAATGATATTGAAGCATAAACCAAGTGAATAAGGTTGAGCAAATTTTTAGGGTGCAACAGCTGCCCCTATTCAAGCGACTTGGACCCGATTGGGTGAAGAGCCCGGAGCCTTCAGACATTCATGGTACGAGACGGTTGAATATTTAGAACACGAAAATTTGCCAACCACAGAAATAAACTGAGCCACTGTTTGGGGAACGACCATTCATCAGCTGAATCTGACTGCTATGACTATCAACTGATCCATTAGCGACCGTGCTGGGGATGACTCGTCTTTTCCACCAAGAATAGATCGTCCACGTTAGGAATAAACTCTTGTCCACGTTAGGAATAACATTTTTCCACGTTAGGAATGCAACTTTCTTTCCACGTAAGGAATACCCGTTCCACGTTAGGAATAACACCGTCCACGTTAGGACTCACCTTTCCACGTAAGGAATAACCTTTTTCTTTTCCATGTAAGGAAACATTTTTCCACGTAAGGAATCTCCATCTCTTTCCACGTAAGGAATCAATCTTTCCACGTAAGGAATTTTCATCGTTCCACGTAAGGAATCATATCTTTCCACGTAAGGAATCTCCATCGTTCGATTTGTCCATGTAAGGACTCCAATCTTTCCACGTAAGGAATCAACTTCTTTTCCACGTAAGGAATGCATCTCTTTCCACGTAAGGAATACTTTCTTTTCCATGTTAGGAATACCATTTCTTCTGAATCCGTCCACGTCAGGACTAAACTTTCCACGTAAGGAATCTATCTTCTTCTTCCACGTTAGGAATAACTTCTTTGATCTGTCCGCGTCAGGACTAAACTCTTCCACGTCAGGAATAATCTCTTTCTTTCCACGTCAGGAATACGAACTTTCCACGTTAGGAATAACTTGATCTGTCCACGTCAGGACTCGCCTCTTGACTTACTGAGAAAATAAAACTTGTCCACGTCAGGACTCATGCACCTTTGACCCACTGGGGAAGTGAGACTTTGTCCACGTCAGGACTCACATCTCAACCTGTTGAAGTAATAGGACCTGTCCACGTCAGGACTTGCGCGTCTTCAACTTGCTGGGGAAATAAACCTCGTCCACGTCAGGATACATACTTTGCCACCAACACGAAGAAAGATAAATCTGTCCATGTAAGGACTCTCGTATCTTGCCATCGCGAAGAACTACAAACTCGTCCATGTCAGGACGCACATTTCACCATTACGAATAAAGCTATCTGCTGGAAATAAATGGTCCACGTCAGGACTCCAACACGAAGAGTAATCAACCTTGTCAACGTTATGACTCCACACTCAATCAATACCGAGAACTCGAATCTGTCCACGTTAGAACTAACACTAATCGTCAACTTGAGGAAATGTCCACGTCAGGACTCCACATTCCAACAATCCTGAAAAACCGAACCTGCCCACGTTAGGACTAGCACCTCCCATCAGCCCGGGGAATTAAAACTGTCCACGTTAGGACTCCGCTTTTCTAGCACGAAGAAAACCTGTCAAGAAATTGTCCCCATCAGGGCTCATTTCTCCATCGATCCCAAACCACAAACTTCTTAGCACTGACGTGACAGCAACTTCAGAGCTGACTCTACTGGAGATATCTGAAAACCAAACTACTGGATGCCTGCTCTGATAACCGGCGGTAGCCTCTGAAATTTTGGTTCATGAAACCTTTTAATGGTGACGTAACAACAACTTTGAAAGAAACAATCCGCTGGTCGGACTAGAGAAACTCCAACAAGAAACCCTGGCGGGAAATAAGTAACTCTGCTTGGGGACAAAGAGAGACTTATCCTGATAACTCTGTGGGGAGTAGTGCCAAAGCTGACACTTCGTTGAATGCCTCATGCCGAGACTTCGAATGCTTGGTGATTCATCTGAGCAAAAGCTCTCTCTACCTGCAAGAGAAACGATACTCGAAGCAAACGGTTAGCCAACCTGGTTTATGTTTCAAAATGCATGCGTTTGACAATGATGCAATGCTCCATTCGACATGGAAACGCTACGCTTTTTTTCATTTGGTGGATGCGAGTATGACACGATATGCCCATGCAAATGCAGACTCGAACTGCTGGGTACCGAAACTGCTTCAGCAAAATAAATGCTGAAGATAATGCTAACTCCACTGGGGATAGCCAGATGCTACGGAATTATTCCAACAAAATAAATGCTGGAAGGATGAAGTCGACTCAGCTGGAAATTGGGAACTTGAACCAAACACCTCGTTGAAGTAACACCCTGCTGGGGACTATAACTCTGCTGGAGAATAGCAGATGCGCCTGATATGATTGAACTTCTGCTGGAAAGCGGACGGATATCACACGGTATTTTGACAAAATAAATTCCTGGGCGCACCACCAACTTTGCCTGGGAGAGTCTTAATCTTCAAATTCCACTGGGAGGAATGAAAATACTCGCTGAAAAGAGAACTCCACTGGGGGATGGAATGATTCTCTTGGGGAAAATTAACTGACTCCGCTGGGGAAGAGTAGATGACCCTGCGGGGAAAGGTAAACTGCATGAGTACAGCTCACCGATATTAATCTTCCGAGGCTAGCCCACTCTGCTTGAGATAAGGAATCCTTCCGGGGAACACCACACTGTCTGAATACAGCCTACAATATTTGAGTCGTCAATTCTGCTGAGGATAAATGACTTTATTGGAGGATGTCCTTCGAAATAAGCTACGACTAGCTGGGGAATTCAATCCTTCTTCAGGAGGCACCTGCATGATCTGCGTGGGGGTCGAGTCTTTCGTTATTGCAATCTTTTTATCATCTTCCTCGTACGGCTATGAAACCTGCAACAACACAAACAGGACAAGACAAGCCTATGCAACCAAATCGATTCAGGCTAGTGACATTATTTTCAGTTAATTCAAAGCTTTAGCAATTGCTGGCAAGGGCCAGTGATGTTATACACATGCTAGTTTCAATAAACTTAGGCGTTTTATCATGCACAAAACAGTAAAGAACCAGCATCAAATACTGAATAACATGTTTTATTGATTGGGCCCCTGAATGGGCAGAGTTTTTGTACACGGGATGTAACTCCTGGAAAGAGGAAGCTACGCACAGCAAATATACAAGTATGCACAAGAAGCATAAATATAATGACAAATCAAATTTGTACACATGTCGGCAACGGGGTGCAGACAAACACCACAAACTGATCCTCCTATGACTCATCCGACTCTAAGGCTTTCCCGGTATCCATACTTCCGAAGCGGTTGTATCTGATAATTGACTCCTCAGGTATTCCCCCACACTGATGCTCACTGCAATATCAAATTCGGACCGCAGTCATTCGCTTTTCAAATCCCTAACTTTTGCGTGAACTGCCCTTTACGGGTTTTCAGTTCACCGGGATACCTCTTTTTTCTGAAGCCGCCCAGTGTAGGTTTTCAACTTCGCGGGTGTACATTTTTCAATTTTATCCCTAACTTTTGCCCGAACCTTTCATTCTGTTTTTGGTTCGCCAGGATGCCCCATTTTTGCCTGGACTCTCTTTTTTCTGTCCAGCGGGTCTATTTTAAGCAAAGTATTTTTTAACTGCGTCCGAATTCACAGGTGACGTAAAGTCTTCACCGTCCATGGTGGACAACAACAACGCCCCTCCTGAAAAGACTTTCCTGACAACATATGGCCCTTCGTAGTTGGGGGTCCGCTTGCCCCTGTGATCTGCTTGCGGCGGGAGAATCCTTTTCAGCACAAGGTCGCCCGTCTGAAAGCTTCGCGGATGTATCTTCTTGTCATATGCTTTCTTCATTCGGCTCTGGTACAAACGACCGTATGCTAGAGAAGCTAGCCTCTTTTCATCCATCAAACTCAATTGGTTCAACCTGTCTTTTACCCATTCTGCCTCGTCCAGCTGAACGTCTCGCAATACCCTCAGAGAAGGGATCTCCACTTCCAATGGTAGTACCGCTTCCATTCCGTATACTAACGAGAACGGGGTTGCCCCGGTTGAGGTGCGTACCGTCGTACGATAACCGTGCAAAGCGAAAGGTAGCATCTCATGCCAATCCTTATAGGTCACCACCATTTTCTGTACGATCTTCTTGATATTCTTATTGGCCGCCTCGACAGCGCCATTCATCTTGGGTCGGTAAGGGGAGGAGTTGTGATGTTCGATCTTGAAATTCTGACAAAGCTCCTTCATCATTTTGTTATTCAGGTTTGAACCGTTGTCCGTGATTATCCGCTCGGGGATCCCATATCGGCAAATGATATCTCTCTTGATGAATCTGGCCACCACTTGCTTAGTTACATTTGCGTAAGACGCTGCTTCTACCCACTTGGTGAAATAATCGATTGCTACTAGAATGAACCGGTGCCCATTAGAAGACGTCGGCTCGATCTTTCCAATCATATCGATTCCCCACATCGAGAATGGCCATGGCGATGACATTACATTCAGAGGACTCGGAGGCACATGGATTTTATCATCATAGATTTGGCACTTGTGGCACTTCCTCGCAAACTTGAAACAGTCAGTTTCCATCGTCAGCCAAAAATAACCTGCCCGCAGCAGCTTTCTCGTCATAGCATGCCCACCAGCATGCGTACCAAAGGTACCCTCGTGTATTTCCTCCATGAGCAGCTTTGCCTCTTTCTCGTCTACACAACGCAACAACACCAAGTCGTGGTTTCTTCTGTATAAGACACCGTCCGGATTCAAATAGAAATTACCCGCTAATCTCCTGAGAGTCTTCTGATCTTGACTGGATGCCCCAGCCGGATACTCTTTATCAAAATACCACGGTTTGTCGTTGGATGCTTCATCAATAGCAAATACGAAAGCTGGTCTGTCAAGCCGAGAGATAATGATTCGGGGAGCCTCGTTCCAGAAGTTGACTTTGTACATGGAAGACAAAGTGGCGAGAGCGTCAGCCATTTGATTCTCTGCCCGCGGTACATGATGCAACTCAACCTTGTCGAAGAAAGGCAACAATCTCCTTGCATAGTTCATGTAATGTATCAAGTTGGGCTGACGTGTCTCCCACTCTCCTTTGATCTGATTCACCACCAGAGCTGAGTCTCCGTATACATCTAAATTCTTGATTCGTAAATCAATGGCTTCTTCAAGCCCCATTATACAAGCTTCGTATTCGGCCTCATTATTGGTAACGGCAAAGGTCAATCGGGCATTAAACGGGATGTGCGACCCGTGTGGCGTAGTGATGATTGCCCCTATTCCGCTACCGTAAGCATTTACAGCTCCGTCAAATATCATCTTCCATTTGGAACCCAACTCTGGTCCTTCGTCTGGCAACGACTCTTCACAATCTTTCATCTTTAGGTACATGATATCCTCGTCAGGAAAATCAAACCTCATCGATTGGTAATCTTCAATAGGCTGCTCAGCCAAGTACTCAGACAGCACACTCCCCTTTATAGCCTTTTGCGAGACATATTGAATGTCATATTCAGTCAAGACCATCTGCCAACGGGCAATTCTCCCTGACAATGCCTGCTTTTCGAATATATATTTGATAGGATCCATCTTCGAGATGAGCATGGTTGTATGATCCAGCATGTATTGCCTCAAACGCTTGGCGGCCCAGGCTAGCGCGCAACAAGTTTTCTCAAGCATTGAATATCGAGATTCACAGTCTGTAAATTTCTTACTCAAATAGTAGATCGCATGCTCTTTTCTCCCTGTCTCGTCGTGCTGACCGAGAACACAACCTATGCTTCCCTCAAGAACCGTCAAATACATGATCAAGGGTCTCCCTGCCACCGGGGGTATCAAAATAGGAGGCTCCTGCAAATACTGCTTTATTTTATCGAACGCCTTTTGACAATTTTCGTTCCATGTTACAGCTTGATCTTTCTTCAACAGCTTGAACAATGGTTCACACGTAGTAGTTAGGTGAGATATGAACCGGGCGATGTAGTTCAACCTCCCTAAAAACCCGCGCACCTCTTTCTCTGTTTTAGGCGTCGGCATTTCTTGAATCCCTTTTATTTTAGCAGGATCGACCTCTATTCCTCTTTCGCTTACGATAAACCCCAGTAGTTTACCCGATCTCACCCAAAATGTGCATTTGTTAGGGTTCAGCCTCAGCCTGAACTTCCTAAGCCTCTTAAACAACTTCAGCAGATTTACCAGATGCTCTTCCTCCGTCTGGGATTTGGCAATCATATCGTCAACATAAACTTCGATCTCTTTATGCATCATATCATGGAAAAGAGTCGTCATCGCACGCTGATATGTTGCCCCAGCATTTTTCAAACCAAAGGGCATCACTTTGTAGCAGAATGTTCCCCAGGGTGTTATGAAAGTGGTTTTCTCCATATCCTCTGGCGCCATTTTAATCTGATTATAGCCTGAAAAGCCATCCATGAAGGAGAATACGGAGTATTGAGCAGTATTATCAACTAGCACGTCAATATGAGGAAGCGGAAAATCGTCTTTTGGGCTTGCTTTATTCAAATCTCTATAATCCACGCACATCCGAACCTTGCCATCTTTCTTTGGCACTGGTACGATGTTAGCAACCCATGAGGGATATTTTGTCACAGCCAGGAAACCAGCGTCCCACTGTTTTTGAACTTCCTCTTTGATCTTCACTGCCATATCTGGTCGAGTTCTGCGAAGCTTTTGTTTGACTGGCGGGCATTCTTCTTTCAGTGGCAGACGGTGGACAACCATATCTGTATCGAGCCCTGGCATATCTTCATACGACCAAGCGAATACATCACTATACTCTCGGAGCATTTCAACCAGTCTTCACTTGATATCGCTTTGTAGTGCGGCTCCGATACGAATATTCTTCTCAACCCCTTCCGACCCCAAGTTGATAATTTCGATGACCTCGTCGTGAGGCAGAATGGCTCTTTCCTCTTGCTTCACTAACCAAGACAGTTCTTCAGGAACGTCACTATCTTCGACAACCTCTTCTTTGGCCTGAAATACCGGGTGCTCAAAGTCGGGACGAGTCATAGGTGGTTCAAGGATGTCATCTGAAAATGTTATCCTGCAAAAGGAATGGTTAAGTGCTTCAAAATGCGTATAAAGCGAATAACCACGTTGCCATTTTATTGAAAAATATAAAACAAGAAAGACAGAGATTACAGTATTTGCACATGAAGAAACGCCATTTATTTAATGATTAACCCGCAATGTTCATAACAACACAGCCCTAAGCAGATCATGATGCCCCGGGCAAGACATCAGATTATTCAACAATCAATAAAGCAAAGCATTACTATTTAAGAGTCACAGGAACAAGCTCCTGAATAGACCAGTTGCACAGTCCTTGTCCTGGCGTGCTTGGCTGAACCCAGGCATCCATATCACAGTCGCTGTCTCCTTCGTCAGACTCCGAAGCAGCATTGATGGTTTCATGACATACTCCACTGGCAGAGATGGTAATTGGCCCTCTGAAACGGGGTGCTCCCACAGCGGGTGCTGACGACGACGGTTGGTATCCCAGCCCGAACCGGTCTATCTTCACAGGAATATCCAGCACTTTGCCCCAGCCCTTTGCTTCTCCTGCCTCCACTAGAGCTTGAGCTTCTTTATACGATGAGACGGCTATCTCTGACACCTTGCTCGGCCCGGGACCTTTGTCCTTGATACGCAAACCTTCAAATGCCTGGCAGGGCGTCTCGTGGATCTCTCCGTCGACCTCCACATATTTAAATGACGATAGATGGCTGACCAAGATGTCTTCTTCTCCGCATACGGTGACTACGCTGTCTCCGACCATATATTTCAATTTCTGATGCAGGGTAGACGTGACTGCCCCAGCCCCATGAATCCAGGGTCGTCCGAGCAGGCAGCTATACACAGGCTGTATATCCATGATATAGAATTCAGTGGCGAACACCTCCGGCCCTACTTGCAGGGGCAATGTTATCGATCCAAAGACTGTTCTTCGCGTGCCATCAAATGCTCTAACTACCAAGTCACTGGGCGTGCACAGGATTCCTCTGACATCCAGCTTCATCATCGCTTTCTTAGGCATCACATTCAGAGACGATCCGGTGTCGACCAATACATGCGACATTACTGATCCTCTACATTCGACAAATATGTGCAGCGCCATATTATGATCCCTCCCTTTAGGGGTCAAATCGAAGCCGGTAAAGCCTAAGTTGTGGCCTGCATTCACATGTGCCAACACTCCTTCCAGCTGATTCACGGAGACGTCTTGGGGTACAAAGGAAGTATCCAGGACTTTCAACAAAGCATTTCTGTGAGCTTCCGAACACAAGAGCAATGACAAGATGGATATTTTGGACGGCGTTTGCTGCAGATGCTCCACAATCTTATAATCACTTTTTCGAATCAAGCGCATGAACTCTTCTACGTCTTTCGATGCCGCTTCTTTTTCGCTTGCTTGCACTGGGACATTCTCAACCATCTTCCCTTTTCCTTTCGTTAGTCTTTCGGCCTCGACTTCAGGTGATATAAAGATCCTACCACTCCTTGTCATGCCTCCTGAACCAACAACATTGTCTACAGTCTCGGCTGGCTGCTTATTAACATCAATCTTTATCCCGTCACAATACACCTCCAACCCATATGACCAGGGGACTACTCTTGTGTTCTCGTACGGGATCGGTCCGGCCTTAGTTATGGTGATCGGTGGTCGCTGGATCGGTGTTGCTATAGTGATTGTCTTCCGAGGAATCGTTACAGTGGCCACATCACTCTGATCATCTGCTACTGCCCCTGCAGGCTCTTCAGTTGCTGCTCGGTCAAACTGCAATGTGCCTCCATCAATTAAAGCCTGGATGCCTTTCTTCAGATCATCACACCCCCCAGCTAGGGTCCAGCATTCTAAGCAATACTCGTCACATCCTGGATAAACACCCCCTTGCAGCAATCTGCTTTTTATCTCTCTCAGCGGCGTCTTTAAATCGTCGACATTCATAATCAGATTCAACCCTTCCTCTGTCAGAATGGCGTTTGCCCCATGATTGGGCATGGGTTTCTGCACTATATTCGGACCCGTCGTTCCGAAATTGATAGTCTTATTGTCCAAAAGATCCTGCACAACGTGCTTAAAAGCATGGCAACCTTCTATATCGTGGCCCGGAGCCCCAGAATGAAACTCACAGTGCCTGCCTGCATCATAACCATACGGAGGAGTTCCCGTTATCGGTGCCAGAGTTCTCTTCTCTACCAGGTTCAAACCTAACAATGTCTGCAATAAATCTGCATATGTTGAGGGAGGCTTCTCAAATACTCTTCTCGGTTTACCACCTTGGAATCTTCGCTGAGCCTGCTGCGCACCCTGCTGAGGCTGCGGCTGCTGCTGCTGTTGCAATTGTTGTTGCTGAAGCGGTTGTTGTGGTTGAAGTGGTTGTTGCTGATATGGGATAGTAACACTCGCCACTTGCTGCGGCTGATGATATTGGTTTCGTCCCCTGCCTCGGCCTCGGCCTCGGCCTCCGAATACCGCGCTTGCCTCGCCCTGACGGCGCCCACCAAAAGCCTTCCTATTACTGCCAGATGCAGTTGATTCCTCAGCCTGGAACTTTCCTTGCTTAATGAACTTGATGATTACTTCTGTATGCAACAAATATGACTCCAAAGCTTTGAATCTCTCAATTCCAAAATTTATGCTTCTTGAATGATGAACTTGCACAGCTCGAGTCTTCCTCCAATTTCACCAATCTTGATGTGAATTATGATGCTTGGATGATGATGATGAAGATTCAATCAGAAAATGTGAAGATTGATGGGAATTTGGGAGAGTTTGTGATGCTTTTGCAAATTGGAGAAAGTGTGTATAACTTGGGGTTTTGAGAAAATATAATCACCAACCATGGCATGAACCATCTCATATCAATATATAGGTGTCCTTAGAACCTCCTAGAAACTTGGAGAAGCTTCCCTTGCATTCTTTCCTTTGGATTTGGCTTATGTATCTTCCATTACAAGTAACCATGAATAACTCCCAAAATGTGAACTAAGCTCAAAATTCTACTTTAGCCAATGTCTTTAAAATGATCTTTCCATTCAAAATGACCTATAATTTTGCTTCATTTGGCCAAAATATGAAAAATCTCATTTTTAAGTCCATTTTTATTCATTAAATCCAACAATTTTGAAACCTTCTGCTATGAATCTTTCCAATCTCTCATGGTCACTTTTCTAGACTCAAAATGTCATTTTTAACAAGTTTGATGTTGTAAAGTTTTCCATTTGAGGCCTCCTTGTATGAGTTTTGGGCATAGGCTAAGAATGACCTGTAATTCTCAAATGACCAAAATACCCTTTGCTTGCCAAGACCATAAGTAGAGTTCCACAAATCATATGAAGGCATACTATACCATTATAGAAAGCTAAGACAATGAGGAACAATTCTTATGTTGGCCGGAAATTCATTTGAAATCTCCTTGAGGGGTAAAAATAGCTTGGAAGTCAAGTCACTTTCACAGACAAAACTTCAGATACCTCAGATGACCTGTAACTTGCAAGGACCATAACTTGAGTTATATAAATCTCCTTAATGTCTTCCACCACTCAAATTAAAGGTCTTGAGATCCTCTACAAGTTCCATGTTGGCCAAGGATACATTTGAAGCTTGCATTTTGACTTAACTTGCTTGGAAATTTGACCTAAACTATGGGATTTTACATAGAAACCCTAATTTAGCACCTCCTCTTCTCCTTGATTTCTCTTGATTTCTTCTTGGCATATCACCATATCCTTATTCTTCATGTCAAATGATGAACCCCGCATATCTTCAATAGCCCTCAATGCCTTTCAATCAATCCTTTGACCTAGGGTTGACCCAGATGAAACCCTAGTTGACTGTCTTCCTCCACAACTCTTGTGACCATATCAATGACTTGTCTCCTTCTTCAGATGACTTTATAAGTCTCCCATGATGTCTAGATACTCCCCATGCCTTCAATTCACAGCTCATACTTTCCTTATTGATCCCCAGATACACTCAATTAGGAGATGTACTCAATGCTTGATCTAATGACTTCTCCAACTTTCAAATTCTTTTCTGATGACATGAAGGAGATTGAATTTGAATGATAACCTCTTGATAGGCCTCTAGAGATGAGAATAATGGTTGGTCCCCTGTTGAATGATTGGCTATACTTGTGCTATGCAGATGAGTAACTTATGTACATGAATCTATATGCAAATGCTAATGATATTGAAGCATAAACCAAGTGAATAAGGTTGAGCAAATTTTTAGGGTGCAACAGCTGCCCCTATTCAAGCGACTTGGACCCGATTGGGTGAAGAGCCCGGAGCCTTCAGACATTCATGGTACGAGACGGTTGAATATTTAGAACACGAAAATTTGCCAACCACAGAAATAAACTGCGCCACTGTTTGGGGAACGACCATTCATCAGCTGAATCTGACTGCTATGACTATCAACTGATCCATTAGCGACCGTGCTGGGGATGACTCGTCTTTTCCACCAAGAATAGATCGTCCACGTTAGGAATAAACTCTTGTCCACGTTAGGAATAACATTTTTCCACGTTAGGAATGCAACTTTCTTTCCACGTAAGGAATACCCGTTCCACGTTAGGAATAACACCGTCCACGTTAGGACTCACCTTTCCACGTAAGGAATAACCTTTTTCTTTTCCATGTAAGGAAACATTTTTCCACGTAAGGAATCTCCATCTCTTTCCACGTAAGGAATCAATCTTTCCACGTAAGGAATTTTCATCGTTCCACGTAAGGAATCATATCTTTCCACGTAAGGAATCTCCATCGTTCGATTTGTCCATGTAAGGACTCCAATCTTTCCACGTAAGGAATCAACTTCTTTTCCACGTAAGGAATGCATCTCTTTCCACGTAAGGAATACTTTCTTTTCCACGTTAGGAATACCATTTCTTCTGAATCCGTCCACGTCAGGACTAAACTTTCCACGTAAGGAATCTATCTTCTTCTTCCACGTTAGGAATAACTTCTTTGATCTGTCCGCGTCAGGACTAAACTCTTCCACGTCAGGAATAATCTCTTTCTTTCCACGTCAGGAATACGAACTTTCCACGTTAGGAATAACTTGATATGTCCACGTCAGGACTCGCCTCTTGACTTACTGAGAAAATAAAACTTGTCCACGTCAGGACTCATGCACCTTTGACCCACTGGGGAAGTGAGACTTTGTCCACGTCAGGACTCACATCTCAACCTGTTGAAGTAATAGGACCTGTCCACGTCAGGACTTGCGCGTCTTCAACTTGCTGGGGAAATAAACCTCGTCCACGTCAGGATACAAACTTTGCCACCAACACGAAGAAAGATAAATCTGTCCATGTAAGGACTCTCGTATCTTGCCATCGCGAAGAACTACAAACTCGTCCATGTCAGGACGCACATTTCACCATTACGAATAAAGCTATCTGCTGGAAATAAATGGTCCACGTCAGGACTCCAACACGAAGAGTAATCAACCTTGTCAACGTTATGACTCCACACTCAATCAATACCGAGAACTCGAATCTGTCCACGTTAGGACTAACACATATCGTCAACTTGAGGAAATGTCCACGTCAGGACTCCACATTCCAACAATCCTGAAAAACCGAACCTGCCCACGTTAGGACTAGCACCTCCCATCAGCCCGGGGAATTAAAACTGTCCACGTTAGGACTCCGCTTTTCTAGCACGAAGAAAACCTGTCAAGAAATTGTCCCCATCAGGGCTCATTTCTCCATCGATCCCAAACCACAAACTTCTTAGCACTGACGTGACAGCAACTTCGGAGCTGACTCTACTGGAGATATCTGAAAACCAAACTACTGGATGCCTGCTCTGATAACCGGCGGTAGCCTCTGAAATTCTGGTTCATGAAACCTTTTAATGGTGACGTAACAACAACTTTGAAAGAAACAATCCGCTGGTCGGACTAGAGAAACTCCAACAAGAAACCCTGGCGGGAAATAAGTAACTCTGCTTGGGGACAAAGAGAGACTTATCCTGATAACTCTGTGGGGAGTAGTGCCAAAGCTGACACTTCGTTGAATGCCTCATGCCGAGACTTCGAATGCTTGGTGATTCATCTGAGCAAAAGCTCTCTCTACCTGCAAGAGAAACGATACTCGAAGCAAACGGTTAGCCAACCTGGTTTATGTTTCAAAATGCATGCGTTTGACAATGATGCAATGCTCCATTCGACATGGAAACGCTACGCTTTTTTTCATTTGGTGGATGCGAGTATGACACGATATGCCCATGCAAATGCAGACTCGAACTGCTGGGTACCGAAACTGCTTCAGCAAAATAAATGCTGAAGATAATGCCAACTCCACTGGGGATAGCCAGATGCTACGGAATTATTCCAACAAAATAAATGCTGGAAGGATGAAGTCGACTCAGCTGGAAATTGGGAACTTGAACCAAACACCTCGTTGAAGTAACACCCTGCTGGGGACTATAACTCTGCTGGAGAATAGCAGATGCGCCTGATATGATTGAACTTCTGCTGGAAAGTGGACGGATATCACACGGTATTTTGACAAAATAAATGCCTGGGCGCACCACCAACTTTGCCTGGGAGAGTCTTAATCTTCAAATTCCACTGGGAGGAATGAAAATACTCGCTGAAAAGAGAACTCCACTGGGGGATGGAATGATTCTCTTGGGGAAAATTAACTGACTCCGCTGGGGAAGAGTAGATGACCCTGCGGGGAAAGGTAAACTGCATGAGTACAGCTCACCGATATTAATCTTCCGAGGCTAGCCCACTCTGCTTGAGATAAGGAATCCTTCCGGGGAACACCACACTGTCTGAATACAGCCTACAATATTTGAGTCGTCAATTCTGCTGAGGATAAATGACTTTATTGGAGGATGTCCTTCGAAATAAGCTACGACTAGCTGGGGAATTCAATCCTTCTTCAGGAGGCACCTGCATGATCTGCGTGGGGGTCGAGTCTTTCGTTATTGCAATCTTTTTATCATCTTCCTCGTACGGCTATAAAACCTGCAACAACACAAACAGGACAAGACAAGCCTATGCAACCAAATCGATTCAGGCTAGTGACATTATTTTCAGTTAATTCAAAGCTTTAGCAATTGCTGGCAAGGGCCAGTGATGTTATACACATGCTAGTTTCAATAAACTTAGGCGTTTTATCATGCACAAAACAGTAAAGAACCAGCATCAAATACTGAATAACATGTTTTATTGATTGGGCCCCTGAATGGGCAGAGTTTTTGTACACGGGATGTAACTCCTGAAAAGAGGAAGCTACGCACAGCAAATATACAAGTATGCACAAGAAGCATAAATATAATGACAAATCAAATTTGTACACATGTCGGCAACGGGGTGCAGACAAACACCACAAACTGATCCTCCTATGACTCATCCGACTCTAAGGCTTTCCCGGTATCCATACTTCCGAAGCGGTTGTATCTGATAATTGACTCCTCAGGTATTCCCCCACACTGATGCTCACTGCAATATCAAATTCGGACCGCAGTCATTCGCTTTTCAAATCCCTAACTTTTGCGTGAACTGCCCTTTACGGGTTTTCAGTTCACCGGGATACCTCTTTTTTCTGAAGCCGCCCAGTGTAGGTTTTCAACTTCGCGGGTGTACATTTTTCAATTTTATCCCTAACTTTTGCCCGAACCTTTCATTCTGTTTTTGGTTCGCCAGGATGCCCCATTTTTGCCTGGACTCTCTTTTTTCTGTCCAGCGGGTCTATTTTAAGCAAAGTATTTTTTAACTGCGTCCGAATTCACAGGTGACGTAAAGTCTTCACCGTCCATGGTGGACAACAACAACGCCCCTCCTGAAAAGACTTTCCTGACAACATATGGCCCTTCGTAGTTGGGGGTCCACTTGCCCCTGTGATCTGCTTGCGGCGGGAGAATCCTTTTCAGCACAAGGTCGCCCGTCTGAAAGCTTCGCGGATGTATCTTCTTGTCATATGCTTTCTTCATTCGGCTCTGGTACAAACGACCGTATGCTAGAGAAGCTAGCCTCTTTTCATCCATCAAACTCAATTGGTTCAACCTGTCTTTTACCCATTCTGCCTCGTCCAGCTGAACGTCTCGCAATACCCTCAGAGAAGGTATCTCCACTTCCAATGGTAGTACCGCTTCCATTCCGTATACTAACGAGAACGGGGTTGCCCCGGTTGAGGTGCGTACCGTCGTACGATAACCGTGCAAAGCGAAAGGTAGCATCTCATGCCAATCCTTATAGGTCACCACCATTTTCTGTACGATCTTCTTGATATTCTTATTGGCCGCCTCGACAGCGCCATTCATCTTGGGTCGGTAAGGGGAGGAGTTGTGATGTTCGATCTTGAAATTCTGACAAAGCTCCTTCATCATTTTGTTATTCAGGTTTGAACCGTTGTCCGTGATTATCCGCTCGGGGCTCCCATATCGGCAAATGATATCTCTCTTGATGAATCTGGCCACCACTTGCTTAGTTACATTTGCGTAAGACGCCGCTTCTACCCACTTGGTGAAATAATCGATTGCTACTAGAATGAACCGGTGCCCATTAGAAGACGTCGGCTCGATCTTTCCAATCATATCGATTCCCCACATCGAGAATGGCCATGGCGATGACATTACATTCAGAGGACTCAGAGGCACATGGATTTTATCATCATAGATTTGGCACTTGTGGCACTTCCTCGCAAACTTGAAATAGTCAGTTTCCATCGTCAGCCAAAAATAACCTGCCCGCAGCAGCTTTCTCGTCATAGCATGCCCACCAGCATGCGTACCAAAGGTACCCTCGTGTATTTCCTCCATGAGCAGCTTTGCCTCTTTCTCGTCTACACAACGCAACAACACCAAGTCGTGGTTTCTTCTGTATAAGACACCGTCCGGATTCAAATAGAAATTACCCGCTAATCTCCTGAGAGTCTTCTGATCTTGACTGGATGCCCCAGCCGGATACTCTTTATCAAAATACCACGGTTTGTCGTCGGATGCTTCATCAATAGCAAATACGAAAGCTGGTCTGTCAAGCCGAGAGATAATGATTCGGGGAGCCTCGTTCCAGAAGTTGACTTTGTACATGGAAGACAAAGTGGCGAGAGCGTCAGCCATTTGATTCTCTGCCCGCGGTACATGATGCAACTCAACCTTGTCGAAGAAAGGCAACAATCTCCTTGCATAGTTCATGTAATGTATCAAGTTGGGCTGACGTGTCTCCCACTCTCCTTTGATCTGATTCACCACCAGAGTTGAGTCTCCGTATACATCTAAATTCTTGATTCGTAAATCAATGGCTTCTTCAAGCCCCATTATACAAGCTTCGTATTCGGCCTCATTATTGGTAACGGCAAAGGTCAATCGGGCATTAAACGGGATGTGCGACCCGTGTGGCGTAGTGATGATTGCCCCTATTCCGCTACCGTAAGCATTTACAGCTCCGTCAAATATCATCTTTCATTTGGAACCCAACTCTGGTCCTTCGTCTGGCAACGGCTCTTCACAATCTTTCATCTTTAGGTACATGATATCCTCGTCAGGAAAATCAAACCTCATCGATTGGTAATCTTCAATAGGCTGCTCAGCCAAGTACTCAGACAGCACACTCCCCTTTATAGCCTTTTGCGAGACATATTGAATGTCATATTCAGTCAAGACCATCTGCCAACGGGCAATTCTCCCTGACAATGCCTGCTTTTCGAATATATATTTGATAGGATCCATCTTCGAGATGAGCATGGTTGTATGATCCAGCATGTATTGCCTCAAACGCTTGGCGGCCCAGGCTAGCGCGCAACAAGTTTTCTCAAGCATTGAATATCGAGATTCACAGTCTGTAAATTTCTTACTCAAATAGTAGATCGCATGCTCTTTTCTCCCTGTCTCGTCGTGCTGACCGAGAACACAACCCATGCTTCCCTCAAGAACCGTCAAATACATGATCAAGGGTCTCCCTGCCACCGGGGGTATCAAAATAGGAGGCTCCTGCAAATACTGCTTTATTTTATCGAACGCCTTTTGACAATTTTCGTTCCATGTTACAGCTTGATCTTTCTTCAACAGCTTGAACAATGGTTCACACGTAGTAGTTAGGTGAGATATGAACCGGGCGATGTAGTTCAACCTCCCTAAAAACCCGCGCACCTCTTTCTCTGTTTTAGGCGTCGGCATTTCTTGAATCGCTTTTATTTTAGCAGGATCGACCTCTATTCCTCTTTCGCTTACGATAAACCCCAGTAGTTTACCCGATCTCACCCCAAAGGTGCATTTGTTAGGGTTCAGCCTCAGCCTGAACTTCCTAAGCCTCTTAAACAACTTCAGCAGATTTACCAGATGCTCTTCCTCCGTCTGGGATTTGGCAATCATATCGTCAACATAAACTTCGATCTCTTTATGCATCATATCATGGAAAAGAGTCGTCATCGCACGCTGATATGTTGCCCCAGCATTTTTCAAACCAAAGGGCATCACTTTGTAGCAGAATGTTCCCCAGGGTGTTATGAAAGTGGTTTTCTCCATATCCTCTGGCGCCATTTTAATCTGATTATAGCCTGAAAAGCCATCCATGAAGGAGAATACGGAGTATTGAGCAGTATTATGAACTAGCACGTCAATATGAGGAAGCGGAAAATCGTCTTTTGGGCTTGCTTTATTCAAATCTCTATAATCCACGCACATCCGAACCTTGCCATCTTTCTTTGGCACTGGTACGATGTTAGCAACCCATGAGGGATATTTTGTCACAGCCAGGAAACCAGCGTCCCACTGTTTTTGAACTTCCTCTTTGATCTTCACTGCCATATCTGGTCGAGTTCTGCGAAGCTTTTGTTTGACTGGCGGGCATTCTTCTTTCAGTGGCAGACGGTGGACAACCATATCTGTATCGAGCCCTGGCATATCTTCATACGACCAAGCGAATACATCACTATACTCTCGGAGCATTTCAACCAGTCTTCACTTGATATCGCTTTGTAGTGCGGCTCCGATACGAATATTCTTCTCAACCCCTTCCGACCCCAAGTTGATAATTTCGATGACCTCGTCGTGAGGCAGAATGGCTCTTTCCTCTTGCTTCACTAACCAAGACAGTTCTTCAGGAACGTCACTATCTTCGACAACCTCTTCTTTGGCCTGAAATACCGGGTGCTCAAAGTCGGGACGAGTCATAGGTGGTTCAAGGATGTCATCTGAAAATGTTATCCTGCAAAAGGAATGGTTAAGTGCTTCAAAATGCGTATAAAGCGAATAACCACGTTGCCATTTTATTGAAAAATATAAAACAAGAAAGACAGAGATTACAGTATTTGCACATGAAGAAACGCCATTTATTTAATGATTAACCCGCAATGTTCATAACAACACAGCCCTAAGCAGATCATGATGCCCCGGGCAAGACATCAGATTATTCAACAATCAATAAAGCAAAGCATTACTATTTAAGAGTCACAGGAACAAGCTCCTGAATAGACCAGTTGCACAGTCCTTGTCCTGGCGTGCTTGGCTGAACCCAGGCATCCATATCACAGTCGCTGTCTCCTTCGTCAGACTCCGAAGCAGCATTGATGGTTTCATGACATACTCCACTGGCAGAGATGGTAATTGGCCCTCTGAAACGGGGTGCTCCCACAGCGGGTGCTGATGACGACGGTTGGTATCCCAGCCCGAACCGGTCTATCTTCACAGGAATATCCAGCACTTTGCCCCAGCCCTTTGCTTCTCCTGCCTCCACTAGAGCTTGAGCTTCTTTATACGATGAGACGGCTATCTCTGACACCTTGCTCGGCCCGGGACCTTTGTCCTTGATACGCAAACCTTCAAATGCCTGGCAGGGCGTCTCGTGGATCTCTCCATCGACCTCCACATATTTAAATGACGATAGATGGCTGACCAAGATGTCTTCTTCTCCGCATACGGTGACTACGTTGTCTCCGACCATATATTTCAATTTCTGATGCAGGGTAGACGTGACTGCCCCAGCCCCATGAATCCAGGGTCGTCCGAGCAGGCAGCTATACACAGGCTGTATATCCATGATATAGAATTCAGTGGCGAACACCTCCGGCCCTACTTGCAGGGGCAATGTTATCGATCCAAAGACTGTTCTTCGCGTGCCATCAAATGCTCTAACTACCAAGTCACTGGGCGTGCACAGGATTCCTTTGACATCCAGCTTCATCATCGCTTTCTTAGGCATCACATTCAGAGACGATCCGGTGTCGACCAATACATGCGACATTACTGATCCTCTACATTCGACAGATATGTGCAGCGCCATATTATGATCCCTCCCTTTAGGGGTCAAATCGAAGCCGGTAAAGCCTAAGTTGTGGCCTGCATTCACATGTGCCAACACTCCTTCCAACTGATTCACGGAGACGTCTTGGGGTACAAAGGAAGTATCCAGGACTTTCAACAAAGCATTTCTGTGAGCTTCCGAACACAAGAGCAATGACAAGATGGATATTTTGGACGGTGTTTGCTGCAGATGCTCCACAATCTTATAATCACTTTTTCGAATCAAGCGCATGAACTCTTCTACGTCTTTCGATGCCGCTTCTTTTTCGCTTGCTTGCACTGGGACATTCTCAACCATCTTCCCTTTTCCTTTCGCTAGTCTTTCGGCCTCGACTTCAGGTGATATAAAGATCCTACCACTCCTTGTCATGCCTCCTGAACCAACAACATTGTCTACAGTCTCGGCTGGCTGCTTATTAACATCAATCTTTATCCCGTCACAATACACCTCCAACCCATATGACCAGGGGACTGCTCTTGTGTTCTCGTACGGGATCGGTCCGGCCTTAGTTATGGTGATCGGTGGTCGCTGGATCGGTGTTGCTATAGTGATTGTCTTCCGAGGAATCGTTACAGTGGCCACATCACTCTGATCATCTGCTACTGCCCCTGCAGGCTCTTCAGTTGCTGCTCGGTCAAACTGCAATGTGCCTCCATCAATTAAAGCCTGGATGCCTTTCTTCAGATCATCACACCCCCCAGCTAGGGTCCAGCATTCTAAGCAATACTCGTCACATCCTGGATAAACACCCCCTTGCAGCAATCTGCTTTTTATCTCTCTCAGCGGCGTCTTTAAATCGTCGACATTCATAATCAGATTCAACCCTTCCTCTGTCAGAATGGCGTTTGCCCCATGATTGGGCATGGGTTTCTGCACTATATTCGGACCCGTCGTTCCGAAATTGATAGTCTTATTGTCCAAAAGATCCTGCACAACGTGCTTAAAAGCATGGCAACCTTCTATATCGTGGCCCGGAGCCCCAGAATGAAACTCACAGTGCCTGCCTGCATCATAACCATACGGAGGAGTTCCCGTTATCGGTGCCAGAGTTCTCTTCTCTACCAGGTTCAGACCTAACAATGTCTGCAATAAATCTGCATATGTTGAGGGAGGCTTCTCAAACACTCTTCTCGGTTTACCACCCTGGAATCTTCGCTGAGCCTGCTGCGCACCCTGCTGAGGCTGCGGCTGCTGCTGCTGTTGCAATTGTTGTTGCTGAAGCGGTTGTTGTGGTTGTTGCTGATATGGGATAGTAACACTCGCCACTTGCTGCGGCTGATGATATTGGTTTCGTCCCCTGCCTCGGCCTCGGCCTCGGCCTCCGAATACCGCGCTTGCCTCGCCCTGACGACGCCCACCAAAAGCCTTCCTATTACTGCCAGATGCAGTTGATTCCTCAGCCTGGAACTTTCCTTGCTTAATGTTACGTTCAATCTTTTCTCCCATCAGAATTAAGTCTGAGAAACTGGCCAGAGATGTATGAAACAACATATCATGAAACAAGCCTGTGAATGTGCCGACGAACATGTCATTCATGTCCTTGTCTTCTAAAGGAGGGCGGACCCTGGCAGCCATATCGCGCCACCTTTGCGCGTACTCTTTAAAGCTCTCCCCCTTCTTCTGAGACAGCCCTATCAATTGGACCCGATTGGGCGCCAAGTCGCTGTTATACTTGTAGTGAGCTACAAATGCCTCTGCCAATTGCTTCCATGTCTTGATATTAGTTGGCTCCAACCCCATTTACCACTCTAGGGAAGGGCCTTACAAACTATCCTGAAAGAAATGCATTAGCATTCTCTCATCGGTTGAGTATGCAGACATCTTTCTGTAATAAGCCCGCACGTGCACTTTCGGACAGGTGTCCCCTTTATACTTATCAAACGCAGGAGCTTTGAATTTGATTGGCACCCTCAAGCTAGGTACCAGACCCATTGTTGCCATGTCCAAGCCCACAGCACTTTGGTTCAGGACTCCCCTCATCTGCTCTTCCAGCATTCTGATCTTCTGGGAGTCATCCATCGGCCCTTCGAAACCTCCACCGAAGAAAGCGTCCTCCTGCTGATCTTCTTGCCACATACCATTCCTAGCTCCATACCCATCATATCCATTATTACGGCCGACCCTGATCTGATTCATCACCGGACCTCGGCCTCTGTTGCCGTATCCCTGAACACCTCCCGCAGGCCCAAAAGCCATTAACCCATTGCCGTTTCCATTTCCGAAACCTCCATAGCCCTGATTGGCCACACCATAACCATCTTGCCCAAAACCTTGAGCATTGAAACCATACTTCCTAGCGTTATCGAATCCTTGATCATTGAACCCGAATCCAGCATTGCCAAAGCCGTTGCCTCCCATATTATCACCCAAGTTGACATCACCAAGCCCAACGTTATGGACAGCAGTCTCGTTCCCAACTCCGACGTTACCGTTCACAGCAGCGGTAGCGTTGTTGACATTAGCAGCAGGTATATTGACTACAGGTGGAGCCACTGGCGTGGGAGTGCCATCCCCATGAACAGTATCGACTCGCACAGACTGATGATCCTCATTACCGTGACCGGCGTTACGGGCCAACAGAGGTTGGACCATGGCTTGCAAATTCTCCTGACCTTTTGCAATAGCTTCCATGGTCTGCATAAAGAGAGCTAGCTTCTCGCGCACATCTTGCATCTCGTTCTGCATTTGATCCATGATTCTTCGACAGTTGGTGCGAGTGGAATAGCGGTGTGGGTGCTGATCTGCAATCCTGGAAAGTACCTGATACAGAGCAGGAAATAAGACACCATCCAAAGATTACCTGTAATGCAATATGAATATGAATGCAATGCAATGTGTGTCTGTGCATTAGGGAAATTCATTCCCCGATTCTAGTGTGAAGGTGCCGGTGCAGTGACAGTGCTATCAATATAAAGATCGAAGCTGAATCACAGAAAGCCTCATATATTGCATAGAAACCAATAAGCCAAGAATACAATATCACTGAGAGTACAATAAGAAGGCATGACCTCAACCAACAATCCTGGCGATGGTCAGCACTATGCAAATAAAGCATACAAGCTACTATATTAAATAATCAAACACCCCCATAAGTCTGGTACTCTTCTAGCAGCTTCTTGGTCTCCGGATGACTTGGTCGAGCAAGCAGCCCTTCAACAAGTTGGTTCCTTTTCTTAAGAACACGGCGTACGTCTTCAGCAGTTTCTTCCCATGCCCCCTCTCCGAAGCGATCCTCTAGTTTACGCTTCTGAGACACAGCTTCATCTCTGCCTTTGATGGCCTTATTTAGTGCATTCTAGAGACTATACCGGGTCATCACTTCTTCTTCACACTTCTTGATGCTGGACTTCAACTGCTCTTCGAGGTCGGAAATTTGCTGCTTCAACTTATCCTCCCTCTTCTTATTGTTGGTGAGCGTGGCATTCCAGGTCTTATTGCAAGAAGAGATCTCTCGGTGAGCGATGTCAAGCGCTTTCTTCTTGGATTCAACCATGTCATGGGAGCTTCTGAACTCTTGCCCCAGACGTTCGCGCTTCTTCCTCTCCTCAGTCAACTCAGCCCCTAATCTGTTCATTAGCTCAATCTGCTGTTGGAAAGCATGGACGGCCTTGTTTTTCTCACTGCGTATCTGGGCTAGCTCCTGCTCTAACCCTTCGTTGATCTTCATCAAGGCTTCTTTTTCCTTCACAACTTGCTCGTAGGCTTCCCGAGAAACAGTAGTCGGCTCTGCTACCGGAATAGGAACAAGGACCGGTGTATCTGGAAATGGCATCCGCAACTGACTTTCTCTCTCCTGGATCCAAACCCTGTATGGTGCATAGGCCTGACAGTCATTTTTCCCTAACAACGGCTTCCCTCTTCGGTTAATACGCGTCCAGGCATGCTGCAACTTGGCCAATAATTCCCCCTTCAAATCTCCGGTGAAGTACAGAGATTCCTGTACTTCTTCCTCCTTTGGCGGGTTCTTCAGCGCATATCCGAACTGACGGACGAACAGAGAAGGGTTGTAATTGATACACCCCTTTCTTCCTATCAGCGGAACATTAGGGTACCCAGAACAACTGAAGATAAGCTCGGATCCCAGCAGATCTCTATCAAACCATTCGACGTCTTCGGAAGATAGCCTCATCAGGCGCTCTGACCAGCTAGCGGTGGTTGCAGTCTCCACAAAAGACCCCTTCATGGGAAGATGACTTTTGAACCACATATTCAGTAGAGGAGCACAACAGTAAACAACCTTTCCCCTTCTGTTTTCGTTCTTGTAGTGCAAGGAGTGGTAGAAGTCTCCGATCAACGTTGGCACTGGATTGCCGGCAGCAAATAGATGGAAAGCGTCCAAGTCTACGAAATTGGGCAAGTTAGGGAATAGCACAATCCCATAGATGCATAGAGCCAAAATAGAGTTGAAAACCACCCAACATCCGTTCTTGGCATACTCCTGAGCTTTGCCAACCAGGAAATCAAGAGAGAAACCTGAAACCCCGAGCCAAGAAGTCACTAACAATTCTGCAGCGTCCATATGCAAAGCTTTGGCTAAGTCCTCCATCTTGGGCTCAGCAGCAGAGTGAATAAAGGGAACCTTGTTCTGCACGGGTAACTCAGTAAACTCCACATACTCCTCAATGGTAGGCCCTAGAATGAAGTCAGCAAACGTAAAACATCTCAATGAGGGGTCATAGAACTGCATCAAGGTATATAGCCCGTTCATCTCATCAGCAGTGGGCTTGCAGACTAATCTCAGTAATCTCCCATGATTCATTCTGAAGCTTCTCCTAACCTCCTCATCAACAAGAGATATCAGACCAAGCAAAGAAGTAATATCAGGTGAAGGCAGCTTATACGCAACTGTTTTCCTCAAACCAGCCATAATCAACACTCAGAAGTCTGGGCACTAGAATCGGAGGATATGCAAATGCACCTGCAGCATAGACACACGTTAATGGGATGCAATGATAATGGGTATGCAAACAATGCAATGCAAATAACATGCAACAGGGACCAAATGCCGTAGCTGAATAGCCTGAACCATATCAAGAAGTCTCAGATAGACTCTATAGAAGTCCTCAACCCTGGTCTCAGATAGACCTAAAACAAAGCTCCAACAATGGTCTCTGATAGACCTCAAGCCATAACTCTCACTGGTCTCTGACAGACCTCAAAACTCTCCCACTAGTCTCTGACAGACCTCAGGACTCTCCAACTGGTCTCTGACAGACCTCAGAACACATCTCCAAATGGTCTCTGACAGACCTCATAACACATCTCTGCATGGTCTCTGACAGACCTCACATCTCCATAAATACCCAGGATCTCTGATCACGAAATAATCGGTATCTGAAGGTCTAGTTACCTGCATAACCCCAAACCCTCTCACAGGTGGATGTCCTAGTAACTGACAAAGGTATGGCATCCTATGCGGTCGTCGGTGTCACAGACTTTCAGGGTTGATGATACGATTCCCAGAAGGAGTGGCATCATCAAATCCCGAAGAGGCCTCACTTAGCCAACTTCCAAATGATCGGTTCCCGGAGTCGACAATTCAGCTGACCAACAACCCCTTCGACCCAAAGGGTAGAAAAAGAAGCCAACCAGAAGAACCTCGTCCGAGTGTAGATTTCATGAGACACTAATGCAAGCAAAGCCGGCACGCGCCCACTAATTTCTACTCTAATTCTAGGTGCACTCAAGCCCAGGTCCGGCTTATCTCTCAATCATAGAACCACCCATCACAACCCCAGAATACAACAATAATAATCAATATATATAAAGCTGAAAATAAAGGTCAGAAATATAAATCCATACAAAATCCTCGACGGGAAAACAAGCGCTAGGATTGACTCTCTCAAGGGACGTTGGATCCCAAATGCATAAGAACTATCGCAGTCCTTAGCAGCCAGGGGATGTTGAGTCCCCAGCAGAGTCGCCAGCTGTCGCTACTGCGAAAATCGGCGCCGGCTGAACAGAAGAGTCGCCACCATGCGTTATTTATCCCACGGGAGGGAAAGGAAACGCTCGAAGTAAACCTCGCAAAAACGGAAAGGTATGGTCATCGCAACCAAAACCTGGGTTCGGGAGTCGGTTACGCAAGGGGAAGGTATTAGCACCCCTCACGTCCGTCGTACTCGACGGGATCCACGCTTGTTTTCGGGTATGGATTGTTATTTCTATCTATTCTATAGGTCAAGGGTTAAAAGAAAATAAAAGGAAAATAAAATGACTCGGCAAAGTATCGCACTTTATGCCTACGTATTCCCGTCTGGAACGAGAAATCAGAGTCAACGCAGTTCGCCTACCTACGGGAAAGGAGGGGAAGGTTGCTCGCTAGGATATCGCATCATATGCCTACGTACTTCCACACTGCATGGAAGATCAGAGCAAACATAGTTCGGGCCACGTACGACACAGGTCTGTCTTGATTGATTTTTATTCCTTCTGAAAAAGGGTTTTCTGATTAGCAGTCCCAGCGGACAAAAAATGACGTTTTGATGAGTTCACATTCTTTTACGGAAGTAGTGTCTTTTATTGTGTTTGAAATCTTATTGTGTTTTTCTGTTTGTTTTGAGAAAGAAGAGACAAAACTCTAGCCTACGGTTGCGAAGGGAAACAAACTAACCTAATGTTATCATGCATGGGTTAAGACCTAGTGTCTATCATGCTCCTCTCTTGCACAGAGAGAAACAGAGATCCTAAGGGAATTGACAGGAACAGAAACAATAGCAGATATATACAGTAAAGCGGTAAAATGCATGGATGCAACAATACAAGCGAGGCAAGGGAGTCCCACTCAACCTCGAACCTAGAAAACAATAGGCAAAAGTGAACAGACTTCACTTTCAACCCAACAGGGTAAACAGCAAACAATACAGTCAAGAAAACCAATCAATACATCAAGAATGAATAACAACAGAAGAATAAACAGCATCAGCAGCTCTGCATCACACCAGTCTTTAAGTCATCTCCAATCAGCTACAAGCTTCAGCAAGCATCATTCTCCATCTCCACAGCTTTCCAGCAAGGGCTTTGGTCATTAATCTTCCATCTACAATGGCTTTTCTTCAAGTCTCAATTTCCAGGAGAAACATCAGTCAACAAGATGAAGTGAATGAATGTTAGACAGTTAATTACCTACCAAGGGTGGTTCATTAACTGTTAACATTAAACAGACAGTTTCCTCTCAAAAGTTCTATCTTTCAAATACATTCACTGATCCTTCCAAAGGAAGGAGGTGGATATTTGAAAGAGACTTTGAATCATAGAGAAAGGATGGATGCAGACAAGGCATTCCATGTTTGAGAAACAAGCCTTCTAATCTAGAGCTCTGCCTAGCTCCTAAACCCTAATCTCCTCAACAGCTGCTAGCAAGAATCTCCTCATCAACTCTGGAAGTTGGTCTTCAGTCTCTGGATCTCCAATGGCTTCATCATCATCAGTCTTCAGCTCCCCCAATTCCAAACAATCCCAGTACCCACACAGACAAACAATAATCCCCAGAGGGCACACCACACCAATCAATCAAATATAGACAGTAATACTAATAGCAGTAGGGGAATCCTAGTGACTTCTAAGGGGATCTATCCTATACCCATAACCCCTATAGTCCATACCCCAAAAAATCAAATGAAAATTTCCTAAAAGAATTAAACTATCTCACCTAGGTTGATTTAAAACCCTAATTTTATCCATGTTGTTCACACCTACACTAATCACCTAAAATTAACTCCTAAAAATAGGAACTAAATTGCATATACAAGTTGAATGTCTAAACTAAACAATCTAAAAAGAATGGATAAAAATATTGAAGCAACTATTAGAACAAAATTTATCAAAATCATGTATGAAATGAAACATCTAAAATAGGCATTTATTTGGAAAATATGGGGAAAATATCAAATAAAAAATAAAATGCAATTTTTATTTTTTTATAATTTTCTAGACATCTTGAAAAAATTAATGCAAAAAGAATCATTGAAAAATATGAAGTTTATGATTTATTATGATTTTTATAAAATGCATGAAAATGAAAAGAAATTAAAAATGACAAAATATGAATAAAAGGGGAGGGGGTGCCATCAGCAAGGGCGCCTAGTTGTTTTTCCCAGGTGGGCCACAGAGCAGGGGGTGTGAATATCAAAGGTACTGGGCCCAGCACACTTCAGAATTTAAACAAAAATCAAAAAAACTCAAAACGGTGCAGATAGCAATATTTCCAGTTGAATATTATTGGGCCTGCGCTTGGGAGGGTGTTATTAGCAATGAAAGTTTGAGCCCATTCAGAAACTTAAATGAAACGGGGCGTTTTGGTGCCTAGGGTTTCCCTCCGTTTCATCTTTAAACGTGGACCATTGGATCCAGTCTCAAGTCCAAGTCAACCGTGCAATCGTGTGGCTATGGTTCATCGTCTACCTTGGACAAACCCTAGGGTTTCAGACATCATCTCCATGCACGCACCTTCAACCATCCTGCTCTCACTCAATTCTCCATGAAAGCTCTCAATCCAAAGAGCAAAGTTGCTCTAAATTTCTCCCTCTACACAGCCATAACCACAACTCTCCTTAACACTCACTCAATCAACCAATTCGATAGAGATAACAGTTCTGATCCACCATGAACACCTGATATCAAACCTCTCCATTCTCTCTAAATCTTGTCCTAAACTCATCTACAACTTATGCTGATTATCACAAGCCAATAAACCAAGATTTTCATGCACTGAATCATGAGATATCAATCCAACCAGATTTTGCACTCCATAACCAAACTTCATGAAAGCTCTCCAAACTCACCAAATTAAGTCATCTATCCTATCTTAGCAATTCTACACTATCAAAACCTAATAACTCTAACTAAAACATGCAATTCGAGCAGGAAACATACCTGGTGCAATTGATGAAAACATGTACCAAATCCTCTTGATCCAAGGCTTGAAGTGAGTGCAAACTGATCAATGAACTTGATGATTACTTCTGTATGCAACAAATATGACTCCAAAGCTTTGAATCTCTCAATTCCAAAATTTATGCTTCTTGAATGATGAACTTGCACAGCTCGAGTCTTCCTCCAATTTCACCAATCTTGATGTGAATTATGATGCTTGGATGATGATGATGAAGATTCAATCAGAAAATGTGAAGATTGATGGGAATTTGGGAGATTTTGTGATGCTTTTGCAAATTGGAGAAAGTGTGTATAACTTGGGGTTTTGAGAAAATATAATCACCAACCATGGCATGAACCATCTCATATCAATATATAGGTGTCCTTAGAACCTCCTAGAAACTTGGAGAAGCTTCCCTTGCATTCTTTCCTTTGGATTTGGCTTATGTATCTTCCATTACAAGTAACCATGAATAACTCCCAAAATGTGAACTAAGCTCAAAATTCTACTTTATCCAATGTCTTTAAAATGATCTTTCCATTCAAAATGACCTATAATTTTGCTTCATTTGGCCAAAATATGAAAAATCTCATTTTTAAGTCCATTTTTATTCATTAAATCCAACAATTTTGAAACCTTGTGCTATGAATCTTTCCAATCTCTCATGGTCACTTTTCTAGACTCAAAATGTCATTTGGAACAAGTTTTATGTTGTAAAGTTTTCCATTTGAGGCCTCCTTGTATGAGTTTTGGGCATAGGCTAAGAATGACCTGTAATTCTCAAATGACCAAAATACCCTTTGCTTGCCAAGACCATAAGTAGAGTTCCACAAATCATATGAAGGCATACTATACCATTCTAGAAATCTAAGACAATGAGAAACAATTCTTATGTTGGCCAGAAATTCATTTGAAATCTCCTTGAGGGGTAAAAATAGCTTGGAAGTCAAGTCACTTTCACAGACAAAACTTCAGATACCTCAGATGACCTGTAACTTGCAAGGACCATAACTTGAGTTCTATAAATCTCCTTAATGTCTTCCACCACTAAAATTAAAGGTCTTGAGATCCTCTAAATGTTCCATGTTGGCCAAGGATCCATTTGAAGCTTGCATTTTGACTTATCTTGCTTGGAAATTTGACCTAAACTATGGGATTTTACATAGAAACCCTAATTTAGCACCTCCTCTTCTCCTTGATTTCTCTTGATTTCTTCTTGGCATATCACCATATCCTTATTCTTCATGTCAAATGATTAACCCCACATCTCTTGAATAGCCCTCAATGCCTTTCAATCAATCCTTTGACCTAGGGTTGACCCAGGGTTGACCCAGATGAAACCCTAGTTGACTGTCTTCCTCCACAACTCTTGTGACCATATCAATGACTTGTCTCCTTCTTCAGATGACTTTCTAAGTCTCCCATGATGTCTAGATACTCCCCATGCCTTCAATTCACAGCTCATACTTTCCTTATTGATCCCCAGATACACTCAGTTAGGAGATGTACTCAATGCTTGATCTAATGACTTCTCCAACTTTCAAATTCTTTTCTGATGACTTGAAGGAGATTGAATTTGAATGATAACCTCTTGATAGGCCTCTAGAGATGAGAATAATGGTTGGTCCCCTGTTGAATGATTGGCTATGCTTGTGCTATGCAGATGAGTAACTTATGTACATGACTCTATATGCAAATGCTAATGATATTGAAGCATAAACCAAGTGAATAAGGTTGAGCAAATTTTTAGGGTGCAGCATACTGCCCCACACTTTTTTCCTCCCTCACTTTCATTCTAATTGTGCATTACATGTTTGCATACTTGCATTGTCTTATGCTTTCTTCTTCTTCTTCTTTTGTTCTTCTTTGCCAGGTTCCCTTAGGACCTCTAATCTTCCTTGTTCAAGAGGGATTATGATAGACCTTAAGCTTGAATCCATGCATGATAACATTAGGTAGAATCCCCTTTTATCCCAATAATAGGTGCACTTTGTATGAGAACATTAGGTTGAGTCCTAGTCTCCCTTTAGAGTTTCTTTCTCTTCTCATCTCAAAACACTTTAAAAACACATAATAAATGCTAAGGATTGTTGTACGTTACGAGCCTTAAGTACTTGGGAAATGGTGATTAGGGGGCCTTCTCTCAATCATCTAAAGTGTTTAGCGTATGTTCTTTGGACGATATGCGACGCATTTGCTCCTAGGTCATAGTCTTTAGTGCAACATGAATTACAAACAATAATCAATGCACTTCTTCTCTAAAAAACACAAAAGTAAACTTCAAATCTTTTTATCCTTCGGGATCTTAATTTGGAAAACCTTTTTCATAAGGAGAGTTTTGTTAACTCTTGGTTCTACCGCAAACAGGTAACGCCTAAGTCTCCAATGGTCGAGCTGCATACACCTAACTGCTAGAACTAAGTTTTAACCCTACTCGGGCCTAAAACATTTTGAACCAACCGGTGTTCTTATTAGCCCGAACTACGTTTGCTCTGATTTCTCATACTGGATGAGAATACATAGGCACAAGACGGCGATGTCTTGGCCAGTAACCTTCCCCGCTTTCACCCGTAGTTAGCCGAACTACGTTGACTCTGACTTTCCCATTGCACGAGGGAATACGTAGGCATAAAGCGGCGATGCTCTATCGAGTCTATTTTCTTTTCTTTTGTCCGTGAGCCGTAGCTTTGATAGTAAACACCCTTCTAGATAGACAACAAAGTGTGGATCCCGTAGAGTACGACGAACGTGAGGGGTGCTACACCTTCCCCTTGCGTATCTGACTCCCGAACCCAAGATATGGTTGTGATGACCTGTCTTTTCCCGTTTTCGTTAGGTTTTCTCTGATTGTTTCCTTTCCCTCTTTTGGGATAAATAACGAACGGTGGCGACTCTTCTGTCTTTGCCAGCCCATCTTCGCAGCGATGCGACAACTGGCGACTCTACAGGGGTATAAGCCATGCCCTCTGTGAGTCAATCCTAGCGCTTGGTTGTTTATTTTGGGTGTATGTATATATGTGTTGTACTTTATTTTCCCGCATTTACTTTCAGCATTGTATATATCAGTTTTGTTGTGCTGTTTGGGGGAATGTTCCATTGGGAGATAAGCCGGACCCGGGCTTAAGTACAAACATAGCATTAGAAATGGAAAGTAGTGGTGAACCTGTATGTTTGGCATGCACTAGTTTCCATGAAATTTGCGCTCAGACGAGATTCTCTTTGATGATTTCTTTTCTGGCCCTTTAGGCTCGAAGGGATTTTGGATCTTAGGATTGTCGACTTTGGGAACCAATCATTTGTGATTAAGCTAAGTGAGGCCGCTTCGGGAGATTATGATGCCAAACCAGAAATGGTGAACGTATCACCGTTTCTCGAAAGTCTGTGATGCTGATGAACGCATAGGATGCCGAACCTTGTCAGTGGATAGGTCCATACTTGTGAGAGGGATTGGGTTATGCAGGAAACCTTGACTTCTAGACTACTTGGTCTTCTTTACAGTATGAATCTGTGTTCTTGATGCAAGGGGTTCCTATCAGTGATAGTGCTATGTTATTGTCAAAGCGAAGCACTGGTTCTTCTCAATCAATAGCATATCAATCTTGATCCCCTGTTTGCATGTGCATTTACATTTTCATATTGCATATTTATTAACATGTATTTATACTGCAGGTGTACATTTCCCTTTGATTCTAGTGTTCTTATTTCTCTGACATGGAGCCTAGCCTGAGGAAGACAATGGTATACAAGTTTCCAACACCTGACATCAGATCTCTCCTGGGTTTGATTTCTGTTGCTGACAGGAAAGTGATGGAAAAATTCAAGGAATCCTATGGGAAGCTTCTGAGTGTTGTCTGTAAACCATCAGTATATGAGTTGAATGGTCTTTATGCTCTCTTGCAGTTTTATGACCCACAGCTGAGGTGCTTTACTTTTCCATATTATATTCTGACACCTACCTTAGAGGAGTTTTGTATGTTATTGGGAGTGCCTATTCTTGATCAGAGGCCATTCTATCACACCGAAGCTGAGCCTGATCTAGCTAAGCTTGCTGCTGCTTTGCATCTGGATGTTTCTGAGCTGAAGGGGCATTTGGCTAAGAGCATTGGAATGCCTGGTTTCCCTTTATCTTTTCTGATTGAGAAAGCTTAACAGTTTGCCAAATATGGTTGTTGGGTGGTGTTTAATGCTATCTTAGCACTCTGTATCTATGGTATCATGTTATTTCCTAACATTCTGAATTTTGTAGATTTGGATGCGCTCCATATCTTTGCTTCAAGGAATCCTATACCTACGCTGCTAGGTGACGTATATCATTCTGTGCACTACAAGAATGAAAACAGAAGAGGGAAGAATGTATCTTGCTGTGTGCCTTTGTTGTATATGTGGTTTGCTAGCCATCTTCCCAAATCTGGTCCTTTCATTACTACTGCAGGTACTTCAGAATGGTCTGAGAGGTTGATGGGGTTGTCTGATGAGAACATTATTTGGTTTGACAGGGATATGCTTGGTACTGAGATCATTTATAGTTACGGAGATTTTCCTAACGTCCCGTTGGTCGAAAGGAAAGGATGCATCAACTATAAGCCATCTTTGTTGGTCAGACAGTTTGGGTACGCCTTGAGAGAGCCTCCTAAGGAAGAGGAGATACATGAATCTCTGTATCTTACTGGATTGTTGGAAGGTGATCCTTTTCTTAGAGTTGAAGATGCTTGGAGAAGAATCCATAGGAAAGGGAAAGTTTCTTTGGGGAAGAGTAACAGTCGAGCTTACGACCCTTATTTGACTTGGATCCAGGATAGAGCAAAGAGGTTACTGATGCCTTTCCCATCTGTTGAGCCATTGTATCCTCTCATGATTGAGGAACCTACCACTGTGGATGTTCAGAAGTATAACTAGTTGTGGTCTGAGAAAGTGGAGCTTCGGAAGGCTAATGAAGAGTTAGAGAAAGAGATCATTCAGCTCTGGAGTGAGAAGACTGAAGCTGTGCATGCTTTCAAGAGGCAGGCTGAGCTTGTGAACATGTTGGGTACAGATTTGACCAAGGAGACTCGTTCCCGTGAACGTTTGGGTTTAGATCTAAAAGCTGTCGGTGATGTTCTCGCTTATAAGAAGAAGGACTTGGATAGGGCTTATATAGAGATTTCCAAGTTCAATGATTAGTGGAATGCTACTCTTTCCAACAACAAGGAGCACGAGGATAAGTTGAAGCAGTAGATTACTAGACTAAAGACCCAGCTCAGAGCGAAGGATGAGAGGTTTGCAGATGAAGCTTCACTCAGACGTGACAGTGATTGCAGATTGAATGAAGCTCTGGCAACCTTGGAGGATTATAAGCTGAGGGATGATTCAAAGAGGTGCAAGCTAGAGGAAGTCTTTGGTGAGGGTGCCTAGGAAGACTATACTGAGGGTTTACAGACCACTATCAGACAGAGAGAGGTGCTCATTTAGGGGTTAATCGTCAGACCTGACCATCCTGAGACACAGGAGCTGTTGGAGGAGTTTCGCGCTCATTGTCGTACCTGATGTCTTTCTTTTCCTTTGTAGCCTGTTTGTAGTGACCATCACCAGACCTGTTGGCTGAGGTCCTTTTGTGGATTCATTGTACTCAGTTGTATGATTGTACATTGCATGTTGGCCTTTTCTTATATGTATAAGGTGTTTGACTCTATGCTTGGCTATGGGTTTCCTATGTCTCGTTGTTCGCGCAGGAACTAGAATCGAGGGGAAATGTCCCTAATGCATATATACATGTCTGCATTTTGCATAGCATTTTTGCATAGCAGGTGCAGCGGAACCATTTTTCTTACCCCTGTTGGTTTGTTAGATTGTTTTAGGATAGACGACCAAACTACTCACCGGTATGCCACAAGAGGGAATCAGCGCAGAGTCATGGAACAAGTGCAAGCTGAGATGCAGGAGATGGGGGACAAGATGGCTCAGTTCATGGAGCTGATGCAGGGTGTGGCACATGGTCAGGAGCAGCTGAGGATTCTGCTCCATCCATTGATTTCCATAGTTGACAATAATGGTGTGCTTCACAGAGGAACTACTGCTAATCCTCCTCGTGGTGATGGTACGCCACATGCTCACGCTATTCCTACAACAGTTATCCCTCCGGGCAGAGGCAACGTAGGTGGAATCCCTGAAGTAGTGTATGCTATGCATGGCAACAATGTTCCTCAATGGGATGAGGACCAGCAGGAAGATGCATTTTCTATGCGAGATATCGGTGTTGGATTACCATCTGAGGCAGATAAAAGCTTTAGGCTTATTAAAGAAAAGATGAGATCTTTTGAAAATCAGAATTCCATGGGGCTAGACATGGCGAATCTGGGGCTGATCCCGGATTTTAAAGTTCCGCTAAAGTTCAAAGTCCCTGACTTTGACAAGTATAAGGGAACTACTTGCCCAAGGGTCCATTTGTGTTCTTATTACCGCAAAATGTCAGCTTAGTCGGATGATGAAAAATTGCTCATGCACTTTTTTTAAGATAGCTTGTCAGGACCCTCGCTTGAGTGGTATATGGGACTGGAGCCTGTTAATATCCGCAGTTGGAGAGACTTAGCTGAAGCCTTCGTGAAGCATTATCAGTATAATAACGACCTTGCTCCTAACAGGGTCCAACTTTAGAATTTGTCTCAAAAGACTGGTGAATGCTTTAAGGAATACGCCCAGAGGTGGCGCGAACTTGCAACAAGAGTGCAGCCTCCGATGGTGGAGCGTGAACTGAATGATACGTTCGTGGCTACTTTGCCTAGTGTCTATTATGAGAAGCTTATCAGTAGCATGTCTGGCAGTTTTTCTGATTTGATCATCACGGGGGAGAGGGTAGAGAATGGTATAAAGTTGGGAAAGATCCAATCTGGTGAGGTGCCCTCAGCTGGAGGAGGAGGTAAAAAGGTGTTTGGTAATAAGAAGCGTGAAGGCGAGACTAATTCAGTGTCTAGTTCCCAAAGGAATAGATATCAACGATCAGTGCAAAACCGTCAGCAGCAGCAGGTTGCTAGTGTCATGATTCCAGCCGTTCCTCAATATCAACAACAACCACAGCAACAGCCGCAACAGCAGAATCCACAGGGTTATAGAAGATTTCAAGATCGGGGTCGGACAGCAAATAGACAATTTGACGCACCTCCGATGCCTTATTCCCAATTGTTCCAGCACTTTTTACAGTTATAGTTAATCCAGAAGAGAACTTTAGCTCCTCTGACAGGACCACCACCACCCGGTTATGATGTGAATGCTCGTTGTGAGTTCCATTCCGGGGCACCTGGACACAACATTGATAACTGCAAGGCCTTTAAACACAAAGTTTAGGATTTCGTGGATAGCAAGGCAATAAACTTTTCTCACGATGCTCCCAACGTTGTACAGAACCCCATGCCCAACCCTGGGGCAGCCGGAGTTAGTGCAATCATTGAAGACGAGAGTTTAGATCTGATAACTGATGTCAATGATTTAAAGATGCCGCTGGGCTTTGTGAAGGAAAAGTTATTGAAGGGAGGGATATTCCCGTGATGTAGTGAATCGTGTGCTGAATGTTTGAGTCATCTCGAGGGTATGATGAATGATGGAATGTTGCAGTTTAACTAGATTGCTGAGAAGAAGTCTGAAGAGGTAATGGTTGAAGAAAGGAATGAGGTTGCAACGATCTCGATTCCATACAAAACTATAACTATTTCTGCGCCGAAGCCGCCAACCATTATCATCACCAAAGCTGGTCATGTGCCGTATGAGAGTACCAAAGCAATTCCGTGGAACTACGGAGCGGAGGTATATTGTAATGGGTAGAAACAGGAATTGAAGAGCTTGCCGACTGATTCTGTGGATAATCTAGTTGGAGTTGGGGGTATCACTCGAAGAGGAAGAGTGTTCTCATCACCTGAAGTGGTTGCTGACAGAGTTGATAAGGGGAAGAAAGCTGTGGTGGAAGAAACTTCTCAAGCTGGTGAGAAGAATTCTTTGGAGAAGGAAGTGGAGAAGTTCATGAGATTGATAAGAAAGAGTGACTACAAGATAGTTGATCACTTGCAACAGACTCCCTCTAAAATCTTTATTTTGTCGTTGTTGCTATGTTCAGAAGCGCACAGGAATGCATTGTTGAGGATATTGAATACAGCTTACGTGCCGCAAGAGATATTAGTTAACCAACTCGAAGGAGTTGTAGCGCATATCAATGTAGGAAATGGTCTAGGTTTCACGGACTTAGACTTGACCCCGAGGGGCAGGAATCATAATTGTAGGTTGCACATTTCAATTGAATGTCGTGGAGCCGTCCTGTCTCATGTACTGGTAGATACAAGATCGTCTTTGAATGTGCTTCCGAAAAAGGCACTGATGAAATTGGATACTCGGGGCATTACGTGTATGCCAAGTGACTTGGTAGTACGTGCTTTTGACGGTACCAGAAGATCTGTATTTGGAGAGCTGACGTTGCCTATTTAGGTGGGCCCCGAAGTATTTAATGCGGTATTATATATTATGGACATTCAACCTTCCTATAGTTGTTTGTTGGGCCGTCCATGGATTCACTCGGCGGGAACCGTAACTTCCACGCTGCACCAGAAGCTCAAGTACATGGTGGGTGGCAGCGTTGTCACTGTATGCGGAGAGGAAGATATAATGATCAGTCATTTGTCTTCGTTTATATATGTTGAGGTGGATGGTGAAATCCATGAGACTCTTTGTCAAGCTTTTGAGACGGTACAGATTAAAGACAAAGTGTCTGCTGTGAGCAAAGCGCCCGAAGTGGCCATGTCATCCTTCGAGGAGGCACAAGCAGTAGTGCAGGCTAGGGCAGCACCAGGTTAGGGTCGAGTGTCAGATATACCCCATAAGCAGGATAAGTTTGGTCTGGGATACCTCCCATCTTCTTCGTCATCCTCACAGAGCGCGCCACACTATAAAGGGCCTGTACAATTTACCAAAGGCGGGGTTATCTTCGAGCGAATCAACGTTGTGTCAGATGAAGACGGGGATAGCGACTGCGATATGGACTCGTGGATTAAGTCGTGCATTCCTGGACAAAGCCTCAACAATTGGTCTATCGAGGAATTCATTCAAGTGACAACAGAAGAGTAATACTTTGTTTTCCTGATTATTGTACAACCCTATGTTCTACCCGGAGCATAGTGGTTTTTGTCTTCAGGGCCTTATTGTTTATACTTGCACAATCTTTTTCAATTAATCAAAGGGCGTTTTTCTGAATTCAAATATTGTGATCCTTATTTTTCATGTTTTATGTTTAACAATAAAATGGCAATGTGGCTTTGTGCTTATTTTGCATATCATTTTAAGCATTTAACCATTATCATTGCAGGATTCACATTGCAGATGACACCGCGCCAGAGACATCTATGACTCGCTTCGACTTCGACAATTCGATATTTCAAGCCGAAGAAGAGATTGATGAAGATGAAGATTTTCCAAAAGAGCTAGCTAGACTCTTGAAACAGGAAGAAAAGTTTATTCTGCCTCATCAGGAGGAAATCGAGGTTATTAACTTGGGTTTTGAGGAAGTTGTGAGGAATGTTCGGATAGGGGCTGCGTTGCAGAACGACATCAAGCAAAGATTGGTTGAAATGCTCCGTGAGTATAGTGATATCTTTGCTTGGTCATACAAAGACATGTCCAGGATTGGCACAGACATTATGGTTCATCGCTTGTCGTTGCATGAAGAGTGTCCGCTAGTCAAGCAGAAGCTCAGGCGCACGAGACCAGATATGGCTGTGAAAATCAAGGATGAAGTCCAGAAGCAGTTGGATGCAGGATTTTTAGCCATTACAACTTACCCTCCGTGGGTCGCTAACATTGTACCCGTGCCTAAGAAGGATGGCAAGGTACGAATGTGTGTTGATTATAGAGATTTGAATAAGGCGAGCCCGAAGGACGATTTCCCGCTCCCCCACATTGACGCGTTGGTTGATAACACTGCTCAATATTCCATGTTTTCCTTCATGGACGGTTTTTCCAGTTATAACTAGATCAAGATGGCACCGGAGGATATGGAGAAAATGACGTTCATCACGCTGTGGGGGAATTTCTGTTATAACATAATGCCTTTTGGGTTGAAAAACGCAGGGGCTACCTATCAGCGGGCTATGGTCACTTTTTTTCATGATATGATTCATCATGAGATCGAGGTCTATGTTGATGACATGATAGCAAAGTCGCAAACAGAGGAAGAACATCTGGTCAACCTGTTGAAGTTGTTTGAGAGGCTCAGGAAATTCAGATTGAGGTTGAACCCTAATAAGTGTACTTTCGGGGTTAGGTCAGGAAAGCTGCTAGGGTTCATTGTCAGTGAAAAAGGAATCGAGGTCGATCCTACAAAAATAAAAGCTATTCAAGATATGCCAGCACCGAAAAGGGAAAAAGAGGTTTGTGGTTTCTTGGGGAGATTGAATTACATTGCTCGGTTCATATCTCATCTCACAGCCACGTGTGAACCAATGTTCAAATTATTAAAGAAAGATCAGGCGGTCGTCTGGAATGAAAATTACCAAAGGGCATTTGATAAAATAAAAGAATATTTGCAGGAACCTCCAATACTGATACCCCCAGTCACTGGAAGACCTTTGAATGTATATAACGGTTCTTGAGAATAGTATGGGTTGTGTTCTCGGTCAACAAGACGAGACTGGAAGAAAAGAGCATGCAATACACTATCTAAGTAAAAAGTTCACAGATGGTGAGTCTCGGTACTCGATGTTGGAGAAAACGTGTTGCGCACTCGCGTGGGCTGTCAAACGTTTGAGACATTACATGCTCAATCATACAACCATGCTGATTTTGAAGATGGATCCGATTAAATGTGTCTTCGAAAAGCAAGCACTTTCCAGAAGAATTGTCAGGTGACAGATGGTACTAATAGAGTATGACATCCAATACGTTTTCCAGAAGGCTATCAAAGGGAGTGTTCTGTCAGAGTATCTTGCCGAACAGCCGATTGAAGACTATCAACCTATGAAATTTGAATTTCCTAACGAAGACATCATGTATCTTAAGACAAAAGATTATGATGAACCGTTGCCTAATGAAGGTCCTAAGCGTGGCTCCCAGTGGCATATGATATTTGATGATGCTGTTAACTCGTACGGTAGTGGAATTGGGGCGATCATTACGATTCCCCATGGGTCTCATATACCATTCACTGCTAGGTTGACATTTCCTTGCACCAACAATGAAGCGGAGTATGAAGCGTGCATCATGGGTTTGGAAGAAGCTATTGATATGAGGATTAAGAACCTAGATGTGTACGACGATTTAGCGCTAGTTGTAAATCAAATCAAAGGAGAATGGGAGACCAGACAACCCAATCTGATTCCTTACATGAACTATGCAAGGAGGCTATTGCCATTCTTTGATCGTGTAGAGTTACATCACGTGCCGAGAGCGGAGAACCAGATGGCAGACGCGTTGGCGATGTTATCCTCAATGTACAAGGTGAATTATTGGAATGATGCTCCAAGAATAGTCATCTCGCGCCTTGATAGGCCGGCGTTTGTATTTTCCATTGAGGAAGCCTCTGATGGCAAGCCATGGTTTTATGACATCCAGAACTTTCTTAAGAAACAAGAATATCCGCCAGGGGCGTCAACCCGAGATAAGAAGACTCTGAGAAGGTTGTCTGGCAACTTTTATCTGAACTAAGATGGTGTACTCTACAGGAGGAATTTTGACTTGGTGTTACTCAGATGCGTGGACGAAAGAGAAGCAAGCTTGCTTATGGAAAAGGTCCACGAAGGAGCCTTTGGTACGCATGCCGGCGGGCACGCCATGTCTCGAAAGCTGTTGCGAGCAGGGTATTACTGGCTAACGATGGAATCTGAATTCTTCAAATATGCGAAGAAATGCCATAAATGCGAGATTTATGCAGACAAGATTCGTGTGCCGCCGTGTCCTCTAAACGTCATGGCGTCTCCTTGGCCCTTTTCCATGTGGGGCATTGACAAGATTGGAAAGATTGAGCCAACTTCACCAAATGGACATTGCTTCATCTTGGTAGCCTTTGACTACTTTACCAAGTGGGTGGAAGCAGCCTCCTATGCAAATGTCACGAAGCAAGTCGTAGCCAGATTTATCAAAAGGGACATCATCTGTAGATACAGTGTGCCTGAAAGAATCATTACTGATAATGGTTCGAATCCGAACAACAAGATGATGAAGGAACTGTGCCAGAGTTTCAAAATCGAGCATCACAATTCATCGCCCTATCGTCCGAAGATGAACGGTGTTGTTGAAGTAGCTAACAAGAACATCAAGAAGATAGTGCAGAAGATGGTTGTAACCTATAAAGATTGGCATGAGATGTTGCCTTTCGCTTTGCATGGATATCGTACTATTGTACGCACTTTAACTAGGGCAACTCCTTTCTCACTAGTGTATGGTATGGAAGTTGTCCTGCCATTAGAAGTCGATATTCCTTCTTTGAGAGTTCTGGTCGACGTCAAGCTCGATGAGGCAGAATGGGTAAATAACAGATTGAATCAGCTTAGCCTGATGGACGAGAAAAGGCTAGCGTCTATTGCATATGGTCAGTTGTATCAGAGTCGGATGAAGAAAGCTTTCGACAAGAAGGTGCGCCCTCGAAGCTTTCAGACGGGCGATCTTGTGCTGAAAAAGATTCTCCCTCCACAAACAAATCACAGGGGCAAATGGACTCCCAACTATGAAGGTCCATACATTGTGCGAAAGGTCTTCTCCGGAGGAGCCTTGCTGTTATCCACCATGGATGGTGAGGATTTTACATCCCCTGTGAACGCAGACGCAGTTAAAAAATACTTTCCTTGAAGAGACCCGCTGGAAAGAAAAAAGAATATCCAGGCAAAAATGGGGCATCCCGGCGAACCATAAAAAGAATGGGTTTGGGCAAAAGTTAGGGATATAAAGAAAAAATGTAAACCCGCAAAGCTGAAAACCTGAAAAGGCGACTTTGGAAAAAATGGGTATCTCGGTGAATTAAAAACCCGCAAGAGCGATTCAGGCAAAAGTTAGGGATTTAAAAAAGCAAACGACTGTGGTCTTTGTGTGATCTTAAGAGCTTAGTGGATTGAGGGGGGACCTGGGGGCCGTTTATCTGAATCAATCTCTTCTGAAGACGAAGCGTCGGTGAAGCATCAGAGTCATGCGGGTCATAGATGGATCAACTTATGGTGTTCGTTTGTGCCACATTGCCGACATTCTGTATATTTCTGTGCATTTCTGTATATTTTTGCACAGCTTCCTCTTTTCAGGGGTTGCATCTGTTGTAAAATCTTGCCTATTTACAGGCCCATCTGTCAATAAAAGATATATTATTCAGTAATTGTTTGTTTTGCTTTAGCCTTACTGTTTTGTTTGCAAAAAACGTCTGATGTTTTTGATAAACTGTGCATACATAAACTTGCAGTCTTTGCCAATAATCGTTAAAACTTTGAGATATTTGAACAACGTCACGGATGATGACTGAGATAGTTCCTTTGTACAGGATATCTTGTCTGTTTGTTCATTTTTGCAGGGTCGTTACCCTTGGGGGTGTATCTCCGGTATGATCACCGTTTCCCCCCAGCTATTGAAGTTTGAACGTCTCTATCCCCGGTAGAGTTGTATGGAGGTGAACCAAGTAGTTAAACGTGTATGCTTATCCCCAGCAGTTGGTCGGTACACATTTAGCTCTTCGCAGTTCGAGACCGAAGTCTCCAGCAGAGTAAGGTTATCCCCCCCAGAGGGTCGATATTGATATCCCCAACATATTAAGTGTGCGTGCTTATTCCCATCAGTTGGTCCGTACACATTTAATCCCCATAGGTTGCAGGTATGTATTTACTCCTCAGCGAGTCGAGATGGGATTTCTCCCCGCAGAGTCTGAACAGGTGATTTTGTATCCCCTCGGAGTTCAATTTGTTGAATCATCTCCAAGCAGAGGTCGATGTTGTTCCCTCGTTGGGCGATCCCCAGTAGAGTTGGCTTTTCCCATGGCAGGATCGTAGAGTTGTCTCTATCCTCAGCAAAGTCAACATGAAGTAGTTCTATTTCCCCGCAGAGATAGACTTTGTCCTGGCGAAGTCGGTAAGTTTGTGATCCTCTGGAAGAGTGGATCTATAGCAGAGATAGTTTGTGCCTCAGGTGAGCAATTCCCAGGAGGTTGAATTTTTATTGCGTCCCCGGTAAGTCGTCACTTTCAGGTGAGTATTGGTGAGCCTTTCAGGGCTATTTTCTTCAGCAGGGAGTTTGTGAATCTCGGGGGTTGATTCGGGATTCCCCGCAGAGTTGTTGATTCCCCAGTAGGGTGAATTTGTTCTCAATGTCTGGTTGTCTATATCCGGCAGAGCCATCTTTTCCCCAGAAGAGTTGTATTCTAGAAGGCCGTTCAGTGTGTTTCCCTCAGCAGGTTTTTGATGTGAATCCCCAGCTGAGTTTGAACTTCTTGTTCTCGTTTCCCAGCTAAAGTCCAATTGTGATTGGCATGTGTTAACCTTTTCCCCAGCAGGGTGGATTTTGGTTTCTTATCAGCATTTATTTTACTGGTTTGGTTCTGTTTCATTTTGCATTCTGTGCATAGCATCCTCCAAACGCGTAGCATTTCCATTTTGTATGGAGCATTACGCCATTTTCAAACATACGCATGTGAAACGTAAGCCAGGTTGTTACCTCTTTGTTTGCATGTGTATTTCCAATAGATGGTTGATTTACTTTGTCCGTATGGTGTTCAGACCCGGCAAGTTTTGACTGATATCTTGTTGCCCGAATGGTATCCAAACCATGGCACTTTCCATTAGCCCGTGTGGTATCCAGACCCCGGCTTACGTCTTTTCCAGCAACGTCGCCTGAATTTGGTCAATGGTTTTATCAGAAGCCCATGTGGTATCCAGACCTTGATGAGTATGACAGTGGTTTACTTTGCTTGCGGGGTATCTGGACCCCGACAAAGAATTGTTTCTGCCCAAATGGTATCCAGACCATGGCGATTTCAGATTTATTCCGTCCGTTGAGTATACAGACTCCGGCTTATTTCCGTTGAGTATCTAGACTCCGATTATTACGTTGAGTATCCAGACTCTGGCTATTCCGTTGAGTATCTAGACTCCGGTCAGTTACATTGAGTTTTTAGACTCCAGCCATTTGAAAGGTTATCTTATGCCCGTATGGTATCCAGACGATGGCAAGTTGTGATTGATGTAGTTGCTCGTATGGTGTTCAGACCTTGACGACTAGTGATTTCAGATAGCCTGCATGGTATCCAGACCCCGACTTATGTTATTCCTCAGCAGTGTTGCCAGACTTCAGCTGTTCATGTTGTTATGAACTCATGAGTATATTTGTGGTGTATTCCTTTGTCCGTTGAGTATCCAGCTCCGGTTATTTCGTTGAGCGTTCAGGCTCCGGTTATTTCGTTGAGCGTTCAGGCTCCGGTTATTTTCATCTAGCGTTCAGGCTCCGGTTATTTCGTTAAGCGTTCAGGCTCGGGTTATTCCGCCGAGTATACAAACTCCGGTCATTTTCGTTGAGTGTTTAGGCTCTGGTTATTTCGTTGAGCGTTCAGGCTCCGGTTATTTTCGTTGAGCGTTTAGGCTCCGGTTATTTCGTTGAGCGTTTAGGCTCTGGTTATTTCGTTGAGCGTTCCGGCTCCGGTTATTCCGTCGAGTATCCAGACTCCGGTCATTTTCGTTGAGTGTTTAGGCTCCGATTATTTTGTTGAGCATTCAGGCTCCAGTTATTTTCGTTGAGCGTTCAGGCTCTGTTTATTTCGTTGAGCGTTCAGGCTCCGGTTATTTCGTTGAGCGTTCAGGCTCTGGTTATTTTCGTTGAGCGTTCAGGCTCCGGTTATTTCGTTGAGCATTCAGGCTCTGGTTATTTCGTTGAGCGTTCAGGCTCTGTTTATTTCGTTGAGTGTTCAGGCTCCGGTTATTTCGTTGAGCGTTCAGGCTTCGGTTATTTCGTTGAGTGTTCAGGCTCCGGTTATTTCGTTGAGCGCTCAGGCTCCGGTTATTTCGTTGAGCGTTCAGTCTCCGGTTATTTTGTTGAGTATTCAGACTCCAGCTTATTTCGTTGAGTATCTAGACTCCGGTTATTACGTCAAGTATCCAGACTCTGGAAAATTTCATTGACTCATTTTGTTCGTTGAATATTTAGATTCCAACAATTTGAAATATCACCCTTCAGCCTGTATGGTATTCAGACCATGGTACAATTTTTTATGGATGTATTCATTTTATTAGATGTTATCCAACATAGTTACTTGGTTAAGTTCCTCTTCTTTCCCCAGTGGGGTCGCCAACAGAGTTACTTGGTTAAGTTTCTCTTTGTTCCTCAGCAAAGTTACTTGGTTAAGTTTCTTTGTGCTCCCAAAGCAGAGTTATTTGGTTAAATTTCTCTCTTTCTCCCTGCCAGAGTTGCTTGGTTAAAGTTCTCTTCCCCAGCGGAGTATTCTGAAGATGTTTATTAGCTTCGGTTTGATTCGGCCTTAGGGTTCAATGCTCGCTTTTATTTGGAGATTGCTTGCGCGTTGGCAAATGTCTCTTCCGACTGCGTGTCGAAGGTTGTTAATCAATCAGCTTGTTGTCGTTGCAGCTATCAGTTCATCTATTTCTAGAGATTTTTCTGCGGTTGGCAAATTTACGGGTTCTTTGGTATTCAACTGTCTTTTACCTTGATTGTTTGAAAGCCATTCGCTTTTCACTTATTCAGGTCCAAGTCGCTTGAATAGGGGCAGCTGTTGTACCCCAAAACTTGCCTAACCTTTTCTTTACTTGGCTTATGTTTTCATTGCATTGTTCTAGCATTTGCATTGCATATCATTGTTCATTTGCAGGGGATCAAGAGGTGTGCATAGCAAGAGAGGGTTTGTCAAGGGTTCCAAGCATGCATGAGTGCTCATCAAGTCATCAGAAGCTAGTCAGAGCTCTTTGAGAAAGTGAATGGATGTATGTTGCTTATCTCCTATCTTGGAGGCTAATTGAGGATCATATGAGGATCCCAAGTTCATGGATATGGATATGAGATGTTGTGAATATCATTGAGTGCTTTGAGAGCCGTTGTGGAGCTTATGCAAATTGTTATATCATGTGCAAGAGGTTGCAGTCAAAGGATTGTACACCTAGGGTTTCATCTGCCTAGTGCAAGATTCATAGTGGATTTGAAGAAGATTAAGACTTAGTTCTAGGTCTTTAAAGTCATGGATAGTTGTGTTGAGACATCTAAGATGTTATTTCAAGATCAATTCAAGAATAATCAAGAGTGTGAGAAGTTACTAAATTAGGATTTCAGAGGTTTGTTAGTGTAAAATCCCTTGTTTAGTGCCTAACTTCAAGACCACACATCTCAAGATACAAGTGTAATCTCACTTTGACATAAACATGAAACTTGTAGAGAATGTTCTTAGCTTTCTTTTGAGTACTAGAATTCATCCATTGGGTTTTTAGAACTCAAGTTATGATGCTGGCAAGTTAGGGGTCCCAGATGAACTCTATTTTCAGTCAACAAAAGTCAAGCAACTTCCAAGGTACTTTTGACCTAGAATCATGTTTCTCCTTAACTTTTGATGAAAATGAAAGTTGTTCCTCATGATCTTAGATTTCCAAAAATTCCTACAAGTCCTTCATCTCATTTGTAGAACTCAAGTTATGAAGCTTGCAAGGCAGGGGTATTTTGGGAAAGTGAGATTATAGGTCATTTTCATTATAGATCTTGTTCATCCACTTGTGCACTTCAAATGAAACTTTTCCCAACATGAAAATTTCTTCAAATGGTATCAATTTCATCCTTGAACATCAAATTGTCATGGATTTGGCATGGATACGAAGATTGGTGAAGAAATTCAATGGAAATTTGAACTTAAAGTCATGAATTAAATTGAATTGGTTTTAATTCATTTTCATGTCATGTTTGTGCATATTTTGAGTCATAATATCACAACAAGGAGAATGCAAAAATTGGATTTGAGTTATGAAATCTAGAACACGTGAAAATGCAAGTAACTTCAAGTAGAAGTTTCACATTCAATCTCCATCATTAGATCAAATCAAGGGAGAATTTACATCCACATGATCAAAACAAACTCTCAGCAGATGATTTGAATGATTTTCCAAGGGAATTGGTGCCAGTTTCACGTGTGTATGAACTTGAATTTCCAAATTGGGCATTTCAAAATTACACTCTAATCAGCCACAATTGGGCCTCCAAACCATTAGAGATCCATCATTTAAAAGCTTCAGATTGAATTGGAGCTCTCATTCGTGCATTTTGGTGAAGAAAGAGCTCAATTACAGTTGGAGAATTCAAGAGAAAAGTGGAAATCGTGAATTGAAATTGAAGCAGTTTCAAAGCAAATCAAAGCCAGCATTACCTTCCTTGAACTTCATAGAGTGATTCTGCATCATTTGAGCAAGCTTAAGCACCTGTAGAAGCTCCAACGGAGAGAATCCGTTAGGTATTCTTCTCTTCCAAAATTCTCACTCAATATGCATTGATTCTTCATAATTCTTGTTGCATACTGAAAACCTACGTGCGTAGGCAAATTCTGGGGTAGGTTCTTGATGTGTTTGTGAACATTTCAGTTATGTGCTCAAAACTTAGATCACTCGATTCTCTTAGTTCTTGCAAGATCAAGGATACTACATTGGGTCAAGTGTGAATCCAATTTGAGGTGGTCACCCAGAAATATAGAACAGTGCAATTCAAGACACCCGATTAGGGTTTTCGATCAGGAAAAGTCAACTGTAGTTTCACTTTTGATTCAAAGAGTGTTTCAATGGTGGGGTCAAGGCCCATTAAGATCCTATGGCTTATTAAAGTCCATCCAAAGAGTTTCAAGTCTTCAGAATGTCCGGATCATCGACAGTCGACTCGTTAGTCACCGATTTATCGAACGGTTGACCGAAAAGTCAACTCTTCAACAATAAGGAATTTGACTTCAAGATGTGTTTCAAAAATATTCCTTATGTCATATTACACCTCCCCATAAAATTTCATGACCATTGGATCAAGGGTTAAGAAGTAATTGCAAAAATCGGGAATTAGGGTTTCAAAAGGGGCAAGACCATAACTCCTCAACCACACATCCAATTGAAGTGGTTCAAAGCTCATTAGAAAGCTCTTGATAAATCCTACAAAAGTCTAAAAGTGGTCCATGGTCAAAAAATGCATAAAATTGGAGTTATGACAAGATTCATTTTAAGAAGGGAAATAATAGAAAAATTCTAAGTTATTTAGCCTTTTTAAGTGATTTTTTTCAGCAACTTGGAAGGGTTTTTCAATCTAGTCCCATCTAGAATTTGGAAATCTCCAAAACATGAAAGTTATAGAGCTACTTAAGGGCTTTCCAAATTGTGGTAGAACTCCTCAATAGCATGTGTGAGCAGGAAGTTATGGATCATGGAAGTTGGGGCTGCCAACACTTGAAACCACTATGTCAAACTTTTCAAAAGTCAGATTTTCATAACTTGAGACATCCTCAACCCTTGGATCATGTTATATTATGATAATGTGAAGTTTAGATGAAGCAAAAACCAGAAGGAAAGAAGGATTGATGAGATTAGCAAGTTGGAGTAAGTGGCCAATTAAATAATCATTTAAAAGGCTAGGAAAGAGAAACTTTTTGAAGGTTTATGCAGCTGCAGTTCCCTACCCCTTTATAGCTCACCTCAGTCACCTCATGTCCATCATTTCCCTTGAATTTGGCTCAACAATTGTCCATGGAACTGATGTTTAGAGATCTTGGCAAGATTTTTCAAATAAACTTCACAAATCTCCCTCCAAAAGTGGCAAAGTACCAAGCTGCCCTCACCCTTATTTTCACTATAAATAGAGGCCTTTTCATTGATGTTAGATACACCAGAGAAATCTCCAAAACCAAGAGAAATAATAGCTCTCAACTCTCTTTCATTTCCTCAAGAATCTCAATTTTCAAAACTTCCATTTTTCACTAAAAAGCTGTCTTGAGCAAAACTCTGCTCAAGCTCAGTTCTACCATTTACAAGTCACTCAAAACCATCTACACAATCCATAAACATTGTGTAGAAGGTGTCCATACATTCAAACCACTCAAAAACCTTATTTTCCCAAAAGTCAACCTTCGCACCTTAGTAGTTTTACTTTCTTGCACTTTGAAAGCCAAATCTTCACTTGAGGCATTTCCTACCATTCTGACACTCTCACCACCTCATATAAATCATATCTCAATTGTCCAAACTCTAAAAAACCAGCTGGAAACTTCATAACTCCAACTGTCTTGAAAAGTGGTTTATTGCTTCAAGAGGAAGCATGCTTCAAATCCTTGCCAAAGAAGAGGATCTCTGGGTTTCTCAGCTTATTAGCTTGCTCAGGACTTGTCTACAAGAGGTATGTGATGTTCAAAATCCTTATTGATCATACATTGTCATGTTTTATCATTTTGAGGTGCTTGTTGTAAGATATAACCATTGCTGTCCCATACTAGTTCTTTGTCAAGAACTTAGGTTTTATAGCTATGTTACTTGTTTTTGATAATGTATTTTCATTTGTAAATGACATGTTGATGATGTGTTACCAAGATTGTACTTTGATATCATGAATAACTTTTTTTTGAAGTTTTGGTCTATATGGTAGTTTTAGGAATCCAACATTGAAATATTGATGAGCTTACCCTAGGCCTGTTAGTCTTAGTTCATTAATGATATTTGGATAACTTGTAAGTTATTCATAGGATCCCCCTGCCCTAGATCATGTTTGAATCAAATGTGGCTCTTGTTTTCACACTTATGATGTTTTGTGTCATCTTGCTTATCACTATTGAGTTATGTATGGGACTGTTTGTGCTTACTATTTTGCATCTCAAATGTTCTAAATCATTGGTTGATGTTTATTTTATCTTACTTGCCTGTTTGAATTGGTTGAAATATGAGAAACATGAGACTTTGCCATTAGGGCTTGCTGTGAATTCTTTGTTGTTTTTGCTGTCAAATTTGGATTAACATACCATTTCTGGTTTGGAGTAATTGGTGTTTGTTTTTAAGTAGTAGACTCATTTATCATTATGTTTTGAGATTATATGAGGTGCTTGTAAGTTCAAATTCTCCTTACTTGTTCAAACTGTTTTGTCATGCTTCACTTGCATTTTTCAAGATTTCATAATGCCAAACACATACCATATTCTGTTTCAACTGCATTCTACTTTATCTATGTGCATGGATTCATTGCTCTACTTATTTGTAACTTGTGTGTGCTACCAAATCATCCCAACTATCATGAACATGCTTGCTGCATAATTGAGATTGGTTCTATGCATATTCATAAGCTTCATATATGACATTCTGTTTGGTACTGTTTTAAGCTATTTCTAGAGCATATCCTCATCTGTTAGCATATTCATGGTATGTGTATATTGTTTGTTTCAACATAAAACTCATTGTCTTAAAAATGCACCTGCTGTCACATTAACTTGCCAAGGCAGCTTTTTTCACATTTCTTACCACAACCATACCAATTTCTTTCCTGCTTGCAATATGACGGTTTCTCTGAGTTGAGACTCATTTAACTTCACATTTTGATGTGTATGTGCTATCCCTTTGACATGAGATCATTTATTCACATCTTGACCATGTTTGTACCATTGTGCTGCCAAACAGTTTTGAAACCACAACAGCTGCACAGACTTCACTTTTGGCTGTTTGATTTGTTTTACATCAGCTCATATGACATTGAATCTCTGGTAGTGTTTTAAGATTGGTGTGTACATGAATCAATCAACTTAGTATGTCTTACTTTTCTGTCATGACAGCCAGCCACACATGTTTGATACAAAATGCTACTTGGTATCCATTTTCTTGTTATGTGCATTCCATGATCACCTTAAGTGCTAGGCTCTTTTTCTATCATATTTGAGAGTTGTATGTGGTATCCTTTGAACCTCAAGCTGTTCCAATCTTATTTGGTTTCAAATTGTGCATTTTGTATGCTAAGTGAGCAGTTGGTAGGTGAATTTCATTTGTAGGTTGTTTGTGGTTAACTTTGAAGCATAGACACACTTAGTATCATGGTTTGAGCTTGTGTATGAAGCCTATCCAAACAGATTATGCTCCCTCCTTGATCTAGCTTTCAAATTTTCACTTTTCCCCAAATGTTACTTGTCATAATAGTTGTGCTTAGATTTGTATATTGCATTCTACTCCTTTCCTTTATCTGAGCATTGTTGAATTGATTTGTTTGACTTGAGAACATCATCATTAACATGATTAGGATTCATAGACCATGTGTACAAACTGATATTTTTTCATCTGCCAACATGCTGCTCTGACAGTTTGCCTCCACTTTCATATCATTATTTGCAATTCATGTGCCAATTCCATTTTTACTTGTTCATGCTTGAGCATTAAGGGTCATACACTTCTGTTATGATATATATGTTGTGTGTGCCATGCCATTTGCATATATTTGAACTCATAGCTGTTGGTAATTTTCAAAATGCAACTCATGTTATCATCATACATCTTGCATCGTGTTTTTGGTTGGAGGCATCATTTCAAAATTTCATTGGCACTATCATGATCCTTGTTAAAAATCAGTCAAGATTGGCTAAAATTTCATCAAAAAAGATTAAGATTTGATATAGTTATGAATCAAAACGCTTTCTTCAAATTGCCTTGTTCTTGCTTCCTTTGTTTGCCCAGAAATCCATGGAAATATGCCATATATATTTTTAGGGGTGGCTAAATCAACGGATGTATAGCCACCCCAGTGTCAGAAGCATGCACCTTAAGTACCTCTTTCACTTGCCAGCCATGGGTTTGATCCTTGGGATCAACCCTTTTGGTATTTTATTTTAAATTATGATTGTTTTTATTTTCTTCCACTTTTCTTCCAGCGCGCATGTGGTGACCAAGTGGTTGTTGTGTGTGTTTGTAAACACAAGGGCCTGGGTTCAACTCCCAGCTTGGCCCTTTCTCCTTCTTTTTTATTCATTTGTGTGGTTTTATTGTCATAAATCATTTCAACTTCAAATATTCGTAACTTATTCATCGTTCATTATTTTCAACTCGTTCTTTTAGCAACTTTTTCATTGTGATGTCTAGTTGTATTAAATGGATTGTAATCTCATAGTTGCTTGATTTTACAATGCTTTTTGCCTACTTGTTAGTAGATCCATTTTTAGGTCGTTACCGTGCGTTTGGATTAAGTTTTCTTCATACCATGTTTATTTTATCTTATGAGATTTATTGGTATTTGACTCCTTTATGTTTGTTAACATGTTGAGATCTCATTTTCTTGTTGGTTGTTACCATGAGTTATTATTTCTTTCCTAAAGCCTTGAATTGAATTGTTGTGATCAATCCTTGCGTACTTGATTGTTATCAATGCCTAATTGTTGTTACATTTGAACTTATAACATGATCATTTTTTAAGTGGTAACTTATTTATATGGTTGATGTGTTTCATATTTGATAATATGGCCTTGGGGTTATTACCTTCATCTTTGTTAAAATATACCTTTGTTAAGATATGCTTTCAATCTTTGTTAAAATATACCTTTGTTAAGATATGCCTTCAATCTGTGTCAATATATACCTTTGTTAAGATATGCTTCCATCTTTGTTAAGATACTTGATTATCGGTTGTAACCATTGGTATTATTTGATCCTTGCTTATTGTAATATGCATGCTTACTTGATTGTAATCTTATTCATCTTGCTTAATTATTCATTTGCTTCGTTAAGTATTCTTTCCCCAAGTGATGGAACTTTTTAGTTCTCATCCAAGTTGCCTCTCTCTCTCTCTCACTCCTTCCAAAGGAAAAGTCTCTCCATTGATCCTTGTGTCATTGGATAGTTCATTACCCCTCCCTTGAATTTGTGAAGTCATCTTGAACCCTAGCTTAGTTAAGTTAGAACATTAAGCCATTAGACTTTGGTTTAAGTCTAGAAAGCCTTACCTACACTAGGAGTGTTCTTCAACTAGAACCCTAGGATAGAGTTTGTAAACTCTATGTAAGAATCATGGTAAATGATTACTTACTCCCCTTTTTGAGTGTTATAACATATATCTAGAGAGTTTTGCTAAAATCTATACAAGCATTGTTATGTTTGTTCCCCTTTGAACCTTGATCATAATCAAGTGTTCTTCAACCCTAGTGAGGTGAACTACGATTGCTCTGATTCTATCCTAGTTAGGATACGTAGGCAGAGGACGCGGCGTCTTTGCGAGCAAACTTAGAAACTATCTTTAGGTTTTAACCTACACCCTTTACCCAATCCCAATCCCTAGCAAACATTTACCAACTTAGCATGCAAACAAACAAAAGGTTCCTGTAGAGTACTACAGATGTTTAGGATGTGAAATACCTACCCTAGGCATAACCAACCCCTGATCCCCGAATCTCTTAACATTGTTGTTACATCGCGCAAAAGGTTCTTTCTTTCTTTAGACCTTTCCTTTGGGTAAATTAAAGTCCGGTTGTGAATTTAAGAATTAAGATTCAAGTTAATCAATAGCTTGGTATCACGATTCTCACCGCAACAGAAATGGCGACTTCACTGGGGATACTTACTTAACTTGAGGGTTTAGCCTATTTTGTTTAATTGCATGCTATATTTGTAAATATTTGCTTAACATATATATTTGTCAATATATTTGTTTAATTGTTGGATATTGGGTACTTTGAGTGGTGAGACTGTCCTATACCCGAACTTGAGTGAAATTATGATAGGATGGTGGTATATTCAAGAAGGCTTATAGGGAGTTGATTCCCGACCAAGCTAACTTGAGAAACCACCGCTCAGTGTAGGCCCTCTTGAAAGTTTAGTATTGTTGATTGAGTATTCGTGAAAACAATGCTACTTTCGACGAAGGAGCCAATGACACTGTGGACTTTTAGAATACATTTTACCCCACTTTGGCCTTATTAGGACGTAGTGCGATGACTATAAGGAAGTATTTCCGAAATAGTTGATACGCGATACTACACTCAGACGAGATTCTCTTGAGAATATTATCGATTACCAAGTGATTTAGGAAATTGATAATATCCGAAAGATGGGTTGATGACTCTGGGAACTCTGTAGAACCCATTCGGCAGGTACAATCAATCCATAGTACAATCCTTGGGGATGGATAGACCTTGGATCCATGCTCGCCCTTAAACCTATGCTTGTGTTGTGTGCATATGCATTTGCCTGTGTTTGTGCATTTTGCATTCATAACATCATATCATCATATGGTTTCATGGAACTCAGACTTTTTTGTTTGTAAACATCAGAGGTCGTTATGAACAGTGAAAGAAATAAAACTTTGAAGTACACTTACAAGGGTTTTAACCTAGATGACTTGAGAAGGTTAAGCACCTTAGTGACAGGTCCAGAGGGATTTCAAAGCAGGTATGGGAAGTTGTTGTTACTCTTGAAGATAAAGATGGATAGTGGACTCCTTTATACTCTTCTCCAGTTTTATGATCCGCTCTACCACTGTTTCACATTCCCTGATTATCAACTAGTGCCCACACTAGAGGAGTATTCTCAGTTGGTTAGATTGCCCATTCTTGAAGATTCTCCTTTTCCGATCATAGAGGAGGACCCTAAAGAACAAGATATTGCCAAGGCTACACGTTTAGGATTGGTTGATATTAAAAAGAATCTGATTACAAAAGGAGGAGTTTTTGGGTTAAAAGCAGAGTTCTTGGTTGAGAAAGCTCAGTATTATGCAGATCATTTAAGCATGGATGCATTCGAGGCTATCATTGCCTTGCTCATCTATGGCATCTTCTTTTTCCCTAGCTTCGAGAATTTTGTGGACCTCAATGCCATTAAAATTTTCTTGAAGAAGAATCATGTGCCTATCTTGCTAGCAGAGACATATCATTCTGTTCATCTGAGGAACTTTCACAATGGAGGAATGATTACTTGTTGCGCTCCTCTGTTATACAAATGGTTCACTTCACACTTACCCAAAGCTAACGCTTTTTGGGATCCAAAGAAAGGATGGTGGTCACAAAAGATCATGGCTCTCACCCACTCCGATATTGATTGGTATAGTCATGACTATGATGGGACAATGATTATTGACAATTGTGGGGATTTTGGCAATGTACCTCTTCTCAGTGCTAATGGAGGAATCAGTTATAATCCAATCCTCGCCAGCCGACAATTGGGATACCCTCTAAAGGATAAGCCCAATGGTGTTCAAGTGGAAAACATCTTCTTCAAAGAAGAAAAAGATAGCCAAGAACTAAAAGGAAAGATTCTAGAGGCTTGGAAGCATCTACACAAGAAAGGAAAAAAGGATCTTGGAAGACTCAACTGTGTCTCTTTGGAACCTTACCTCCAATGGGTTCGAAAGAGAGCCATCACACTAAGGATGCCTTATCCTAAGCAAGAGCCTATGGCTTTGAAGGAAGAACGCCCTTTGGTCTTCATGTCTGAAGAAGAAAAGTTGAAGATTGCTTTAGTCAAAGCACAACAAACTGAAGAAGCTTGGAAGCACACGTATCAAGTAGTCGTCGAAGCGAATGCGGAGCTCCAGAAGCAACTCCAGTTGAAAGACGAAGAAGTACTCTCTTGTAAGAAGAGGAAAGCACAAGAAGAACCTTATGAGCCCCAGTCTACTCCAGGGAAGATAATTGTGGACAAGCTCATTTTTGAGAAGGCTCAGATGGAAAGAAAAATCGAGAAGCTCAATTTGAGACTGCTAGGGGAACCTTGTTAGGATTCATTTAGTTGTTGTTTATATTTAAAACTCTTGTAAGAGGAAACAATATTTTGTAAACCTATTTGGTTAATCAATGAAATGGCGACTTCTGATGTTCGTAAATGTTTGAGTTCCATGACACCATTTGCATGTGCATTTGCATTTCTTCTAACCATTCAAGGAAATTCAAACTTTTCTTTTTGCAGACAACAACGTGGTGAGAAGAGACATGCTTCCGTTCCCGGATTTAAGATTGGGTCGTCTCAGGATGTTGGCGAGACTTGTCAGAAACCCCGTTGCTTCCATTGCCAAATATGGAGACCTACTACCACTAATAAGTGCTCTGGTCAACGAGCCCATGCTGCAAGCTCTGGTTGAATTCATTGATACAACTTACCACTGCTTCGTCTTTCCGGACATTCAGCTACTCCCAACCATAGAGGAGTACACCGACTATTTGAAGATTCCATGGACTTTCACACTTCCTTATGGAAAACCGAAAAGAAGAGATTTAGCTAAAGCCCTTCATATCAAGCAAGAGGATTTACCACCAATGAAAGCAAAAGGAGGATGGTACGGAATGGAGGCAGGACCTCTAATGGAGATGGCCGAATATCATTATGAAAGTAGAAATCTGGGCATCTTTGAAGCAACTCTGGCATTTCTAATATATGGGTTGTATCTCTTCCCAAGCCGTTACGACTTCATCAGTGAGGAGGCGATCCGTCTCTTCATCATCAAAAATCCGGTAAACGAGATACTAGCTGATACTTATATAGTCATCCATCGCTTCATCTTGTACGATCTCGGGTAGTTCTCGTGCTGCCTCGCACTACTTGACCGGTGGTTTACCTCTCATCTACCCAAAACTCATATCCTTTGGAGGCTTCCCACCAAAAGCGCATGGATTTCTAAACTCATCACTCTCAGGCACTATGACATCACATGGTATGACACCAGCCTTGGTGATCTAGTCATGATCCCTAGTTATGGAGAGTTCCCCAACGTGCCTCTCATTGGGACAAAGGGGGTTATCACCTACAATCCTGTTCTTGCCCGGTGTCAATATGGGTATCCCACCGGAACAGAGCCCGAACTGGAACTATTGAGGCCTTGCTTCTACGAAACTGGTTGCAACCCTAAACTAGAAGCTCGTGCTCAATACGCTCAAAGAGATCCTCACCTCTTGGGCATAACTCCAATGGAGAATGCAAGTTGTTTAACTTCCAGAGGGTATTTGCTATGGTCGAAAGAAATCGCCTTGACCATGTTCTATACTCATGATTATGAGATAACTATGGAACCTGGGGTCCCCACGACTAGGGAAGAGCTGAAATACGCTTTGATCAAAGCGCAACGAGAGAACAAAGACCTGTGGGAAATCATCCGCCAAGACCAAGCTCATGTTGAAGTCCAAGAAGGAGAAGGATCATCTTGTTAGAATGATCGTTGTTTCACCATTTCCCTGCTTTCCCTAAAAGGATTGTAATCCTAATGTTGCATTTAATTTCACTTCTTGTAAGAAAGGTCTTGCTTTTTAGCAAGAGCCACCTATTGTAATAGACTTCCAGCTATCAACGAAAAAATGCTTTTTAAGCATGTCGTTACATGTTGTTCCAACTTTTTGTTTGTAAACAAAAATTTGTTTTTCCTTGAATGGTTTATGAATCTGCATTTGCATTTGCATTCGCATTTCATCCCGCATTGGTCTTGCATCTGGGTTCCGCAGCTCATCCTTTGTTCTTGTTCAAAAAAGAGAGAAGGAGTCACGCTGAATACTCACAGATACAACACTCGATCCTGAGCTCAGAAGAAGATGGAAGATAATGAACAGAGGTTCGATCAGATGGACAACGGCATTGAAGGAATCAAGGGTGACGTCAGCCAGATTATGGAAGTTCTCAATATAATCAAGGCAAAGATGGACACATAGTCTACGGTAATCTCCGAAGTCGCCACAACAGCGGCCAATGTCACAGTAGCTCCGGTTACCACTGCAGAATTCCCCTATGGCATGTCTCGGGTTTTTGTGCCACCATTCAACAATATGAAATCTTCAAGTCTTAATCCACTGTTTGATTCAACAATCAGGAATCCTATTTTCACTCAGGCGGGTGGACACACTACAGTGCGGCCTATCTTCAACAATCAACAACCAATCTTTGACATACCTGACGGTTCTAAAGCCGAGGATGAAAAGCACGAAAAATTAAGGGTAGAGATGGACATTATGTCTAAAAGGATGAGGGCCATTGAAGGAAGCCATGTCTTTGGGTCTGATGCCAAGGACCTATGTCTGGTGTCTGGTTTGGTATTTCCTCAGAAATTCAAGATGCCAGTATTGGACAAATATGAGGGGACTACTTGTCCCAAAGTGCACCTAATCATGTACTGCAGGCAGATGGCTCTGCATATTGAAAATGACAAGCTGTTGGTACACTGTTTCCAAGACAGTCTTAAAGGAGCGTCGACTAAATGGTATCTCAGCTTGGATCAAGCAAAGATCCACAGTTTCCAAGACCTTTCAGATGCTTTTATTCAACAATACAAATATAACATAGACTTAGCTCCAGACCGTCGTCAGCTCCTCAGCATGACGCAAAAGAGCACTGAAACCTTTAAGGAATATGCGCAAAGATGGCGCGGAACTGCAGCTCAAGTGGAGCCACCTTTTACTGAAAAGGAGTTGGCAGACTGGTTCATAGACACGGTCCGACCATAATTCTATGAACGGATGATCAGCAGTGTCACAACCAATTTCTCTGATATTGTGGCAGTGGGGGTCAAAGTTAAAGCTGGTTTAAAGAGTGGAAAATTGGCTACCCCAAATACTAACTCAAGCGCCAGTACAACAAAGAAGCCGGTTAGCAGCTTTCATAAAAAGAAAGAGGGGGATGTGAGTGCGATAACATATGGGAAGAAGGCGCAAAATTCCAGAAGCCATCGCCAGCAGTACCATCCATCATCATATATAGCAGCCGTGACTCCCGTTTTTCAACCATCATCACAACAGGGTCCCCAGCCTAGGGCATCTAGCAATCAACACCAATATCATTCTGGCAATCAGCAACAATATCACTCCAACAATCAACAACAATACCATCAGTCGCAGGGTCAACAGCCTCAAAACAGGGCTCCAAGGGCGAATTATCAGGCAAATAGGCCAAAAATACAGACTATTCCCATGAGTTACACTGAGTTGTTCCCCATGTTGATAGAAAGAGGGCTGGTCAAAACAAGAAAATTAGGTGCTCCACCTAATCCACTCCCGTTCTACTACAATGCCAACGCTCGCTGCTTATTTCATGAGAATGCTCCAGGCCACGATCTTGAAGGTTGCTTCGCACTTCAGCACCTCGTTCGAGAATTGATTGAAAAAAGAATTCTGTCCTTTGAAGATAATCATCCAAACATAAAGAACAACCCTCTGCCAAATCATGGTGGAGTCAATGCCATTACTGAAGAAGGTGAAGGGTCAGAGGATAAGACAGTCACCACTGTCGATGAGATCAAGGTGCCATTGGAGGACCTACATAAACGCCTTTCTCAGGCATGGGCGCTTAAGACATCCCATGAAAACTGCGAACAATGCATGCTGAAACCAGAAGGTTGTGACATTGTGAAAAAAGACATTCGAGCAATGATTGAACAAGGGATGATAGAAATTGCTCACATGAAGAAAGGGGAAGATGTGGCAGTCATCGAACCTGTGTTTAACATGCCAGAAGAGCCCAACAAAAGTGTTGTGTTCAGAAATAATAACAATAACAACAACAACTACAAGAACGTCCGGCCGGTATTCCGCGACGATGCACCCCCGAAATTCGGGAGGGGACAAGCTAGGTTTGAACCAAGGGGAGGATCCAAACCTCACCCAAGGGCTGTAACACCAAAGCAAGACTACTCATGGTGCGAAGAGATCTTCAAATAAAGGAAGCCAGCAAATGTGGCTAACATTGCCTGTGGGAGCAAGATGACCCGGAGTGGTCGCATATACAAACCGCGAACATACAATGTGGCTCCTCCGCCAACAATTCCCGTTCCAAAAGCTGTGGTTCCCCCAAAATCTGTTCCAGAGGCAGTTGTCACTAAAGAGCCTTTAGTCAAAGGAAAAGAAAGTCTCAAGAATGATGAAGAAGAGTTCCTGAGAATCATCAGACGAAGTGATTATAGGGTGGTGGACTAACTGAATCAAACACCATCTAACATCTCGGTTATGGCTTTACTCTTAAGCTCTCCGGCTCATCGCCAGGCTTTGCTCAAAATCTTGACACAAGCCCATGTTACCAAAGATATTATAGTGGGGCAATTTGACTCCACTGTAGCAAACATCACTGCCTGCAACACGCTAAGCTTTGACGACAACGATCTGACAACAGAGAAACGTAAGCACAATCGTGCTCTACATGTGTCGATCAAATGTGAAGAAGATACACTGTCCAGGGTTCTTGTTGACACAGGATCAGCGCTCAACGTAATGCCAAAAAGGACACTAGCCAAGCTGGCTTATCAAGGTGCTACCATGAGGCCAACTTCTCTCATAGTAAAGGCATTTGATGGATCTAGGAGAGCCGTGATAGGGGAGGTTGATCTTCCTATTATGATCAGACCACAAATCTTTGAAGTCACCTTTCAGGTGATGGATATTAATCCAGTCTACAGTTGTTTACTGGGAAGGCCATGGATCCACGCAGCTGGCGCTATTACTTCTACTCTCCACCAGAAAATGAAGTTTGTTGTGGATGACCAGTTGGTCATTGTTCATGGAGAAGAAGATTTAATGGTAAGCAACTTGTCCTCATTCTGGTATATCGAGGCTGACGAAGATTCCCTTGAGACAGCCTTCCAAGCACTAGAAATAGCTCACGCTGTTCTAGTTGACGAATCAGACATAACCCGTGGGCCATCATCCACCTCTGTTCAGAGTATCAAGGCGGCACTGAAAGCTGGAATCCCATTGGGATGGGGAGAGGTCATTGAAGTCAACGCTCGGGCCAAAAATGATCGACAAGGGTTGGGTTACAAACCAACTCTAGAAGGCGAGCCAGAGGAAAGCACCATGGAGAAGAAGTCTTTGAAGGAGATATTTACCAGCGGTGGATTACAAATCAACGCCATCATTGCTGAAGATGAGGATGGTAATCTAGATCATCTAATAACTAGGGAAGGAGCAGCTTTGCGCAACTGGGAGTCTGTGGAAATTCCCATCTTTTTACCTTTAGAGTAATTCACTCTGTTTGTTAGCTTTGTGTTTTCTTTAAAATTCCTAGTCTTGCCCAAGGCCTGCGAATTATTTTGTATTGGGCCACTTTGCAATTTGAAAATCATTAATGAAAAAGTGTTTTTGTTAAAACTCTTGTTTATTATTTTGCGCATCATTTTCACTCTTTTTGTTAAAAGGAAAAATGACAATCTTTTTGAAAAAATTAAAAACAACCCTTCATCTGCATGTCTGTGTGTGTGTGTCTAATTGTTCCCAAAAATAAAACATGCAGAATACCTCCATCCACCACAAAATCCTATGATCCTTCAGCTCCTTCTACTAGTGGTTCATCTGTCTTTCAAGCTGAAGAAGAGAATGACGAAGAGTTAGAAGTTTCAGAAGAGTTGAAGAGAATGGCTGAATACGAAGATGTTTATCTCCAGCCATACAAAGAGCAGACTAAGGTCATTAACTTGGGATTAGAAGAAGAAAAAAGAGAAGTCAAGATTGGGGCATCATTGGGGCCTGAGATCTAAAGCAAGCTGATAGCGATCCTCAGAGATTATGTCGACATATTCGCTTGGTCTTATCAAGACATGCCAGGGTTGGATACTGACATCGTTATGCACAAGCTCCCCCTGAAACCAGAGTATCCTCCGGTCAAACAAAAACTTCGCAGGTCAAGACCAGACATAGCTCTCAAAATTCGAGACAAAGTCAAGAAACAAATTGATGCAGGCTTTTTAGCGGTATCTAAATATCCAGAATGGGTGGCAAACATCGTATCAGTCCCAAAGAAGGATGGAAAGGTCAGGATGTGCGTCAATTACAGGGATTTAAACAAAGCAAGTCCGAAGGACGACTTCCCTCTACCACATATTGACACTTTGGTGGATAATACAGCCAGCTTCGCATTATTCTCATTTATGGACGGATTTTCTGGTTATAACCAGATAAAAATGGACCCAACCGACATGGAGAAGACAACCTTCATCACAACCTAGGGCACCTATTGTTATAAGGTCATGCCTTTCGGTTTGAAGAACGCAGGGGCAACGTATCAGAGGGTCATGGTTACACTCTTCCACGATATGATGCACAAAGAAATCGAAGTATACGTGGATGATATGATCGCAAAATCCCAAAGTGAAGAAGACCACTTGGATCATCTGTTGAAGCTATTTGAGAGACTCCGAAAGTATCAACTGAGGTTAAATCCAGCAAAATGCACCTTCGGAGTTCGCTCAGGCAAGTTACTTGGTTTCATCGTTAGTCAACGAGGAATTGAAGTAGACCCCGACAAAGTTAAAGCAATCCAGGAGATGCCTACTCCTAAAACAGAGAAACAAGTCAGAGGTTTCCTCGGACGCCTGAATGACATCTCCAGGTTCATCTCCAATCTGACTCCTACTTGCACACCGATCTTCAAGTTGTTACGGAAGGATCAGACAGTAGTATGGAATGAAAACTGCCAGGCCGCATTTGAGAAAATCAAACAGTATTTACAAGAACCTCCGGTGTTGATTCCTCCTGTACTTGGAAGACCTTTGTTCATGTATATGACAGTACTAGAAGATTCAATGGGTTGTTTCTTAGGCCAGACTGATGAGTCAGGAAAGAAAGAACACGCAATCTACTATCTGAGCAAGAAGTTCACCGATTGCGAGAGTTGTTACTATCCCTTGGAAAAAGCATGTTATGCCTTAGCATGGGCCGCCAAGCGTCTGAGACAGTACATGATTTGTCACACCACAATGCTGATTTCTAAGATGGACCCCATCAAGTACATCTTTGAAAAGCCAGCTCAAACAAGAAGATTAGCCAGATGGCATATGCTCTTATCAGAGTACGATATTCAGTATGTTGCTCAAAAATCTATCAAGGGAAGTGTCTTGTCAGAACACCTTGCGGAGCACCCCATGGAGGATTATCAACCACTCAAGTTTGATTTTCCTAATGAAGATGTGATGTATATTCAACGCACAAAACTAGAGCCTGGTCCGGAAGAAGGTCCCGAGCCTGGATCCCGCTGGGAAATGATGTTTGGTGGAGCGTCAAACAAGAATGGACATGGTGTCAGAGCTGTTTTGAAAAATCCAATTGGAGGGTATACTGCCGTCACGGCCCGACTTTGTTTCTCGTGTACGAACAACATAGCCGAGTATGAAGCCTATATCTTAGGGTTGGAAGCTGCTATCGATCTTCGCATCAAAATCTTGGAAGCGATCAGTGATTCTGCTTTAGTGATCTACCAACTCAAAGGAGAATGGGAAACCAGAGATGAAAAGTTGATCCCTTACAAAACTCATATCTTGGATATGGCTGAATATTTTGATGAAATTACCTTCAAGAATGTACCGAGAGTGTAAAATCACATTGCCGATGCACTGGCTATGATGGCATCAATATGGAAGGTCCAGTTTGTTAACGAGGCGCCTCTGCTTCGCATTGAAAGAAGGACAGTACCTGCATATGTCATGACAATAGATGAAGAAACTGATGAGAAACCGTGGTTCCACGATATCAAGAACTTTCTTCAAAATCAAGAATATCCAGCTGACGCATCCAGAATTGGCAAAAGGGCTATACGCAGATTGTCGACCAAATTCTTCATCAGCAATGGTACCTTGTACAAAAGAAACCATGACATGGTTCTACTCCGATGTGTCGACGAAAGAGAGGCGAATCTCATAATGACTGAAGTACACCAGGGAACCTTTGGCACCCATGCCAACAACCACGCTATGGCTAAGAAAATATTAAGGGCAGGCTACTTTTGGTTAACTTTGGAAACGGACTGTATACTCTTCGCTCGAAAGTGTCATAAATGTCAAGTCTATGCTGATAAAGTGCATGTCCCTCCGCATCCTCTCAACATGATGACGTCACCATGGCCTTTTGCAATGTGGGGCATAGATATGATAAGGGCATTAGAGCCAAAAGCTTCCAACGGCCATCGCTTCATCCTGGTTGCGATTGATTACTTCACCAAATGGGTGGAAGCAGCGTCGTATGCGAACGCGACAAAGCAAGTGGTTGCTCGCTTCATCAAAAAGGAAATCATCTGTCGATACGGTATTCCCAACCAGATCATTACTGACAATGGGTCGAATCTAAACAACAAAACGATGAAGGAACTCTGTGACGATTTCAAGATCAAACATCACAATTCATCTCCTTACAGACCTAAGATGAATGGCACAGTTGAGGCTGCAAACAAAAATATCAAGAAGATAGTACAAAAGATGGCCATAACCTACAAGGATTGGCACGAGATGTTACCATTTGCTTTGCATGGATATCGAACATCAGTGCGAACTTCAACGGGGGCAACTCCCTTTTCCTTAGTATATGGGATGGACGCTGTGTTGCCCATTGAAGTCAAAATACCTTCTTTAAAGATCTTGACGGAAGCAAAGCTTGATGAAGAAGAATGGATAAAAGAAAGGTTTGACTCATTGAACCTCATTGATGAGAAAAGAATGACTAACATGTGTCATAGTCAAATCTATCAACAAAGAATGATAAGAGCGTTCAACAAAAAGGTTCGTCCCAAAGAGTATAGGGAAGGAGAGCTTGTGCTTAGAAAAATCCTACCAACTCAAAAGGATATGCGCGGAAAGTGGATGCCCAACTACGATGGCCCTTTCGTTGTAAAAATTGTCTTCTCCGGAGGATCTCTAATTCTTGAGACCATGGATGGCGAACAACTCAAGTATCCCATCAACTCAGATGCAGTGAGAAAGTACTATGCCTAAAGCAGAAGACCTAGAATGGAGATCCCAGTGCTTCAACAAGATGAAAGCCCAATAATTGAAGCTGACGAACGCGGGGGCAAAGTCTTGTGCAAGGTATCAAAAGAAAGAGCAACGTCTGTCATTCTCATCAGAAGCAGCGAAGCAAGTGAACTAACAGTTAAAAGGACCAGATTATTATGGGATTCTGTAACCTTTTCTGTTTGCCATTTTTTTTTAAATGTATAAAGTTCTCGAGGCTTTGCCCTTTGTAAAGTTCTTGTCTATCAATAAGATCAGATTTCGGCCAATCATTGTTATGATCTTTTGTTTTTGTTATGCAATTCCACTTATTTGTTAATAAGAATTTTATTGAAAGCAAACTGTTTTGAAAAAATTAAGTCTTGTTTTAAAAAGAAAACGCAATTTGAACGAAACGATTACAGAGTTTTAGAGGTAATCTGATAACATTACACAGTTCTCAAAGTTGTGAAGGTTTGCTGTCACCCTTGACCAAACTAGATGCATCCGACAGCAATTCCGGCTCTTAAGCCAAGACTTCTCCACTATAGGATTACAAGGATATTATGGGAAAAGATCGTTATCTACGCCAAAAGAAAGTGTCGCCTGACTTGAAGCATTGAGACTCAGCATGACGAGTCCTCTCTGTGTTTTCCTTGTTCTGCTTTTCTTTGTTCTTGCGGATCGATCTGCATTTTACATACAGCATCATACCAGCATACGCATTTGTTTGCATTTTGGTTTTAGTCTCGGTTGTCTGGCTGTTGCCTTTGAGATCTTTTGGTCGTTACCTTTATCTTTGATCCTGTACAACAAGTTTCGCTTCAAAGTTGACATCTTGGGGTTTCCTTACCTTCTTTAGGAAGCTAGTGGTGACTAGCAATATCCAGTTTACACAAATGGGTGGTTGTTACCAATATTCATCTTTGATTTGGTCGTCACTAATAATCTTTGAAGACTAGTAGTCACTAGCACCTGTTCAGAACCATTTATGTTCGGTATCTCGACTTGGTCATCACCAACAATTTTCCAAACCCAGTCGTCACTGATTCTGTTATAAAGCCAATCGAACGTTATTGGAGTCCTTTTGATTCGGTTTTCACCAATCTTTGCTAAAAAATCTAGTGGTTGCTAGTATTGCCTTCTAAAACCAATGGCCATTGGTATTTGAGTTGGTCGTCACCAAAATTCCCTAAAAGTCCAATAATTATTGGCATCGCCTTCAAATCCAATGGTTATTGGTACCTGTTTGATTTGGTTATTACCAGTCTTTCTGAATCTAGTAGTTACTAGTATCACCTTCAGAGCCAATTGTTATTGGTACCTCTTGATTCGGTCATTACCAATCCTTCTAAGTCTAGTGGTCACTAGCCTTGTTTGGAAAATCTAGTTTTCACTAGCAGTATCCTGAACCAATTGTTATTGGTATACCTGAGTTGGTCGTCACCAATTGGCCTAAGTCCAATAGTTATAGGCATCACTTAAAGTAGATTGTTATCATCATTTTGTTCTGGTCGTTACCAAACTCTTTGAAAATCCAATGGTCATTGATCTCCTTGGACTCGGTCGTTACCAACCTCTCCAGTTAAATCTAGTGGTTACTAGCATTATCCAGAACCAATTGTTATTGGTATATCCTGATTTGGTCATCACCAGTCCCCTTTAAGCCCAGTAGTTACTGGCATTGCTTGAAAGCTAATTGTTACAAGTTGATTGTTACCAACTTCCCCAGCCAAAGTCCTGTGTTATATCAATATTATTTGGAAATTCCCAATTGAGATTGAGACTTCAATTTGGTTGTCACCATATCCCCAGAAAGTCTAGTGGTATTTAGCACTTTTTGGAAATCGAACTTTGGATTGGTCATCACCATATCCCCAGTAAGTCTAGTGGAAACTAGCACTGTTTGAAGCTATTTGTTATTCTGGTCGTCACCAGTCTCACCAGTTGAAGCTTTTGCTTTTCCAGTCGAGTCTCGGAGAATTAGTGGGTACTAACTTCCCCGGCACGCCCGGTCTTGATTCTAACCTTTTCCTGAAGATCTCGTTTGAACTCTTCATTATAGGAAATTTTTTCTCATCTGGTTATCCCCAATGAGATTCGTGTCTTCGTTCTGTCTTTTCCCCGGTGAAGCTTTGCTTCCCCAGTGGATTTGTTCCCCAGCAAAGTTTTCCCCATTGGGTTTCTTCCCCGGTGGGCTTCCTCATCTGGTTATCCCCAGTGAGGTTCGTATCTCCTTTCCCCAATGAAGATGTGTCTTCCCTGGTGGAATTTGTGTCCCCTGCGTGAAAGATTTCCTTGAACAAGCATCTTTAGTCATGTCTGAACTATCTTGCTTACTTCGCTTGGAGTCTTTCCCAGTGTGTTGGGTCCTCATGAGTGGTTACTCGTCGTTTTGCCGTTCTTTTATATTTGCTCTTGTGTCTGCATCTGTCTTGCATTCAAGCATCATATAACATCATTTAGATTCATGGCATATATGCATTCGTCCTTTTGCATACCATCGGATCTAAGGGACAAAATTTCTGGTTTGCTATATTTAAATACCTTTCACTGCGATTCTATGAGGATTGTCATCTCTCATTACCATCTAGTGAAAATATTTAAATAGGGGAATCTGTTGCACCCCAAATTTTGACCACTTAGATCCTCATCATCATTGTAATATCATATTCATTTGATTAACTAACCTTAACCCATTTCAAGTTTATTTGTCAAGATGCAGATGAATTAGGGTTCCGTACCGTCAAAATCGAGGCTTCGATGGTTTGATCAATCAATGTTTTGGATTGATTCAACCATAAACAAGATCAAGGATACTACATTGGGTCAAGTGTGAATCCAATTTGAGGTGGTCACCCGGAAATATAGAACAGTGCAATTCAAGACACCCGATTAGGGTTTTCGATAAGGAAAAGTCAACTATAGTTTAACTTTTGATTCAAAGAGTGTTTCATTGGTAGGGTCAAGGCCCATTAAGCTCCTATGGCTTAGTAAAGTCCATCCAAATAGTTTCAAGTCCTCCGAATGTCTGGATTATCGACAGTCGACTCGTTAGTCACCGATTTATCGAACGGTTAACCGAAAAGTCAACTCTTCAACAATAAGGAATTTGACTTCAAGATGTGATTCAAAAATGTTACTTATGTCATATTACACTTCCCCATAAAATTTCATGACCATTGGATCAAGGGTTAAGAAGTAATTGCAAAAATCGGGAATTAGGGTTTCAAAAGGGGCAAGACCATAACTCCTCAACCACACATCCAATTGAAGTGGTTCAAATATCATTGGAAAGCTCTTGACAAATCCTACAAAAGCCTCAAAGTAGTCCATGATCAAAAAATGCATAGAATTGGAGTTATGACAAGATTCATTTTAAGAAGGGAAATAACTTAGAAAAATTCTAAGTTATTTAGCCTTTTTAAGTGTTTTTTTCAGACACTTGGAAGGGCTTTCTAAGTTATTTCCAAATTGTGGTAGAAAAATATGAAAGTTATAGAGCTACTTAAGGGCTTTCCAAATTGTGGTAGAACTCCTCAATAGCATGTGTGAGCAGGAAGTTATGGATCATGGAAGTTGGGGCTGCCAACACTTGAAACCACTATATCAAACTTTTCAAAAGTAAGATTTTCATAACTTGAGACATCCTCAACCCTTGGATCGTGTTACATTCTGATTATGTGAAGTTTAGATGAAGCAAAAACCAGAAGGAAAGAAGGATTGATGAGATTAGCAAGTTGGAGTAAGTGGCCAATTAAATAATCATTTAAAAGGCTAGGAAAGAGAAACTTTTTGAAGGTTTATGCAGCTGCATTCCCCTACCCCTTTCTAGCTCACCTCAGTCACCTCATGTCCATCATTTCCCTTGAATTTGGCTCAACAATTGTCCATGGAACTCATGTTTAAAGATCTTGGCAAGATTTTTCAAAGAAACTTCACAAATCTCCCTCCAAAAGTGGCAAAGTACCAAGCTGCCCTCACTCTTGTTTTCACTATAAATAGAGGCCTCTTCATTGATGTTAGATACACCAGAGAAATCTCCAAAACCAAGAGAAATAATAGCTCTCAACTTTCTTTCATTTCCTCAAGAATCTCAATTTTCAAAACTTCCATTTTTCACTAAAAAGCTGTCTTGAGCAAAACTCTGCTCAAGCTCAGTTCTACCATTTACAAGTCACTCGAAACCATCTACACAATCCATAAACATTGTGTAGAAGGTGTCCATACATTCAAACCACTCAAAAACCTTATTTTCCCAAAAGTCAACCTTCACACCTTAGTAGTTTGACTTTCTTGCACTTTGAAGGCCAAATCTTCACTTGACACTCTCACCATTCTGGCACTCTCACCACCTCATATACATCATATCTCAATTGTCCAAACTCTAAAAAACCAGCTGGAAACTTCATAACTCCAACTGTCTTGAAAAGTGGTTTATTGCTTCAAGAGGAAGCAAGCTTCAAATCCTTGCCAAAGAAGAGGATCTCTGGGTTTCTCAGCTTATTAGCTTGCTCAAGACTTGTCTACAAGAGGTATATGATGTTCAAACTCCTTATTGATCATACATTGTCATGTTTTATCATTTTGAGGTGCTTGTTGTAAGATATAACCATTGATGTCCCATACTAGTTCTTTGTCAAGAACTTAGGTTTTATAGCTATGTTACTTGTTTTTGATAATGTATTTTCATTTGTAAATGACATGTTGATGATGTGTTACCAAGATTGTATTTTGATATCATGAATAACTTGTTTTTGAAGTTTTGGTCTATATGGTAGTTTTAGGAATCCAACATTGAAATATTGATGAGCTTGCCCTAGGCCTGTTAGTCTTAGTTCATTAATGATATTTGGATAACTTGTAAGTTATTCATAGGATCCCCCTGCCCTAGATCATGTTTGAATCAAATGTGGCTCTTGTTTTCACACTTATGATGTTTTGTGTCATCTTGCTTATCACTATTGAGTTGTGTATGGGACTGTTTGTGCTTACTATTTTGCATCTCAAATGTTCTAAATCATTGGTTGATGTTTATTTGATCTTACTTGTCTTCTTGAATTGGTTGAAATATGAGAAACATGAGACTTAGCCATTAGGGCCTGCTATGAATTCTTTGTTGTTTTTGCTGTCAAATTTGGATTAACATACCATTTCTGGTTTGGAGCAATTGGTGTTTTTTTTAAGTAGTAGACTCATTTGTCATTATGTTTTGAGATTGTATGAGGTGCTTGTAAGTTCAAAATCTCCTTACTTGTTCAAACTGTTTTGTCATGCTTCACTTGCATTTTTCAAGATTTCATAATGCCAAACACATACCATATTCTATTTCAACTGCATTCTACTTTATCTATGTGGATGGATTCATTGCTCTACTTATTTGAAACTTGTGTGTGCTACCAAATCATCCCAACTATCATGAACTTGCTTGCTGCATAATTGAGATTGGTTCTGTGCATATTCATAAGCTTCATATGTGACATTCTGTTTGGTACTATTTTAAGCTATTTCTAGAGCATATCCTCATCTGTTAGCATATTCATGGTATGTGTATATTGTTTGTTTCAACATAAAACTCATTGTCTTAAAAATGCACCTGCTGCCACATTAACTTGCCAAGGCAGCTTTTTTCACATTTCTTACCACAACCATACCAATTTCTTTCCTTCTTGCAATATGATGGTTTCTCTGAGTTGAGACTCATTTAACTTCACATTTTGATGTGTATGTGCTATCCCTTTCACATAAGATCCTTTATTCACATCTTGACCATGTTTGTACCATTGTGCTGCCAAACAGTTTTGAAACCACAACAGCTGCACAGACTTCACTTTTGGTTGTTTGATTTGTTTTGCATCAGCTCATATGACATTGAATCTCTGGTAGTGTTTTAAGATTAGTGTGTACATGAATCAATCAACTTTGTATGTCTTACTTTTCTGTCATGACAGCCAGCCACACATGTTTGATACAAAATGCAACTTGGTATCCATTTTCTTGTTATGTGCATTCCATGATCAACTTAAGTGCTAGGCTCTTTTTCTATCATATTTGAGAGTTGTATGTGGTATCTTTTGAACCTTAAGTTGTTCCAATCTTATTTGGTTTCAAATTGTGCATTTTGTGTGCTAAGTTAGCAGTTGGTAGGTGAATTTTATGTCAAGGTTGTTTGTGGTTAACTTTGAAGCATAGACACACTTAGTATCATGGTTTGAGCTTGTGTATGAAGCCTATCCAAACAGATTATGCTCCCTCCTTGATCTAGCTTTCAAATTTTCACTTTTCTTCAAATGTTACTTGTCATAATAGTTGTGCTTTGATGTGTATATTGCATTCTACTCATTTCCTTTATCTAAGCATTGTTGAATTGATTTGTTTGACTTGAGAACATCATCATTAACATGATTAGGATTCATAGACCATGTGTACAAACTGATATTTTTTCATCTGCCAACATGCTGCTCTGACAGTTTGCCTCCACTTTCATATCATTATTTGCAATTCATGTGCCAATTCCATTTTTACTTGTTCATGCTTGAGCATTAAGGGTCATACACTTCTGTTATGATATATATGTTGTGTGTGCCATGCCATTTGCATATATTTGAACTCATAGCTGTTGGTAATTTTCAAAATGCAACTCATGTTATCATCATACATCTTGCATCGTGTTTTTGGTTGGAGGCATCATTTCAAAATTTCATTGGCACTATCATGATCCTTGTTAAAAATCAGTCAAGATTGGCTAAAATTTCATCAAAAAAGATTAAGATTTGATATAGTTATGAATCAAAACGCTTTCTTCAAATTGCCTTGTTCTTGCTTCCTTTGTTTGCCCAGAAATCCATGGAAATATGCCATATATATTTTTAGGGGTGGCTAAATCAACGGATGTATAGCCACCCCAGTGTCAGAAGCATGCACCTTAAGTACCTCTTTCACTTGCCAGCCATGGGTTCGATCCTTGGGATCAACCCTTTTGGTATTTTATTTTCAATTATGATTGTTTTTATTTTCTTCATTTTCTTCCAGCACGCATGTGGTGACCAAGTGGTTGTTGTGTGTGTTTGTAAACACAAGGGCCTGGGTTCAACTCCCAGCTTGACCCTTTCTCCTTCTTTTTTATTCATTTGTGTGGTTTTATTGTCATAAATCATTTCAACTTCAAATATTCGTAACTTATTCATCGTTCATTATTTTCAACTCGTTCTTTTTGCAACTTTTTCATTGTGATGTCTAGTTGTATTAAATGGATTGTAATCTCATAGTTGCTTGATTTTACAATGCTTTTTTCCTACTTGTTAGTAGATCCATTTTTAGGTCGTTACCGTGCGTTTCGATTAAATTTCCTTCATACCATGTTTATTTTATCTTGTGAGATTTATTGATATTTGACTCCTTTATGTTTGTTAACATGTTGAGATCTCATTTTCTTGTTGGTTGTTACCATGAGTTATTATTTCTTTCCTAAAGCCTTGAATTGAATTGTTGTGATCAATCCTTGCGTACTTGATTGTTATCAATGCCTAATTGTTGTTACATTTGAACTTATAACATGATCATTTTTTAAGTGGTAACTTATTTATATGGTTGATGTGTTTCATATTTGATAATATGGCCTTGGGGTTATTACCTTCATCTTTGTTAAAATATACCTTTGTTAAGATATGCTTTCAATCTTTGTTAAAATATACCTTTGTTAAGATATGCCTTCAATCTGTGTCAATATATACCTTTGTTAAGATATGCTTCCATCTTTGTTAAGATATTTGATTATCGGTTGTAACCATTGGTATTATTTGATCCTTGCTTATTGTAATATGCATGCTTACTTGATTGTAATCTTATTCATCTTGCTTAATTATTCATTTGCTTCGTTAAGTATTCTTTCCCCAAGTGATGGAACTTTTTAGTTCTCATCCAAGTTGCCTCTCTCTCTCACTCCTTCCAAAGGAAAAGTCTCTCCATTGATCCTTGTGTCATTGGATAGTTCATTACCCCTCCCTTGAATTTGTGAAGTCATCTTGAACCCTAGCTTAGTTAAGTTAGAACATTAAGCCATTAGACTTTCCTTTAAGTCTAGAAAACCTTACCTACACTAGGAGTGTTCTTCAACTAGAACCCTAGGATAGAGTTTGTAAACTCTATGTAAGAATCATGGTAAATGATTACTTACTCCCCTTTTTTAGTGTTATAACATATATCTAGAGAGTTTTGCTAAACTCTATACAAGCATTGTTATGTTTGTTCCCCTTTGAACCTTGATCATAATCAAGTGTTCTTCAACCCTAGTGAGGTGAACTACGATTGCTCTGATTCTATCCTAGTTAGGATACGTAGGCAGAGGACGCGACGTCTTTGCGAGCAAACTTAGAAACTATCTTTAGGTTTTAACCTACACCCTTTACCCAATCCCAATCCCTAGCAAACATTTACCAACTTAGCATGCAAACAAAAAAAAGGTTCCTGTAGAGTACTACAGATGTTTAGGATGTGAAATACCTACCCTAGGCATAACCAACCCCCGATCCCCGAATCTCTTAGCGTTGTTGTTACATCGCGCAAAAGGTTCTTTCTTTCTTTAGACCTTTCCTTTGGATAAATTAAAGTCCGGTTGTGAATTTAAGAATTAAGATTCAAGTTAATCAATAGCTTGGTATCACGATTCTCACCACAACAACTTGCAAGTCAAGGTACTTCTAAGGGAGGTTCATACAAACACTTGGCCTAGTTTGCTTTGGAAATGACACTTGTGGATCCATTGAGCTCTCAATTCTTGTTGATTCATACTTTTAACATGTTGAGGTATTTGAATGCTCATTTTTAGGTCATAAACTTGTTCATTGCTTGTTGAGATTTGCATTCTTTTTAGGCTTTCCACTTGAAGTTCAAGTGTTGAATGTGCTTAAGACTTAGGTCTTCCTCCATGCCTATGCTTGCATTATCTTTGGTGCTTTTCCTTCTTTGATTTATGTACCTTATCCTCTCATATTTGCTTATGTCCAATGACCTTAGAGTCCCATTTGAGATGCTTTAGTCCCTCCTTTGGAGGTACTTGAAGCATATCATGAATGGTGATTCTTTGATGACCTCTCTTGTGTGTTCTTGCATGATCCTTGAGATGGCTTATGGTTGAGTTGCCCATTTGAGTTCCTTTCTGTCCTCACCTTGCCTCCCATTCTCTCATTTGATCATGCCTCATATCTTTCCTTTTGGTGTGCCTTAGGGCTTGTGGTTGATGCTTGAATGGTTGTAGGACTTGTTCTCCCATTTCGTCCCACTTTTGTGTGCTTGTTTGCTCTCTTTTGTGTGAATTCTTTCTTCCTTCTTCTTTGCATCTCTCATATGCATGCTTGAGGTTGAGATGTGCTTGTGGAGGCTACTGCCCCACACTTTTTTCCCACCTCACTTTCATTCTAATTGTGCATTACATGTTTGCATACTTGCATTGTCTTATGTTTTCTTCTTCTTCTTCTTTTGTTCTTCTTTGCCACGTTTCCTTAGGACCTCTAATCTTCCTTGTTTAAGAGGGATTATGATAGAACTTAAGCTTGAATCCATGCATGATAACATTAGGTAGCATCCCCTTTTATCCCAATCATAGGTGCACTTTGTATGAGAACATTAGGTTGAGTCCTAGTCTCCCTTTAGAGTGTCTTTCTCTTCTCATCTCAAAACACTTTCAAAACACATAATAAATGATAAGGATTGTTGTACGTTACGAGCCTTAAGTACTTGGGAATGGTGATTGGGGGGGGGGGGGGGGGGGGCTCCTCTCAATCATCTAGAGTGTTTAGCGTATGTCCTTTGGACGATATGTGACGCATTCGCTCCTAGGTCATAGTCTTTAGTACAACATGAATTACAAACAATAATCAATGCACTTCTTTTCTAAAAAACACAAAAACAAACTTCAAATATTTTTATCCTTCGGGATCTTAATTTGGAAAACCTTTTTCATAAGGAGAGTATTGTTAACTCTTGGTTCTACCGCAAACAGGTAACGCCTAAGTCTCCAATGGTCGAGCTACATACACCTAACTGCTAGAACTAAGTTTTAATCCTACTCGGGCCTAAAACATTTTGAACCAACCGGTGTTCTTGTTAGCCCAAACTATGTTTGCTCTGATTTCTCATACCGGATGAGAATACGTAGGCACAAGACGGTGATGTCTTAGCGAGCAACCTTCCCCACTTTCACCCGTAGTTAGCTGAACTACATTGACTCTGACTTTCCCATTGCACGAGGGAATACGTAGGCATAGAGCGGCGATGCTCTATCGAGTATCTTTTCTTTTCTTTTGTCCCTGAGCTTTAGCTTAGATAGTAAACACCCTTTTAAATAGACAACAAAGTGTAGATCCCGTCGAGTACGACGGACGTGAGTGGTGCTAACACCTTCCCCTTGCGTAACTGACTCCCGAACCCGAGATATGGTTGCGACGACTTGTCTTTTCCCGTTTTCGTTAGGTTTTCTCTAATCGTTTCCTTTCCCTCTTTTGGGATAAATAACAAACGGTGGCGAATCTTCTGTCTTTGCCGGCCCCTCTTCGCAGTGATGCGACAGCGAGTTGTCTATCAGGTAAGGCAGGACTAGAATTTGTACAACCTCGAGTATCAATGAGGGGAACATTGTGGAATTTACCACAGCTAGATATGACTCATCATACACTTGTGAATACCAGGAGAAGTCATCAGATGTGAGAGATCCCATCCTCTAGGCCCAACTAATATCAACTTGTTCCACAAAAGGTCTTTTCCTTGGAAGATGCATCCACAACCATTTGTACAAAAGAGAAGCACAATAGGAAATCATCTCTCCCTTCTTCGCTTGCCTCTAACTAAGATAATAGAAAACATCCACCAACAGAATTAGTACGAAATTCTTCGTGAGTAAGATATTGATGGCAATTATGTCTATGAAGTCGTCCAAATTAGACAATGCAATGACAGTGTAACATGCATCCCAACTCCGGGCCTCCAAAAGACTATCAACCCTCACTATTAGAAATTTAAGTGGGAACCCTTTAGCACCTCCTTTGGTCTTTAGGTTAGTCGTGACTTCTTTCTTTTGCATATGTATAACACTAGTTATGACTTCATCCTTCATAGACACGTCCACACCCATAAATGGCAGCTTGTTTTTCATGGAGATGTCAGCCAGAACCTCAAACTCTTCCAATGTTAGTGCTAGCTGAAAATCTTGAAATGTGAAACATCTAAATGGTGAGTCATAGAATTGTGCCAAGGTAACGAATACTTGGGGGTCCACCTCTTGACTCAATATGTGAAGTAGCTTGCCATAATACTTCCCAAAATTGATTATGAAAACTACAGGTATCCGAGAAACCAAATCACACAATCCATCTAAGTCAGGCTTCTTGAATCTGTAGGAGTAAGTGCTTCGAGTGTTTGATCCCATAATTTATGAATTCATATAACTGTAATTCTTAGATTTGCTGGAAACCAAAAAAATGTGAATGTTATGTTATGAATATGCAATGCTTATGCATGGTTTCAGGATCATAGTTACAATCAATTTCACAAGTTGGAGTCATGACAATGGGTATCTCTGGTTATTAGAACCCCACGGGTAGGCTCTAAGAATGGTAGGTGCCCAGAGTCATGGAGCTTTCTCAAATACATTATTGCCATGACAAAGGATCATCAGACAATAATATCCTTGAAATGATATCTTCTAGGTGTGGTTTTCCTATTGTCCCAATAGGGAAGGCTCCTTGTGGGCTTCTCCTACACAACCATCGATTAAAAAGGGCTCTAAAAAATATTCTCAAAGACATATATCGAGGTTGAAAATATTACTGTAAGATTGTAATATGTTCAAGGGATCTTATCTAAATGTGCCTTTCATATTAACCCAACGAGTCCGAGGTCTCGTAAGTTAACACTACAAAACCACCATGGATGGAATGGGTTAAAAGGTCCTTAGAGTCATCAATCTAACTTAAAAACATTATCGCCTTGACAAAGGCTTGTCAGACAATAACATCTCTAAGAGAATCTACTCTAGGCGGGGTCATCGTATCGTCCCAATGAGGAAGGCTCCTCATGGGTCTCTACTACACAACCACCATCCTAATCCTATAGTTTTTCTCAGACTCAGGCAGATAGCCTATCTAACAAATTACCAATAATCAAAGAGCCCCAACAGTGTCATAAGTAACAATAATAGCATAAATAATAACGATAAGCAAACCAACAGATAATGGAAAACAAATAAACAAACAAATAATCAAGCAAATAAGAGAAAATAAATAAAAAAAGCTAACATTCATCGCAAACTGAACTAAGTTGGGCTTCACTGTCTCTTGCTTGGAGCATAGGTCCCCAACAAAGTCCCCAGCTGTTGTACCTAAAAAAAGATCATTCGCGATGTACATGAAAAAAATTAGTTCAAACAAAGTTTCCACTGGATTTTATTTATCCCAATGAAGGAATAGGAAAATATCAATAAAACCTTTAAGAAAAGAAAATGGTCGTTGCAACCAAATTCAAGTTCGGGAGTCGATTACGCAAGGGGAAGGTATTAGCACCTCTCACGTCCATTCTACTCAATGGTAACTGTCTCGATGAGAATCGTGATACCAAACTATTGATTAACTTGAATCTTAATTCTTAAATTCACAACCGGACTTTGATTTATCCAAAGGAAACGTTAAAGAAAGAAAGACCTTTTTGCGCGACGTAACAACAGTGCTAAAGATTTGGGGATCGGGGGTTGGTTATGCCTAGAGTAGGTATTTCACATCCTAAACATCTGTAGTACTCTACAGGAACCTTTTGTTTGTTTGTATGCTAAGTTTTCTAAATGTTTGTTATGGCTTGGGATTGGGTAAAAAGTGTTAGGGTGGGATTGTAGGTAAAGACCTAGGGATAGTTTCTATGTTTGCTCGCAAGGATATCGCAACCTCTGCCTATGTATCCTTACTAGAATAGAATCAGAGCAATCGTAGTTCACCTCACTAGGGATAAAGAACACTTAATTATGATAGAGATTCAAAGGGGAACAAACATAACAATGTTTGTGTAGAGTTTAACCAAACTCTCTAATCTAAGTTTAAACACTCAAAGGAATTGACTTTTACCAAAGTCAAGAGGGGGGTAAGTAATTATCACCCTAATTCTTACATAGAGTTAACCAAACTCTACCTAACTTTACGTTGCAAGACCAATTGGTTATATCCAGACCAAAAGGAAGGTTGTTCGTCAAGATATCGCATCTTGTGCCTACGTATTCTCATTATCCAATGAGAAAGCAGAGTGGCCGTAGTTCAGGCCACTAAAGAACGGGGACCAATTGGTTCTATCCAGATCAAAAGGAAGGTTGAAGGTTCTATCCAGATCTATGAGGGAAATGACTTAACAAAGTCAAGAGAAGCGTTATGAGTTATCTATGGCCTCGAGGGTCAACAGAGAAGATTTCCTTTTGAAGGGAAAAAAGACGAGGCAACTTGGGTGAGAACTAAAGAGTTTCATCATTTGGGAAAATAACTTAACAAAGCAATAATCATTCAAACATGATGAAGATAAGAGGCATGGTTACAACTAAGAATAAGCAAGCATATTACAATATCGAGCAATGATTTCAATCAAGATAAATGGTTACAACCAAAGAAAACATTAATATATTTTAATATCAACTATTTCAATCAAGATAAATGGTCACAACCAACACAAACATCGAGATATCACAATATCATGAAGGGGGAAGTTCTTTCAAGAGTTAGAGATGAGAGGTAAAAACCAATGGCACATCTTAACAAAGACGGGGATATTTCTTAACAAAGATGGAAGGGGATCTTAACAAAGATAAAGATGTATCTTGACAAAGATGTGGTCTTTTAAAGTTACAAATATCAAGTATAACTAGATAATGTCACAACAAATGTAAGGGAAAAGTTCCAAACTTCACGAGGAAAACTTTCAAGTTTTTAAGAAAAGATCAAATTCAAATGCTTACAAGAAAGGAGTTTAAGTTAAACTCAAGTACACAAGGATGCTAACAAGACAAAATCATATCTTTAAAATAAAACTCAAAAGAGAATGAAATTACAATTGGAAATGAGAGAGGAAAAGTAAGATGGTGAAAACCCTAAAATGAATCGTAAATTCCTCATAATGGAAAGTGTTTCTAAAATAAAAATTTTAGAATTTTTAAGCATCATATGAAAATATTCATTAATACAAGAATTTAGAAAAAAGAATCATTCAAAAAGGATTAAAAATGAAGGAGTTATGAATTTTTGAATTTTAATGACAATTAAAATAAAAATAAATAAAACGCAATATTAAAAAGAATGGAAATGCCTCCCCCAAGGCTTGAACCCAAGACCTTGGGGTCATAGGCTCAAAACTTTACCAACTCTACCATTAAATGCGTGTAAAATTAAATGGAAAGAGAAAAGTAAAATTTTGAAAACATTAAAAATCATAAAAATGCAAAAAAAAAAAAAAAAAAAAAAGGGCCTCACTGAGGGTCGAACCCGGAAACACGCGCATGGTAATTTCTTATGGCAACACAAACAACCACTGGGGTGGCGATACATCCATTCTATCAAGCCACCCCATGTGTATAAGTACAAAAACATGCGCATGGCTGGGCAAATCTTGAAGGCAAGCCAAGTGAAAATCTTGAAAACAGTTTGATCCCAATTTCCTCAATTCTTAACCAATTTTAATGAAACAAAAGTCTAACCTGCTTGATTTTTCATAAGGATTATGATGGTATCAACCATTTTGTGAGATGAAGCACACAATGAAAAACACGAATGCTCATGATAAAGGGATTTTGAAATGCACTTTGGAGTCCATGGATCAAAACAGGTGAGAACAGGTTATGTTTCAAGTATACACAAGTTTCAAATGCATTACTTATGATGAGTTTCAAAGGGAAAATCTCACATTCTCACTGAATCACAAAGTAATCTCCAAGTTGCAATAATTTAAGATAGACTTAGCATATGGACAATGTTAAAACAAAAGGCTCAAAGACAAAGCAATGCTTACTTATAGGAGCTAGCAAATTAAAACCTGGAGATGGCCTGACAGAACCAAAAGCATCCCCCAAAATAAGTGAACCCAACAATGCACTATAACCCCTAACTGTATTTGCACATTCTAACTAGAATAATGTAGTACAGCAGATCCTGACTCAAGCTAAAGTTCATTGACAATCACAGTCTCCATGCTACACCATACATACCAGTTAACAACAAAGGACATGGTCTGCCCCCAACCAACTTCAAAACAGTCCTCGATCAAACAATGAGTTCATAGATCAGAAGCTAACAATATTCAGAACATGACAGTCAATATGCTTTGGTATTTCAATTAATGCACATTGATGACAACCAATTACCATTCTGGCAGTAACTCAAAGAGCAAAAAACCTAAGAATTTTCTCAATGCAAGAACAAACTTGAATAGGTTCTATTAAGAAAATGACTCAACCACATGCTTACATTGTGAACAGAATGCACACACATGCTTAGCACCAGCAGACCAACTTAAACTGGTCTCACCATGAAATGAACATTCATGACAGCAAGAAAAATGGTTTAACAAACTCATTTCTCCCCAAATCCCCTTGGATGGCAATCACAACAGTAAACAAATCCCCTCATCATGTGAAATGAAACTGGTAGTAGACAAGCAGAGCTAGCAAACTCAGTCTCTAAGAGCAGTAATAGATGGATTCAAGGTATTATGTCTTACAAAAGTGAATTCTAGGCAGCAAGTTAAAACCAAATACTTAATCACCATAATAGCAACAGGATCAAATACTTGACATGACTAGAAGGTGGGATTATGGCATAGTGTTTCATGAACTATGGACAATCCTAAAAGCACTACCTATGAAATTTAACATGATTAAGCTAGCATCATCATCAATCCTATACTTCAATCATCCAACAGACTTTACAAGTCCAAAAGAGGGTTCTCACATGGCAAACCTCTCCTCACCACATCATGGTAGCAGAGAAAAACAACCAGATTCTAAACTCTACTAGGCCATGCCAGCAAAGACACCACTAGCTTTCAATGAGAGATTCAAGCTCAGCATGACAATGCACCAAAATTCCAACAGTGTAGTACATAAAAGAACAACATATCCACAAACTGCCCTAATGATAGTCACCATCTACAACTTGGCATGAAATCTAGGTTCTAGCAACCATAACTATGAGTTCCAAACTTAACCTTGTCAACAGACTGTCTAAACCTACTACAAGATGGGACAAAAGTTAAATCCCTAACAAGCTTTGGTTAAGAGTAAAATGGTTTTGGTGGCAGTGAGTGTGAACTCAACAAAATGATCAACACAAAGCTTGAACAATCAAACCCTGGCCTGAATTCCACTCTAAGAAAACAACCCAATCACTAGGTAAAAATAAGAACCTAAACATCACAATGTCAAGGTTAAGAGAAAGCAGGCCATCAAAAAAAGGGCCAATCTAAGAAACTTCATGACAGTTTTTGACAGCATAACACATTTTAAACATAACAATGTCTATACCAATCTAAGAAACCACAAAACATGATGCATAATGAGGAGGTTTAGGGCTACATACCTCTTGTAGACCTCCAAAACCAAGCTAGCAGCAAGAGCAAAGTACCCCTCCCTCCTTTGACCAAGCCTTGAGTTTTCTTCCTTTTGAAGCAACAATTGGTTTTTTGAGGACAATTTGAGAAAAGGGGTTTCCAATGATTGTTTTAGGTCATGGACAATTGGTATGACCTAAATGGAAGTTGTTCCAAGTGTCACAATGATGAAAAATGGCTTAAGTAGTGATTTGGCATGAAACTTGCATAAAAGTCAAACTATGGTGGTATGAAGGTTGACTTTTTGATTCAGAGTTTTTTTGGTGAAAGTGATGATGGGAACGGCTTAAAATGGACCTTTTAAGGGTGTGTATATGGTATTTGAAGTGATTTCGTGTTTGGAACAAGAACTGGTGTGAAAAATGCAAAGTGGTGAAATTTGGTGGTTTTGTGAAATTTCTTCACTTACAAGTAAAGAGGGAAAGAAGGAGAGTTGTGTTTATGATGTTTTGGCTAGCTCTGGTGTCCTTTGAAGAGTGAAAGGAAACTTCTATTTATAGATCATGAGAAGAGTTTGGGGCAGATTTGATTTTTTGCCTTTGGAGGGAAATTTTGGAAGAAAATCCATCCAAGATCATGTGGCAGCTGTGCATATCAGTTCCTTGGCTCAATGCAGGGAAAAAATCAAGTGGAATGAAAGAGATGGAGGTGACTGAAGTGAGGCTAGTGTGTAGGGGACTGCAGCTACAAGGTTCTCTTCAAAAGTTTCTCTTTCCTATGGTTTTTCTTGAATATAATAATGTCAACTTGCTTGCTAACTTGCAAAGCTCTCAAAACCTCATTTTTCCCGCATTTTCTAATCATCATCCTCCCTAAGCATCAGATTAAGACATGATCAAATGGTTGAGAATGATTCAAGTGGCTGAAAAGTGAATTTGTAGAAAAGTTGAAATGGTGCATTCAAGTGTTGAAAACCCAACTTGCTGGATTCATAACTCTCAGCTCACAAGGGCTATGGAGGAGTTCTAGTACTTTGTGGAAAGCCCTCATGGAGCTCTACAACTTTAATGTTTTCATGATCTTCAGATTCCAAGTGAAACTAGGTCAAAAAACTCCTCAAAGTTGGCTGAAAACATGATTTGAAAGGCCAGAAACTTAGAAATTTTCTAAGTGTTTTCTCCCTCTTGTGATGATTTTGGCTCTAACTCCAAATCTATGTGCTTTTTGCCCATGGGTCAGTTTTACACTTTTGTAGGACTTGCCAAGACCTTTCTAACAAGCTTGAACCAACTCATTTGGATGTGTGGTTAGGAAGTTATGATCTTGCCCCTTTCAAAACCCTAATTCCCGACTTTTTTGATTACTCCCCAATCCTTGATCCAATGGTCATGAAACTTCATGGATAGGTGTAATATGTTATTAGGAACATTTTTGCTTCACACTTTAAGGTCAAATTCCTTATGTTGAAGAGTTGACTTTTCGGTCAACCGAACGATCGATTGATGACTACCGCGTCGACTGTTGATGTTCTCGGTCTTCTGAGGCCTTGAAACTTCTTGAGTGAACTTCACTAAGCCATATGAACTTCATGGACCACAATTCCATCATTGGAACACCTTTAAAATCAAAAGTCAAACTACAATTGACTTTTCCTAATTGAAAACCCTAATCGGGGATCCTGAACTGCACTGTCTTTAATCTTTGGGTGACAACCTCAAATTGGATTCATACTTGACCCAATGGATTGTCTTTGATGATTTGAAAACTTGTTTCATGGAGAATCAATCCAATACATTGACTGATTAAACCATCAAAACCTCGATTCTTGACTATACGAAACCCTAATTCACCTGCATCTTAACAAAGACAAACTCAAAATAGGTTATGGTTAGATAATCAAATGAATATAAATCTAGAATGATGATTGTTGCACCCTAAAATTTGCTCACTTTCTCTTTACCTAGCTTATGTTTCATTTCATTCACATTAGCATTATCATTTGCATTTCATTGACATGTATGCAGGAGATCAAGAGGTATGATTACCAAACAAGAGCTACACAAGACTATGAAGCTAGCTAAGAAGGTTATTCAAGTGTTCAAGGGTTGATATCCTTGTCAGAGAAGTTAAAAGAGCCTCAGAGAGAGTGGTTGAAACCAAGAGGGTGTGTCTCCTAACTTGAGAGTTGTGGGAAGCCATCAGATGATTCTGAGGCCAGGGAGATGGGCTTGAGGTCTTGAGAGATATCATGAGAAGTTTTTAAGATCACTTTGAGGCCTAGACAGGTCATTGTGCAAGAATAAGAAGCCTCAACCATGAGTGGTGCAGCTAGGGTTTGATTGGGTCAACCCTAAGTCAACTGATGATTTGGAGAAGGTTGAGACCTAATCCAAGAGCCATGTGATCATGGATTGATACATTGAGATGTTATAAGGATGATTCCAAGGTTAACTCATCATGATTGAAGAGTTTGAGAAGTTTCAAGCTAGGGTTTCTAAGACTTGACAGTGTAAAATCCCCTAGTTTGACCCCTATCTTCAAGGCAGTTTAGCTCAAGATGTGATTGTCATCTCATCTTACCCCCAACATGAATGTTGTATAGCATGGTCTTAGCTTTAATTTGAGTGCTAGAAGTCCTTGATAGGATTTGTAGAACTCAAGTTATGACTTTGACAAGTTACAAGTCATCTGAGGTATGTGAATTTGGAGGCTTGAAAGTTGTCCAACTTGCATGAAACCTTTGCTCTAGAAGGATGATTCCTATGAACTTTTGGTCAACATGAATGTTGTTCCTTATTCTCTTAGCTTTCTAGATAGTACTAGAAGTCCTTGATAGGATTTGTAGAACTCAAGTTATGGCTTTGACAAGTCAAGGGCATTTTGGTCATTTGGAGATTATAGGTCATTTCAAGCATAAGGCCATAACTCTTATTTCCAAGCTTCAAATGGGAAAATGTTCAACATAAAACTTGTTCAAAATGATGTTTTAAGGCTAGTAAAGAGGTCATGAGAGGTTGGAATTGCTTGTAGCTCAAAGTTGCAAAAATGACCTAAAATAAGGAGGATTTTCAAATGAACCAAAGATGGAAATTGGTATTTGTGATCTACATGTCCAAACCAAGGCATGTAATATGTCATTTTGACTCTAAAACACATTTTAAGAACATTGGTTTAGCCACATGTTTGAATTGAAGTTTAATTTGTGGACTTGCTTTAAAAAGTAGTTACTTACATCTTAAGTAACATTGGCCAAACCTAAATTCAAGGCATGACCAAGGCCCCTTGCAAGCTAAACACATCCAAAATGTCATTAGGGGAGAAATTGGAAGGGAATGAGTGTGATTTCAAGCTGCTAACAGAACTATGCATACCATGGCATGTGATTGAACTTATCATGACATGAGAGATTGAACTTCTCATTGGAAGGATCTAGAGCTTTCTAGATCATCCATACATGGCCTATATATTGAGTAGAGGTGATCCAAGGCCAAGGTTGGTGATGATTGAAGGAGAGAGCAGAGATTGAGTTTGGAAAATTCTTGCTTGCAACTGAATTCGATTACATCATTTCACTCACTTTCCATCCATTTTCTTGATTGCAATCTCTTCCATGGATGCTAGGGAATGATTCCAGATCATAATCAAGGGAAATTTGTGGCTGATTGGTGTTCTTGATCTCAGTTTTTTCCACCTGCAACTCAGAGTTGGTTCCAAGAATTGAAGCCATTTCAACCAGTTATATTGCCTACAGAAGCTTGGAAGTGATTCACTAAAGGAGTCTGGAGCATTAGAGGGCTTGATTCGAAGGCTTGCTACTTCTGTGCACACGAAATTTTCAGGTTGGTAACTTTCAATCTCCAGCTTGTTTTAGTTAGAATTAAGAAGAATTAGGATGTTAGATGCAATGAGGATTGATGTATGAAGGTTTTCAGATAATTAATTTGAGAACTAGTGACTAATTAGGGATGTTACCATTTTCGGTTGAGAGTTGGTTCTTGCGAATCTTGAGGTTTCAGAGAGAATTAAGGGTATGATTGAGTTCCTTGTGAAATTTGGGACAAGTTTGATCAAGGGATTGTGGCATATGGTGGACTCTATGGAAAACTAGGGTTGTGGATTGGTGATCGGAAAATGTCACCGGCGGTGGCTTTGGGCGCGCAGGTGGCCTGAGTTGCAGAGATTTGAAATGAAGAAGATGACTTGATAGCCATCAGATCAAGGTTGGACTTTGACTGGGAACCTCATCCAACGACCACGCGTGCTTCTCAATTTGTGAAGAGCTCTGAACTTAATGAAACGTTGCGTTTCATTAATCAGCTGGTTCTGGGCTTAAGAATCCAAGTGCTACTCACACCCCCCTTATGGCCCAATCCATAAAATGAACTGCTTTCTCTTGCTATCTGCACCGTGTGTTTATCATTTTATTTGGATTTTCCTATTATTTTTCATTTTATGCATGGTTAATGATTAAATCATAAAAAATGGAAAAATGATTCAATTAATCCCATTCTTTTTGCATTGGATTCATGATAGGGTCTAGTATTGTTTAGATAAAAAATATTCTTATTTCATGCATTTTCTGATTTTATGGTAATTTTTACATTTTAATTGATATTAAAATAGTCATGTTTGATGCTTGATATTGGTGAATTTGGTTTGATTATGTGATGATGATTTTGATCTTGATTTTTTGTGAGTAGTTAGCATAGATATGCATGATCCCCATAGATTTTTCTCACATTTTTGTGATGAACATAAGTGGTAGTTTAGGTTGAAACCTTTAGGTGCTCCATTTTTAGGGTTTATGGTTGATACCTTGTGGTTTAGATTGTATTTTTAGGACTAGGTGGATGATTCAACCTCTGATTTTTATAGGGTAGATTCATGATTGAATTAGGGTCCCTTAGAAATTTTTGTAGGAATTTTCAATGAAGTTTACTATTTTTGCTTGATTTTAGTTTAGGTGCTAGTTTTAGATGATTCTAATGCACTAACTCAACTAGATTGACTTCTTTAGTTCCCTTAGATTAGGGTGTTGCTTTGCTTGTTCTTGGATGATGTTGAAGGCAAGTTGAATATGCATTGTATTTCTTGAAGAGGCTTGGATGTGAGGATCTTCCCTTCTTTTGGTGTAGTTTTCTTTAGGTGTTAAGATTAGGGTTTTGTAGGCAGAGCTTCTAGATAGATTCTCTTCCTTCATAAACATGGATGATGTTGATCACTTCCATTATTCCCTATGATGTAAGGTCCCCTTGTAAAGGCCTCATACCTCCTTTGGTAGGATGTGTGGCTCTCTACAAGTTGGTAGAACCTTTGAGGGTCCCTTTCTCTGATGATAGGAGGCTTAGTGGTGACCTTTGGTCTTCACTCTGCTACCAATCATCCAAACTTTGCTCTTGATGGATGCATCTTTCTTCCTTGTTAGAGGATGGAGTTCCTTGCTTGAAGAAGATTGAAGGATGGATTTGATACTTCTTTGTGTTTGGAGATTACCTTTTGAAGCTGAAGCTTATAGATGAAGAGGACCAAGTTGATACTGGTAAAGAAGAGAGAGCTGGAAGCTTGAGAACAAGTTGACACTTGTGAAGAAGATCCAATTGAGATTGAGTGAAGAGCTGAGGCTTGAGGAATAAAGGATAAGTTAATACTTATGTTGATGCATTGAGAGCCTGAGGGAGCCAAGTTGATACTTGATATTAGGTGGGAAGCCTGAAGGTGGAGTTGACTGGAGAGCTGAAGCTTGAAGAAGAAAGAACAAGTGGATACTTATGTTTGATGTATTGAAAACTTGGAGAAGCAAGTTGATACTTGCTATTGGAGATGATAGCCTTGAAGGGTGGTTGAAGACTGAGGACTGAGCTGCTGTCAAGGTTGGTTTAGTTGTAGGAGTGGTTGATCTGCTTTCTTTTCTGTATTGGTGTGCCTTGTTTGATTTGCTTGATGCATTAGAATAAGTTCATGTCTAGACTGATGTAAGCTAGGAGCATGATTGCACTAGAGGTTGAGTTGCTCCCTCTGCTTGTATTTTTACTGTATGGCTTTGCTTGCGGGTATTCGGTAGAGCCCAGCTCCCTTGCCTATGTGGTTTGTGGTTTGCTTGATAGCATGTTGTTTCCTCTGTATGATTGCAGTTTATATTTTGCTTGATAGCATATTCTTTCCTCTGTATGATTACAGTTATTCATATCTGGCTTGAGGTTGAGATGAGCTTGTGGAGGCTGAAGCCCCACACACATTTCCTCCCTCACTTGCATTGCATGCATTTTACAGTCGTTTACTGTTTACTGTTTAAGCTGATGCTTTATCTGTTTCTGTTTATCATTGACATGATCCCCTAGGAATCCTAATTCCTTTGATAAGGAAGTGATGATTAGAGCTTTAGGTTGAAACCTATGCATGATAACTTCTAGGAGTTCCCTGTTTCAAACCTCAACCATAGGATGAATCCTTGGCATGACAACATTAGGACTTGATAGTCTCCCCTTAGTTGAACCTGTTCGTTCTCTCTTCTTATCTCAAAACAAATTAAAATACAGTAATAAAGGTTAACTGATGTCGTACGTTACGAGCCTTAAGCTATCTGAGAAAGGGTTGTTGGAGAGTTTCTTTTCGACAGCTTGGATGTTTAGTATGACACCCTTTGGGTGACATGCGACGCATTCACTCTCAAGTCATAGTCTCTAGTATGATATTGGTTGCAAACATCCATAAAAAACTGTTCTTTCGTAAAAGACAGAAAACAAACTTCAAACTTTTTTGCCCCGTGGGCCCATAATTCAAAGGAAACTTTTCTGAAGAAAAGAGTGTTGTTAACTCCCAGTTCTACCGCAAACGGTAGCGCCTAAGTCTCCAAGGGTCGAGCCGCGTACGCCAAACTGCTGGAACTGTTTGTTAACCCTACTCGATAAAAACAGATGAATCTGAATCCCCGTAAGCCGTATTATCCCGAACTACGTAAGCTTTGATCTCTCAAGTCTGTTGAGAGTACGTAGGCACAATACTGACGTATTGGCGAGCCACCTTCCCCGTAACCTGTAGTTAGACGAACTACGTTGACTCTGATTTCTCATTCTCTGATAAGAATACGTAGGCATAAAGCGCGACGCTTTGCCGAGTCATTTTCTTTTCTTTTCAGACCAGCCTTGATAGGTAGATAGATAAAACCAACCCGTCAGATAAACACAACAAGCATGGATCCCATCGAGTACGATGGACGTGAGGGGTGCTAATACCTTCCCCTTGCGTAACCGACTCCCGAACCCAGACAATGGTTGCGATGACCTTGTCTTATACCTTTTCGTCAGGTTTTTCCGATCGTTTCCTTTCCCGTTCTGAGGGATAAATAACGAAAGGTGGCGATTCTTCTGTTTTGCCGGCACCTTATTTTCGCGGAAGCGACAGCTGGCGACTCTGCTGGGGAGACTTGATGATTTCCTGGGATCCAACGTCCCGTATGCGAGTCAGTCTGGGGATCCAACGTCCCCGCGAGAGTCAATCCTAGCGTTTATATGATTACTTGTTGGGTTGTGTTTATTTATCGCATTTTATTTCCCGCACTTTACTTTCAGTATGATATGATTATCTTTGCTGTTGTGGGAGGGGCATTCTGATGAGTGAGAAGCCAGACCCAGGCTTGAGTGTACCTAGCATTAGTTGTGGAAATTAGTGGGCGCGTGCTTGCTTTGCAGGCACTAGTGTCTCATGAAATCCACGCTCAGACGAGGTTTTCCCGGTTGACTTCTTTTTCAACCCTTTAGGTTGAGGGGGTTGTTGGTTTGGAGGATTGTCGACTCTGGGGACCGATCATTTGGAATTCAGCTGAGTGAGGCCGCTTCAGGAGATGGTGATGCCACACCTTCTAGGTATCGTATCACCCCTCTTGAATATCTGTGACGCTGATGACCACATAGGATGCCGAACTTGTGTCAGTTTAGGTCCATACCTGTGAGCAGGGTTGGGTTTGTTGCAGGAAACCTTAACCTTCAGACTTCCTGGTTTTCTTGATAGTGAATCATTTTTGTTGGTGTCAGAGGTTCTCATCATCAGATATATATATGTGTTCTTGATAGAGCAGAGTTATGGTCCTGTATCAGAGGACCTTATCTCCAGAGATGTATGTGTGTTCTTGACAGAGCAGATTTATGGTGGGGATTAGAGGATCTCATCAGCAGATGTATGTTTGTTCTTGACAAAACAGAGTTATGGTCCTGTATCAGAGGTCCTTATTATCAGATGTGTGTTTGTTCTTGACAGAGCAGATTTATGGTCCGATATCTGGGTTTTCTTCTCATCAGATCTATGGTTGTTCTTCACAGAGCAGTGTTGTAGTTTCGTTGATACAGAACCTTCGCATCTTCAACAGCACAGTCGTCTTGATCTCCTGCTGCATGATTGCATTTTACATTGCTTTGCATACTCATTTGCATTTCATTAACGTGTGTCTGTGTTACAGGTACCGTTTCCCCCAATTTAGGTTTTCTCGCCTTCTATTATGTTATTATGGGTTCTCTGAGGAAGACCGTGGCTTACAAACTCCCCACTCCTGATGTTGTTCAGCTGACTGGTTTGATTGCTTTGGCAGATGATTCTGTGAGAGATGAATTCAGAAAGTCTTACGGTAAACTGCTCAGTTTGGTTCGTAAACCCTCTGTGTTTGAGTTGAATGGGTTGCACGCTCTGTTACAGTTCTACGATCCTCCGTTTAGATGCTTTACTTTCCAGGACTTTATTCTTGCACCCACGCTAGAGGAGTATGTTGATTTGTTAGGTGTGCCTATCAAGAGTCAGATGCCTTTTGTTCATATGGATGTTGAGCCTAATCTGGCTAGTCTAGCTCCCTCACTTCATCTGGATGCCTCCGAGTTGGTATTGTCTAGTTGGAACAAGGTTCCTGGTTTCTCCTTGCAGTTATTAGTGGGAAAGGCTCAGTAGTGCGCCAAAGACGGATGTTGGGTCGTGTTCAACGCCATCCTCGCTCTGTGCATATATGGCATCATTCTGTTCCCCAATATGTCGGACTTTGTAGACTTCGATGCCTTCCACATCTTTGCTTCAGGGAATCCAGTCCCTACCTTGATAGGAGATGTCTACCATTCCATCCACTACAAAAACGAGAACAGAAGGGGCAAGAACGTCTCGTGCTGTGTGCCCCTGCTCTATAGATGGCTTGATAGTCATCTACCCAAGAGGGGTGTCGCTTCCGCGAAAATAAGGTGCCGGCAAAACAGAAGAGTCGCCACCTTTCGTTATTTATCCCTCGGAGCGGGAAAGGAAATGATCGGAAAAACCTGACAAAAAGGGTAAGACAAGGTCATCGCAACCGTTGTCTGGGTTCGGGAGTCGGTTACGCAAGGGGAAGGTATTAGCACCCCTCACGTCCGTCGTACTCGACGGGATCCACACTTGTTATGTTTACTGGACGAGTTGGTTTATCTATCTACCTATCAAGGCTGGCTTAAACGGAAAAGAAAATGACTCGGTAAAGCGTCACACTTTATGCCTACGTATTCTCATCAGAGAATGAGAAATCAGAGTCAACGTAGTTCGACCTACGACGGGTTACGGGGAAGGTAGCTCGCCAATACATCAGTACTATGCCTACATACTCTCAACAGGTATGAGAGATCAGAGCTTACGTAGTTCGGGAAACTACGCATTACGGGGATTCAGATTCATCTGTTTTATCGAGTAGGGTTAAACAGCAGTTCCAGCAGTTAGGGACAAAGCCTGTTTGCGGTGGCGCTGAAGTTTAACGACACTCTTTTCTTCAGAAAAGCTTTCCTTTGAATTATGGGCCCACGGGGCAAAAAGGTTTGAAGTTTGTTTTCTGTCTTTTACGAAAGAAGTGTTTTTTATTGTGTTTGCAATTTCAATCGCACTAGAGACTATGACCTGAGAGTGAATGTGTCGCATGTCACCCAAAGGGTACTATACTAAACATCCAGACTGTGGAAAAGAAACTCTCCCACAATCCTTTCTCAGATAGCTTAAGGCCCGTAAGGTACGAAAGAAATCATTCATGATTACTGTATCTTAAACTGTTTTGAGATGAGAAGAGAACAGGCTCAACTAAGAGGGAGACTATCAAGTCCTACTGTTGTCACGCCAAGGATTCATCCTATAGTTGAGGTTTCAAACAGGGAACTCCTAGAAGTTATCATGCATAGGTTTCAACCTAGAGTTCTATCATCACTTCCTTATCAAAGGAAAGGAGATTCCTAAGGGATCATGTCAATGATAAACAGAAACAGATAAAGCATCAGCTTAACAGTAAACAGTAAATAAAATGCATGCAATGCAAGTGAGGGAGGAAATGTGTGTGGGACATCAGCCTCCACAAGCTCATCTCAACCTCAAGCCAGAATGAATAACAGTAATCATACTGAGGAAATAATAACATGCTATCAAGCAAAAACAGTAAACTGCAATCATATAGAAGAAATAACATGCTATCAAGCAAAATAAACCACATGGGCAAGGGAGCTGGGCTCTACCGAATACCCGCAAGCAAAGCCATACAGTAACAATACAAGCAGAGGGAGCAACTCAACCTCTAGTGCAATCATGCTCCTAGATTAAATCTAGTCTAGATATGGACTTATTCTAATGCATCAAGCAAGTCAAACAAGGCACATCAATACAGAGAAACAGACAAGAAAGAAAGCAGATCAACTCCTCTCTCAACTCCAAGCCTCAGCTCTTCTAACAGCAACTCAGTCTTCAGACCTCAATCACTCTTGACAAATATCAATTTGCTTCTCCAGGTTTCAACCCTTCAACATAAGTTTCAACTTATCTTCTTCTTCCTACAAGCTTCAACTTCTTAATCAGTTCCACCTTCAGGCTTCACTCTTAACCACAAGTATCAACTTGATTCCTTCAGGATCCCCAAACTTCAAAGTAAGTGTCAACTTATCCTTTGTTCTTCAAGCTTCAGCTCTTCACTCAATCTCAATTGAATCCTTTTCATAAGTATCAACTTAGTCTTCAAGCTCTCAATCTCTCTTAGCTTTACCAGTATCAACTAGCTTTCTCTTCCTACAAGCTTCAGCTTCTCAGAATAACCTTTAATCACTTAGAAGTGTCAACTTCATCCTTCAGTTCTTTTTCAAGCCTCAGCTCTTCATTCAGTCTTTACTGGATCTCCATGGGGTCTTCAAGTATCAACTTGCTCTTCAAGCTTCAGCTACCATGGCAATGCTCAAGGAATCATCCTCTTCCACACTCTTCAATGAAGTCTTCATATTCAAACTCAAGCCCAACATCTCTCAAGATACTCAAACCAGAAGAAATCATTTAACTGGATAAGCTAGGATATTAAACTGCTTATTGATCACCAAAGGTGACCTATAAGGGTTCAACATCAAAGGAATGGTTCCCTCAAAAGTTCTACTTCCTAGGTACCATCACTTATCCCTCCAAAGGAGGGAGGTGAATACCATGGAAGGACTTTTAATCATGGGGAAGAATGGAGGTGAAAGATACCATCCATGTTTTAAAAAAGAAATTGACTAGGTCTAAGCTCTACTTAATTCCTAACCCTAAAACAACAACAAAACAAACAAGACTCCAAGCTCTCAAGCTCCTTCTTCAATCTTCAAGTCTTCTACTATGCTCCTCCATGCTCCTCAAAGCAAGACCAAGCTCACCAAGCCAAGCAAAAGCCCACAAAGCAAGGCAAAACAAAATGCAAGCCCACAAGGGCAACACAAACAACAATCAACTACAAAAATCATTTAAAAATAGTATACTATTATATTAAAATCTAATATAATTTCTAGGGGATCCTACATACCTACCCTTAATACCCTATATGTCCCAATATCTAACTTGACCTAGAAACCCAAAATTCTAGTGTTATTGTGGACCTATGTTAAGGATTGACCTAATTCTATACAACCTAAAGTCATCTAATCAAAACTAATCAAAACCTAATCACAAAATTATGGAATAAATCCAGAGGGGAGCTAAAGTCCTAATCTAACTATCCTAAAAAGAATGGCCTAAAAATATGGAGGGAACTAGCTAAACAAAATTCTACAAATCTATGCATCAACATAAAAGAATTAAAAAGCTATTAAAAGAGAAAATACACAAAAAATATTAAAAATTCATGAAATGCAAATGTTTTGATTTTATAATTTACTAGACATTAACATGAAATGGGAGAAAAAATCCCCATGCAAAGATCATCATTTTTCTATTTAATATGATTTTTCAAAGATTAAAATAAAATGGAGAAAAAGAAATTAAAATATGGAAACATTGGTGTGAATAGCAATGACATGCAGTTCAAAACATGGTTGGGCTGAAAATGGGGGTGGGATTATCAAACACGCTAGGCCCAACTTCTAATCAGAAATTAAATCAAAAAATATAAAGAAAATGGAAAACACGCGGTGCATTAAGTAACAAAAATCAGTTCAAAATGCAACTGGGCCACGAATGGGGGTGGGGATATCAAATCAGTCCACTAAAGCCCAAATCCACAGTTTAATGAAACGCTTCGTTTTGATACCTTCAGATTTCCCTCTCCAAACGAAATTGAATCTCAGCCTTTGGATCTCCACTCAGTCAATGAGTCTTCGCCTCATCCAACGGCCACGTCTTTATCTTCTTCCTCCAGCTAGGGTTTGAATGGAGAAGCCATGGAAACAGAGCTCCAAGCTCAAGCTTCTCCATAATTGTATCAACTCAAATCTCAACCAAACTCCATGGTTTAAAACCCTAATCCACTCTAAATTCCATGCTGATCACAACCATGGCCTTAAAATCAATTGAATCATCCCCAATCTCTAAACCCGATCCAAGATCAAAAATAAGCTCAAACTTCAACTTTGACTATTCTTGAAATTGATTACCTCAGAATGATCACCACCTCACACTGGTTAAATCTTGATATTAAACTCATGTTATACCTCATCATACATCGTGTTCTTGATCAAAACAAAAATGGTGTTACCAACTCAAACCTCACCAATTGATCTCAAACTTCCCAGAATCCATCTCCTACTTGTCTCTAACCATTCTAACCTAACAATTCTAACTAATTATGCTTAAATTATGGTGTAGAAGAAAAGTTACAAACCTGTCAAATCTTGATTATCAGATAGGGCAAAGCTCCACTTCAACCTCTCAAACTCTTCAGAAACCTTCCTTGATTGATGATAAAGCTTCTGTTTGCAAAAGATTTGATCAAGAAAGCCTGAATCTCCAAACTCGATTGTGACTTGCAACCTCCAAAATCCAAAAGCTATCTCCTCAATTCTCCATGATCTTGCCCTCAATTTGGTATGCACACATTCAGTGTGATCAATGGAATGTGTTAGGATTGAAAGAAGCAATGGAAATGGTGTGGAATGTGGAATTTGATTTCAACTTGCAATGGAAGCAATTGAAATGGCTATCTCACTCTCCTCTCTAATCTCTCACCAACCTTGCATCTGAGCAAGTTCTATACACTATATAGGATGGTTCAGACTCATCTAGAACCTTCTGGAATCATCCAATGAGAATTTGGGATTCTCATGCCATGAGTTTATGATTTCATCTCATCTCACATGCCATCTCATGCTATGCCTCTTCCAGCCCTTGTTCTGACTTAAAAATCTCCTTAGATGAGATGCATGATGTGTTAAGATACCTTGCTAGCTTGTGCATTGAGTTTCCTTGTGTTTTGCATTTGTGCCTTAATATGCAAGCAACCATATTCCAAAGCAAGTCTATGATTTAGGCCTCAAATCAAAAATGTGGCTGAACCATTGTTTTTAAAATGCTTTTTAGAGTCAAAATGACCTATTATATGCCATGGTTTGGATGTGTAGCTTGGAAATTTCAATTTCCAACTTGGATTTATTTAACTTATGCCTCCATTTTAGGTCATTTTTACCATTTTTTGCTACAAGCCTTTTCAGCACCTCATGACCTCCTTACTAGACTTAAAACATCATTTTAAGCAAGTTTGATGTTGAAGATTTTTCCATTTGAAGCTTGGAAATAGGAGTTATGGCCTTATGCTTGAAATGACCTATAATCTCCAAATGACCAAAATGCCCTTGACTTATCAAAGCCATAACTTGAGTTCTACAAATCCTATCAAGGACTTCTAGTACTATCTAGAAATCTAAGAAGATGAGGAACAACATTCATATTGACCAAAAGTTCATAGGAATCATCCTTCTTGGGAAAACGTTGGATGCAAGTTGGGTGACTTTCAAGGCCCTAGATTCACATACCTCAGATGACCTGTAACTTGTCAAAGCCATAACTTGAGCTCTACAAATCCTATCAAGGACTTATAGTACCTAAATTAAATATAAGAACAAGATCTACAAAATTCATGTTGGGGGCAAGATGAGATGACAATCACATCTTGAGCAAAACTGCCTTGAAGATAGGGGTCAAACTAGGGGATTTTACACTGTCAAGCCTGAGAAACCCTAGCTTGAAACTTCTCAAACTCTTCAATAATGATGAGTTGATCTTGGAATAATCCTTATAACATCTCAATGCATCAATCCATGATCACATGGCTCTTGGATTAGGTCTCAACCTTCTCCAAATCATCAGTTGACCTAGGGTTGACCCAGTCAAACCCTAACTGCACCACTCATGGCTGAGTCTTCTTATTCTTGTACAATGACCTCTATAAGGATCTCTTAACTTCTATGACAAAGATATCAACCCTTGAACACTTGAATAACCTTCTTGGCTAGCTTCAAAGTCTTGTGGTACTCATACCTCTTGATCTCCTGCATACATGTCAATGAAATGCAAGTGATAATGCTAATGTGAATGAGCTGAATCACAAGCTCGGTAAATAAATGTTTGTCAAATTTTGGGGTGCAACAACTGCCCCTATTCAAACGGCTTGGACCTGACTGGGTGAGGAGCGAATGGCTATCAGCCAATCAAGGTAAAAGACGGTTGAATACCAACAAACCCGAAAATTTGCCAACTGCACAAGTACACGGTACTCTGACGGGAACAAATCTTCAAAAACTGAAATAATAGCTGCACGACAACTAGCTGGGGAATTGGTCACGCGGTAACCGATAATACATGGTCGATCATGCCGTCAGGCATCAGGATTCCTCGGGACTCATCAGGTCAACAATCAAGTTAATCATGTCGTCGGGCATTCAAAGAAATCTTTCGGGCATCAGCCGAACTTCATCAGTAAGTCGAGAATAGAATTCTCGGTCAATCATGAACCAATTGGGGATATCCGAACTTCTGCCATCAGGAACTCCGCATCAACTGAGAGAACTGCTTCGTTAACACAGTCGGACTTCAATCATCAAGTCTTCAGGGGAAGTTTCAACTTCGCTGTTCAGAAACCTGCTGGGGATGACACACCTCCGCTGGGGATTCTGGAGAACTATCAAGTAACTCTGCTTCGGGGATCCAGAACTCATTCTGGATGAATCAACTCTGCTGAGGACTTCAAGAATCATCTTGGACACGTAACTCTGCCGGGGACTTCAAGAATCATCCTGAACCGATGACTATGCTGGAGATTTCAGGAATCATCCTGAGCAAACACTCTGTCGGGGGCTCTGAGCATCAACTTGAGCAACCACTCTGGCGACTGCACTGGGGATGTTAAGAATCATCTTAAGCAAACGACCTTGCTGGGGAATTCAAGAATCATCTTGAGCAAGCGACTCGTTGGGGATAATTCAAGAATCATCTTGAGCAATCGATTCTGCGGCGGAACACCTGCAAAACAAGAACGGTAACAACCTAGATCATGCTTATTATGCATATGTTTCGGCAATGGCGCAATGCTCCACACGGTGGAAATGCTACACGTTTATGATAAATGCTATGCAGTCATGCAAAATGATGCGATCCCGTCAGCAAAATAAATGCTGAAGGGAGACTCCTCCTGTCAAGGAGAAAGAACTACTCAGATAGGGGGAGGGATCATCCTGCTGAGGAGAAAAAGTTGCGCCAATCTCAATCGGGCGCTGCGGGGAAGTGAACTTCAGTTGACTGCTGCAGGGGAACGAAGCTCTACGAGAACCTGGACCTGCTGAGGGAAAGCGATCTCAATCGCGGGAATAAACTGCACGGCCTTCACGGCTACTTCCCTGGAGATAACGACTCTGGTGGGGAAATACGGCATCAGCTATTCGACACTCCAGTGGGGGAAACCAATCATGGCCCGAGCGGCTTCCAAGGACTCGACTCTCTTGGGGATCTGCAAACTCGGCTGAGGAAGAAGAAATCATTCTGCTTGCTGGGGAGAGTACGACTCTGTGGGGATTCTCAATTCTGCTAGGGAAGAAGGAATCATCCGGCTTCGAGGGAGAGTACGACTCTGTGGGGAATCTCAATTCCGCTGGAGACTTCAGTCTTGAGCTATCAACTGCTGCACACTTCAGTGAATGACTCAGCTGAGGAGATGACGTTCCTTCAGGATGCATCTGGTTGGGGAGAGAATCTTCTCTTCCTGGAGACATATCAATGCTCATGATCTCGTGTTCAGACTCTGCGGGGAGAGGCTGCTGAACTCTGCTGGAGAGGGAGGAATCATCCTGCTTGGGGATACGCATGGCGCACCGTCTAGAATATGCTACTCCTGTAACAACACAAACAAACAGACAAGATACCCTTCTCAAAGGGACCTATCAAGGTTATTATCTCGTGACAATGTTCAAGTAATTCATTGTTTCAACAATCAGTGGCCTAGGCCAGTAAGTTTATGTATGCGCATTTTATCAAAAACATCGGCGTTCTTTTTCGCAAACAAAATAGATAAATGCTAAATAGACAAACAGAATTGCTGAATAGTATACATTTTATTGATAACGAACCCCTGAATGGGTAGAAATGTTTTGTAACAGATGCAAGCCCCTGGGATGAGGAAGCCGCGCAAAAAAATAAAACATAAATATACATCAGTATATACAAATGTCGGCAACGAGGCGTAGACGAACACCATGAGTTGATCCCTCTATGACCCACTCGACTTCGATACTTCTCCGACGCTTCAGCTTCAGAAGAGATTGATTCAGATAAACGGCCCTCAGGTCCACTAAACAAAGAAAGTCCACATGCGGAACACAGTCATTTGCTTTTTCAAATCCCTAACTTTTGCGTGAACCGCCCTTTGCGGGTTTTCGATTCACCGGGATACCCTTTTTTGCCAAAGTCGCCCATCCGGGTTTTCGACTTTGTGGGTGTACATTTTTTCAATTTATATCCCTAATTTTTGCCCGAACCTTTTTCCTTTTTTATGGTTCGCCGGGATGCCCCATTTTTGCCTGGACTCTCTTTTTACTGTCCAGCGAGTCGCTTTCAAGCAAAGTATTTTTTAACTGCGTCCGCGTTCACCGGGTATGCAAAATCTTCACCATCCATCGTGGATAACAACAAAGCTCCTCCCGAGAAGACCTTGCTGACGACGTACGGGCCTTCGTAATTCGGAGTCCACTTGCCCCGGTGATCGGAGTGTGGAGGAAGAATCTTCTTCAGGACGAGATCACCCGTTTGAAAGCTTCTAGGACGCACCTTTTTATCATAAGCTTTCTTCATTTGGCTTTGGTACAGACGACCATACGCAATCGATGCTAACCTCTTCTCGTCCATCAGGCTGAGTTGGTTCAGTCGGTTCATAATCCATTCGGCCTCGTCGAGTTTCACATCAACCAAAACTTGCAAAGAAGGGATCTCCACTTCTAACGGTAAGACAACTTCCAAACCGTACACCAAGGAGAAAGGAGTTGCCCCGGTTGACGTACGTACCGTCGTACGATAACCGTGCAATGCAAATGGTAGCATCTCGTGCCAATCTTTGTAGGTCACAACCATCTTCTGAACAATCTTCTTTATGTTCTTATTGGCCGCTTCAACGGCGCCATTCATCTTCGGCCGGTAAGGAGATGAGTTGTGGTGTTCAATCTTGAAACTCTGGCACAGCTCCTTCATCATCTTGTTATTCAGATTCGAACCATTATCGGTAATGATTCTCTCGGGAATTCCGTAACGACAGATGATGTCCCTCTTTATGAACTTAGCCACCACCTGCTTGGTCACATTAGCATACGAGGCTGCCTCCACCCACTTGGTGAAGTAGTCGATAGCTACTAGAATGAAGCGATGACCGTTAGATGCAGTGGGCTCGATCTTGCCTATCATGTCGATTCCCCACATGGAGAACGGCCACGGGGAGGACATGATATTTAACGGGCACGGCGACACGTGAACTTTATCAGCATAAATCTGGCACTTATGACATCTCTTAGCGAATTTGAAGCAATCCGATTCCATCGTCAACCAGTAGTATCCTGCTCTCAGGATCTTTCTCGTCATAGCATGCCCGCCGGCGTGTGTACTAAATGTGCCTTCATGGACTTCTTCCATGAGCATACTCGCCTCTTTTTCATCTACACATCTGAGTAGCACGAGATCGTGGTTTCTTTTATACAAAACTCCATCAGGATTGAGATAAAAATTTCCAGAAAGCCTCCTCAGAGTCTTCTTATCCTGGGTTGACGCACCCGCAGGATACTCCTTAGTCATAAGGAAAGTCTGGATGTCATGAAACCATGGCTTGCCGTCGGCGGCTTCCTCGATCGCAAAGACGAATGCAGGTCTATCAAGACGGGAAAGGACAATTCTTGGAGCTTCATTCCAAAAATTGACTTTATACATTGAAGCCAACATGGCTAAGGCATCAGCCATCTGATTTTCCGCTCTGGGCACATGATGGAGTTCCACTCGATCAAAGAACGGAAGCAGCCTTCTGGCATAATTCATGTACGGCACCAAATTCGATTGACGAGTCTCCCACTCCCCTTTAATTTGGTTGATCACAAGCGCCGAATCACTATATACGTCTAGGTTCTTGATTCTCAAATCAATTGCCTCTTCTAGACCCATGATGCATGCTTCGTACTCCGCCTCGTTATTGGTGACTGGAAACGTCAGTCTCGCAGTGAACGGGATGTGGGATCCGTGGGGAGTCGTGATGATCGCCCCAATGCCAATTCCGTAGGAATTAACCGCCCCGTCAAATATCAATTTCCACTGGGATTTCCTATCTGGCCCCTCGTCGGGAAACGGCTCATTGCGATCTTTCGCTTTGAGAAACATGATATCCTCATCAGGGAATTCAAATTTCATCGGCTGGTAATCCTTGATCGGCTGTTTGGCAAGGTAATCAGACAATATGCTTCCCTTAATGGCCTTCTGGGAAACGTACTGAATATCATATTCCGTCAACCCCATTTTCCATCTGGCAATCCTACCCGAAAGCACTTGCTTCTCGAAGACGTACTTGATTGGATCCATCTTCGAAATTAGCATGGTGGTGTGGTTGAGCATGTATTGTCGTAAACATTTGGCAGCCCAGGCTAGCGCACAACACGTCTTCTCCAGCATCGAGTAGCGAGATTCACAGTCAGTGAACTTTTTACTCAAATAGTAAATGGCATGCTCCTTTCTGCCCGTCTCGTCGTGCTGACCGAGAACACACCCCATATTATTCTCAAGAACTGTCAAGTACATGATTAGTCGCCATCCAGCCACTGGGGGTATCAAGATTGGAGGTTCCTGAAGATACTGCTTTATCTTGTTGAATGCCTTCTGGCAATCCTCATTCCAGGTAATCGCCTGATCTTTCTTTAAAAGCTTGAACATCGGTTCACACGTGGCCGTGAGCTGAGAGATAAACCTTGCAATGTAGTTTATTCTGCCCAAGAAACCACGAACTTCTTTTTCTGTTTTCGGCACTGGCATTTCTTGTATCGCTTTAATCTTCGCAGGATCAACCTCGATGCCTCTTTTACTCACGATAAACCCCAGTAACTTTCCGGACCGTACTCCGAAAGTACACTTGTTAGGATTCAGCCTCAACCTGAACTTCCTAAGCCTCTCAAAAAGCTTCAGCAAATTGACCAGATGTCCCTCCTCCGTTTGGGACTTTGCAATCATGTCATCAACATAGACTTCAATCTCATGATGAATCATGTCATGAAACAAAGTTACCATAGCTCGTTGGTAAGTGGCCCCTGCGTTCTTCAGACCGAAAGGCATTACCTTATAGCAAAATGCTCCCCAGGGAGTGATAAACGTCGTTTTCTCCATGTCCTCCGGCGCCATCTTGATCTGATTGTAACCGGAGAAGCCATCCATGAACGAAAACACGGAGAACTGGGCTGTGTTGTTGACCAACACATCGATATGAGGCAGCGGGAAATCATCTTTAGGGCTCGCCCTATTCAAATCCCGATAATCGACGCACATGCGTACCTTACCGTCCTTCTTCGGTACAGGCACTATGTTGGCGACCCATGGAGGGTAAGTAGTGACCGCTAAGAAGCCAGCATCAAGCTGTTTTTGCACTTCTTCTTTGATCTTAACGGCCATATCTGGTCTCGTCCTCCTAAGCTTCTGCTTAACGGGAGGACAATCTTCTCGCAGCGGCAAGTGGTGGACCACGATGTTCGTATCAAGTCCGGGCATATCTTCGTATGACCAAGCAAAGACTTCACTATACTCTCTTAGCATCTCGACTAATCTCTGCTTGACATCACTCTACAGTGCAGCCCCTATCCTGACATTTCTGACGAGTTCTTCAGAACCCAGATTCACGACCTCAATCTCCTCTTCATGAGGCAGAATAACTTTCTCCTCTTGTTTCAACAAGCGGGCCAACTCTTCAGGAAGGCCTTCGTCTTCATCAATCTCTTCTTCGGCTTGATAGATCGGGCAATCGAAGTCGAAGTGAGCCGTAGAAGTTCCAGAGTCGATGTCATCTGCTATGTAGATCCTGCAATAACAAGGGTTAAGTTTAAAACAAGGATGTGCAGGTTAGCACAGACCCCATTGCCATTTTATTGTTTTTCAAAACAAATATAAAACAGGAATAACAGAGATCACAATATTTGAATACGAAGAAAAACGCCTTTTGATTTATTGAAAAAATGCATGTACATAATCCAACAAGGCCCTGACAATAAAACCACTATGCCCCGGGTAGGACACAGGGTTGTACAATGATTGGAAAAAGTAAATCATTACTCTTCGCTTGTCATCTGGATGATATCTTTGACGGACCAGTTGGTAAGGCCCTCGCCTGGCTTGCTTGGCTGGATCCAAGAGTCGAGGTCATAGTCGCTATCTCCGCTATCTTCAGACACCGCGTTGACGCTTTCGAATATCACCCCACCACTGGTAAACTGGATCGACCCTTTACCTCGAGACGCACTGCTAGAAGAAGAAGAAGCTTCAGCTCCAGGAGAATATCCCAACCCAAACTTATCTTGCTTGTTAGGTATCTCCAGAATTTGCCCCCAGCCTGGGGTGGATCCGGCTTGGACAACGGCCCGAGCTTCCTTGAATGAGGAGAGAGTCATCTCTGGCTTTTCCGTGACTACAGGAGCTACGTCCTTCACTCTGACAGCTTCGAACGCTTGGCATAGAGTCTCATGGATTTCACCATCCATCTCCACATACTTGAAGGACGACAAGTGGCTCACCATTATGTCTTCCTCGCCACAAACGGTCACGATGCTACCTCCGACAGCATATTTGAGCTTTTGGTGCAACGTGGAGGTCACGGCACCAGCAACATGGATCCACGGTCGGCCCAAGAGACAACTGTAGGCAGGCATGATGTCCATAATATAAAAGACTGCGTCGAACATTTCCGGCCCGACTTGGATTGGCAGGGTCACCTCCCCAAAAACATGGCGTTTAGTCCCATCGAACGCCTTCACAACCAGATCACTGGGTGTGCAAATCACTCCACGAGTATCCAACTTCATTAATGCCTTCTTCGAAAGAACATTAAGCGACGAACCCGTGTCCACCAACACGTGCGACATAATCGTGCCCCTACACTCTATCGAGATGTGCAGGGTGCTATTGTGATTCCTCCCTTTCGGCGTCAGCTCCAGGTCTGTGAAACCTAGCCCATTTCCGGCATTTACGTGGGCTACGACCTCTTCTAGCTGATTTACCGATATCTCTTGCGGTACATATGCGGCGTTCAACACCTTCAGCAGCGCGTTGCGGTGTGCTTCAGAACACAGCAACAAGTTCAGAATGGAAATCTTTGAGGGCGTCTGATGGAGATGGTCTATAATCTTGTAGTCACTCTTTTTAATCAACCGCATAAACTCCTCGTCATCTTTAACAAGAAAATCTTTTTCTGCCCCACGTGGGATCTCTTCACCGACTTTACTTTTCCCTTTATCGGCCGCATCAGCTCTGACCGCTTTATCCGCCACTACCTCTGGTGGTGCAAACACTCTCCCGCTGCGAGTAATACCACTGATTCCCGCAAGGTTCTCCACTGTCGACCCAAACGGTTCCAGCTCCAACTTCTGTCCGTTGCAGTAGACTTCAGCCCCATAATGCCACGAGACAGCATTAGTGCTCTCGAAGGGTATTGGCCCAGCTCGAGTGATGGTAATTGTGGGCGGTCTAGGCGCAGAAATAGTTATCATCCGGCGAGGGATGGTGATGGTGGCGACCTCATCAGCTTGCTTCAGCACTACCTCTCCTGATCCACTTTCAGCCCTCCAGCTAAACTGCAGAATCCCTTCAGTCATCAGACTTTGAATTCCCTCTATCAACTGTTCACATCCATCAGAACGTGTGGCACAGTCCATACATAGTTCTCCGCAACCTGGAAAGAACCCTTTTTTCATCAACTTAGCTTTAACGAAGCTAAGCGGCATCTTTAGATCTCTGACGTCAGTCAACAAATCCGAACTCTCGTCTTTGATAATGGCGTTCACACCACCTCCCCTATGATTCGGCATAGGATTCTTCGTGAAATTTGGCACATTATCGGAGAAGTTGATGATCTTGGCATCCACCATGTCCTGCACCTTATGCTTGAAGGCTTTGCAGTTCTCTATTGTGTGGCCTAGTGCCCCTGAGTGGAACTCAAAAGTGGCATTCGCGTCGTACCCTGGCGGAGGTGCCCCTGTCAAGGGAGCCAGCGTCCTCTTCTGGATCAACTACAGCTGAAGCAAAGTCTGCAAGAGTTGTGCGTACGACATGGGCGGTGTCTCGAGGTGACGGTTCGCCAAAGGTGCCCGATTCTGGTACTTCCTGTATCCCTGTTGATTCGGTTGCTGCTGCTGCTGCTGCGGCTGTTGAACTGCAGGGATAGTTATACTGGCCACCTGCTGGCGAGGACCTTTACCCTTCCTTCGAGCGTTGGTCACATCGCTCGCTTCTCCTTCTCGTCTTTTGCCACTATAAGGTTTCTTTCCGCCTCCTCCGGCTGAGGATGACTCACCTTGAATTTTCCCGATCTTGATCCCATTTTCGACGTGCTCACCCGTGATAATGAGATCTGAGAACGTCCCAGACATACCGCTGACCAACTTCTCATAGTAAACCCCTGGGAGGGTGGCTACAAACATCTGCACGAGCTCACGTTCAACCATCGGCGGCTGAACCCTGGCTGCCAACTCACGCCACCGTTGGGCGTATTCCTTAAACCCTTCATTGTTCCTCTGCGATAGATTCTGCAGCTGGACTCGGTTCGGGGCCAAGTCACTATTGTATTGGTAGTGGTGCACAAATGCTTCAGCAAGATCCTTCCATGTGCGCACACTAGTAGGCTCCAGACTCATGTACCATTCGAGGGATGGCCCGGAAAGGCTGTCTTGAAAGAAGTGCATCAACAACTTCTCGTCCTCAGAATGAGCAGACATTTTTCTGTAGTACGATCTCAGGTGGACACGAGGGCAAGTGGTGCCCTTATATTTTTCAAAGTCAGGTACCTTGAATTTGGGAGGCACCTTGGAATTAGCAATTAATCCCAACTTGGACATATCAACACCCAAAGTATTCTGATTCTCGATATCTCTCATCTTATCTTCAAGTGCCTTGAATCTAAGCCGTGCTTCAGCATTCAGCTCCCCTTCAGCACCTCTCTGAGAGAACACATCGTCCTGACGATCCTCTAGCCATGGCTGAGGCCCAAATAGATTCCCGACACCTGCATTGTCGTTGCCCAGCCCGACATTGACATTAGCTCCCAGACTCCCATTACTGACGCCCGTCGTATTGAGTCCGATGTTGGCCATCACATTGTCGTTGGCACTGCCGTTTCCCCCGGTCACGTGAACACCATTCTGTGGAGTTTCAACTGGTGGAGGAGTAGGCACAGTCCCACCATAAAGTACGCCATTGCTATCAACCCTCGAAATCAGAGGCTGAACCAAAGTTTTGAGCTGATCCTGGCCATTGGCGACCGCTTGCATGAGCTCCATGAAGCGATTCGTTCTTTCGCGGAGTTCCTGAACATTAGTTTTCACTTGCTCCATGATCCTGGTTTGATTAGCTCTAGTCGGATAGCGGTGAATAGGTCTCTGATCAATCCTGGAATCACCTGAAACAACCTGAAACAACCTGTAAAACACAAAAAGGTTAGGAGAAACAACAAAATGCTCGTTATGCAAATGCTTCATGCAAATGCAAACGTGTGTCTGTGCGTTAGGGAGATCTCCCCCGATCCTAGTGCCTGAGTGCCAGTGCTGATAATAAGAAGAAGTCTGAGTCCAATCATGGAAATAACAGTCTCATATATAAAGAAAGCCCATCAAGGCAGTATACAACATCAGCGAGTACAAGATGAATCAACAGCGTGACCTCAGCCAACAAGCCTAGTGATGGTCAGCATACAACAATGATCCAAACAAAAGGAATACAAATAGTCAAGTACGGCCACGGGCGCGATACTCTTCTAACAACTCCTTCGTTTCTGGATGATCAGGCAGAGTGAGTAACCCTTCGACGAGTAATTCCCTTTGCGCAATGGTGTACTGAAGACCTTCGACCGAACCTTCCCATGCTCCTTCGCCGAAACAATCTTCTAACTTCCGCTTCTTGGACTCAAACGTCAGTTTGCGCTCCTTCAGGTTAGCGAGAGCCCTGTTGAGCTGGCCTTCGGCGGCGTATCTGCGAGCGGTTTCTTCATCAAACCTCTTCTCACTATCTTTCACCTGGGCTTCCAGCTTGGAGATCTGTAGCATCAGCTTATCCTCCCGCTCTTTCCTGGTGGCCAGCGAAGCCTTCCAGTGCTGGTTGAACTTGGATATCCTCCGATATGCTTCGTCCAAGTGCTGCTTCTTCGTAGCCAGTACGTCGTTGACAGCTTTGAAGTCTTGACCCATGCGCTCACGCTCAGCTATCTGCTTAGCCAGGTCTGTCCCCAGCCGGTTCACCAGCTCTGTCTGCCTTTTGAAAGAATGAACGGCTTCGTTCCTCTCGCTTCGGAGCTGAGCCAATTCTTTCTCCAGTTCTTCGTTTGCCCGCTTCAATTCATCTCGCTCAGCCAACACCTGATTATGCTGCTGAATGGGCACAGTAGTAGGCTCTTCAATCATTGGAGGGCTTTTTGGCTTGGCATGAGGAAACGGCATCCCTATAGCATCTGCTCTGGCTCTGATCCAAGTCACATACGGAGGGTAGGCTTGGTTGTTGCTTCTCCCCAGCAATGTTTTTCCTCGCTTACTGATACCATTCCAGGCGCGCTGGAGCTTAGATAACAGATCCCCCTCTAGAAGACCAGTGAGGTACAGAGATTCCTGTACCTCTTCATCCTTCGGCGGAGCTCTCAAAGCATACGCGAACTGTCGGACCAGCAAAGACGGATTGTAGTTTATGCAGCCTTTCCTGCCTATCAAAGGCATGTTTAGAAACCTGCTGCAGCTGAAGATAATCTCGGTACCCAACCTATCTCTGTCGAACCAGTCAACATCCTCTGCAGATAAACTCATCAGACGCTCGGACCACTCAGTTGTGGCTGCAGACGAGACAAAGGGACCCCTCTTGGGCAGATGACTATCAAGCCATTTGTAAAGCAATGGTACGCAGCATGAGACATTCTTGCCCCTCCTGTTCTCGTTTTTGTAGTGGATAGAATGGTAGACATCTCCTATCAAGGTAGGGACTGGATCCCTGAAGCAAAGATATGAAATGCATCGAAGTCTACAAAATCGGGCATATTGGGGAACAGAATGATGCCATATATGCACAAAGCGAGGATGGCATTGAACGCGACCCAACATCCATCTTTGGCGCACTGCTGAGCCTTTCCCACTAAAAAATGCAAGGAGAACCCGGGAACCTTGTTCCAACTAGACAATACCAACTCGGAGGCATCCAGATGAAGTGAAGGAGCTAAACTAGCCAGATTAGGCTCAGCATCCATATGAATAAAAGGCATCTGCCTCTTGATAGGCACACCTAACAAATCAACATATTCCTCTAGCGTGGGTGCGAGAACAAAATCCTGGAAAGTGAAACATCTCAACGGAGGGTCGTAGAATTGCAGCAGAGCGTGCAACCCATTCAACTCGAACACAGAAGGTTTACGAACCAAACTGAGCAATTTGCCGTAAGATTTTCTGAACTCATCCCTCACAGAATCATCTGCTAAAGCTATCAAACCGATCAACCGAACCACATCAGGGGCAGGGAACTTGTAAGCCACGGTCTTCCTCAGAGAACCCATAACAATACAATAGGAGGCAAGAAATCCTGGATCGGGGAAAACGATACCTGCAACACAGACACACGTTAATGAATTGCAAATGAGTATACAAAGCAATGTAAAATGCAATCATGCAGCAGGAGATCAAGGCAACTGTGCTGCGGAGATTTTGTATCAACAAAACCATAATGCTGCTCTATCAAGAACAACCACCATATCTGATAATAAGGAAACCCTGGTATCGGACCACCAATCTGTCCTGTCAAGAACAACCATCTGATAGGGCCGTATACATAGGACCACAATTCTGCTTTGTCAAGAACAAACGTCTGATAATAAGGACCTCTGATATAGGACCAAGAAATCTGCTCTGTCAAGAACACACATCTGATAATAAAACTCTGATCTATCAAGAACAAACATCTGATAATGAGATCCTCAGACCCCAGGCATGAACCTGCTCTGTCAAGAACAAATATACATCTGATGATAAGATCCTCTGATCAAAACCTGCTCTATCAAGAACAAATACACATCTGATGATAAGATCCTCTGATCAAAACCTGCTCTATCAAGAACAATCATATATCTGCAGATGAGAACCTCAGATCCCAACAAAACTGATCCACTATCAAGAAAACCAGGTGGTCTGAAGGTCAGAGTTTCCTGCAATAAAACCAACCCTGCTCACAGGTATGGACCTAAACTGACTCAAGTTCGGCATCCTATGCGTTCATCAGCGTCACAGACATTCAAGAGGGGTGATACGATACCCAAAAGGTGTGGCATCCCCAGCTCATGAAGCGGCCTCACTCAGCTGAATCACAAATGATCGGTCCCCAGAGTCGACAATCCTCCAAACCAGCAACCGTCTCAACCCAAAGGGTTGAAAGAGAAGCCAACCGGGAGAACCTCGTCTGAGCGTGGATTTCATGAGACACTAGTTCCTGCAAAGCAAGCACGCGCCCACTAATTTCCACAACTAATGCTATGTTCACTCAAGCCTGGGTCTGGCTTCTCACTCATCAGAATGCCCCTCCCACAACAGCACAGATAATCATATCATACTGAAAATAAAGTGCGGGAAATAAAATGCGGTAAATAAACACAACCCAACAAGTAATCATACAAGCGCTAGGATTGACTCTCGCAGGGGACATCGGATCCCCAAACTGACTCGCATACGGGACGTTGGATCCCAGGAAACTATCAAGTCCCCAGCAGAGTCGCCAGCTGACGCTTCTGCGAAAATAAGGTGCCGGCAAAACAGAAGAGTCGCCACCTTTCGTTATTTATCCCTCGGAGCGGGAAAGGAAACAATCGGAAAAACCTAACGAAAAGGGTAAGACAAGGTCATCGCAACCGTTGTCTGGGTTCGGGAGTCGGTTACGCAAGGGGAAGGTATTAGCACCCCTCACGTCCGTCGTACTCGATGGGATCCACGCTTGTTATGTTTACTGGACGAGTTGGTTTATCTATCTACCTATCAAGGCTGGCTTAAACGGAAAAGAAAATGACTCGGCAAAGCGTCGCGCATTATGCCTACGTATTCTCATCAGAGAATGAGAAATCAGAGTCAACGTAGTTCGACCTACAACGGGTTACGGGGAAGGTAGCTCACCAATACATCAGTACTGTGCCTACGTACTCTCAACAGGTATGAGAGATCAGAGCTTACGTAGTTTGGGAAACTACGCATTACGGGGATTCAGATTCATCTGTTTTATCGAGTAGGGTTAAACAGCAGTTCCAGCAGTTAGGAACAAAGCCTGTTTGCGGTGGCGCTGAAGTTTAACGACACTCTTTTCTTCAGAAAAGCTTTCCTTTGAATTATGGGCCCACGGGGCAAAAAGGTTTGAAGTTTGTTTTCTGTCTTTTACGAAAGAAGTGTTTTTTATTGTGTTTGCAATTTCAATCGCACTAGAGACTATGACCTGAGAGTGAATGCGTCGCATGTCACCCAAAGGGTATCATACTAAACATCCAGACTGTGGAAAAGAAACTCTCCCACAATCCTTTCTCAGATAGCTTAAGGATCGTAACGTACGAAAGAAATCATTCATGATTACTGTATCTTAAACTGTTTTGAGATGAGAAGAGAACAGGCTTAACTAAGAGGGAGACTATCAAGTCGTACTGTTGTCACGCCAAGGATTCATTCTATAGTTGAGGTTTGAAACAGGGAACTCCTAGAAGTTATCATGCATAGGTTTCAACCTAAAGTTCTATCATCACTTCCTTATCAAAGGAAAGGAGATTCCTAAGGGATCATGTCAATGATAAACAGAAACAGATAAAGCATCAGCTTAACAGTAAACAGTAAATAAAATGCATGCAATGCAAGTGAGGGAGGAAATGTGTGTGGGACATCAGCCTCCACAAGCTCATCTCAACCTCAAGCCAGAATGAATAACAGTAATCATACTGAGGAAATAATAACATGCTATCAAGCAAAAACAGTAAACTGCAATCATATAGAAGAAATAACATGCTATCAAGAAAAATAAACCACATGGGTAAGGGAGCTGGGCTCTACCGAATACCCGCAAGCAAAGCCATACAGTAACAATACAAGCAGAGGGAGCAACTCAACCTCTAGTGCAATCATGCTCCTAGATTAAATCTAGTCTAGATATGGACTTATTCTAATGCATCAAGCAAGTCAAACAAGGCACATCAATACAGAGAAACAGACAAGAAAGAAAGCAGATCAACTCCTCTCTCAACTCCAAGCCTCAGCTCTTCTAACAGCAACTCAGTCTTCAGACCTCAATCACTCTTGACAAATATCAATTTGCTTCTCCAGGTTTCAACCCTTCAACATAAGTTTCAACTTATCTTCTTCTTCCTACAAGCTTCAGCTTCTTAATCAGTTCCACCTTCAGGCTTCACTCTTAACCACAAGTATCAACTTGATTCCTTCAGGATCCCCAAACTTCAAAGTAAGTGTCAACTTATCCTTTGTTCTTCAAGCTTCAGCTCTTCACTCAATCTCAATTGAATCCTTTTCATAAGTATTAACTTAGTCTTCAAGCTCTCAAGCTCTCTTAGCTTTACCAGTATCAACTAGCTTTCTCTTCCTACAAGCTTCAGCTTCTCAGAATAACCTTTAATCACTTAGAAGTGTCAACTTCATCCTTCAGTTCTTTTTCAAGCCTCAGCTCTTCATTCAGTCTTTACTGGATCTCCATGGGGTCTTCAAGTATCAACTTGCTCTTCAAGCTTCAGCTACCATGGCAATGCTCAAGGAATCATCCTCTTCCACACTCTTCAATGAAGTCTTCATATTCAAACTCAAGCCCAACATCTCTCAAGATACTCAAACCAGAAGAAATCACTTAACTGGATAAGCTAGGATATTAAACTGCTTATTGATCACCAAAGGTGACCTATAAGGGTTCAACATCAAAGGAATGGTTCCCTCAAAAGTTCTACTTCCTAGGTACCATCACTTATCCCTCCAAAAGAGGGAGGTGAATACCATGGAAGGACTTTGAATCATGGGGAAGAATGGAGGTGAAAGATACCATCCATGTTTTAAAAAAGAAATTGACTAGGTCTAAGCTCTACTTAATTCCTAACCCTAAAACAACAACAAAACAAACAAGACTCCAAGCTCTCAAGCTCCTTCTTAAATCTTCAAGTCTTCTACTATGCTCCCCCATGCTCCTCAAAGCAAGACCAAGCTCACCAAGCCAAGCAAAAGCCCACAAAGCAAGGCAAAACAAAATGCAAGCCCACAAGGGCAACACAAACAACAATCAACTACAAAAATCATTTAAAAATAGTATACTATTATATTAAAATCTAATATAATTTCTAGGGGATCCTACATACCTACCCTTAATACCCTATATGTCCCAATATCTAACTTGACCTATAAACCCAAAATTCTAGTGTTATTGTGGACCTATGTTAAGGATTGACCTAATTCTATACAACCTAAAGTCATCTAATCAAAACTAATCAAAAACTAATCACAAAATTATGGAGTAAATCCAGAGGGGAGCTAAAGTCCTAATCTAACTATCCTAAAAAGAATGGCCTAAAAATATGGAGGGAACTAGCTAAACAAAATTCTACAAATCTATGCATCAACATAAAAGAATTAAAAAGCTATTAAAAGAGAAAATACACAAAAAATATTAAAAATTCATGAAATGCAAATGTTTTGATTTTATAATTTTCTAGACATTAACATGAAATGGGAGAAAAAATCCCCATGCAAAGATCATCATTTTTATATTTAATATGATTTTTCAAAGATTAAAATAAAATGGAGAAAAAGAAATTAAAATATGGAAACATTGGTGTGAATAGCAATGACATGCAGTTCAAAACATGGTTGGGCTGAAAATGGGGGTGGGATTATCAAACACGCTAGGCCCAACTTCTAATCAGAAATTAAATCAAAAAATATAAAGAAAATGGAAAACACGCGGTGCATTAAGTAACAAAAATCAGTTCAAAATGCAACTGGGCCACGAATGGGGGTGGGGATATCAAATCAGTCCACTAAAGCCCAAATCCACAGTTTAATGAAACGCTTCGTTTTGATACCTTCAGATTTCCCTCTCCAAACGAAATTGAATCTCAGCCTTTGGATCTCCACTCAGTCAATGAGTCTTCGCCTCATCCAACGGCCACGTCTTTATCTTCTTCCTCCAGCTAGGGTTTGAATGGAGAAGCCATGGAAACAGAGCTCCAAGCCCAAGCTTCTCCACAATTGTATCAACTCAAATCTCAACCAAACTCCATGGTTTAAAACCCTAATCCACTCTAAATTCCATGCTGATCACAACCATGGCCTTAAAATCAATTGAATCATCCCCAATCTCTAAACCCGATCCAAGATCAAAAATAAGCTCAAACTTCAACTTTGACTATTCTTGAAATTGATTACCTCAGAATGATCACCACCTCACACTGGTTAAATCTTGATATTAAACTCATGTTATACCTCATCATACATCGTGTTCTTGATCAAAACAAAAATGGTGTCACCAACTCAAACCTCACCAATTGATCTCAAACTTCCCAGAATCCATCTCCTACTTGTCTCTAACCATTCTAACCTAACAATTCTAACTAATTATGCTTAAATTATGGTGTAGAAGAAAAGTTACAAACTTGTCAAATCTTGATTATCAGATAGGGCAAAGCTCCACTTCAACCTCTCAAACTCTTTAGAAACCTTCCTTGATTGATGATAAAGCTTCTGTTTGCAAAAGATTTGATCACGAAAGCCTGAATCTCCAAACTCGATTGTGACTTGCAACCTCCAAAATCCAAAAGCTATCTCCTCAATTCTCCATGATCTTGCCCTCAATTTGGTATGCACACATTCAGTGTGATCAATGGAATGTGTTAGGATTGAAAGAAGCAATGGAAATGGTGTGGAATGTGGAATTTGATTTCAACTTGCAATGGAAGCAATTGAAATGGCTATCTCACTCTCCTCTCTAATCTCTCACCAACCTTGCATCTGAGCAAGTTCTATACACTATATAGGATGGTTCAGACTCATCTAGAACCTTCTGGAATCATCCAATGAGAATTTGGGATTCTCATGCCATGAGTTTATGATTTCATCTCATCTCACATGCCATCTTATGCTATGCCTCTTCCAGCCCTTGTTCTGACTTGAAAATCTCCTTAGATGAGATGTATGATGTGTTAAGATACCTTGCTAGCTTGTGCATTGAGTTTCCTTGTGTTTTGCATTTGTGCCTTAATATGCAAGCAACCATATTCCAAAGCAAGTCCATGATTTAGGCCTCAAATCAAAAATGTGGCTGAACCATTGTTTTTAAAATTCTTTTTAAAGTCAAAATGACCTATTATATTCCATGGTTTGGATGTGTAGCTAGGAAATTTCAATTTCCAACTTGGATTTATTTAACTTATGCCTCCATTTTAGGTCATTTTTACCATTTTTTGCTACAAGCCTTTTCAGCATCTCATGACCTCCTTACTAGCCTTAAAACATCATTTTAAGCAAGTTTGATGTTGAAGATTTTTCCATTTGAAGCTTGGAAATAGGAGTTATGGTCTTATGCTTGAAATGACCTATAATCTCCAAATGACCAAAATGCCCTTGACTTATCAAAGCCATAACTTGAGTTCTACAAATCCTATCAAGGACTTCTAGTACTCTATAGAAAGCTACGAAGATGAGGAACAACATTCATGTTGACCAAAAGTTCATAGGAATCATCCTTCTTAGGAAAAAGTTGGATGCAAGTTGGGTGACTTTCAAGGCCCCAGATTCACATACCTCAGATGACCTGTAACTTGTCAAAGCCATAACTTGAGCTCTACAAATCCTATCAAGGACTTCTAGTACTCAAATTAAAGCTAAGAACAATCTCTACAACATTCATGTTGGGGGCAAGATGAGATGACAATCACATCTTGAGCAAAACTGCCTTGAAGATAGGGGTCAAACTAGGGGATTTTACACTGTCAAGCCTGAGAAAACCCTAGCTTGAAACTTCTCAAACTCTTCAATCATGATGAGTTAATCTTGGAATCATCCTTATAACATTTCAATGCATCAATCCATGATCACATGGCTCTTGGATTAGGTCTCAACCCTCTCCAAATCATCAGTTGACCTAGGGTTGACCCAGTCAAACCCTAACTGCACCACTCATGGCTGGATCTTCTTATTCTTGTACAATGACCTCTCTAGGCTTTATGATGGCTTTCAAGACATCTCATAAGCTCTCTCAAAGCTTCAAGTCCATCCTCATAGCTTTAGAATCATCTGAGGAGCTCCCATAACTCTCAAGTTAGGAGGCACACAACCTTGGTTTCAACCGATCTCTCTGAGGATCTCTTAACTTCTCTGACAAAGATATCAACCCTTGAACACTTGAATAACCTTCTTGGCTAGCTTCAAAGTCTTGTGGTACTCATACCTCTTAATCTCCTGCATACATGTCAATGAAATGCAAGTGATAATGCTAATGTGAATGAGCTGAATCACAAGCTAGGTAAATAAATGTTGGTCAAATTTTGGGGTGCAACAAGGGGTCCCTTTGCTTCGTCTGCAGCCACAGCTGTCACACCCTCATTTTCGACTTTAGCCTTTATACCTTACATTCACCATATCATACATCATTTTATTGCATATCGGGCATGTGGGCACGGATTGGGTCGATTTGTCATTTTCCATTTTCAAATGAGATAACTTGTCTATCTTGGACTACATGGAAGAAAAGGTTCATTATTTAAAGTTTGATCTAAATTGGAAAGTCTACTCTTGTAGATTTCTTCAAAGAGAAGTTACTTGACAAAATATTAGGATATTCAAGATATATTCCTAATGACCATGAAATGCAAGGCATAATTCAAGATTGCTTCATCCAATTTTATTTTAAATTCTTGATCAAGTGGAGTTCAAATTTGCAAAGCATGAGTCAAGATTACAAGTCCATAATTCAAGACTTCATCCATTTCAAGCTTAGTGGTTCTAAGGAAATTCATCATGAATTCAAGATTAAAGGCAAGAATATTACAAAGAGAAGTTTTATGACATTACAAGAATGTAATTTGTTGCAAGATTTCCAACTCTAAGTAATAGAAATTAATTTATTTCTAATACTTCATTCAAGTCTCTAGTCAAATTCATGTTATGGTAATACCACACCAAGTCTACATTATGTTTATAAACATCTAAGAAACATGCAAGGATTAAATCAAGATTGGAATGTTTTAAGACCAAGAATATGCATGTTTAATCAAGGCAAAATAGTCCCATGCAAGAGGTGACAAATTTCTTCATGTCACAAGATCACATGTCACAAGACCAAGGGAATAACATGTGACAATGCATCTAAATATCAGATTTCAAAATGCTGTCAAGAGGTAGTAGCTTTGACCAAGAGGAGCTGTCCAAACACAAACCAACAAAATGGGTGTAAGGCACAAGGTGCTGCAGAAAAACAGCATAGGCAAAGTGCAACAGCAAAAATGCAGCATAGCTCTTGCATGGAAATGGAAAGAAAGAGAGTGGCATGAGAAAAGATGGTAAGAGACACCACTCCATGAAAAATCTGATATGTGGGGAGGAGTGAAAACCCTAGAGGAGCTGAGATAAGAGGAGGGGGCTGTAAACAAAAAGAGATCACTCTTCATTCATTCAACATCCATTCTACACACACTTGCAAAACCAGAAAATAGAGAGAGCAAACAATACCCTAAAAACCAAAAAAATAGGAAGCTTTGCAAACCAGAAAAAGAGAGTGATATTGAACCAAGAGGATCATTGAGAAACAAAACCTTCACAACATAGAGTGAAGAGGAGTGAAGTACTTTCAACTAAGACCAAGGAGGACTTGCAAGAAGGATAGAAAGCTCTTGGGTATCCATTTCCTCCCACCTTTCACCCTTTATTTTTTGCTCTTACATTCATTTTGTTTACTCTTTTATATATTGTTGTATTGTATGTTTCATGTAAGGTTCCAAAGGGACCAAGAAACCGTTCTTAAGAAACCACAAAAACGAAAGAAAAACATAGAAAAAGTTAGGTTTTTCACTCTGGTAGCCTGACACGGGCCGTGTCCCACAACACGGCCACCCGTGTCGCCCAACACGGGCCGTGTCACACAACACGGCCACCCGTGTTGCACCTCTGTTTGAGGTTTCAACATCCAAAAACCCCAGGAATCACAACACGGGCCGTGTCACACAACACGGCCACCCGTGTTGCACCTCTGTTTGCCCTAAAAATCATTTTTCACCCAGACTTTACAACACGGGCCGTGTCACACAACACGGCCACCCGTGTCACACCTCTGTCACGCTCCAAAACCCACATTGCAGGTACCCTATGACACGGGTCGTGTCATACAACACGGCCACCCGTGTTACTCCAATGTTTTCCACTTATTTTTGTTATTTTTACCTCCAAAAAATTTTTTCCCGTTTTTATTGCATGTCTCGATTTTTTTTTAGCCGACTAATCCCATATGTTGTATGATTTTAGTGTGAATGTTGCTATTGTCCTTGGTGACTTTTGATTCCAAAAACCATTTTCAAAAACAAACTCTCGATTTTATCGAGCCATTTTCAACCCTTGTAAGTCGGCCGCCTTGTGCGTCCGCCATCGACCTTGTTCGTATCACCTCAAATACTTTTACAAACAATAAATCTTGATCCAACGTCAAGTGGTTCTATTTTCTCATAAAAATCCAAAACACAATAACATAAACGATTAGAATTATGCACCACGAACTTTAAAGTGGTGGAAAAGGAATGAGAATGGAGTCCTCCTACACTCGTTCGGAATGTTTTGGATACAAGGCGCTCGACTTGGTTATTCGAAACATTCATTTCTATCCAAAGTCTTTTGTGTATAATCCTAATCAAGAACAATTTCTCTTAAGAAACTTAAAAATAACATCAACTCATCAAACCTATTTTCGCCTTAGGGCATCAATTCAAAAACCCTTTTTCAAGGTATAAAATCAACCAACAAACAACTATCTCGTAAGCCTCCGAACTACAGAGCTCTGATTCTTCACTTCTTTTAAGTGAGGATACGTAGGCACAAGGGCCACAATCCTTGGCGAGCATTAAAATAAATAAACCAACCCCTCTTTTCCTTAAGCAAGCAAAATAAAAACACCCATTCACTCGAAATAACCTAGGAGGTTCCCATCGAGTACGATGGATGCGAGGGGGTGCTAATACCTTCCCCTCGCATAACTGACTCCCGAACCCTAAGACTTGGTTGCGATGACCACGCTCTTTTCCCAAAGGTTTTATCGCTATTTCCCTTTCCCTCCGTGGGATAAATAAAATCCGGTGGCGACTCTGTGTCATTTTTCGCGTAGCGACAACAGCTGAGTGTTCCGAGCGTTTGATGAGTCTGCCAGCAGAGGATATCGCCTGGTTTGAAAGAGATAGGTTGGGTACCGAGATCATCTTCAGCTGCAGTGGGTTTCCGAACGTGCCCTTGATAGGCAGGAAGGGCTGTATCAACTATAATCCATCTTTGCTGGTCCGACAGTTTGCTTATGCTTTGAGAGCTCCGCCGAAGGATGAGGAGGTGCAGGAATCTCTGTACCTCACTGGTCTTCTAGAGGGGGATACGTTATCTAAGCTTCAGCATGCTTGGAATGGTATCAGTAAGCGGGGAAAGCCGTCGCTGGGGAAGAGTAATAGCCAGGCCTACGCTCCATATGTGACTTAGATCAGAGCCAGAGCAGATGCTATAGGGATGCCGTTTCCTCCTGCCAAGCCAGAAAGCCCTCCAGTGATTGAAGAGCCTACCACCGTGCCTATTCAGCGGCATAATCAGGTGTTAGCTGAGAGAGATGAGCTGAAAAGGGCAAATGAAGAACTGGAGAAAGAATTGGCGCAACTCAGAAGCGAGAGAAGCGAAGTCGTTCATTCCTTCAAGAGGCAGACAGAGCTGGTGAACCAGTTAGGGACAGATTTGACTAAGCAGATAGCCGAGCGCGAGCGCATGGGTCGAGACTTCAAGGTTGTCAACGATGTACTGGCCACTAAGAAGCAGCACTTGGACGAAGCGTATCGGAGGATATCCAAGTTTAACCAGCATTGGAATGCCACCCTGGCCAACGGCAAAGAACGGGAGGATAAGCTGAAGCAACAGATCTCCAAGCTGAAAGCCCAGGTGAAGGCTAGTGAGAAGAGGTTTGATGAAGAAACCGCTCGCAGATATGCCGCTGAAGGCCAGCTCAACAAAGCTCTCGCTAACCTGAAGGAGCGCAAACTGACGTTTGAATCCAAAAAGCGGAAGTTAAAAGATTGTTTCGGTGAAGGAGCATGGGAAGATTCGGTCGATGGTCTTCAGTACACTATTATGCAGAGGGAGTTACTCGTCGAAGGGTTGCTCACTCGGCCTGATCATCCAGAAACGAAGGGGTTTTTAGAAGAGTTTCGCGCCCGTGGCCGTGCTTGACTATTTGTATTCCTTTTGTTTTGATCATTGTTGTACGCTGACCATCATCAGGCTTGTTGGTCGAGGTCACGCTATTGATTCTGCTTGTACTCAGTGATGTTATGTACTGCCTTGATGGGCTTTCTTTATATATGAGATGTTATTTCCATAACTGGACTCAGACTTCTTATTATCAACACTGACACTCAGGCACTAGGATCGGGGGGGGGGGGGAGGGGGAATCTCCCTAACGCACAGACACAGGTTTGCATTTGCATGAAACATCTGCATAACGAGCACTTTGTTGTTTCTTCTAACCCTTTTGTGTTTTCAGGTTGTTTCAGGTTGTTCCAGGATTGATCAGAGACCTATCCACCGCTATCCGACTAGAGCAAATCAAGCCAGAGTTATGGAGCAAATGCAAACTGACATTCAGGAACTCCGAGAAAGGATGGACCGCTTCATGGAGCTCATGCAAGCGGTCGCCAATGGCCAGGATCAGCTCAGAACCTTGGTTCAGCCTCTGATTTCAAGGGTCGATAGCAATGGTGTACCTCATGGTGGGACCGTGCCTACCCCTCCACCAGTTGAAACTCCTCAGAATGGCATCCCCGTGACCGGGGGGAACAGCAGTGCCAACGACAATGTGATAGCTAACATGGGACTCAGTGGTAATACGACGGGCGTCGGTAATGGGAATTTTGAAGCTAATGTCAATGTTGGGCTGGGCAACGACAATGCGGGTGTTGGAAATCTGTTCGGGCCTCAGCCGTGGTTAGAAGACCATCAAGACGATGTGTTCTCGCAGAGAGGTGCTGAAGGAGAGCTGACTGCTGAAGCACGGCTAAGGTTTAAGGCACTCGAGGACAAGATGAGGAATATCGAGAACCAGAACACCATGGGTGTTGATATGTCCAAGTTGGGACTGATTGCTGATTTCAAGGTGCCTCCCAAGTTCAAGGTACCTGACTTTGAAAAGTACAAGGGCACCACTTGCCCTCGCGTCCACTTAAGATCATATTATAGAAAAATGTCCGCTCATTCTGAGGACGAGAAGTTGCTGATGCACTTCTTTCAGGACAGTTTGTCCGGGCCATCCCTCGAATGGTACATGAGTCTGGAACCTACCAGTGTGCGCACGTGGAAGGAACTTGCTGAAGCATTCGTGCACCACTACCAATATAACAGTGACTTGGCTCCGAACCGAGTCCAACTGCAGAATCTGTCACAAAGGAACAATGAAGGGTTCAAGGAATACGCCCAGCGGTGGCGTGAATTGGCAGCCAGGGTTCAGCCGCCGATGGTTGAACGTGAGCTTGTGGAAATGTTCGTAGCCACCCTCCTGGGGGTTTATTATGAGAAATTGGTCAGCAGTATGTCTGGAACCTTCTCAGATCTCATTATCACGGGTGAGCACATTGAAAATGGGATCAAACTGGGGAAAATTCAAGGTGATTCATCCTCAGCTGGAGGAGGCAAGAAACCTTATGGTGGCAAAAGGAGGGAAGGAGAGACGAGCGTCGTGTCCAACGCTCGAAGGAAGGGTAAAGGCCCTCACCAGCAGGTGGCCAGCATAACTATCCCGACAGTTCAACAGCCATAGCAGCCGCAGCCGTAGCAGCAGCAGCAGCCGAATCAACAAGGGTACAGAAAGTATCAGAACAGGGCACCTCTGTCGAGCCGTCACCTCGATACACCGCCCATGTCCTACGCTCATCTATTACAGACTCTGCTCCAGTTACAACTGATCCAAAAGAGAACCCTGGCTCCCTTGACAGGGGCACCTCCGCCAGGTTATGATGCGAATGCGACTTGCGAATTTCACTCAGGGGCACCAGGCCACACGATAGAAAATTGTAAAGCCTTCAAGCACAAGGTGCAGGACATGGTGGACGCTAAGATCATCAACTTCTCAGATAATATGCCAAACGTCACGAAGAACCCTATGTTGAATCATAGGGGAGGTGGAGTAAATGCCATTATTGAAGACGAGAGCTTGGATTTGTTGACTGACGTCAGAGATCTGAAGACACCGCTTAGCTTCGTTAAAGCTAAGCTGATGAAAAGAGGTTACTTCCCGGGCTGTGGAGAGCTATGTATGGGTTGCGCGACAAGTCCTGATGGATGTGAACAGTTGATAGAGGGGATTCAAAGTCTGATGACCGAAGGAATCCTGCAGTTTAGCCGAAGAGCCGAAAGCGGATTGGGAGAGGTAATGCTGAAGCAAGATGATGAGGTTGCCACCATCACCATCCCTCGTCGGACGATAACTATTTCTGCACCCAGGCCGCCTACAATTACCATCACCAAAGCTGGGTCGATACCTTTCGAAAGCACTAATGCTATCCCATGGCACTATGGGGCAGAGGTCTACTGCAACGGACAGAAGTTGGAATTGGAACCCTCAGGGTCATGTACGGAGAACCTAGCGGGCGTTAGCGGAATTACTCGCAGCGGAAGAGTATTTGCTCCACCAGAGATCGTGGCGGAAAAGGCGGGCAAAGCTGACGCAACTGATAAAGGGAAGAGTAAAGTCGTTGAAGAGATCCCTCGTGGGGTAGAAAAAGACTTACTTGTTAAAGACGCTGAGGAATTTATGAGGTTGATTAAAAAGAGTGACTACAAGATCGTGGATCATCTCCATCAAACACCCTCGAAAATTTCCATCCTGAATTTGTTGCTGTGTTCTGAGGCACACCGCAACGCACTGCTGAAGGTGTTGAACGCCACGTATGTACCGCAGGAAATATCGGTCAACCAGTTGGAAGGGGTCGTAGCCCACGTGAATGCTGGAAATGGGTTAGGGTTCACTGACCTGGAGCTGACGCCGAAGGGGAGGAATCACAACAGCGCCCTGCACATCTCGATAGAGTGTAGAGGAACGATTATGTCTCATGTTTGGTGGACACAGGGTCATCGCTCAATGTTCTTCCGAAGAAAGCATTGATGAAGTTAGATACTCGTGGATTGATTTGCACACCCAGTGATCTGGTTGTGAAAGCGTTCGATGGAACTAAACGTCATGTTTTCGGGGAGGTGACGTTGCTAATCCAAGTTGGGCCGGAAACATTCGACGCGGTCTTTTACATTATGGACATCATGCCTGCCTACAACTGTCTCTTAGGCTGGCCATGGATCTATTCTGCGGGTGCCGTGACCTCCACGTTGCACCAGAAGCTCAAGTACACCGTCGGAGGTAGCATTGTGACTGTATGTGGCGAGGAAGACATAATGGTGAGCCATTTGTCATCCTTCAAGTATGTTGAGATGGATGGGGAAATCCACGAAACCCTATGTCAAGCGTTCGAAGCTGTTAAAGTCAAGAACGTAGCTCCTGTAGTCACTGAGAAACCAGAGATGACTCTCTCTTCCTTCAAGGAAGCCCGGGCCGTTGTTCAAGCTGGATCTACCCCAGGCTGGGGGCAAATTCTAGAGATACCTAACAAGTAAGACAAGTTTGGGTTGGGATATTCTCCTGTGGTTGAAGCCTCCTCTTCTAGCAGTGCATCGCGAGTTAAAGGGCCGATCCAGTTTACCAGCGGCGGGGTGATATTTGAAGGCGTCAACGCGGTGTCTGAAGACAGCGGAGACAGCGACTGCGACCTGGACTCTTGGATCCAGCCAAGCAAGCCAGGCGAGAGCCTTAACAACTGGTCCGTCAGGGATATCATCCAAGTGGCAGGCAAAGAGTAATGATTTACTTTTTCCAATCATTGTACGACCCCATGTCCTACCCGGGGCATGGTGGTTTTATTGTCAGGGCCTTGTTTGATTATGTACATGCATTTTACTAATAAATCAAAAGGCGTTTCTCTTTGTATTAAAATATTGTGATCTCTGTTATTCCTGTTTTATATTTGTTTTGAAAAACAATAAAATGGCGATGGGGTTTGTGCTAACCTGCATAACCTTGTTTTAAGCTTAACCCTCGTTATTGCAGGATCCACATAGCAGATGACATCGACTCTGGACCTTCTACGACTCACTTCGACTTCGATTGCCCGATCTATCAAGCCGAAGAAGAGATTGATGAAGACGAAGACCTTCCCAAAGAGTTGGCCCGCTTGTTGAAACAAGAAGAGAAAGTAATTCTGCCTCATGAGGATGAAATCGAGATTGTGAATCTGGGTTATGAGGAACTGGTCAGGAACGTCAGGATTGGGGCTGCATTGCAGAGTGATGTCAAGCAGGGATTGGTCGAGATGCTAAGAGAGTATAGTGACGTCTTTGCTTGGTCATACGAAGATATGCCCGGACTTGATACAGACATTGTGGTCCATCACTTGCCGCTGCGATAAGATTGTCCTCCCGTTAAGCAGAAGCTTAGAAGGACGTGACCAGATATGGCCGTTAAGATCAAAGAAGAAATGCAGAAGCAGCTTGATGCTGGCTTCTTAGCGGTCACTACTTACCCTCCGTGGGTCGCCAACATAGTGCCTGTACCGAAGAAGGACGGTAAGGTACGAATGTGCGTCGATTATCGGGATTTGAATAGGGCGAGCCCTAAAGATGATTTCGCGCTGCCTCATATTGATGTGTTGGTCGACAATACAGCTCAATTCTCCGTGTTTTCGTTCATGGATGGCTTCTCCGGCTACAATCAGATCAAGATGGCGCCGGAGGACATGGAGAAAACTACGTTTATTACACCTTGGGGAACATTTTGCTACAAGGTAATGCCTTTCGGTCTGAAGAACACAGGGGCCACTTACCAACGAGCAATGGTTACTTTGTTTCATGATATGATTCATCATGAGATTGAAGTCTATGTTGATGACATGATTGCGAAGTCCCAAATAGAGGAGGGACATCTGGTCAATTTGCTGAAGCTTTTTGAGAGGCTTAGGAAGTTCAGGTTGAGGCTGAATCCTAACAAGTGTACTTTCGGAGTACGGTCCGGAAAGCTACTGGGGTTCATCGTGAGTGAAAGAAGCATCGAGGTTGATCCTGCGAAGATAAAAGCGATACAAGAAATGCTAGCGCCAAAAACAGAAAAAGAAGTTTGTGGTTTCCTGGGCAGAATAAACTACATTGCAAGGTTTATTTCTCAGCTCACAGCCACGTGTGAACCGATGTTTAAACTACTAAAGAAAGATCAGGCGATTATCTGGAACGAGGATTTCCAGAAGGCATTTGATAAGATAAAACAGTATCTACAGGAACCTCCAATCTTGATACCCCCAGTGGCCGGAATACCCTTAATCATGTACTTGACAGTTCTTGAGAATAGTATGGGGTGCGTTCTCGGTCAGCATGACGAGATAGGCAGAAAGGAGCATGCCATTTACTACTTGAGTAAAAAGTTCACGGACTGTGAATCTCGCTACTCGATGCTGGAGAAAACGTGTTGTGCACTAGCCTGGGCTACCAAACGTTTACGATAGTACATGCTCAATCACACCACCATGCTAATTTTGAAGATGGATCCGATTAAGTACGTCTTCGAGAAGCAAGCGCTTTCGGGAAGGATTTCCAGATGGCAAATGGTGTTGACGGAATATGACATTCAGTACGTGTCCCAAAAGGCCATCAAGGGAAGCGTATTGTTTGAGTACCTTGCCGAACAGCCGATCGAGGATTATCAGCCGATGAAATTTGAATTCCCTGATGAGGATATCATGTTTCTAAAAGCGAAGGATTGTGATGAACCGTTGCCCGACGAAGGGCCAGATAGGAAATCCCAGTGGAAATTGATATTCGACGGGGCGGTTAACTCTTATGGAAGTGGCATTGGGGCGATCATCACGACTCCCCACGGATCCCATATCCCGTTCACTGCGAGACTGACGTTTCTAGTCACCAATAACGAAGCGGAGTACGAAGCATGCATCATGGGGCTAGAAGAAGCAATTGATTTGAGGATCAAGAACCTAGATGTATATGGTGACTCGGCGCTTGTGATCAACCAGATTAAAGGGGAGTGGGAGACTTGTCAATCGAATTTGGTACCGTACATGAACTATGCCAGAAGGCTGCTTCCGTTCTTTGATCGAGTGGAACTCCATCATGTGCCCAGGGCCGAAAACCAGAGGGCTGATGCCTTAGCCACGTTGGCTTCGATGTATAAAGTCAATTTTTGGAATGAAGCTCTAAGAATTGTCTTGTCTCGTCTTGATAGACCTGCATTCGTCTTGATAGACCTGCATTCGTCTTTGCAATCGAGGAAGCCTCCGATGGCAAGCCATGGTTCCATGACATCCAGACCTTCCTTATGACTAAGGAGTATCCTGCGGGAGCGTCAACCCAGGATAAGAAGACTCTGAGGAGGCTGTCTGGAAATTTTTATCTCAATCCTGATGGAGTTTTGTATAAAAGAAACCACGATCTCGTGCTACTCAGATGCGTAGATGAGAAAGAAGCGAGTATGCTCATGGAAGAGGTCCATGAAGGCACATTTGGTACGCACGCCGGCGGGCATGCTATGACAAGAAAGATCCTGAGAGCAGGATATTACTGGCTGACGATGGAATCGGATTACTTTAAATTCGCGAGGAGATGTCATAAATGCCAGATTAATGCTGATAAAATTCATGTGCCGCCGTGCCCGTTGAATGTCATGTCCTCCCCGTGGCCGTTCTCCATGTGGGGCATCGACATGATGGCAAGATCGAGCCCACTGTGTCTAACGGTCATCGCTTCATTCTAGTAGCTATCGACTACTTCACCAAGTGGGTGGAGGCAGCCTCATATGCTAATGTGACCAAGCAGGTGGTGGCTAAATTCGTAAAGAGGGACATCATCTGTTGTTACGGAATTCCCGAGAGGATCATTACTGATAATGGTTCGAACCTGAATAACAAGATGATGAAGGAGCTGTGCCAGAGTTTCAAGATTGAACACCACAACTCATCTCCTTACCGGCCGAAGATGAATGGCGCCGTTGAAGCGGCTAATAAGAACATCAAGAAGATTATACAGAAGATGGTTGTGACCTACAAAGATTGGCACGAGATGTTGCCATTTACACTGCACGGTTATCGTACAATGGTACGTACGTCAACCGGGGCAACTCCTTTCTCCTTGGTTTACGGTATGGAAGCTGTCCTACCGTTAGAAGTGGAGATCCCTTCTTTGCGAGTTTTGGTTAACGCAAAACTCGATGAGGCAGAATGGATTAAGAACCGACTAAACCAACTCAGCCTGATGGACGAGAAGAGATTAGCATCGATTGCATATGGTCGTCTGTACCAAAGCCGAATGAAGAAAGCTTATGATAAGAAGGTGCGTCCTAGAAGCTTTCAGACGGGTGATCTCGTCCTGAAGAAGATTCTTCCTCCACACTCCGATCACCGGGGCAAGTGGACTCCCAATTACGAAGGTCCGTACGTCGTCAGCAAGGTCTTCTCGGAGGAGCCTTGTTGTTGTCTACGATGGATGGCGAAGATTTTGCATCCCCGGTGAACGCGGACGCAGTTAAAAAATACTTTGCTTAAAAAATGACCCGCTGGAAAGAAAAAGAGTATCCAGGCAAAAAGGGGCATCCCGGCGAACCATAAAAAAGGAAAAAGGTTCGGGCAAAAATTAGGGATATAAAAAAAAGAATGTACACCCGCAAAGTCGAAAACCTGGAAGGGCGACTTTGGCAAAAAAGGGTATCCCGGTGAATCGAAAACCCGAAAGGGCGATTCAGGCAAAAGTTAGGGATTTGAAAAAGCAAATGACTGCGTCTACGCCTTTTATCTGAATCAATCTCTTCTGAAGCTGAAGCGTCGGAGAAGTATCAAAGTCAAGTGGGTCATAGAGGGATCAACTCATGGTGTTCGTCTACGCCTCGTTGCCGACATTTGTATATACTGATGTATATTTATGTTTTTATATTTGCGCGGCTTCCTCATTCCAGGAGCTTGCATCTGTTGTAAAACATTTTTACCCATTCAGGGGTTCGTTATCAATAAAATGTATACTATTCAGCAATTCTGTTTGTCTGTTTAGCATTTATCTGTTTTGTTTGCGAAAACGAACGCCGATGTTTTTGATAAAATGCGCATACATAAACCTACTAGCCTAGGCCACTGATTGTTGAAACAATGAATTACTTAAACACTGTCATAAGATGATAACCTTGATAGGTCCCTTTGAGAAGGGTATCTTGTCTGTTTGTTTGTGTTGTCGCAGGTATAACATTCCAGGTAGTACGCCGTATGCGCCCCCAGGCAGGATGATTCCTTTCCTCTCCAGCAAGTCCAGCAGCGCCTCCCCGTGGGGTTTGAACATGGAATCGTAAGCATTGATATGTTTCCCCAAGCAGAGAAGATTCTCTCCCCAATCAGATACATCCTGAAGGATCACCATCTCCCCAGCTGGGCCATATATTGAAGTGCGCAGCAATTGATAGTTCAAGACTGAAGTCTCCAGGAGAATTGAAATTCCCCACAGAGTCGTACTCTCCCCAGTAAGCAGGATGATTTCTTCTTCCCCCAGCCGAGTTTGCAAACCCCCAAGAGAGCCGAGTCCTTGGAAAGCGTTCAGGCCATGATTGGTGCTCCCCAATAGAGTGCTGAATAGCTGAGGCTGTATTTCCCCATCGGAGTCGTTATCTCCAGGGAAGTTTTGCTGCGAATGCCGTGCAGTTTATTTCTGCGATTGATATCGTTCCCTCGACAGTTTGTGGTTTGAATACCTAGTTGAGCGGGTCCAAGTTCTCGTAGAGCTTTGTTCCCCTGCAGCAGTCGACTGAAGTTCATTTCCCTAGGAGGAATCCAATTGAGATTGGTGTGACTGTTTATCCTCGGCAGGATGATTCCTCCTCTCCACCGGAGTGGTTCTTTCTCCTTGACAGGAGGATTCTCCCTTCAGCATTTATTTTGCTGATGGGGTCGTAGCATCTTGCATGATTGCATAGCATTTACCCTAAAAATGCGTAGCATTTCCACCGTGTGGAGCATTGCGCCATTGTCAAACATATGCATATGAAACATGAGCTAGGTCGTTACCGTTCTTGTTTTGCAGGTGTTCCTCCGCAGAATGGTTTGCTCAAGATGATTCTTGAATTCCCCAGCAAAGTCGGCTGCCCAAGATGATTCTTGAATTCCCCAGCAAAGTCGGCTGCCCAAGATGATTCTTGAATTCCCCAGCAAAGTTGATTGCTTAAGATGATTTTTAAAATCCCCAGTGAAGTTGCCAGAAAGGGTTGCTCAAGTTGATGCTTAGAGTTCCCGGCGGAGTGGTTGCTCAAGTTGATGCTTAGAGTCCCCGGCTGCGCGATTTGCTCAGGATGATCCCTGAAATCTCCAGCAGAGTTATTGGTGCAAGATGATTCTTGAAGTCCCCGGCGAAGTTATTTGTGCAAGATGATTCTTGAAGTCCTCAGCAAAGTTGATTCGCCCAGAATGATTTCTGGATCCCGAAGCAGAGACTTGATAGGTCTCCAGAATCCCTAGTGGAGATGTGTCATCCCCAGCAGGTTTCTGAACAGCGAAGTCGAAACTTCCCTTGAAAGACTTGATGATTGAAGTCCAACCGTATTAATGAAGCAGTTCCCTCAGCTGATACGAGTGCCTGATGGCAGAAGTTTGGATATCCCCAATTGGTTCATGATTGACCGAGAATTTCTTTGAATGCCCGATGGCATGATTAACTTGATTGTTGACCTGATGAGTCCCGAGGAATCTTAATGCCTGATGGCATGATCGACCATGTATCACCGGTTACTGTGTGACCAATCCCCCAGCTAGTTGTCGTGCAGCTAATATTTCCGTTTCCGAAGATTTGTTCCCATCAGAGTACCGTGTACTTGTGCAGTTGGCAAATTTCCGAGTTTGTTGGTATTCAACCGTCTTTTACCTTGATTGGTTGAGATCCATTCGCTTCTCACCCAGTCAGGTTCAAGCCGTTTGAATAGGGGCAGCTGTTGCACCCCAAAATTTGCTCACTATCTCTATACCTAGCTTATGTTTCATTTCATTCACATTAGCATTATCATTTGCATTTCATTGACATGTATGCAGGAGATCAAGAGGTATGATTACCAACCAAGAGCTACACAAGACTCTGAAGCTAGCTAAGAAGGTTATTCAAGTGTACAAGGGTTGATATCCTTGTCAGAGAAGTTAAAAGAGCCTCAGAGAGAGTGGTTGAAACCAAGAGGGTGTGTCTCCTAACTTGAGAGTTGTGGGAAGCCATCAGATGATTCTGAGGCCAGGGAGATGGACTTGAGGTCTTGAGAGAGATCATGAGAAGTTTTGAAGATCACTTTGAGGCCTAGACAGGTCATTGTGCAAGAATAAGAAGCCTCAGCCATGAGTGGTGCAGCTAGGGTTTGATTGGGTCAACCCTAAGTCAACTGATGATTTGGAGAAGGTTGAGACCTAATCCAAGAGCCATGTGATCATGGATTGATACATTGAGATGTTATAAGGATGATTCCAAGGTTAAATCATCATGATTGAAGAGTTTGAGAAGTTTCAAGCTAGGGTTTCTAAGACTTGACAGTGTAAAATCCCCTAGTTTGACCCCTATCTTCAAGGCAGTTTAGCTCAAGATGTGATTGTCATCTCATCTTACCCCCAACATGAATGTTGTAGAGCATGGTCTTAGATTTAATTTGAGTTCTAGAAGTCCTTGATAGGATTTGTATAACTCAAGTTATGACTTTGACAAGTTACAGGTCATCTGAGGTATGTGAATTTGGAGGCTTGAAAGTTGTCCAACTTGCATGAAACTTTTGCACTAGAAGGATGATTCCTATGAACTTTTGGTAAACATTAATGTTGTTCCTTATTCTCTTAGATTTCTAGAGAGTACTATAAGTCCTTTATAGGATTTGTAGAACTCAAGTTATGGCTTTGACAAGTCAAGGGCATTTTGGTCATTTGGAGATTATAGGTCATTTCAAGCATAAGGCCATAACTCCTATTTCCAAGCTTCAAATGGGAAAATGTTCGACATAAAACTTGTTCAAAATGATGTTTTAAGGCTAGTAAAGAGATCATGAGAGGTTGGAATTGCTTGTAGCTCAAAGTTGCAAAAATGACCTAAAATAAGGAGGATTTTCAAATGAACTAAAGATGGAAATTGGTATTTGTGATCTACATGTCCAAACCAAGGCATGTAATATGTCATTTTGACTCTAAAACACATTTTAAGAACATTGGTTTAGGCACATTTTTGAATTGAAGTTTAATTTGTGGACTTGCTTTGAAAAGTAGTTACTTACATCTTAAGTAACATTGGCCAAACCTAAATTCAAGGCATGACCAAGGCCCCTTGCAAGCTAAACACATCCAAAATGTCATTAGGGGAGAAATTGGAAGGGAACGAGTGTGATTTCAAGCTGCTAACAGAACTATGCATACCATGGCATGTGATTGAACTTCTCATGACATGAGAGATTGAACTTCTCATTGGAAGGATCTAGAGCTTTCTAGATCATCCATACATGGCCTATATATTGAGTAGAGGTGATCCAAGGCCAAGGTTGGTGATGATTGAAGGAGAGAGCAGAGATTGAGTTTGGAAAATTCTTGCTTGCAACTGAATTCGGTTACATCATTTCACTCACTTTCCATCCATTTTCTTGATTGCAATCTCTTCCATGGATGCTAGGGAATGATTCCAGATCATAATTAAGGGAAATCCGTGGCTGATTGGTGTTCTTGATCTCAGTTTTTTCCACCTGCAACTCAGAGTTGGTTCCAAGAATTGAAGCCATTTCAACCAGTTCTATTGCCTACAGAAGCTTGGAAGTGATTCACTGAAGGAGTCTGGAGCATTAGAGGGCTTGATTCGAAGGCTTGCTACTTCTGTGCACACGAAATTTTCAGGTTGGTAACTTTCAATCTCCAGCTTATTTTAGTTAGAATTAAGAAGAATTAGGATGTTAGATGCAATGAGGATTGATGTAGGAAGGTTTTCAGATCATTAATTTGAGAATTAGTGACCAATTAGGGATGTTACCATTTCGGTTGAGAGTTGGTTCTTGCGAATCTTGAGGTTTCAGAGAGAATTAAGGGTATGATTGAGTTCCTTGTGAAATTTGGGACAAGTTTGATCAAGGGATCGTGGCCTATGGTGGACTCTATGGCAAACTAGGGTTGTGGATTGGTGATCGGAAAATGTCATCGGCGGTGGCTTTGGGCACGCAGGTGGCCTGAGTTGCAGAGATTTGAAATGAAGAAGATGACTTGATAGCCATCAGATCAAGGTTGGACTTTGACTGGGAACCTCATCCAACGGCCACACGTGCTTCTCAATTTATGAAGAGCTCTGAACTTAATGAAACGATGCGTTTCATTAATCAGCTGGTTCTGGGCTTAAGAATCCAAGTGCTACTCACACCCCCCTTATGGCCCAATCCATAAAATGAACTGCTTTCTCTTGCTATCTGCACCGTGTGTTTATCATTTTATTTGGATTTTCCTATTATTTTTCATTTTATGCATGGTTAATGATTAAATCATAAAAAATGGAAAAATGATTCAATTAATACCATTCTTTTTGCATTGGATTCATGATAGGGTCTAGTATTTTTTAGATAAAAAAATTCTTATTTCATGCATTTTCTGATTTTATGGGAATTTTTAAATTTTAATTGATATTAAAATAGTCATGTTTGATGCTTGATATTGGTGAATTTGGTTTGATCATGTGATGATGATTTTGATCTTGATTTTTTGTGAGTATTTAGCATAGATATGCATGCTCCCCATAGATTTTTCTCACATTTTTGTGATGAACATAAGTGGTAGTTTAGGTTGAAACCTTTAGGTGCTCCATTTTTAGGGTTTATGGTTGATACCTTGTGGTTTAGATTGTATTTTTAGGACTAGGTGGATGATTCAACCTCTGACTTTTGTAGGGTAGATTCATGATTGAATTAGGGTCCCTTAGGAATTTTTGTAGGAATTTTCAATGAAGTTTACTATTTTTGCTTGATTTTAGTTTAGGTGCTAGTTTTAGATGATTCTAATGCGCTAACTCAACTAGATTGACTTCTTTAGTTCCCTTAGATTAGGGTGTTGCTTTGCTTGTTATTGGATGATGTTGAAGGCAAGTTGAAGATGCATTGGATTGCTTGAAGAGGCTTGGATGTGAGGATCTTCCCTTCTTTTGGTGTAGTTTTGTTTAGGTGTTAAGATTAGGGTTTTGTAGGCAGAGCTTCTAGATAGATTCTCTTCCTTCATAAACATGGATGATGTTGATCACTTCCATTCTTCCCTATGATGTAAGGTCCCCTTGTAAAGGCCTCATCCCTCCTTTGGTAGGATGTGTGGCTCTCTACAAGTTGGTAGAACCTTTGAGGGTCCCTTTCTCTGATGATAGGAGGCTTAGTGGTGACCTTTGGTCTTCACTCTGCTACCAATCATCCAAACTTTGCTCTTGATGGATGCATCTTTCTTCCTTGTTAAAGGATGGAGTTCCTTGCTTGAAGAAGATTGAAGGATGGAGTTGATACTTCTTTGTGTTTGGAGATTACCTTTTGAAGCTGAAGCTTATAGATGAAGAGGACCAAGTTGATACTGGTAAAGAAGAGAGAGCTGGAAGCTTGAGAACAAGTTGACACTTGTGAAGAAGATCCAATTGAGATTGAGTGAAGAGCTGAGGCTTGAGGAATAAAGGATAAGTTGATACTTATGTTGATGCATTGAGAGCCTGAGGGAGCCAAGTTGATACTTGATATTAGGTGGGAAGCCTGAAGGTGGAGTTGACTGGAGAGCTGAAGCTTGAAGAAGAAAGAACAAGTGGATACTTATGTTTGATGTATTGAAAACTTGGAGAAGCAAGTTGATACTTGCTATTGGAGATGATAGCCTTGAAGGGTGGTTGAAGACTGAGGACTGAGCTGCTGTCAAGGTTGGTTTAGTTGTAGGAGTGGTTGATCTGCTTTCTTTTCTGTATTGGTGTGCCTTGTTTGATTTGCTTGATGCATTAGAATAAGTTCATGTCTAGACTGATGTAAGCTAGGAGCATGATTGCACTAGATGTTGAGTTGCTCCCTCTGCTTGTATTTTTACTGTATGGCTTTGCTTGCGGGTATTCGGTAGAGCCCAACTCCCTTACCTATGTGGTTTTTGGTTTGCTTGATAGCATGTTGTTTCCTCTGTATGATTGCAGTTTATATTTTGCTTGATAGCATATTCTTTCCTCTGTATGATTACAATTATTCATATCTGGCTTGAGGTTGAGATGAGCTTGTGGAGGCTGAAGCCCCACACACATTTCCTCCCTTACTTGCATTGCATGCATTTTATAGTCGTTTACTGTTTACTGTTTAAGCTGATGCTTTATCTGTTTCTGTTTATCATTGACATGATCCCCTAGGAATCCCACTTCCTTTGATAGGGAAGTGATGATTAGAGCTTTAGGTTGAAACCTATGCATGATAACTTCTATGAGTTCCCTGTTTCAAACCTCAACCATAGGATGAATCCTTGGCATGACAACATTAGGACTTGATAGTCTCCCCTTAGTTGAACCTGTTCGTTCTCTCTTCTTATCTCAAAACAAATTAAAATACAGTAATAAAGGTTAACTGATGTCGTACGTTACGAGCCTTAAGCTATCTGAGAAAGGGTTGTCGGAGAGTTTCTTTTCGACAGCTTGGATGTTTAGTATGGCACCCTTTGGGTGACATGCGACGCATTCACTCTCAGGTCATAGTCTCTAGTATGATATTGGTTGCAAACATCCATAAAAAACAGTTCTTTCGTAAAAGACAGAAAACAAACTTCAAACCTTTTTTCCCCTAGGCCCATAATTCAAAGGAAACTTTTCTGAAGAAAAGAGTGTTGTTAACTCCCAGTTCTACCGCAAACGGTAGCGCCTAAGTCTCCAAGGGTCGAGCCGCGTACGCCAAACTGCTGGAACTGTTTGTTAACCCTACTCGATAAAAACAGATGAATCTGAATCCCTGTAAGCCGTATTATCCCAAACTACGTAAGCTCTGATCTCTCAAGTCTGTTGAGAGTACGTAGGCACAATACTGACGTATTGGCGAGCCACCTTCCCCGTAACCTGTAGTTAGGCGAACTACGTTGACTCTGATTTCTCATTCTCTGATGAGAATACGTAGGCATAAAGCTCGACGCTTTGCCGAGTCATTTTCTTTTCTTTTCAGACCAGCCTCGATAGGTAGATAGATAAAACCAACCAGTCAGATAAACACAACAAGCATGGATCCCATTGAGTACGATGGACGTGAGGGGTGCTAATACCTTCCCCTTGCGTAACCGACTCCCGAACCCAGACAATGGTTGCGATGACCTTGTCTTATACCTTTTCGTCAGGTTTTTCCAATCGTTTCCTTTCCCGTTCTGAGGGATAAATAACGAAAGGTGGCGACTCTTCTTTTTTGTCGGCACCTTATTTTCGCGGAAGCGACAATGATGAAGATATAAGGGTTCAAAAGTTGGGGTGCAACAGTTGCCCCTATTTAAATATCTTCACTAGATGGCAATGAGAGATGACAATCTCCATAGAATCGTAGTGAAAGGTATTTAAATATAGCAAACCGAAAATTTTGTTCCTTAGATCCAATGGTATTCAAAAGGAAAAATGCTAAAATGCAATGAATCTAAATGATGTTTTATGATGCTTGAGTGCAAGCCAGATGCAGACGCACGAGCAAAAATAAAAGAACGACAATACGACGAGTAACTACTCACAGGGGACCCGACACACTAGGGAAAGATCCAGGGCACAACATACAATAGTTCAAACATGACTAACGATGCTACTTCAAGGGGAATCTTCCATACAGGGACACAAACTGCACCGAGGAAGACAAATCTTTACTAGGGGAAAGGGAACACACTCCACTGGGGAATAAGGCAAATTTCCACCGTGGAAGCGAAAGGCCAGAGACACGATCCTCGCTGGGGATAAGCCAAAATGAGGAATCTCCTATAGCGAAGAGTTCGAACGGGATCTTCAGGAAAGGACTAAAAACAAGACCATACGCACCGGGGATGCTAGTATCCACTAGATCTCCGAGACTCGAATGGGGAAAGCAACGACTTCGTTGGGAATACTGGTGTCAACCAGATTTAACAAATAGTTCAAGCGGTGCTAGTATTTACTAGACTTCTTGGGAGTGATGGTGACGACCAAACCAAAGTTCCAATAACGATTGGGGGATTCCCAAATAGTCATTGGCAAAATACATGATTTTAGCTGAGGGAATTGGTAACAACCAAATCACGGTACCGATAACCATAGCTTTCAAGCAATGCCAGTAACCACTGGACTTAGAAAGGACTGGTGACGACCAAATTGGGGTACACCAATAACAAATTGGTTATGATAGTGCTAGTAATCACTAGACTTAACTAGGAGTGGTGGTAGCAACCAACTCAAATACCAATAACCATTGGATTTGAGCAATACCGGTAGTTACTGAATTTTCAAAAGGTTTGGTGACAACCAGATCAAAGTACCAATAACAACTGGGTTAAGAGATGCCTGTAACTACCAGACTTCAATGGGAAAATTGGTGATAACCAACTCAGAGTGCCGATAACAACGAACTTCAAACGATGCCAATAATTATTGGACTTAGACAGATTGGTGACAACCCAGATCAAAGGTATACCAATAACAACTGGTTTTGCCAATGCTTGTAACCACTATATTTTATGAGGAGATTAGTAACAACTAAATCAAAATACCAATAACCATCGGATTTTCAAACGATGCTAGTAACCACTAGACTTAGAATGAGTAGTAACAACTGAGTCAAAAGGTACCAATAAGATTGGATTTGAGTGATGCCAATAACCATTAGACTTATTAGGAAAATCGGTAACAACCATCTTAAATACCAATGACCATTGGATATAAAAGCGATGCTAGTAAATACTAGACTTAGAACCAATATTGGTAATAACCGAATCAAAAGGGGTTCCAATAACGATTGGTTTTAAACAGAGCCAGTGACTACTACTTTTTTGGAAGATTATTGGTGACGACCAAGTCAAGGTACCAAATAATAATTGGGTTCAAACAATGCTAGTGACTACTAGACTTTCAAAGTTTTATCAGTGACAACCAAATTAGAGATAGGCATTAGTAACAACTAACCATCTTGGTAATTCAGATACTGCTAGTCACAACTAGCTTTCCAGAGAAAAACTAGTAATCCCAGGATCACTAATAACGTTGGGGTATCAACCGCAAAGCGAAAACTGTGGCAACTGATCAAAGAGAGAGGTAACGACCAACTTACGATATTAATAACAATTGGATTTAGGCAGAAAAAGTAACCACTGGGCTCTTTAAAGGATTTGGTGACGACTGGATCTTCAAACAGGAAGTACAAATATATTCCTCAAAATTTAAATATCCTCAAAGCATTAGGATATATCAAATATTTAACGCAAATGCAACATTCTAGTCTCTGGAAATTCTTGAACTCGGGATCCAAAGTATACATCTCCAAAGGTACAAAACCTAATCTTGGAATCAACAAACACTTCCAAAGGTACACAACCCGGTCTTGGAATCAACAAACACTTCCAAAGGTACACAACCTGATCTTGGAATCAACAAACACTTCCAAAGGTACACAACCTGATCTTGGAATCAACAAACACTTCCAAAGGTACACAACCTGATCTTGGAATCAAACGAACATCTCCAAAGGTACAAAACCTATTCTTGGAAACAAACAAACACTTCCAAAGGTACGAAACCTGTTCTTGGAATGGAAACCATCATGACTTCGTTTGGAATGATGCACAACCAAATCGTCAGTACATGTCATCCATGGATTTTCTCAACGTCAATTACCAACTGGCCTTACTTGAAATATGATTGGTCACCACCAATTTATCAGTACCAGTCACCAATGGACTTTTCAAACAATACTGGTCACAATCGTGCATCAACGTCCCTAAGATAAGCTTCTCAAATGAGATTGCCACTTATCTGGGGATACAGATAAACTGATAAGCTTCTTGGGAGAGACTGACACTTATCTAAAAAAAACATACTGGAAACAAGCTTCTCGAGGGAGATGGCCACTTGTTGCTTGATATAATGAAACATGATAAGCTTCTCAGGCGAGACTACCATTTATTTGGTAAAGGTAATAGGGAGAAGCTTCTCATGAGAAACAGCCACTTATCTGGTAGAGGTACAGCATAATAAGCTTCTCAGGAGAGACTGCCACTTATCTGGTAGAGGTATAACATGATAAGCTTCTCAGGAGAGACTGCCACTTATCTGGTAGAGGTACAACATGATAAGCTTCTCAGGAGAGGCTGCCACTTATCTGGTAGAGGTACAACATGATAAGCTTCTCAAGAGAGACTGTCACTTATCTGGTAGAGGTACAACATGATAAGCTTCTCAGGAGAGACTTCCACTTATCTGGTAGAGGTACAACATGATAAGCTTCTCAGGAGATACTGCCACTTATTTGGTAGAGGTACAACATGATAAGCTTCTCAGGAGAGACTGTCACTTATCTGGTAGAGGTACAACATGATAAGCTTCTCAGGAGAGACTGCCACTTATCTGGTAGAGGTACAACATGATAAGCTTCTCAGGAGAGACTGCCACTTATTGTTGAAGATGAATAAGCTTCCCTACAAAGATTGCCACTTATTGTTGAAGATGAATAAGCTTCCCTACAGAGATTGCCACTTATTATTGAAGATGAATAAGCTTCCCTATAGATATTGCCACTTATTGTTGAAGATAAATAAGCTTCCCTACAAAGATCACCACTTATTATTGAAGATGAATAAGCTTCTCTATAGAGATTGCCACTTATCATTGCAAATGGATAAGCTTTTCTACAGAGATTGACACTTATTTTTGAAGATAAATAAGCTTCCCTACATAGATTGCCACTTATTGTTAAAGATGAATAAGATTCCCTACAGAGATTGCCACTTATAGTTGAAGATGAATAAGCTTCCCTACAGAGATTGCCACTTATTGTTGAAGACGAATAATCTTCTCTACAGAGATTGCCACTTATTGTTGAAGATATATAAGCTTCTCTACGGAGATTACCACTTATCATTGCAAATGGATAAGCTTCTCTACTGAGATTGCCACTTATTGTTAAAGACGAATAAGCTTCTCTACAGAGATTACCACTTATTGTTGAAGACGAATAAGCTTCTCTACAGAGATTGCCACTTATTGTTGAAGGCGAATAAGCTTCTCTAAAGAGATTGCCACTTATTGTTGAAGACGAATAAGCTTCTCTACAGAGATTTCCACTTATCTGAAAAATGTACTTCTTGATAGATAGTGCAAAATAAATGCACGTCCAAGTAGGTTCGGCGACCGACAGGGACCGAAGTTCAATCTAGAATCGAGCTAGAAAGAAACTGCTAAACAAGACCTCAACCATTGAGGAATGAACTCGAATGGTGACTCACCTTATCCAATCATGGAAATAGATAACTGAAACAACCATCATCCACGAGGACTAAACTCTGTGGGGAATTGAGAAAAGATGGGCGTTTGATGCTTAAAGGCTGACAACTCTATTGGAGAGAGACAACACACCCAGTCACTTGGTGAAAAACACCAAAGTGAAACAAAACAGGTAATAACCAAAGATAGCAAAAATGCACAGATGTTATACATATGCTTATGTTTATGCAGAAAAAACAAAACTGGAGATGAAATAAACATCTTGATAGGGATACCCAACCCATTTCACCAAAATTGGACATCAACGGGGATGATCATGAAGATTAATAATTCCACTTCATGGTTACAACCTTGTCTGGGAGAGAGTAATCTTCTTAAGACACAACATCATGACTTCACTCGGATTGCCATCATGAGTTTGAATTCTTTGTTGAAGGAAAAATCACCAAGGGAAATTCCAAGATCAACCGAAGTAACAACTTAATCGGAGAGCTGACAAAAAGGTATCATGAGAACAAAACACTTCTGCCCCATGATAGTGTACTAATCCTCTTTAAGTAAGCAACGACTCTTGCGACAAACAGTCTTCGAACCTTTTCTGCCCTAGATTACATGGTCTATGGGAAGAAACCATCAAGAGAATTTTATAAAAGAATTGGCATAAAGATGCTTCAATGTCTTCAAACTCTTATAGAGAGAGATTTACAAATCTCGACATGATTGCCCCAGTTTAACTGTATCTGCACAACAAGGTCCTCATACTGTGGAAGTAACGACTGAGGAACAAACTTGCCCCTGCTAGCTGGTAACTGCAACAGAGTTGCCCCAGACTAAACTGTTCTTTGAGGGCTTCATTTGATCTTGACCTGATCACTTCTGATTATCTGAACATTGTGACAAATGATTAACAAATTCTTCAAAATGGTTGCCCCAGGCTGAGCTTCCTTTACTGAGTCAAATTCCCTAGCTGACAGCATTTGTTAGGATTTCTTTGACATTGGATCGTCTTGCACGCAATGTTGCTCATTAAAAATTGGCAATTTTGAATGTAAAATTCATGCAAACTTTTGAAAACAAAATTTGATCAAACACACACGGCAGAGTGATCAAGTGATCAAAACAAAAGTGATCCAATCATCTTACAAATGATGGATAAAGTGATTAACACACACAATTATCAAAGATCATTAGGAGTCAGGTTATCCAACCTTGTTGTAATATGCTTTCAAAAGAACCTTACCTCAATTAGGTCTTTTAAGGGTTGTAACGTGGCTCGGTTCATGGTTCATGAAACAATGGATAAAGGCTCAAAGTTATTTGTCCCACCCACTCTCCATGATGAACTCTAATACTACGCTCAATTAACTCAAACTATACATTCAGGTTCTTACAGGCTTAAGAATTGAACTGATGATAGTTGGTGATGATTCACAAACCTAGGGTAGTCAAAACTCCCTTACAGTATTCAATAACTTTTTGCTATTTGAGGATTTTTAAGAGTAAAGACTCTTACAGAATTCCTCTCTTTTGTTATCCCTGACTTTTATCTGAACTGTTTTGTTCGAATATACAGTCAACGGGATGCCCCATTTTCGCCTAAGTCTCCTTCATAGGTTTTGACTTAGCGGGCTTTTCAATTTTCTTTTTTCTTCTTCTTTTTTTTCGAGAAAGGAGGTGATTGTTGTACCCCAAAATTTGACCAACCTTTTCCAGTATTTTGGCTTATGTTTCGTTTCATTTGCATCTGCATATCATTTATCGCATACTGTGCATTTTGTCAGTCAGAACGGATTATCAGGATTACGGACCCTTTTCTCATGTTTCAGGAAATTCAAACCAGTTCGAATAAGGAGATTAATGTCGGAATCAAGTGGATTTTGTTCTCATTTTGTTAGTCCAATCCGTGCTAGTATTTTCGGTGACATTTCGGTGTTCGCCTGATCTTGCCGTTTTTATTTACTGCTTTATAGTTCTTTTTTTTAGTTTTCTAGATTTTATTTGTTAGCATAGAAAATTAATTAGATTTTTATTATTTGTTTTTTTAGGAAGTTTATAATTTGATTTATTATTTAGGTTTAATCTTTTTAAAATTACTAGGCTTTAGTTCTTTTTATAATTTAGTTTTGTTTTTATCATTTAATTAGTTGCAACAGTATTTCTTCACAAGTCCAGCATGATTTCTTGATCTGCGAATACAACACAACCATTTGCAGCCCAATGTATTATACAACACGACGAATTCGGTATACACGCCGTTCGTACTGCATTAAACTTCATAACCATAAACTGTACAACCTGCAGCAGAATTTCACCCGCAACACCTCAATTCCTGCACCATGTTTCCACTCGTACAACTCATACCATTCCTCGTGACAAAAACTTTGCAAAACCTTCAGCACCTTCATCATACCAACCTCACTTTCTTTACAATAAAACCACTACACAATTGCAAAACAATAGCACGCCAAACAATACAGTGTACAAACCTGCAAGAAAAAACATTTACCAGCCTGCTACAAAAAAATCTCTGTGACATGTACAGTTTGTCCAAGAAGCCTTCAGCCTTTCAAATGCACCATCGAGCAACATCAAACTCACTCCAACTCTTCTCAAACTTCGTAAATAAGGTTCAAAACAAGGGCACTTTGTAACACCTACTTAAAACAACGCTACCCATATTTCCTCTCTGACTCATCATTCCTTAATCCACAACAATGGCTACAACCCCTTTGCTTCTACGCTCTTTCGACTCCTCTTTTCTCCCTCAGTTTCGAACTTTTCCAACCCAATCCGAAAATATGAACCTTCTAAACAGCTTTCTCCAGCTTTACCAACTTCACCATTTCCTCAGCCAACACAAACACCAAAACTTTCCACACAAATCCAAACCGCAACCATCCTCATTTAAAAACCTTCAACCTGAGCAAAGCAGAGAGAAACCCAGAACAAGAAGAGGAATAGAAAACGAACTTTGACGCAGAGCCATAAGGATCATAAACTCACAATCAAGCGTTCGGCGTTCATCCACCACATCGACCTCCTACTTCTTCCAGGTCCTCCATTAACCGAACCTCCACCTTCAATCAAACCCAAACATCTCCAACGAAGCCACCACTCGAAACTCCATCTCCCACCATTAACAGACCTTCATCCAAACAGAACTTCCACCCTCAAACTTCTTCAACATTTTCGAATCCAACAACCATCACCGCTTCAATCTCGCCTTTAGAAAAAACACCTCAAACTTCTATCTTCTTCATCACAAACAAATCCTCGCCGTAAATCATTCGGAACCCATTTTCCTCCAACACATCCAACCCCATATCCAACGGTCGAACAAAAACCACTCTAAACCTCCGATAAAACACCATGAAACCCACAACAATAACCCACCTCTGAACCACCTTCCATCATCTACATCTAAAACTGAACACCCTCACCTAAACAGAAACAGAGAAGGAGAACCCATCAACCGAAACCAAAAACGAAATCACCAAACTGGGAAACTAGATCTAAGCCTGAACTCGTGTAAGCAGACGGCGAGAGGTTCGAAGGGGATGCAAAATAGAGCGAAAATGGAATGGAGAGCTTGGGGTTGACTTTCGTTCGGTTTAAATTTGTGTGGTTGATATCAGAGGGTAGAGAGAGGGGGATGAACGAAATAGAAGAAAAGGATTTTCTTTTTTTAATCTTTGCTGCTGGTTAATTGTTGTGGTTGGGCCATAAAGCCCATTTGGCTTTTGGTGCACCCACCGTATTTTCATCGGACCCCCTCCCCCTATTTTTTATTTTATTGTTTTTCTTTTTAGAAAAAGTTTGATATTATGTATTATTTTTTGTGAATATTGGTTTGTTTTATATCAGAATTTACTATATTCTAGTTTCAATATATTTTCTTTTAGAGTTTATAAATATTTTCGTAGAATTTCAATTCATTTTCTTTTAGAAGTTTTATTAATATTTCTTTTAGAATATTTTCTATTTTAGAGGTTAGTTCCATTTCTCTTTTGTTATTGGGCATTTTGTCCCATTTTTGTTTTGGTCGATGACGAGACCTCCAAGTTGTTATATGTCAAATTATTGATGGAAATGACAATTCCGAGACCACTTTTCTCTTCTCGTTTTCATTTTCCGACCGTTTATCCATCTCTGTTCATTTTTTACCGTTTTTGGTCGATGACGACATTTTCGTAATTCATTACCAATCAAATTATTGATGAATAATGTTGGATCTAAGACCACCTCTTTCTCTCCTCATTTTTCTTTTTCTTTCGATTTTATTTTGACTTTCTTGGATCGATGAAGTCTTGTATCCGCAAGACGAGATCCCACTTTTGTTTTTGGTCCGTGCGACACGATTCAATTGGAGAATGATCCTCAATATCATTTCTCTGTCTTGTCCATAACACGGATATCAATACGTGACCTCCTATAGTTTGAATTCCCTTATAAGTCGAGCTACGACGGTTCAACGTCACATTGGTCCCGATTCAATTTCAAAGCACCATCGCCAAGGATCAAAGAGGAGGAGAAGCTTGGAAAGGAAGCTTGCACGCAATGTAAAGGGTCAATGGAACCACTCCGTTCAGTAACATCTTTCTAATTCAATCTTTTTTAATCAACCGCCGAGCGTTGTGAGTAAGCGATAGATACGTGGGAAATGATGAGTGGGAGGCCTCCTCTCTCTCGTCTAGAGTGTTTAGCGTAAGTCCTTTGGATAATATGCGACGCATTTGTTCCTACGTCTTAGCTTTTAGCGTGTGCGTCCCGTTCCGAACCTTTTCTCTCGCATCCTTGCGATTGAGACCCCTTTCTCTTGCCCCCGTGCGATTAAGACTCCCTTTCTCTCGCCCCCGTGCGATCGAGACCGTTTTTCGTAGTTGGATGAACTACGGCTGCTCTGATCTCTCATATCTGTTGAGAGTACGTAGGCATAGGATTACGATAATCCTAGCGAGCACTTTTCCCTCTTTCCTGTAGGTTCCCCGTACCTTTTAACCAATGACATACTACATCCATTCTACCGCAAACAGGTAACGCCTAATTCTCCAATGGTCAAGCAGAAATACACCTATTTGCTAGAATGCGTGCGCTAGTATCGTATACCTTTTCTCTCGCTCCCCTTGCGATCGAGAACACCCCGTTTACCCGTAGTTGGCCTGAACTACGTTTTGCTCTAATTTCTCATACCAGATGAGAATACGTAGGCACAAGACGCGATGTCTTGGCGAGCAATCCCCCCGTAGTTTCCCAAACTATGTTGAATCTGACTTTCGCATTGCACGAAGGAATACGTAGGCATAGGGCGACGATGTCCTATCGAGTTAGTTCTTTCCGTTTAGCTTTAGAAACCGTGGATAGTTTGTTTTTCACCCATAGACTAGACAACAAGCGTGGATCTCGTTGAGTACAACGGACGTGAGGGGTGCTTATACCTTCCCCTTGTGTAACCGACTCCCGAACCCAAGATTTGGTTGCGAGGACCTGTCTTCTCCCTTTTCGTAGGTTTTCTCTGATCGTTTCCTTTCCCTCTCTTTGGGATAAATAACGAACGGTGGCGACTCTTCTGTCCTCCATCGACCCCTCCTTTGCAGCGATGCGATAGCTGGCGATTCTGCTGGGGAAATCTTTTGCAGTCTCGCCTTGTTTTGTTTCCTGGCTGTCTGGGCTCCCCAGCAGCTGGCGACTCTGCTGGGGACTCTTCCCATCCCCTATGCGAGTCAATCCTAGCGCTTATGTGTTTTATCTTTGGGTGTGTGCAGTTTGTGTTGCATTTGAATTTTTATTGCTTTATTGCATTTTACTTTCAGCATAGTTATATATCATTATTGTTGTGCTGTGGGGGGATGTTCCATTGAGTGATAAGCTAAAACCCAGGCTTGAGGATACACATAGCATTAGAGTGAAGAGTAGTGTTGGGCCTGTATGCTTTCGCATGCACTAGTCCTCACGAAATTCGCGTTCAGAGGAGGTCTTCTTTGAAGGCATCCTATCTTGTACATTTGTTAGGAAAGGGTGTTGGATCCGAAGGTTGTCGACTCTGGAGAACGATCACTTGGGAGTCAGCTAAGTGAGGCCGCTTCGTTTGACTATGATGCCAAACCAAAAATGGTGAACGTATCATCGTTTCTCAAAAGTCTGTGACGCTGACGGCTGCATAGGATGCCGAACCTTATCAGATTAGGTCCATATTTGTGAGAAGGATTGGGTTATGCAGGAAACTTGACCTCCAACCTACCCGGTATTCTGGTTTTCTCTTCAGAGCAAACTTTTGAACTTATCCAGTCGGCAGCGCAACGGTTTTTCAGAGCTTTGTGGTGGCTGTGATCTCATGTTTGTCACATCTTGCATTGCATTTGCATTAGCATCTCTGCATCATTTTGCATATCATTCTTCAGCTAGCCAGAGCTCTCATCCTGCCGTTGTTTTTGATTCAGAAGGTGATTCCCTGGTGTTCATTCTGAACAAGTGGTGATTGTTGGGAGACGACCAAGTGTCTGAAATAGAATCAAGCAGTGTTAAGAAGTGAAGTCAAGTTGAGAACTGTTGGTAGCTATGTCAGGGAACGACCTCCAGAATGTTGATATCGCGCCTGGTTTTAATGTGATGACCAACCCTCTGTATGGTTCTCTTCCTGATGAAGACTCTCCACAAGTGACAACCTCACTCAAGCTCAGCCGGTGAAGCCCTCTGTTGAGGACCAAGACTTAAATGAACAGTTTGTTGTCCAAAGTGGATGTTCTTCTTCTTCTGATACTACAGATTATCAAGATGTTTCTCTCTGTGTGTCGAATTCCAGAAGAGAGGTCCCAGTGATGAAGACTAAGGATCCGAGAGCTCTTGAGTATGCTAAAAGGTTTCATGCGTTGGATGAAAAACTCAAGGCCTTGGAAGTTAAGGATACTTTTGGCCTCAATGCTTCAGACATGTGCCTTGTTCCCGGTCTGGTGTTACCTCCAAATTTGAAAGAACCGAGGTTTGAGAAGTACAAAAAGGATAGCTACCCGAGGCAACATTTGGTGATGTTCTGCAGAAGAATGACTTTGTTTGTGTGCAACGATAAGCTTATGATTCATTGTTTTCAAGAAATTATGGTTGGGGCATCTTTAAGTTGGTATATGCAGTTAGAGAGTAGTCAGATCCAATCATGAATGGACTTAGCCAAAGCTTTTCTGAAGTAGTACGAATATAATCTTGACATGGCTCCCAGTAGTATGCAGTTGCAAAACTTGTCTCAAGAGAACAATGAACCCTTCAGGAGGTATGCTCAGAGATGGAGATAATTTGCTTTCAAAGTGCAACCGCCGCTTCTAGACCAAGCGTTGGCAGATATGTTCATAGACTCCTTGCAGAGCCCATACTTTGAAAGAATGCTTGGAATTGCACCAAATTTCTCTGAATTGGTAATAGCAGGAGAACGCATTGAGAATGGCATAAAGATTGGAAAAATTCAGAGTTTCTCGAGCAATCAGGCCAGTGAAACTGAATCTCTCTGTAGCTCTCAGGAAGAAGAAGAGAAGGTGATTAACACAGTCATGGCAGATGTTGGTTATTCTCGAGGTGAATCGGTGAAATCTTTTGGTTCTTCATCTTCTCAGCGGTTATTATCTTCTGTGTCACGTCATTCTAGACAGACAACTATGCATAGGGTACCACATCAGAAGCCTTGGGTCACTCCTCATGCAAATCAACGAGCCCATGGCCGGGGTTATCAGAATCAGCGCCAAAATCAGAATAGGCCTCGCAACAATTTGGAAAGAAGGATTGCTCCTCTTCATCCATTTCCCATGTCGTACAGTCAGATTCTGCCACATCTGGTTTAGAACTCACTAGTGGAGCCTAAGACTCTTAAGCCTATGTCAGAACCTTACCCTCCTGGGTACAATCCCCATGTTCAGTGTGGATGTCATGGCGGATCCATGGGGCATTCAACCGAAGATTGCAAAGCTTTTCAAGCCAAAGTGCAACAGTTGATTGACAAAGGGTGCATTTCTTTTCCAGAAGGAAGTTTGGTGGTTCATGTCAACCCCTCAGCTGTCTGAGCTCGAAGATTCCGAGGGTCATCTCCAAAAGCCAGTGGTCCAGACAGGCAGACGTCCTCAACATTAGCAATCCTGGGGCTTTTTATCATTTGCATTTGTAGTCTTCTCTTGTTAATTGCTACTTGCTTTTAAACACTGTTGTTTTGAATGGTAATATTAATGAAGTGATTATGCATGTTTATGAATTAATCATGTCGCATTCGCTCATTTTTGCACAGCACAGACACATGCACCTCTTATTCACTCCACTTTATCACTGTTGTTTAGAAAAGATTGGAGGGAGGATGACGAAAACTGAATACTCATAACTGATGATCGTATGCTTTCAGATAAAATCCTGCTGATGATGTACAGGAATTGTTTCAAATCTCCTAAACATTGGAGAGATAAGGAGTTAGTCCCTAGCTAACCACTTTGAGCCTAGAAGTAGGAGTTTTTTTCGGACTTTCAAACCCTCACATCTTAACCTGGGGCAGGGTAGTTGTCAGTTAGCTTGACCGAGCATTCAAATTTCATAGAGGAGTGTCCCCATTCGAGGACCAATCACATCTTATCCCTCTCAAGAGGTCATCCCTCATCAACCATAATGGTTAAACCTCGCCAATTAGGAGTGAGACAGTTACAACCTTTTCGGAGAAATCAAGACAACCAGTGTCACACGACATGTTTCAAAAAAAAGAGAGAAAGGAAAAAAGCCCGCTAAGTTGAAAAGCTGGAAAGCAAATACTTAGGCAAAATTGGGGAATCCCACTGGACTTTAAAATCGGAAAATGAAAAATTTAGTCCAGGCAAAAATTAGGGAACAAAAGAATGAAAAGAAAGGATCTCAGAAGAAAAATCCTCAAACAAGGACAATGTCGTGTGGCTACAGACACAGAAGACAAAAAGGGGTAACTGTCACTCCGAAAACCTTGTGGGTTCCTTAACCATCACTCCTACCCTTCAATAACCATTTTGAAGAGGTGGGCGCTTTTTCCAGGTTAGCTGAAAGTAGGATCGGAGATCATCACAGAGAAGGGGTGGGTACAAATCATACTTTGATCCTAATATCCTTTGTTTCAATAACCGTGAACCCGACCATGATTCAACCCTCGAAAGACCTAATTGAGGCGGGGTTTATTCTGAAAGCATACTACAATGACGTTGAGTAACCTGACTCCTACATGATTTGCTAATCATTTTCTTGTTGTATCTTTCAATAATCAAATCAGCACTACGTTTGGACTAATGTTTCATTCGTCACTCACTATCACGACACTTGATAAGTGGCATTTCTTTCAAAATCTGCATGAACACCACATTAAAATTACCATTCATGAGAAAACAATTTTAATTGTAGGTCAGTAGTTGACATGGAGGAAATTCCAACAGGGAGCAGTCAAACAGGACTAGATCATTCAGTAGTCTGGACCAGAATGGTGTATACTTTATAGCCCTATGGATCTGGGGCATTGACATCCAGTGAGTTAATTTGGAATCAGTCAGTCTGAGTCAAGTCCCGAAGTATCTGAGATTCTCCAAATCAACGAACCAGTATATTATTGATCGAGATATTCCAACAAGGGAACGATACCTCAATCACATCTAAGATTTTTAGAGGATACCTAAAGCAGTATCTCGAACAACAAATGAGATTCTCTGAATCAACAAAGTAGTATCTTATAAATTAGGACTCTTTGAGGATACTTAGAGTAGTATCTCAAGCAATAAATGAGATTCTCTGAATCAACGAAGCAGTATCTTATGAATTAAGACTCTTCGAGGATACTAGAGAAGCATCTCGAGCAACAAATAAGATTCTCCGGATCAGCAAAGTAGTATCTTATGAATTAAGACTCTTAGAGGATACTAGAGAAGTATCTCGAGTAATAAATGAGATTCTTCGATTCAGCGAAGTAGTATCTTATTAATTAAGACTCTTCGAGGATACTAGAGAATTATCTCGAGCAACAAATGAGATTCTCCGGATTAGCAAAGCAGTATCTTATAAATTAAGACCCTCAAGGATACTAGAGCAGTATCTCAAGCAACAAATGAGATTCTCCAGATCATTAAAGCAATATCTCAAGCTACAAATGAGATTCTCCGGATCAATGAAGCGACATCTTATTGTAGCACCCCAAAATTTTCTCATCTCCTCTTGTGTTCTTGGCTTATGTTTCTTTGCATTTTCATATTCATGTTTTCATAGCATTTGTTCTTGGTAGGGGATCAAGGTATCATGGTTTGTTTCTCAAGCAAGAAGGTTGTGTTTCTTCAAGTTCAAGCAAGGTGTTCCCTATGACTTTGTGGGTTTATCAACCCTAGAAATCCATCATAATAAAGTGTGGTTTAAGTCAACATCATCCCAATATCATATATGGTTCAACATGGCTTATTGTGCAAGAAATCATCAAAAGACTCAAGTTTAGTGCAAGGTGTTTGACCTAATACGACAACTTATGGATGCTATGATCAAATGAGCATATATCCTTTGATTTTCAACATCTTAAGGTGGTTATTTTTATAATGAACTCTTATCATCATCCCTATTAAGTTCTCTTTGCAAGGAAATATCAAATTATGCTTGGAAGGTCATCAAAAGTTTTAAGACATTATAGGTCATTTGGAGTATTGGAAGGATTTCTTAGTCAACTTCAAAAGGGGATAACTTGGTCAATGTTTATCATTTGGAGCCCATTATTTTCCAAGAATGAACTTGAAGATGTCCTCTACAACTTTGATTCAAAATGGAAAAGCTAAAAACCCATGGAAGGTCTTGGTTTTCATCAAAACATTATAGGTCCCCTTTTGGTCCCTAAAGGACTTGAAATTTTTCTAAGTGTTTTATGATTTTCACCTCTTTCATGGAGGCTACTTTGAAAGACCATATCTCTTAACTCAAGCTTCCAAATCAATACTTTCTTTTCATATTGCAAAGGTTGCATCTCCCTATATTCAATGCAAGAAGAATCATCTAAAAAAGCCTTCTACATTGCAAGAACCATGGCTGCAAAAATTGAATTTCAAAGATTGATTTCCACTTTATATCAGAATTGAAATTGTTTGAATTAGCCTCTAATCACCAAATTAAGCCACGAATTCAATCTAAACATGATCAACCAACTTGCCTGGGTTGATTAGAGCCTTGGAACGCAAGGTTTGGGGGAGTTTTGACAAATTTCAGGTCACACTTTGCTCATGCTGCAGGTGTGCATGATTTCCATCCTAATTGCTTCATTCACCCTCCATTTTGATTCATATAGCTTCTTCTATAAATAGGGAGTCATTTCCACCCATGTCCATAAGCTTTTGATAGCCAAAACCATTCTTCCAAGATCCCATTTGAACTCTTGAGCTTGAACTTCAAATTTCCATTTCCACACCTCACTCACTCAAATTCTCCACTCAGTTAGCTTCACCAACATTTAGTGAAGCTAACCAGATCAAGAGCTTGAAGAATTGTGGCCTGAATTAAGTTAGGGAACTTGATTTTTAGAGCTTCAAGGTTGAGCTTCAACAGGTATAATTCTCAACCACTCAGATCTAAATTTGTTGCTAAAATGTAGCCCTTGACATGTTGATGTTGTTTGTAAAGTTAGTTTTTAGTTGTAGTTGAGTTTTGTTGCTGAATTTTTAAATTCGTGTTTGAATCTTGTTCTGGTTTTTTCAAATCGAGTGAGTTGTAGTTCAAAGAAATTTGGCGCCATATGGTTGAGATCGTCTTGAAAAGACGCATCAAATGAAACGAATATGAGTTCCATTGGTTATGGTTTGAAGGATCCATGATTTTCTGCAGATTCTTAGGTGTTTCAGGTGGTTGGAGGTTGATGATGATGATCTCACCATCCATCATGCCACCTGCTCTAATCTAGTGCTTTTGACTTTGATTGGATCTGTGTGGGTGAGCTGACTAGTGTCCATTGTGGATGTGCACTTTCTGATCCTTGGATCAGTCACGTCATTTAATGAAATGAAATCCAATGCGCTGTGCTTTTTCTGTTTTATTTTTTTTTCTAGTTTATTTTTAAATTCATTTTATTTTTAGAAATTCATAACAAGTTCATTTTTTATCAGAAAAATACTAAAATATTTTCTAAAATTCTCTTTTATTTTTTCTCTTTCTGATTTATATTTTTGTGCATTTTTATTTTGCATTTTTGTATTTTTCATGATTTTTATTTGTTTTGCATGATTTTAATTGGTTTAAAAATACTTTTGAGCCATTTAAAATTATGAAATTATTTTCATATGATCCTATGATGGTTTTGAACCTATGGTGATTTTCTTGGATTTTCGTTTTCTGTTTTGGGTATTTTCATGTATTTTTTATTTATTTGCTTGATTTTTATTAATTTAAAATTGTTTTTGAGCATTAGAAAATGTTGAGGAAATTTTCACATGATCTTATGATGGTCATAGACCTATGGTGATGCCTCTGAGTCTTCACTCATGCTTTGTTCTCCTCTTTTCTTTTTTAGGTTTTTTTTCTTCCTTTTATTTGTTTTTATTTTGGGTTTTATTTGTTTATTTTTGTGAATAAATGATCTTGGTCCTTTATGAGGTGATTTTCTCTTGACTTCTCCTCATTCCATTGGGATTTTTGATATTTTCCTTTGTGTTCCCTCAGTTGTGTTTGTTGTTGATGGTTGATTCACTTTGAAGTTTGACTTTGAATGACAAACTCAAGTGATCCCTCTTGTGCACTCATGATTGGATGTATACCATTTGTTTTTGTTTCATTGCTGCCCCATCTTGTCTCTTGGTTCATTTGAGGGAATGATGTTTTTCTTCTTGCTTTGCTTCTTATTTAGTTCATCTGATTGAGCATTAGGTGGTTTGCTTTGCCTTTAGTGTTTGTCTGCATTTTAGATTTGTTGTGGATTTGGGATGCACCTATGATATGATTATTTGTGGTGTTTCTTGTCCATTTTGTTTGGGTTTGACCCTTTTGTGTTTGTTCTTCATTTTTCTTCTCCTCTCTCTTTGAGACTTCTTTTATCCTTGTTCTCATTTGTGATTGATTAGTATGGTGTTTACTTGTGTTTGCTCACATGATCCCTTAGGATTCCTAGTCCCTCTGTTTAAGAGAGGAGTAGGAGAGACATTAGGCTTTCAATCCTTTGCATGATAACAAATAGGATAGTCCCTCTTATCCCAACTCTAGGTCCATCCTTTGCATGATAACATTAGGTAGATTTCCCTTTCCTTCTAACCTTAGGACCATTTTGTATGATAACATTAGGGTTTTTAGTTTCCCTTTAGTGTTCTCTTGTCTCTTCTCATCTCAAGCTTCTCTAAGACACTTAATAAAGAATGACAAATGTTGTACGCTATGAGCCTTAAGTACATGGGAAATGATGAGTGGGGGGTTTCTCCTCACTTGTCTAGAGTGTTTAGTGTATGTCCTTTGGGTGATATGCGACGCATTCGCTCCTATGTCATAGTCATTAGTGCAACGTGGGTCTCAAACTAACTCAATTCACTTCACTAAAACTCTTAAACCAAATTCAAACCTTTTTATCCTTCGGGATTGTTCTTAAAATCATTTTCAGAAAGAGTACGTTACTTTTCCGTTCTACCACAAACAGGCATCGTCCCTAACTGCTGGAATGAGAACTTATCGTCGCTCACAAAAACACTTAACCAACTTGTGGTTTCGTAGCCCGAACTACGTTTGCTCTGATTTCTCATCCAGATGAGGATACTTAGGCACAAGATGGTGATGTCTTGGCGAGCAAACTTCCCCCCCATCACCCATAGTTTCCTGAACTACGTTGACTCCGACTTTCCCATTGCACTAGGGAATACGTAGGCATAGGGCGGCGATGTTCTATCGAGTCTTTTCTTTTCTTTTTTCTCCGGTTTAGTAGTAGTTTTTAGATAACTCACCCCCTTTATAGACAACAAGAATGGATCCCGTTGAGTACAATGAACATGAGGGCTGCTCATACCTTCCCCTTGCGTAACCGACTCCCGAACCCATGATTTGGTTGCAATGACTTTGTCTTTTCTCTTTCTTTTAGGTTTTCTTTGATCGTTTCCTTTCCCTCTCTTTGGGATAAATAACATTCAATGGTGACTCTTCTGTTTGTTTCCGCTGGCCTTTTTCGCAGTTACGACAACTTGCGACTCTGTTGGGGACTCTAGTTCCCTATGCGAGTCAATCCTAGCGCTTGTTTGTTTCGTGTTTTTTGGTGTATTTATGTATATGCATGTACTTTACTGTTGTATATTATTGCATTTATTTTTAGCACTTTATTTTTGTTATCATATTATATTGTTGTTATTGTGTTATTAGGTTGGTTGTTCCACTAAGAGATAAGCCCAATACTCAGGCTTGAGTATACACCTAGTATTAGTGTGGAGATTAGTGTGAGCTTGCATGTTTGGGATGCACGAGCCCTCATGAAATTCACGTGCAAACGAGGTTTTCTTTGAATACATCCTTTCCTGTGCATCTTGGACAGTCGAGGGGGTGTTGGATCTGAAAACTAACGACTCTGGAGACTGTTCATTGGGAAGTCAGTTGAGACCTCCTTGATTGACCATGATGCCAAACTAGAAATGGTGAATGTATCATCTTTTCTTGACCTGAGAGTCCATGATATTGATGACCTGCATAGGATGTCGTACCTCTTCAGAGACTAGGTCTTACTTGCAAGAGGAGAGGGTTTTGCATGAAATCTTTACTTTCAACCAACCCGGTTTTCTATCAAAGCAGAATTTTGATTTTGAGTGTTCTGGTATTCTGGATTTCTTATCAGAGCAAAGCCTTGACTCAACTCAGTCAACAACACATCAGTTTTTGGATACCTTGATCCCCTGTTTGCATTTGCATAACCATTTATTCATTAGCATGTATGTGTGTTTTCAGGTTCTTATTCCTTCTGATTCTAGTGATCTGGTTGGTTGCTGAGATGGAGGTTGAATTGAAGAAGACTATCATCTATAATTTTCCGCTACCAGAGTTAAGGCCTTTATTTGGCCTTATTTCCATGGCTAGTGCTGGCGTCATGGAAGATTTCAAAAGAGATTATGGGAAGATTCTGACTTTCGTCCATAAAATCACAAGTTATGAACAAGGAGCTATTCATACTTTGCTACAATTTTATGATCCTTAGTTGCGCTGCTTCACATTTCCTGATTACATTCTAGTTCCTACTCTAGAAGAATTTGTTTTTCTAATGGGAGTTCCAGTCTTAGAGAAAATGCTTTTCTTTCATTTTGAGGGGGAACCTGATCTGGAGAAGTTGGCAAGTGCTCTTTATTTGAGCAAGTATGATTTGGTGGGTAATGTGGTTTGTAGGAGTGGAGTTTCAGGTTTTCCTTTGTCCTTCTTGGTGGGTAAGGCTCGATATTTTGCTAAAGAAGGTTGTTGGGTAGTCTTCAATGTTATTCTGGCATTGTGCATATATAGTATTGTTCTGTTTCCCAACATTCCAGATTTTGTTGATATGGACACTTTTTACATCTTTGCTTCCAAGAACTCTGTACCTACTCTCCTGGGAGATTTGTATCATTCAGTGCATTACAAAAATGAAAAGAGGAAAGGGAAAAATGTTTCTTGCTATGCATCACTTTTCCACAAATGGTTCATGGATCATCTTCCTCATATTTGAGCTTTTGTTGATGCAAAAGATACATCTGAGTGGTCAGAGAGGCTTATGGGCCTAACATCTAAAGATATTATTTGGTTTAATCGAGATCTGCTTGGTGTGGAGATTATCTTTAGTTATGGGAGTTTTCCTAATGTACCTCTGATTGGGAGAAAAGGTGGGATCAACTACAACTCTTCTCTTGCTGTCAGACAATTTGGTTATGCCTTGATAGGACCCCCGAAGGAAGAAGTGCAAGAATCTTTGTACTTCACAGGTGTAGCTGATTTTGATACTCTGGCTAAGATAAATGAAGCCTGGGGGAGAATCCACAGAAGAGGAAAGTTTTCTTTGGGTAAAAGTGATTGCAAAGCTTTGGACCCTTATTTGGATTGGATCCAGAAGAGAATAGAGAAAGTATTGCTACCTTTTCCTGTCAGAGAAATCCTATATCCTCTAGTTATTGAGGAGCCTACGACAGTTGACATCCTGAGATATAACAAGCTTTGAGCAGAAAAAGAAGAATTTCACAAAGAGAATGAAGAGTTGAAACAGGAGATCAGCCAGCTGAAACGTGACAAAGGAGAAACTGTTTATTTGGCTAAAAAGAAATCAGAGTCTTTAGTCAACTTGGAGAAAGAGTTATCTGAGCACCTCAGAATGTGAGAGCGGGTTGGTCAAGACCTAAAAAGTACTTGCAGTATCTTGAAGCATAAGAAAGAGGATTTAGACAGAGCTTATTTGGAGATATCCAAATTCAACCAGCAATGGAATGCTACTTTAACTGCCAACAAAGAAAGGGAGGATCAGCTTTGTATTCAGATTGACCGATTGAAGACATAGCTTAGAGTCAAAGAGAGAGAGAGAAATAGGGGTGGAGTCTTCCCACAGGTACATGGTAGAGAAAAAGCTTCATGATACCTTATCAACCTTGGAAGAACTGAAGATTCAAGAAGAGGTAAAGAGACCCAGGTAGGAGGATACTTTTGGTGAAGACGCTTGGGAGGATCTTTGTCTTTATCTCAGAGAGGTGATATCCAGAAGGAGCGTCCTTATCAGAGAATTGGTTTCCAGACCAGACCACCCGGATATGAGAATAATGCTTGTAGAGGCCCTAGCCTAGAGCAAGCAGCATGATTTTTAGGGTTTATTGATATGGCTCTGTCGTTGCTTTCTTGTATATTAATCATCACCAGATTTGTTGGATGAGATCATAGCTTGTGTATTTGTATATTTCTCATTGTTTCTTTGTATTGTCTCGATTTTATGTGATTTATGATTTGTTCGTAGTATTCTTATCCATCTCATCTATTTCTTATTTGTTTGGAAACTAGTATCACAGGGGAAATTTTACTGTGAACATATATACATGTTTGCATCTTTGCATCTGCATTTTCATTTGCATAGCAGGTGTGCTTGGTAGTTCTTGTTCTTATTTTTGCTCGATTTTCAACAGTTACAGGAGTGAAGAACCCAGTTTTCAGAGGTATTCAACAAGGGGAAATCAAAAGAGGATCATGGATCAAGTGCAAGCTGAGTTACAAGAGGTCAAGGCTCGTATGGCCTAGTTCATGGAATTAATGCAGAATGTCGCTAGTGGACAGGAACAGTTGAGAACTATGGTCCAACCGTTAATAGCACGGGTTGATGAAGAAGGAGTTGTGCATGGAGGGTCTGGTGTTATACCTCCACCTGCAGGTGGCTCTGTGCCGGTAAGCGGTCCTACTATTGTTATTCCTCCGGGCATAGGTGTTGCAAATGAAAATGGTAATGTTACGGGAGGTAATGTGCGTGCTGTACATGGACCTATTGGGCCTCAGTGAGAAGATAACCAAGATGAGGTCTTTTTAGTGAAGGATACAGAATACGGGTTTCCGTCTAAAGCTGACAAGAGGTTTAACTTAATTAAAGAGAAGATGAAGTCCTTTGAGGTGCAGAATTCTTTGGGTTTAGATATGGATGATCTTGGCTTGGTCCCAGGGGTTAAAGTTCCCCTCAAATTCAAAGTACCGGACTTTGATATACAAAGGGACAAATTGTCCTAAAGTGCATATCCGAGCATATTACAGAAAAATGTTTGCTTACTCTGAGGATGAAAAGCTTTTGATGCACTTATTCCAGGATAGTTTGGTCGGAGCATCGCTAGAATGGTATATGGGATTAAAAAGGGCTCACATTCATAGCTGGAAGGAGCTGGCAAAGGCTTTTGTTTGCCATTACCAATATAATAGTGAAATGGTGCCAAACAGGGTGCAACTGCAGAGTTTGTCGCAAAAGAGCAATGAGAGTTTCAAGGAATACGTCCAGAGGTGGCGTGATCTGGCTACAAGGGTTCAACCTCCCATGGTAGAGAGAGAACTAATTGATATGTTTATGGCCTCGTTACCAGGTGTGTACTTTGAGAAGTTGATAGGATGCATGACTGCTGGATTTTCTGATCTAGTGATGGCGGGAGAATGCGTAGAAAGCAAAATCAAGTCCGGAAAAACCTCAAATGCCGGTGGGTCCTCTGCAGGAGGAGCGAAGAAAGTATATTCTGCCAATCACAAAAGAAGAGAAGGGGATACAAACCGTCGTTTCACACAGAGATAGGGGCAGAGTACAACATCAAGTTGCTACTGTGGCTATTTCGGCCGCACCTCAGTAACGAGTTAACACTCTGCGTCCTTACGTGGCAAGACAAAGAATGGATGACAGACATTTTAAAACTCTACCTATGCCATATTCTCAATTACTACAACATTTATTATAACTGCAGTTGGTTCAAAAAAGAACTTTGGTGCCTCTTACTGGTGTGCCACCCCTAGGATATGATGCATTGACCAAGTGTGATTTCCATTCTGGTGCTTCAGGTTACAATATTGATAATTGCAAAGCTTTTAAGCATAAAGTACAAGATTTGGTTGATTCCAAGGCTATTAATTTTAACAATGACGGTCGGAATATAAATCAGAACCCCATCCCGAACCACGGGGTGGCAAGAACAAATGCTATAATTGAAGGAGAAAAGCTAAATTTGATAACTAACGTGGAGGAGTTAAAGACTTTGTTGAGCTTTGTAAAGGTCAAATTGTTGAAAGGAGGAGTGTTCCCAGAATGTTCCGATAATTGTTCAGGGTGTGAGGACAGACCTGAGGGTTGTGTTTTGTTGAAGAAAGGAATTCAGAAGATGATCGACGAGGGTTATTTACAATTTGATAGGATAATTGAGGAGAATGAAGTATACACTAAAGAGGACGAAGTTGCCATTATATATATCCCATTTCAGACGATCAACATTTCAGCGCCTACAAGACCACCGCCGATAATTATTACCACTCTTGGACCGGTACCTTATGAAAGCACTAAGGCCATCCCATGGAATTACGGGGCCGAGGTATTTTGTAATGGCCAGAAACTAGAATTGGTGAGTTCTTCTTATGAAGGTTCCTCTGTGGAAAACATAATTGGCATCGGTGACATCACAAGAAGCGGCAGGATCTTTTCCTCACCACAGAATATTGTTGATAAGGGAAAGGGGAAGGCCGTGGTAGAAGAAGAGGTTCAACAGCAAGGGGGGAAAGACTTTTTGGCTAAGGATACTGAAGAATTTATGAGGCTTATTCATAAAAGTGACTACAAGATCGTAGATCACCTATGTAACACCCATTTTAATTATTTAGTCTTTTTGGTGTTATTTTATTTTGTTGTGTCCTTATGTGGGGGTGTGTCTGAGTGCGTTGGTGGGTGTCCTTAATTTATAGGGATTATTTAATAAGCTATAGAGTTTAATATTAAGATAATATAATTAATAATAATGATAATTTAATAATTAGTAGTAATATTATTATTATTATTATTATTATTATTATTATTATTATTATTATTTGTATTATTAGTGGATGGAATAAGTGAAATAAGGATTTAGAAATATAAGAAGGGTTTTGGGGTAAAGAGGAGAGGAGAACACGATAAATCACTTTTAGAGAAAAGTTGAGAAGGAAGAACAAGGAAGGAGAGAAGTAAGGCTAGGGCTACCCATTCTTCAGAGTTCTTCAACAATCTGAGCAATTAATCGAGATAAGGGGGGAGAAACTGATTGGGATTGGTACTTTACATGAATTGGGCAGAGGGGATTCCTTAACCCCATAGGGATTTGATGAACAAGATGAGTATATTGTTATGTTTATGATTGTTGCTGCTATTGATGAATTTGTGCATATATTGTTGTGATTTTGGTGAGTTTCTGCGTAACGTAGCAGAGTTGTGATTTCGGTGGGGTTCTGTGTAACTTCTGTGGTTTTGGTAATGAACATGAGTATTGGTTCTGGAGAGAAAAATTAAGGAATAATGATTCGAATAGTGTATATTAGTTGTAGTACTGATAGGATGGGAGGCAGATGAAGAATGATAGGTTTGGAATTAATCAAAGTGACATTTTGGACAGTGAGGGTTTTGAGTATCGTAGACGCTCGCTAGCAGATTCGCTAGGCGAGCAGGGTAGCGAGCATTCACTAGGGACTCGCTAGGCGAGCTAGGTAGCGAACACTTCCAATAGCCACTGTCTACCTTCACTAGCATATTCTCTAGGCGAGCAGGTAGCGAACGTTCGCTAGAGCCTCGTTAAGCGAGCAAGGTGGCGAGCGTGACAACATTGTTTGATTTTTGTGGTTTCCAACCAATGCTGATGTTTAGTAGGATCCCTTTGGTCATGATGGGTATAGGGATGATGTTTGGTGGTGAAGAGTGTATACTGGGTGTTAGAATATGAATTCCTGTGATATTTGATTTAATTGATATGATTAATTGGTGTATAATATAAATATGATGTATGGTGATGTGATCAGGAGGATTGTGTGCACTTAGTGTGCTTGAGTTAATTGTTGTGCATTTGGTGTTGTGCATATCATGATGTTATGGTGGGATGAAATCGTTGCTTAGGAGGAGTGTATGCGATTCATCCGTACTCCTTTGTGGAGAATGGTGGGGATAGATCATTGCTAAGGAGGGGTGTATGTGATCTATCCGGGGTTCGATTGAATGAACCAATGAGTCGGTACCGCATGCATGGTGTTGAGTTGCATATTTGCATTATTGTATGTTGTGTTTGATGATTGGACAGTAGCTCGTGGTCGATGCATGTTGGGTGATATATTATATGATTGCTACCTTTATTTCATGTATCTTATTACCGATAATTTTGATCATGTTTTCTCACCCCTTTGTTGTTGTTGTGGTATGTGCTTCTTCAGAGGTACAGATAATCCAGGTATTTAGCTAGCTTAGATACTGGTGTGCGGGTCGAGTCTTAGGATGCTCTGATACGTAGCACGGGACTTGGGTGTTTATTTGTTTTATATGGAACTTGCTTTACTCCTGTGACGTATCGTATTTGGTGAACTTGTTAATGAACAATTTTATGTGAATTGGGCGGATGGCCGAGAATATTGGATTAATGACTATTTCCGCTGTTTGTTTTGAAAACCAACTAATGAAGATTTATGTTGAATTATTTGATGTGATATCCCACTTGTGAGGGGAAACTCTGATGTTTATTTGAAATAATTGTATTTTATTTAATTTTGGGGAAGTGGGGTGTTACAACCTATATCATACACCTTCTAAAATCTCTACTCTATCACTTTTGTTTTGCTCAGAGGCGCGCAGAAATGCTCTGTTGAAGATTTTGAATACGACATTTGTGCCACAGAAGATTTCTGTTAACCAATTGGAAGGAGAGGTGGCCCACATAAATGTTGGTAATGGTTTGGGCTTCACTGACTTGGATTTGACTCCGGCTAAGAGAAATCATAATCACGCTCTACACATATCCATGGAGTGCAGGGGGGTTGTTTTATCCCATGTGCTAGTTGATATAGGATTATCACTTAATGTGTTGCCGAAGAAAGCACTAATGAAGTTAGATACTCAGGGCTTAATCTGCACGCCAAGTGATTTGGTGGTAAGGGCGTTTAGTGGAACCAGGAGGTCGGTATTTGGTGAGATCACGTTACCAGTTCAGGTGGGACTAGAGATATTTGATGCAGTTTTCTATATTAGGGACATCCAGCCGGCCTATAGTTGTTTGCTTGGCCGACCTTGGATACAAACTGCTGGGGCAGTCACTTCTACTCTGCATCAGAAATTGAAGTACATGGTGGAAGGGAAGGTCGTTACAGTCTGTAGAGAGGAGGATATTATGATCAGTCATCTGTCATCATTTAAGTATGTGGAAGTAGATGGAGAGATTCGTGAGACATTGTGTCAGGCTTTTGAAATAGTGCAAATTCAGGAGAGGCCTCCTGTGGAAGACAAAAGTCCAGAGACCATAATGTCCTCGTTTAAGGAGGCCCGTGCTATTGTAGAATCCGGTTCTTCGCAGAAGTGGAGCCAAGTTCTCAATGTTCCAAACAAGCAAGACAAGTTTGGTTTGGGATATAAGTCGTCCAACTCTTCTCAAAGTGCTCCCTGGTACAGAGGACCAATACAGTTCACCAACGACGATGTTATCTACGACAGGATCAATGCTATTGGGGAAGACGAAGGAGACAGTGATTGTGATATGGATGCTTGGATTCGTCTGTGTGTCCCCAGGCAAAGGCTTTACAACTGGTCTGTGGAGGAGGTCATACAAGTCACATCGAAAACGTAAATTCCCACCTTTTGATTATGTTTGGTCATGCGCTCTGCCCAAGGCATAATGACTGTGTTGTGGGGCTCTTTTTCCTACCATTTAACTTTATCATGAATAAAAAGATGTTCCTTGGCATTCAAATTTTGTGATCTCTGTTTTTCTTGTTTTATTTTCTTATATATATATATATATATATATATATATATATATATATATATATATATATATATATATATATATATATATATATATATATATATATATATATATATATATATATATATATATATATATATATATATATATATATATATATATATATATATATATATATATATATATATATATATATATATATATATATATATATATATATATATATATATATATATATATATATATATATATATATATATATATATATATATATATATATATATATATATATATATATATATATATATATATATATATATATATATATATATATATACGCTTTTATAAACATAAAAATGGCAATGTGTTTGTGTTTGTTCGCATATTATGATCAACATAAAACATCAATCATGTAGGTTGTACATCTCAGATACCATCAATTCTGTTTCGGCTATGACTTCGTATGACTTTGATAATCCCATTTATCAAGCAGAAGAAGAGACTGATGAAGACTATGACCTACCTGAGGAACTGGCTAGACTACTCAAACAGGAGGAAAAGATCATTTTGCCTCATCAGGAGGATATTGAAGTTATTAATCTGGGTACCGAGGACGATAAGAAAGAAGTCAGAATTGGGGATGCATTAAAAGACAACATCAAGAGAAGATTGGTTGAAATGCTTCGTGAGTATAGTGATATCTTCGCTTGGTCGTACCAAGACATGCCTGGACTGGATACAGATATTGTGGTACACCGTTTTCCTCTTCGAGAAGAATGCTCGCCAATGAAGCAAGAGTTGAGGAGAACCAGACCTGACATGGCAGTCAAGATCAAAGGGGAAGTTCAGAAGCAGTTAGACGCTGGTTTTCTTTCCGTTACCACTTACCCTCCGTGGGTCGCTAATATTGTTCCTGTACCTAAGAAAGATGGAAAGGTCAGGATGTGCGTTGATTATTGGGATTTAATAAAGCAAGCCCAAAGGATGATTTCCGGCTCCCACATATTGATGTTCATGTTGATAATACAACTCAATATTCGGTGTTTCCATTCATGGATGGTTTCTCTGGGTATAACCAAATCAAAATGGTCCCAGAGGACATGGAGAAAACTACTTTCATCATACCATGGGGGACTTTTTGCTATAAAGTTATGCGTTTTGGATTAAAGAATGCATGGGCAACTTACCAGCGGGCAATGGTGACTCTCTTTCATGATATGATTCATCATGAGATCGAAGTGTATGTTGATGACATGATTGCGAAGTCACAGATGGAGGAAGGACATCTGGTCAATCTTTTGAAGCTATTTGAGAGATTAAGGAAATTCAGGTTGAGGTTGAATCCAATTAAGTGCACTTTCGGAGTGAGGTCAGGAAAGCTACTGGGGTTCATTGTCAGTGAAAAAGGAATTGAGGTAGATCCTACCAAAATAAAAGATATACAAGAAATTTCTGAGCTGAAAACAAAAAAAGAGGTTTGTGGTTTCCTGTGGAGATTGAACTACATTGCAAGTTTCATATCTCATCTTATAGCCACTTGTGGACCAATATTTAAATTGTTAAAGAAAGATCAAACAGTTGTCTGGAATGAAAACTGTCAAAAGGAATTTGAGAGAATAAAAGAATATTTGCAGGAACCTCCAATATTAATGCCTTTAGTGGCGGGGAGACCCCTGATAATGTATCTCACGGTTCTTGAGAATTCAATGGGTTGTGTGCTCGGTCAACACGACGAGACAGGTAGAAAAGAACATGCTATCTATTATCTAAGTAAAAAGTTCACTGATTGTGAGTCGAGGTACTCAATGCTAGGGAAAACATGTTATGCACTTGCTTGGGCAGCTAAACACCTATGGCAGTACATGTTAAATCACACAACCATGTTGATTTCGAAGATGGATCTGATTAAATATGTGTTTGAAAAGCAGGAACTTTCGGGAAGAATTGCTAGATGGCAAATGGTTTTAACAGAATATGATATTCAGTATGTTTCCCATAAAGCTATCAAGGGGAATGTATTATCAGAGTATTTGGCTGAACAACCAATTGAGAAGTATCAACCTATGAGATTTGACTTTCCTGATGAAGATATAATGTTTTTGAGAATGAAAGATTGTGACGAGCCTCTATCGGATGAGGGTCCAGAAATTGGGTCTCAGTGGAAATTGGTTTTTGACAGTGTTGTCAATTCGTACAGCAACGAAATTGGGGCAATTATTACAACTCCTCACGATTCTCACATACCGTTCACAACCCGATTAATGTTCGCTTGTACCAATAATGAGGCTGAATATGAAGCATGCATCATAGGTCTAGAAGAAGCTATTGATTTGAGAATCAAGAATTTGGATGTGTATGGTGATTCAGCGTTAAAGGAGAGTGGGAGACGCATCAGGCCAACCTGGTACCTTATAAGAACTATGCCAGGAGATTATTGTCTTTCTTTGATAGGGTTGAGTTTCATCATGTACCGAGGGCTGAAAATCAGACGGCAGACACTTTGGCAACGTTATCATCAATGTATAAGGTGAATTTTTGGAATGACGCTCCAACAATCACTAGCATGCGCCTTGACAGGCCAGCCTTTGTGTTCGCGGTAGAAAAAGCGCCAGATGGGAAGCCTTAGTATTTTGACATCACACATTTCCTCAAGACTCAGGAGTATCCACCTGGGGCATCGAGTAGAGACAAGAAGAATCTGAGGAGGCTGTCTGGTAATTTTTACTTTAATAAGGACGGTGTGTTGTACAAGAGAAACTCCGATATGGTATTGCTACGTTGTGTGGATGAAAGTGATGCAAGCTTACTGATGGAAAAGATCCATGAAGGTTCTTTTGGTACACATGCCGGTGGGCATGCAATGTCTAGAAAACTGTTGAGAGCGGGATATTACTAGATGACCATGGAGTCCGACTGCTTTAAGCATGCCAGGAAGTGCCACAAGTGTCAAATTTATGCCAATAAGATGCATGTGCAACCGATTCCTCTTAATGTTTTGACATCTCCTTGGCCCTTTGCTATGTGGGGCATTGACATGATTGGTAATATTAAACTGACAGCTTCCAACAGACATCGTTTCATACTTGTCGCCATTGATTATTTCACCAAGTGGGTAGAAGCAGCTTCTTTCGCCATTGTCACGAAGCAGGTGGTAGCCCGTTTTATAAAGAAGGATCTTATCTACCGATATGGGATACCAGAACAAATCATTATTGACAGTGGTTCGAATTTGAACAATAAGATAATGAAATACTTGTGTCAGAGTTTTAAAATTGAACACCACAACTCTTTGTCGTACCGCCCAAAAATGAATGGTGCTGTTGAGGCAGCAAATAAGAATATCAAGAAGATTGTGCATAAAATGGTATTGACTTACAAAGATTGGCATGAGATATTGCCTTTTTCTTTACATGGTTATCACACTTCGGTGCGTACATCTACTAGGGCAACACCTTTCTTGTTGGTATATAATACGGAAGCTGTTTTACCCTTATAAGTCGAAATTCCTTCTCTGAGGATATTGTCTAATGTGAAGCTTGATGAAGCGGAATGGGTGAAGACTAAATTGAATCAATTGAGTCTGATTGATGAGAAAAGATTGGAAGCTATCGCTCATGGATGGCTATACCAGAGCAAAATGAAGAAGGCATTTGATCAGAACGTACGTCCTCGACATTTCCAGGTAGGAGACTTGGTGTTGAAGAGGATCCTCCCTCCACAAATAGATCACAGGGGCAAGTGGACTCCCAATTACAAAGGTTCATACGTAGTAAGGAAGGTTTTCTCTGGCGGAGCCTTATTGCTATCAACCATGGACGGCGAAGATTTTATGTCCCCTGTGAACACAGACGTGGTTAAAAAATATTTTGCTTAAAAATAGACCCGCTGGACATAAAAAGAAAAAGTCCAGGAAAAAATGGGGTATCTCTGCGAACCATAAAAGGAAAAGGTTTGAGAAAAAAATTATGGATGAAAATGAAAATAAAAAGAGAACCCGCAAGGTTGAAAATATGAAAAGTCGACTTTGGTAAAAAAAGGGTATCCCGGTGGATTGAAAACCCGCAAGGGCGATCTAGGAAAAAGTTAGGGATTAAAAAGCAAACGACTACGATTTGTGTTCGATATGTAAATCTATCTCGGTACATGGTCACCCCGAAGGTTAAAGAGTAGTCCAATCAGTCTTTTCGGAAGAAAGAGCATTGGTGAAGCATCAAGGATATGCAGGTCATAGCCGAATCGACACATGGTGGTTATCTGTTTCTATATTGCCGACATTTTTGTATTCTCTTGTTTTTACTTTTTCACGCAATTTCCTCTTTTCAGGGATTGCATCCACTTGTAATTTGCCTATTTACAGACCTTTTCCAATCAATAAAATATTGTTCACTCAAAGAGCTTTTCATTTCTTTACTTTTGTTGCAAAGAGGGCGTTGTCGCAACTGCGAAAAAGAGCTGGCGGAAACAAACAGAAGAATCGCCACCGAACATTATTTATCCCAAATATAGGGAAAGGAAACAATCGAAGAAAACCTAAAAGAACGGGAGAGAAAAGGTCACCGCAACCAAATCTTGGGTTTGGGAGCCGGTTACACAAGGGGAAGGTATGAACACCTCTCACGTCTGTTGTACTCAACGGGATCCACGCTTGTTGTCTATAAAAGGGGTAAGTTATCTAAAAGCTACTGCTAAGCTGGGGACAAGGAAAAGAAGAGACTCGATAGGACATCGTCGCCCTATGCCTACGTATTCCCTCGTGTAATGGGAAAGTTAGAGTCAACGTAGTTCAAAAAACTACGGGTGATGGGGGGAAGGTTGCTCGCCAAGACATCACCGTCTCCTGCCTACATATCCTCATCTAGTATGAGAAATCAGAGCAAACGTAGTTCGGGTAAACTAGACCACTGGTTGGTTAAGTGTTTTTATGAGTGACGTTAAGTTCCCATTCCATCAGTTAGGGACGATGCTTGTTTGCGATAGAAAGGAAAAACAACATACTCTTTTCTGAAAATGATTTGAAGAACAATCCCAAAGGATAAACAAGGTTTGAATTTGGTTTGTTAGTTTTAGTGAAGTGGATTAAGTTAGTTTGAGACTCACGTTGCACTAAAAACTATGACATAAGAGCAAATGCGTCGCAATTGCCCAAAGGGCATACACTAAACACTCTAGATAAGTTAGAAGAAACCCCCCACTCATCATTTCCCATGTACTTAAGGCTCGTAGCGTACAACGTATGTCAATCTTTATTAAATGTCTTAAATAAATTTGAGAAAGAAGAAAAGACACAGAGGAACACTAATGGGAAACTTGTAACGCCCGTTCATTTTAATTAAATTATTTATGAATTGTTGATGTGCCTTTATGTGGGAGTGTGTCTGAGAGCGTTGGTGGGTGTCCTTAAAGTATAGGAAACCATTTAATAAATCATTGAGTTTGATAATAATATAATATAATTAATAATGATGATAATTTAATAACTAATAGTAATATTATATTATTATTATTATTATTATTATTATTACTATTATTATTATTATTATTATTATTATTATTATTATTATTATTATTACTATTATTATTATTATTATTATTATTATTATTATTATTTGGAATATTAGTGGATGGAATAAGAGAAGGGAGTTATTAGAGAAGTTGTGGGACAAAGAGGATTATCACGATAAACTGCTCAGAAAACCAAAATTGAGGGAAAAAGGTTGAAGAGAAGGAAAAAGGAACGTGACTGTGGAGAAAGTAAGAACAAAAGAATTGTCCATCAGTGAAATTGGAAGATAGTTGCAGAAAAGTCGCCGGAGAGCAGAACCAGAACCGAAAGCTTGGAATTGGCCTCTATTCTAAGGTAAGGGTGGGGTTCAATTCTATAACTATGGGTATGATCAATTTCATGTAGGGAATTGAATCATAGGATTAATGTTCCTGTAGATTGATAAATATTAAGGAGTAATATTCCCGTGGAAATGTTCCCGTAGTAACGTTCCCGTAGTAATGTTCCCGTAGTGATATTCCCGTGGTAATGTTCCCGTAGTAATGTTCCCGTAGGTTGAGAAATATTAAGAGAATATTAAGGGTAAATGTTCCCGTAGGTTGAGAAATATTAAGGGTTAATGTTTGTCTACGCCTGCATCAGTGTTTATGTCCTTAGTTTATGTAGTAATGTTGGGAATCGGCGCCGACACGCGCTAATTTCCCCTTTGTTGAGAAAAGGTTGTTATTATGCTCTTGATCGACTTCAGGTAGGGAATCGAATCATAGATATAGTTCCCGTTACTCGATAAATGTTAGGGACGAGGTTTTTCTATGTAGGAATGAATGTGTTATATCGTCAGTGTTGTACGATGTTGTATGGTTGCCCTTAATGAGGCAAGATTAGTTGCCCCGTAGTTAACGAACCTTTTCAGGAACTATAATTAATTTAGTGAGTAAAAGTTGTAATGTTGTTCTTACGATAATGTGCTGAATTCTTAATTGTCGAAAGTATGTTGTTATTGTTACCCTACATGAACAGATTGAAATGATGAATACTTGATGCATATGAAGTTGTTATGTCACTGTTGAGAAAATGTTATTATAATATTCTCCTTGGATTATGTGGGTAACTTGTAGTTATATTACCCGTATGAAGGTATATGAAAATGTTGTTGAGTTCTCAATTGTAGAGACGAGGTTGTTTTTAATTGTTCTCTGCGAAAATGTGTTAGAGTCTTATTCGTAGGAACGATACTGTTGGTAGTTCTCTGATATGAACAGATTGAAGTGGTGAGTACATGATGTATGCGAAATGTGATGTTTCTGTTATGGATAATTGGTTGTAGGCGTGATGCCTTGTTGCACGGTTGTTGCACAGTTGTTGTTGTTGTGTTATAGTCCATAATAGTTACATCTCATAGCATATCATTTGGCCTGGATTGGAGACGGTTGTGTCTTTAATGACAAAATACAATGATTGTGGAGAGTTGTCTCCTGAATTATTGTGGAGAGTTATCTCCCGAATTATTGTGGAGTGTTGTCTCCCGAATTATTGTGGAGAGTTATCTCCTGAATTATTGTGGAGAGTTGTCTCCCGAATTATTGTGGAGTGTTGTCTCCCAAAATGGTATCACATGCATATGCATAGTTGAGTTGCATTGTTGAGTTGCGTTGTTGAGTTGTTTTGATGAGTTGCTGAGATATGATGATAATTGTTGTGGTTATGAATAAAGGGTGGTTGTAGTTTATTATTACTAATATTTATGCGAACTGCTAGAATTATAATGCTGTGATAATATTCTGACATGACTTTTATCATGCCTTATGTTATGTTGTTGATATCTCACCCTTTATGTTGTATGTTGCCTCTGTTGGTGGTAATTTGCAGGTAATCCGGAATAAAGTGTAGCTTTTCGTTTAAGGTTGTTGGTCGCTCTGATACGTAGCACTCTTGGTGGGATGAACGATTGATGTTATTGATTTTATTTAATTTCCTTGTTGCTGAATTTTATCAAGTACTTTTCATTAAATTGGTGGCTGCCGTTAAGTGCCAAATGTTGGTTGGATGCACTATATCGAGGAATTAGTAGTGCTGATTTTTATGGTTGAAACTCGTTGTTATGTTGAATTGATGCAAGATAATTACTTGCTGAATTTTCAATGAAATATAGTTGTTGAATTTATCATGAGTTGTTGAAAGTTTATTAAGTTCCTCTGCGAAATAAAAGGGTGTTTATTTTTAAGATGGTGAGCATGTTGTCGTTACTTGTTCATCCAAAAATCTGTGCTATGTATGATACTGAATGAATAATTGCAAGTGTATGGTTTCTGTTCAAGTTGAAGTGTAACATCTCTGATGCGTCCAGTTTTTGTGAGTGTGACGGTCGTCACGACTCCATGATGGTCGTCATGCAGACTGTTTTTATGAACTCCGATATTTCTGTTGTTTTTCTTATTTATTCGTTGGGTTAGAATGGGGAGTTACATTAGTGGTATCAGAGCAGGTCGGTCCGTCCGGCCATGTTGTCTAATGTTGTTTGTTCCCTTGTATGTGACATGTGTGTGAAAACACTGTCGGTACGTGTTTGTTGCCTAACCTTTGTCTGCAGAAGTGAGAATGATTCAAGTGGGGGAGAAGCTTGTACTCCTCCAGGATGCTGCAAGTGTAGAATTGTAGCTCGATGTGTGGTTGAACGCTATTATAGTTCGGTAAGGATGGTTTGTACCCCATCATGATCTTCGGCTGTCTATTGACAAATTGAGGAATAGGTCACCCTTAATCTCTTGTTGATAGTAGTTGGGATTGTGTTGGATGGGATAGACGTGTCTTGTAAGCTTAGGTGGCATGAGCAGCGAATTGTCTCGAGTTAAGCTAAGTGCTTAAGAATTGTTTTGATGAGTCGGTATAGGATGATGCCGAGATGTTTAATTTTGATGGAAATTGTGAGTGTTGATGAAAGTGGAGAAGTTGGTGGTTCACCAGTTAATTGGGATTGCCTGGACACCTTCCTGGCGAGATAGTGATATACATCCAAGAAGTGAAGTGGGGTTGTGATCGACTTAGTTACGAAAACTAATTCGATATTGAGAGCTCCATATTATATGTCCGTTTGGATGGTCAAAGAACTAAACTGATTAAGTAGCATTGAGACTTGTGTCTGGTGTGTGTGCTAAGGCAACAAAGTGTAAAGTTGAGTATATAAAGGTGGACAAAGACTTCTGGTGATTATTAAAGAAAGTAAGATGTGGAATACAATATTGGTATAATTAGACCTTTAAATATTCCAAGAGTTGAAGATGTGTCGAATGACCTTCTAAGTGTGAAATTGTTGTCGTACGTCGAATTCCGAGATCGCAGCTTTTTACGGACTCGATGTTTTTACAGACGAAAGTTGGAATAGATTACGCCGTGGTGTCGGGTAATGTTAGACCGTGATCGAGTATGCTTGTTTTATCGAATTTGATTGATTTTTGTAAGTTTTTGCATTTTTGGAGAGTTGAGGATTTAAGATTCGGATTGAAATTCAAAGTCATAGATTTCACGTTTGATGGTTCTAAATCACTAATATATGTTTGGTATGAATGAGTATGTGGTTGTTTCGAAGAAAATAATTGAATGGGTCGGATTTTCGAGCGAAAATGCTCAAACCCGTAGCAATCTTTATGCAGAAAAATTTTGTTTTGGAGAAACTTCAAAAATTCATATCTCTTGATCCGTAAGTCGGTTTTAGTCCCCGTTCGAAGTGTTGGAAAGCTAACGAGATGCTTTTTCTAGGAAAAATTGTTTTGAGGCATGTACCTGGTTCAATGATAGCAAAAAATTGAAAATGTATCGTGTGCTGATTTTGGCCAAACCCGACAGGACCATTTGTTGTGTTTATGATGCCTTGTTGATATGATAAGTGAAACTTCAGCGAGTTTTAGTTATGCTTTAAGGGAACTTGAAGTACATAAAAGGAATCACCTGACGAGTGATTTAGAGTTGGGTGTTGTTGTGTTTGTGCCGGAGTTGGAAGTTTCAATTAGTTAGTTTGAGATTTGATATGTTGGTGACCTCAAGAACTTAAGGTATTTATTTGATTCGGAAGGGTTGAATATGAGGCATAGAAAATAATTGGGACTCCGTAAGAATTATGGTTTGGATTGAATTTCCATTCGGGAAATCAAAACGTGGTAGCTTATGCATTGACTTGGAAATCCTTGCGTATGCCGATGATGGTGGTGAAAAGAGTTAGGACTGATTGAGCAATTTTTGTGATATGAGTTTGGTTTGTTAAAAGACTTCTTATGGAGTTAAGCTTAGTATGTTGGACCTTACTAGTGGTATTCTTGACGAGATTCGATAAGGTCAGGACTCTGGTTTGAGTTGGTAGATTGGTTGAATCTGAGGAATTAAAGTCGAAGGGATGATTTTCAGATTAACGAAAATAGTATCATGAGATGTCGTGATAGAGTTTGCGTTCTAGATAAGTAATTGAGTTTGTATGTGCTGATTAGACTTGTTGGAAGTCGAAGAATAAACCTCAGAGACCGTTGGGTCCGATGCAACCGTTGAATATTCCATAGTGGAGATCGGATAGTATTCCCATGGATTTTGTGTCGGGTTTTCTGAAGAATTTAAGGGATATAATTTTACTTGGGTGATTTTGGATAGAATGACTAATTTGGCTCTTTTCCTAACAAGTGAGATTAATCATTCTATGTTTAAGCTAGCTGAGATTGTGCAAGAGACGACTGAAAAGATCCAAAGGATCCAAGAAAGACGTGTTTTGAGAGTTATGATAGTAATTGGTGTTGGTCGAGCTTGACGTCCCCAAAATGTCAACAGGCGACTCGGTAATCACCGATCGATCGTACGGTTGACTGAAAAGTCAACTCTCCAAATTTTATGAATTGGACTTTAAGTTGTGAAACAAAGTTGTTCCTTATGTCATATGGGACTTGCATATCAATTTTCATGACCATTGGATCAAGGATGAAGGAGTAATCGAAAAATCGGGAAATTAGGGTTTTGAAAAGGGCTAAACCATAACTCCTTAACCACACATCCAATTGAGTTGGTTCAAAGCTCATTTGGAAGCTCTTGACAAGTCCTACAAAAATCCCTAAGTGGTCCATGATCAGAAAATGCATAGATTTGGAGTTATGATCAAATTCATTTCAAGAGGGGAAAAAGACTTGGGTAAATTTCATTTTTAAGCTCATTTTTTAGCAACTTTGGAGGGATTTTTGGCCAAGTTCCTTTGGGAAATTGAAACTCATGAAAACATGAATGTTTTAGAGCTATGTGAGGAATTTCTAAAAAGTACTAGCACATCTCAAGAGGAGTTGTGAGCAGAAAGTTACATGTGTGCAAAGTTAGGGGTTTCACACTTTAGTCCCACATTGTCCATTTTGCAAAATACCTTCTTTCATCAAAATTGGCCAAATTCAGTTGATCAATCATGTTGTATCTGATATGTGAGGAGTATTTGCCATGAGAAACCAAGGAGTTATGCAGAAAAAATCAAAGAAGCAAGCTTCACACATTGCCTTGCAAGTGGATGTGCAACTTGCATCAAAAAGTGAAAAGTGAAGCATGAGGTGTAAAGCCAATTTCTGAACCAGCCACAAGTCTATGCTCTTAGCCTGAAATTAGCCTCAGAAACCCATAAATTTTATTGACTAATGAGCTTGGATTATCAGCCAAGAAAACCCTCCTAGGGAGGTTTTCTCCAAAATATCCAAAACCTTTCTTCAAAATGAAGAAAGCTTCAAACCAGCCCCTCACTATCACTTGCCTATAAAAGGAGGCCTTCCTCACTTCATTTCCATAATCAACAACATTCTAAAAACCATAAAAAACCTCTGCCCTTGCTCTTGCACTCAAAATCACAAAATCACCAAATCTCACTTTTCCCTAAAATCTCAAAAATCTGTCTTGGCACAAGGGCTGCCAAAATCATTTCCATACCTTCTAACACTCCAACAACCATCCACACACTCTACAAATATGGTATAGAAGGTGTCTAAACAATTAAACCACCCAAAAACTTCCCCAATCAAAAAGTTAACTCTCACACCACACTACTTTGACCAAAAGCTACAAAACTTGCCATATCTTGTTCCATATATTTTCTTGGCATTTAAATCATCCTAACACCTCTCATATGATGTTTCTCAATTGTTCAAAGTGCTAGAAATCATTGGAGGGTCACATTTCTTCATTTGGCATCTTAGTTGCATTTTGCTTAAAAGTGAAGAAAGGATTCAAGGCAAGGAAGAAGATTGAAGTTCTCTGGGTTTCTTGACTATTCTAGCTTGTTCAACAAAGTCTACTAGAGGTATGTAGCTCCTAAATATTGTCTCTTGCACCATAATTCCACATTTTGGCATTTTGAGTATATTGTAAAAAAGCATGTCATTTGTGTGATTCATGTGAATTCTGTCATAACATGAAGACAACAGTTGGAGTGATTTGAAACTTTTTTAAAGTCATAAGCATGTTGAGTATGTAGGGTTGTTTGAAGCTATTCATGTCTGGTTTACATTCTTGATCACCAAAAGCCTCATTTTGCATTTTTATGCTATAGACATGCTAACTAGGATTATAGGTCTGAATGTGCATATGTTTGTGTCTAGAATCATCCTATAGGGCACATATGATATGTGTACATGCTTCTTTTAAACTGAACCTGCCTCAAGCTATCTTTGGACATTGTGTGCCTCATAAAAAAAATAACAAAAACAAAACTGCATACTATATGCCCTGTTCTATACCAACCTGTTTAGAGACTCACTCCCCTGCTTAGACATCTTGGTTTATGAGTAATTGATGTGTGTGTATAATCTTTTGATGCAAGTATGCTTTAAATCATGAATTGAACCTTTTTGAGGTATTGAAGAAACCAAAGTTGCAGCCAGCATGCCATTTCTGAAGTGGATTATTTTGAGTCTTATTGTTTATTGGCAGTCACTTAAAATCATGTATAGGAGATGTGTAAATGCTTGTTTTGATCCATAAGGACTTAGAACTAAAGATGAATATGCTCATGCCTCCAAATGCCATTTTTCTGCAACTGTGTTATCATTCTTGATGACAGTCTGTTTCTGATCCTAATCCATGTTTTAATTTCTCATATATCATAAATGTAATGTGTATGTATGGTAGCAACAACTTGGAACTCTTCCTTGACTGAACTTTGCCTTCTGCTGCATTTTCACATAACAATGGCACATGAAGCACTACTTTTCACAGCAGCTAGTTTTAGGTAGTAAATTGTGTCCAGCCTTATCCTATGTCTCATAGGCAATGTGTATGTGTGAGTGAAATAACTGTAAACTGTCAGGAATTGAATTTGTGCATGATCATACATCTTATACAACACAAGTCTCCACTTGATCTGCCAATTTTCACAACTGTTTGCTCTGCATCAAAGTCATGTTTTGAATTCATTTGTGTGCATATTTGAAGCATGTTAGTATGTTTTAATTGAGCTAAAAATTGATGCATCTCTGATTTGATACCTTTATGCCATGAAAATACCACCTTTGCAACTTGCATCTCACTTTTCATGCCAAACAATATTGAATCAAAACTATGGCCTGAACTCATTCCATGTCACGAATATGTGTTGTGTGCATAATTGAATTGATCAGAAAATGACTAGAACTGCAGCTACTTATCTTCATGCATTTTTGTTCACTATCTTGCAACTTGACATGTCACTTTTTATAGCATTTTGTTTTGAGCTCCATCGAGGTTGTAGATTCATTCAGTGACATTCATATAGTATGTGTGCATGATCATTTGAATTTAAAACTGGTTGTACCATGATATCCCTCTCAAAATGCATACTACTTGTTCAAAATGCAACTCAAATGCCATTTTTCTTAACAGACCCCTTTTGGTTTTAAACTATGTTCATACTCCTTCATTATCATTCATATGAGATGTATGTATGATTTGCTTGATAAAAAAACCTACTGTAAAATGGTTTGCATTTTTTCATGCCTCTTCACACACACAATATGCATTTTGAACACCACATCCCACAATGGCCAGTGCAGACCTCTAATTTTTGCTCATTATCCATCACTCACTTGTAATCCATGTGTATAAATGTTTGTTATGATCTATACCTGCTCTGAAAATGAACTGCCTCAATTCATGTTACTTTTTGCACTTCACATATGATTCTTCACTACAGTCTAGTTTCAGCCACAAGTTTAATCTAGATTCATTCATTATCATTCATATGTGGTGTGTGCACAATTGTTTTGGTTTGGAGCTAGCTGTAACATGAGCACCATTTGAAAATGCATTTCAAGCACCAAAATGAACATGCTATCTGGTTTTTCAGTAGAGGAAGAATTTTGAAAATATAAAAGAACCATCTTGTTCCTTGTTTGATTCTACCCAATTTACATATAAATTTTGTCAAAAAAGGTTAAGAATTGAGAGAGTTACGCCCAAAACGCCAATCATGAAAATTGCCTTTGTTTTTGCCCAGCCTGCTTTTCAAAGCATCCCTTATTAATTAAAGGGGTGGCATCAATCAATGGATGTATAGCCACCCCAGTTGTAAGCACACTTTCCAAAATGCGCCTTTCAAGCCATGATCCTGAGTTCGACCCCTGAGGAGGGCAACTCTTTTGGCATTTTTTCCATTTTTTCATTCAAACTTCAAAAAATCGTATCTCTCTCATTTTTTATCGTTTTTCACCCGTTCTTTTTTCATTGTGTTCCTCTTAATGTGTAATTTCATATCATATTTTTTATTTTCGTGTTTGACAAGTGTTTCACCTCTTTTGACTTGGTGCAAGTTAAATGCGTTTCGCGTCCGTTTACGCATTTGCAGATGAATTTTTATGTGGTTCCACTTAGATTTGTTTGTGAAATTTGTTTGTACTCATGTCCATACATGTTAGTTAACATGCTAGGATTTTCATTTTGAGTTATAACTATGTTTATTTCGTCCCACCTCTTGACTGTATTTGAATGTGATCTGTCGTTACAGTTCTCGTTATTTTCATCTGTGTTGATTATTATCAATATGCTTCCATCCTTATCATCTCACATGTTTGTTTAATTGGTTGTTACCATGAAAATGTTTTATTATGTTGTTACCTTTCCCCTTTCATTTTTCTTTCCCCAAGTGATGAAGCTTGTTAGCTTTCATCCAGTTGCCTCCCCTGTGTACTTCCAAAGGAATGTCTGTCCGTTTGACCCTCATGTCATGGATAATTCATTCACCCTCCCTTGAATTTGTTAAGTCACTTTAACCCTAGATTAGAAACCATTAGACTTTTCTTTAAGTCTAAGAAACCCACCTGTACTAGGAGTGTTCTTCAACTAGAACCCTAGGAAAGAGTTCGTCAACTCTGTGCAAGAATCATTGTCATGATTTCTTACTTCCCCTTTTGAATATTATAACTTAGATTAGGGAGTTTTGTCAAACTCCATACAAACATTGTCATGTTTGTTTCCCCCTTTGAACCTTGATCATCATCAAGTGTTCTTTTTCCCTTGTGAGGTGAACTACGATTGCTCTGATTCTATCCTAGTTAGGATACGTAGGCAGAAGATGCGATGTCTTTGCGAGCAAACTTAGTGTATATAAATTTAGGTTTCAACTCATATCTCTTCCCAATCCACAGTACATTTTCACGAACTTAGTAAACAATCAAACAAAAGGTTCCTGTAGAGTACTACAGATATTTAGGGTGCTAACACCTTCCCTAGGTATAACCAACCCCCGATCCCCGAATCTCTTAAAGCGTTGTCGTTACATCGCGAAAAAGGTTTTTCTTTCTTTAGACCTTTCCTTTGGATAAAATAAAGTCCGGTTGTAAAAGAAATAAGGTTCAAGTTAATTTAATAGCTTGATATCTAATTTTCACCGCAACAGAAATGGCGACTTCACTGAGGACAGTTTTTCTTTGAGGGTTTAGCCTATCTTATTGGATTACTTGCTTATTTGTGAATACTTGTAAATATGTACATTTGTGCTCTGTTGGATCTTGGGAACTTTGAATGGTGAGACAACACTATACCCGTGTTTAAGTGTACTTATGATAGGACAGTGGTATATTCAAGGAGACTTATAGGGAGTTGATTCCCGACCAAGTTGACTTGAGAAAACCACCACTCAGTAGACACCCTTCTGAGAGTTAGTATTGTTGATCGAGTATTCGTGAAAACATTGCTACTTTCTACATGGGAGCCCGTGATACTGAGGACCTTTAGATTACCTTTTCCCTACTATGGCCTTATTAGGATGTAGTGCGATGACTATAAGGAAGTAATTCCAAAGTAGTTGATACACGATACTACACTTGGACGAGACTCTCTTGAGAATATTATCGACCACCAAGTATTTGGGAAATTGATAATATCCGAAAGATGGGTCGAGGACTCCGGGAACTCTTTTAGAAGCTTGTTCTACAGTTGTGGAGACCTTAGTACGTACCTTTGGGGAGGGAAGACCTTGACTCCTTACTCCTGTTCTCCAAACCAAAACCTTTATCTGTTTTTATCCATGTGTATATGTGAATCTGTGCTTACCTGTGTTTGTGCATTCATGCATTCATGAACATCATATCATAAAAGTTTCATGGAACTCAGATCTCTTGTTTGTAAACATTAGGATCATCATGGACAATGGAAAAAAGAAAACCATGAAGTACACTTACAAAAGTCCTAACTTGGATGACATAGAAAGGTTGAGCACTTTGATAACAGATCTAGAAGGATTCAAGAGCAGGTATGGGAACTTATTGTCATTGTTGAGGGTAAAAAGGAAGATGGATCTGGGACTTCTCTCCACACTCCTCCAGTTTTATGATCCACTTTATCATTGTTTCACTTTTCCTGATTATCAGCTGGTACCTACACTTGAGGAATATTCTTGCTTGCTTGGTTTACCTATCCTTGAAGACTCTCCTTTTCCAATCATGGAGAAGGACCCTAAGGAAGAAGAAATTGCTAAAGCTACGCGTTTGGGATTGGTGGATATTCAGAAAAATATGGTTACTAAGGGAGGAGTCTTTGGTTTGACTGCAGAGTTCTTGGTTGGAAAAGCACAATACTATGCTGATCATTTGAGTATGGATGCATTTGAAGCCATTATTGCCTTGCTCATTTATGGGATCTTCTTGTTTCCAAGCTTTGATAATTTTGTGGATCTCAACGCCATCAAGATATTCTTGAAGAAAAACCATGTGCCTACTTTACTAGCTGACGCATATCATTCTGTTCACTTGAGAAATCTGCATAAAGGAGGAATGATTGTCTAGTGTGTCCCGTTGTTGTATAAGTGGTTTATTTCTCACTTACCTAAGGCTCATGCTTTTTAGAAGGAAGGTTGGTGGTCTCAGAAGGTTATGGCTCTCACTCACTCTGATATTGATTGGTACAGCCGTAGTTACGATGGAATAAGAATCATTGACAGTTGTGGAAGCTTTGGTAACGTACCTCTTCTGGGTACAAGTGGAGGAATCAGTTATAACCCTGTTCTTGCTCGCCGTCAGCTTGGATATCCTCTGAAGGACAAACCAAATAGCGCTCATGTGGAGAATATTTTCTTTAAAGGAAGTTCAGAATTGAAGGGAGAAATTCTAAAAGCTTGGGGACATGTACACAAGAAAGGAAAGGAAGACTTAGGGAAACCTAATTGCGTCTCTCTCGAGCCTTATCTCCAATGGGTCCGAAAGAGATCTATTCAGCTGAAGATGCCTTATTCTCAGCAGAAACCCATGGCTTTAGAGGAGGAACACACAATGATCTTTATGTCTGAAGAAGAGAAGTTAAAGATTGCTTTGAGGAAATCACAACAAACCGAAGTAGCCTGGAAGTACAAGTACCAAGTGGCCATGGAAGAGAATGATGAACTCCGTAAACAACTACATGTGAAAGATGAAGAATTGGTTGCTTATAAGAAGAGGAAGACGCAAGAAGGCTTACCTTCTTCCAGCTCCCAGCCAACTCCATGGAAGCTAGTCGTGGACAAACTCGTTCTCGAGAAGACTCAGATGGAAGAAGAAATCAAGAAACTCAAAGCAAAAGAAGACTTTTATTTAGAATATTGTCAGCCTTATATTTAGGACTTTTGTAAAATGTACTAGATGTTTTGTAATGCAATCTTGAAAATCAATGAAATGAAATGATGTTTTGATCTGAGTCCCATGAAACCTTTGCATTTGCATTTTCATTAATTAATCATTCAAGGAACTAAAGATTGTTTTGCGGATATTATAGGATGGATTCTGGAAAGAAAGAAGAGGTTGTGTTCCAAAGACCAAGGTTGGAGAACTTGAAGAAATTGGTAAGTTTAGTAGAAGACCCCGAGGCATTCAGAGAGAAGCATGGGAATATGCTGTCTTTGCTAGAAGTTCAAGTGTATGAAGAGATGTTATTCGCACTCGTGCAATTCTATGATTCAACCTATCATTGTTTCACATTTCCAGATTATCAGTTGCTACCAACTTTGGAAGAATATTCTACCCTGATGGGAGTAGGCGTCACTCCTAGCCCATTTTCTAGAAGAGAGGGGACTCCTAATGAAAGAGCAGTTGCAGAGGCTGCGTATTTAGAGATGGATGAGGTACGATCTCATATGGGTGCTAAAAGAGGGTTGTATGGATTTCCAGCAATGTTCCTATATGAAAAAGCTCAGAGTTATGCCTTGTCAAAGAATACTGAAGCATTTGAGGCCATCCTGGTTTTACTAATTTACGGACTGTTTCTATTCCCGACTGCTAGTGATTTTGTGGACGCAAATGCAATCAACCTTTTCTTGATCAAAAATCCTGTACCCACCTTGCTGGCTGATATGTACTTTACTCTCCACCGTAGGAACCGTTATGGAGTTGGACGGATTGAGTGTTGCACTGTTCTCCTGCACAAGTGGTTTATTTCGCACTTGCCAAAAATTCTAGCCATCTGGGATAAGCAAAATGGGCTCTCATGGACAGAAAAGCTGCTATTGCTCAAACACTCAGATATTAAGTGGTATGACCCTATGTATGGAGGAATTGCCATGATCCAAAGTTGTGGAGATTTCCCGAATGTACCGCTTATCAGCATCAATGGTTGCATCAACTATAATCCTATTCTGGCTCGTCGACAGTTGGGGCACCCCATGGAAGAGGAACCAGATCCAGACTTTTTGAGAAGATTTTACTTGGAAGAAGGGAACAATCCCGCTTACAGGGCTCGAATTGTGTATGCCTGGCATTATGTCCACACAAGGGGAGTAACTACCCTAGGTCCCCACGACACTACTGTTTCAGAATCTTACCTATCATGGGTAAGAGAAGCAGCAATGAAGATGTTCTATACTCGCTTTGAGCCTGACTCACCCAAACCTACTCTCGTAGAAGAATTGAAAGTTGCTTTGGCAAAAGCTGAGAAAGAAGGAAAGACTTGGAGAGATAAGTATTTCAAGGCTATGCAAGAGAAGGAAGAACTTCAAGAATTGATCCGTCAAGGTGGAAAGAGAAGTCAGCCAGAAGACGAAGGGCCATCCAACCAGAAGATTTAGAATCCTTTTATTTTCTGTTTCATTTCATCATGTATTTTGTATTAAAGACTTGTATTTCAGTTTCAGAATTGTTGTTGTAAAACTCTCATTTGTTAATCTATGAAGACTTTGAATTTGCTTATTTCCCCATTGTTATAATTTTTGCAAATATTTCTTTGGATTCCTTTAATGATTTATTTTGCATTTGTCGCATTTTGCATTCATAAGCATCACATGTGCATGTTCTTGTGTTGTGTCTCATCTCGCTGTCTTATCTCCAGAGAGAGAGAGAGAATCACACTGAATCCACAGCACCGATACAATACTCGAGCCCAAGCTCGCCTAAGAATGGAAGGACATAATTTGGATATGGACAGAATTGATAATGAACTTGGAGAGCTACGAGGAGGCATGGGGCAGATCAGGGAAGCCTTACAAGTCATTCGTGCAATGTTGGACACTCAAGCCACTGTTGTTTCTGAGATCACTAGCATAGCTGCAGAGCCGATCCCAACGGCAGTCACTGTTGCAAATGTTCCACCATATGGGTTGCCACCTGGTTTTGTACCGCACCCAATAGTCAATCAACAAGCAGTTCCTTTAGGGCCAAAAGTTCCGCAAGCTATTCCTACTTACACTCAGCCTTCTGTTCAGGTTCAAGCACGCCTTATTTTTCATAATCCTCCACCAGTGTACGAAGGTCTTGATGGGTATGAAGAAGAAAGTGGACGACGTGATAAGTTGAAAGAAAGTGTAGAAACTATCAGAAGAAAGGTCCGAGCAATGGAAGGGAACGATATCTTTGGTACTGACGCCAGAGATATGTGCTTAGTATCCGGATTGGTGATTCCACCCAAGTTTAAAGTTCCAAATTTCGACCAATATTCTGGTGCAACCTATCCTCGCACACATCTAATAATGTACTATCGAAGAATGGCTGCACACGTTGAAGACGACAAGTTAATGATCCACTGTTTCCAAGATAGTTTGAAAGGGGCTCCGGCTAAGTGGTATTTAAGTTTAGACCAATCAAGGATTCACAATTTCCAAGACTTGGCTGACGCTTTTATGAAGCACTATAAGTACAACATGGATATGGCCCCGGATAGAAGACAATTGTTAAGTATGTCACAGAGAAGTACAGAATCGTTTAAAGAGTACGCGCAACGGTGGAGAGAGACAGCATCTCAGGTGGAACCTTCTCTGAATGAAAAAGAATTAACAGACTGGTTTGTTGACACAGTAAGACCATAGTTTTATGAAAAGATGATCAGTAGTGTGTTCGCAAGTTTTTTTGATATCGTAGCCGTGGGAGTAAGAGTAGAGTTGGGAATGAAGAACGGGAAGGTGGCCAGCAGCACCAGCAATTCCAGTAACAACAATGTCAAGAAGGTTAGTAGTGGTTTTCACAAAAAGAGAGAAGGTGAGACAAATGCAATAATGGGAAGAAGGAATCGTATTTTGACACCACCGTATTAGCATTACCAGGAGCCTCAACAAGGTTTTTTCCAGCAAATTCAACCAAATTATGCTCAGCAAAATCAGCAACAACGACCAGTATATCCGGTACAGTATGCCCAACAACAATATGTGGCAGCTATAGCCCCAGCATTTAACCATCCTGTCCCAAGTTATCAGTCAGGGCAGCCAGCACCCGCATATCAACCAAATCAACAAGGGTATCAACGAGCGCCTAACGCTCCGCCCTATCAATAAAACCATCAGCAGAGAATTCAACAACCCAGACAGAATTATCAAAACCGGAGGCCAACCACAAAACCTCCACTTCCACAAATACCAATGACATACACAGAATTATACCCTTCTTTAGTTCACCAAGGTTTGATAACAACAAGTCCACTGAATCCAGATACAACATCCCCCCATTACAACCCAAATGCTCATTGTGCTTTTCACGAGGGTGCCGCTGGCCACGACCTAGAGGGGTGCTTTGCTTTGAAACATCTTGTGAGAGAGTTGATGGAGAAGAAAATCTTATCTTTTGATGATGTACCACCCAATGTTAAAAGTAATCCACTACCAAATCACGGAGGGGTCAATGCAATAGAAGGGTCAGATGAGAAGATAATTGATGATGCGAAGAAGGTCAGAACGCCGTTGAAAACATTACACGAGAAGTTGTCAAAAGTAGGGCTGTTTGAAAGCATTCATAATAACTGTAAAGAATGTTCTATTGATTCTAGTGGGTATGATGTGATACGAAAGGATATACAAAGATTGATGAATGAGGGGATATTGCAAGTATGTAGTCCATTGAGGAAAGAAGAAGTTTCTGTGATTGAGCCCTTTTTGATCTGTCCAAGAGAAAAGAGAAAGTTCCGGTATTCAACAAAAGTGTGAAGCCTATCTTCAACAAAACTGCTATTGGTCAACCTCGACCAATTGTGATCCAAAAACCAAGACCATTTCCTTATGATAACACAAGGGCCGTTCTGTGGAAATACAACATGACCGTGATAGACCAAGAATCAAGAAGGGTTGTTCAGACAGATGATCAGATGGACGTAACAAACATTGCAGGCACTAGCAAAATGACCCGTAGTGGTCGGATCTATCAACCGAAAGTGGCAGTAGCTATTCCCAAAGAAGTTACTCCCGCCACGATAACCAAAGAAAGAGAGACTCCAAACACAGAAGAAGAAAATGATGAGGAATTTTTGAGAATTATTCGAAGAAGTGATTACAAAGTGATAGATCAGCTTCATCAGACGCCATCAAAAATATCAATCTTATCACTCTTGATAAATTCTCCGGCTCACAGGGAAGCATTACAAAAAGTATTGAGACAGGCCCATGTAACGAAAGATATTTCTCTCGGTCAGTTTGATTCGGTAGTGGCCAACATCACAGCATGCAACACGTTGAGTTTCAGTGATGCTGAATTGCCGAAAGACAGACGTAATCATAACCGTGCGCTGCAGATCTCTATCAAATGCCAAGAAGACACTCTGGCCCGAGTACTGGTCGACACAGGATCCTCATTAAATGTACTACCCGCAAGGTCACTCGCCAGATTAGCATATGCAGGGGCAGAGATGAAGCCGATATCATTGATTGTAAAAGCTTTCGACAGTTCAAGAAGAACGGTTATTGGTGAAGTAGAGTTACCAATTTTGGTGGGACCCCATGAGTTCAACATTGTGTTTCAAGTGATGGACATTAGTCCTGCTTACAGTTGTTTATTAGGACGTCCTTGGATCCATAAGGCTGGGGCAGTGACTTCCACCCTGCATCAGAGAATGAAGTTCGTAGTAAATGATAAACTGGTAATTGTACATGGTGAAGAAGAACTAATGGTTAGCAATCTGTCATCATTCCGGTACATTGAAGCAGATGAAGGCGCGTTAGAAACCTCCTTTTAGGCACTTGAGATAGCTAATGCAGTGATGTTGGAAGAAACAGTGGCTAAGAGTGGTTCGTCTTTTGCATCCGCTCAGAGCATCAAGTCTACGCTAGAGGAAGGCACTCCTGCAGGCTGGGGAGAGGTCATTGAGGTAAAACCAAAGATGGGTCGCCAAGGGTTGGGTTACAAACCAACTCATGATGAAGCACCGGCACATGACAAAGGACGTCCAAAGACTATACAGAAAGTATTCATCAGTGGAGGTTTCCAAGTCAGTGTTATGGAAGAAGATTTTAAACATAAAGACTTGGAGCATTTAGTATATCATTGCAACACTTCCTTGAGCAACTGGGAAGCAATTGAGATTCCTTTGGTTTTTCCTGAGTCAAAGTAATTTGTTTGTCTTTCGTTTCTTGTTTTTGTTTTAAATCTCCATAGCCATGCCTAAGGCTATAGGAATGTTTTGTAAGGGCCCTGAGCTTTCAAGAAAGTCAATGAAAAATGAACTATTTTGTTAATTTCCTTGTGTTATTTCCTTTACTGCTTTTGCTTTCATTTTAAACGAAAAATGGCAATCTTAAAAAACCAAAACATTTTTTCTCTGTTATGTGCTGCATTTGTCTTTGTGTGTTTTAATAAAATAAGCCATTCCAACGTGCAGCGATGTCCTAAAACCCATTGAATCCTGTGACTTTGCATTCCCTCCAGACTTTGATTCACCAATATACCAAGCGGAAGATGAGGATGAAGATTTTGAAATCCCTGATGAACTAGTAAAATTGGCACACCATGAGCATGCAGAGCTTCAACCCTACAAAGAACAGGTAGAAGTCATTAATCTTGGCACCAAAGAAAACAAGAAAGAAGTCAAGATCGGGGCAGCTCTAGGGGCAGAAGTCAAGCAGCAACTACAAGAACTCTTGAAAGAATATGTGGATGTATTTGCTTGGTCCTACCAGGATATGCCGGGTCTAGACACTGACATAGTAGTTCACAAATTACCGCTTTGACCAGAATGCCCACCGGTTAAGCAAAAGCTCCGAAGAACAAGACCTGACATGGCTCTCAAAAATAGAGATGAGGTGAAAAAACAGATAGATGCAGGTTTCTTAGCAGTCTCCAAATACCCTGAGTGGGTAGCCAACATTGTTCCTGTGCCGAAGAAAGATGGGAAAGTTAGGATGTGCGTGGATTATCGAGATGTGAATAAAGCCAGTCCAAAAGATGACTTTCCACTACCACATATTGACACCTTGGTAGACAACACAACCCGTTTTAAAGTATTCTCTTTTATGGATGGTTTCTCCGGGTACAATCAAATCAAAATGGACCCAGATGATATGGAGAAGACTACATTCATCACTCCTTGGGGAACCTATTGTTACAAAGTTATGTCGTTTGGGTTGAAAAACGCAGGTGCTACGTATCAAAGGGCCATGGTAACTTTATTTCATGATATGATGCACAAGGAGATAGAAGTATATGTTGATGATATGATAGCCAAATCTCAAAGCGAGGAGGACCATTTGGAACATCTTTTGAAATTGTTTAAGAGACTCAGAAAATATCAGTTGAGACTGAATCCAACCAAGTGTACCTTTGGGGTAAGATCTGGGAAATTACTCGGTTTCATTGTTAGTCACCGAGGGATTGAAGTAGATCCAGACAAGGTCTGAGCCATTCAAGACATGCCAGCTCCATAAACAGAAAAGCAAGTCAGAGGTTTTCTTGGAAGACTGAACTACATATCCAGATTTATTTCCAATATGACTCCCACTTGCGAGCCCATCTTCAAACTATTACGCAAGGACCAGACAATTGTTTAGATTTTAGATTGTCAGCAAGCATTTGATAAGATCAAGGGTTACCTACAAGAGCCTCCGATCTTAATACCTCCGATTCCAGGAAGACCTCTCTTCATGTACTTAACAGTGCTTGAGAATTCAATGGGTTGTGTATTAGGCCAGCAGGACGAATCTAGGCGAAAAGAACATGCGATCTATTATTTGAGTAAGAAGTTTACTGATTGTGAAAGCCGATACTCGCTTCTGGAGAAAACTTGTTGTGCTTTGGCATGGGCTGCTAAACGTTTGAGGCAGTACATGATTTGTCATACCACTTTGTTGATTTCAAAAACGGATCCAATAAAATATATTTTTGAGAAGCCTGCTCAGACTGGAAGACTCGCCCGTTGGCATATGTTGTTATCCGAATATGACATCCAGTACATAGCTCAGAAATCTATCAAGGGTAGTGTTTTATCGGAATATCTTGCAGATCAACCAGTGGAAGATTATGAGCCTCTCAAATTTGATTTCCCAGATGAAGACATTATGTTAGTAAAAGATTGTGAAGAACCAAGTCTTGATGGAGGTCTACAGGAAGGTCTTTGGTGGAAGATGATGTTCGATGGTTCCTCCAACTACAGTGGGCATGGTGTAGGCGCCGTTTTAATGAATCCTGAAGGTGGTTACACTCCATTCACAGCCAGGTTGGATTTTGAATGCACAAACAATATCGCTGAATATGAAGCTTGCATTCTCCGCCTCGAGGCAACTATTGACCTCAAAATCAAACTTCTTGAAGTCAATGGGGATTCAGCTTTGGTTATTTATCAGATTACTGGAGAATGGGAAACTAGACATGAAAACTTGATTCCTTATAGAGCCTATATTGTCAAAATGATGGAGTATTTTGATGAAACCACTTTCAAGCATGTCCCGAGATATGAAAATCACATAGCCGATGCCCTAGCCATGCTAGCCTCGATGTGGAAAGTCAGGAATGTCAATGATGCCACTCTCATTAGAATTGAATGCAAGACTGAGCCCGTCTACTGTCAAATGATTTTGGAAGAAGCTGAGAGCGGAGGTGGGGCTAGGAGATGACGGTGACATTGAAGAAGAGCTAGTGTTTGACTGAAGTGAGGAAGATGAAGCTTCGTGGATCTTCAATTTGGTTAGTGGGCCTCATGGCCCAACCGTTTTATTCTGGATCATACTCCCGTTTCCCTCATTGCACCCCCTCTGTTGGACTGTTTTGTTGTTGATTGTGGGCTTAAAGCCCAACTGTTTGTTTTCTGGACTGCACTCCCTTATCCATTATACGCCCCCCTCTGGTTGTTGATTTTGATTTTGATTTGGGCTTCAAGCCTTAAGCCCAACCGGATTTTGGCCAATGCACCCTTGTTCTGGGTTGTACCCCCCTTTGCTTTATTTTTGTATTTTGTTTTGTAATATATTATGATAATATGTATTATATTTTTCTTTTAGATATTATGTATATATTTTATATAGAGTATATATTATATTTTTCTATACAAATTCCTTTTAATTTCTATTAGAACTTTTGTATTTTCTATTAGAAGTTTTTATTTCAATTTTAGAAGTTGGATTCTTCCTCCCATTTGTTATTAGACTTTTCATCTCATTTCCATTTCGTTTGGTCGATGACGAGACCTCCGTAAACCGTTATTAATCAAATTGTTGATGGATAATGTAGGATCTGAGACCACTTCTTTCTCTCTTCATTTCTCTTCTCCTTCTGATTTTATTCTATTTTGGTCCGTGTGACACGATTCAATTGGAGAATGATTCTCAATATCATTTCTCTATCTTGTCCTTGACACGGATATCAATACGCGACCTCTTAAAAGTTTGACTTCTCTTATAAGTCAAACTACGACGGTTTAGCGTCACATTGGTCCCGATTCAAAACATCATCCTTAAGGATCAAAGAAGAAGAGCTTGGAATAGAAGCTTGCACGCAAAGTCAAGGGTAAAAGGAACCACTCTGTTCGGTAACATTGTTTTTATTTCATCTCTCTAATCTCACTCTAATCTCTCTAATCTCTCTAATTTGTCGAGTGTTGTGAGTAAGCGTTAGATACGTGGGAAATGATGAGTAGGGGCCTCTTCTCACTCGTCTAGAGTGTTTAGCGTATGTCCTTTGGACAATATGCGACGCATTCGCTCCTACGTCTTAGGACTTAGCGTGTGCGTCCCGATCCAAACCTTTTCTCTCGCATTCTGGAGATTGAGACTCTTTTCTCTCGCATCTTGGCGATTGAGACTCCCTTTTCTCTTGCCCCTGTGCAATCGAGACCGTTTTTCCGTAGTTGGCCAAACTACGGCTGCTCTGATCTCTCATATCTGTTGAGAGTACGTAGTCATAGGATTGTGATAATCCTAGCGAGCACTTTTCCCTCTTTCCTATAGTTAGCCCGAACTACGTTTGCTCTGATTTCTCGTACCAGATGAGGATACGTAGGCACAAGACGGCGATGTCTTGGCGAGCAACTTTCCCCCACCTTTCACCCGTAGTTAGCCGAACTACGTTGACTCTAACTTTCCCATTGTACGAGGGAATACGTAGGCATAGAGCGGTGATGCTCTATCAAGTATTTTTTTCTTTTCTTTTGTCCCTGAGTCGTAGCTTAGATAGTAAACACCCTTTAGATAGACAACAAAGCGTTGATCCCGTCGAGTACGACGGACGTGAGGGGTGCTAACACCTTCCCCTTCCGTAACTGACTCCCGAACCCGAGATATGGTTGCGATGACCTGTCTTCTCCCGTTTTGGTTAGGTTTTCTCTGATCAATTCCTTTCCCTCTTTTGGGATAAATAACGAATGGTGGCGACTCTTCTGTCCTTGTCGGCCCCTCTTCGCAGTGATGCAACAATGAACAAAGAAGAAAAGGAAGTCAAACTGTGGCATCAAAAACTTGGACATCTTCATCTAAGAGGGATGAAAAAGATCATTTCCAAGGAAGCTGTGAGAGGAATTCTAAAGCTGACTATTAATGAAGGTAAGGGTTGTGGTGAATGTCAAGTAGGCAAGCAAACCAAGGCATCTCATCCAAGGGTTGGACACATGACTTCCTCCAGAGTTCTGGAACTATTGCACATGGACCTGATGGGACCAATGCAAGTAGAAAGTTTGGGTGGCAAAAGGTATGCATATGTAGTTGTTGATGATTACTTCAGATTCACCTGGATAAATTTCATCAAAAAAAAATATGATGTGTTTGAAGTCTTCAAATATCTTTGCATTAAACTTCAAAGAGAGAAGGAGTGTGGTGTTATCAAGATCAGAAGTGATCATGGAAAGGAGTTTGAAAACTCTAAATTTGCTAAATTCTGCACAACACAAGGTATCAGTCATGAATTCTCCTCCCCTATTACTCCTCAACAAAATGGAGTAGTAGAAAGGAAAAACAGGACTATTCAAAATCTTCCAGAGCCATGATTCATGCAAAGAAATTATCTATGCACTTTTGGGCTGAGGCAATGAATACAACATGTTATGTTCACAACAGAGTTACCTTGAAAAAGGGAACATCTTCCACTCTGTATGAATTATGGAAAGGAAGAAAACCAACTGTGAAATATTTCCATGTGTTTGGGAGCAGGTGCTACATCTTGACAGATCGTGAACAAAGGAGGAAAATGGATCCTAAAAGTGATGAAGGCATATTTCTGGGATACTCTACTAACAGCAGAGCCTACAGAGTATACAACTCAAGAACAAAAGTCCTGATGGAATCCATTAATGTTATTATTGATGATCAGCCTGAAGAAATCAATGTCATAGAGGATGTTGGAACATTGCTTGAGACACCAGCTGATGATTTAGTCAATTCTAAAGATGTTCAAGATGTAACTCTTGATTCTGATTCAGAAACTCTCAACAGAGAACCTTCTATCAGGATCCTTAAAGATCATCCCAAAGATCTTATCATTGGAGACCTCAACAGTGGTATAAGAACCAGAATTAGAGAAATCGTTTCAAATTCATGCTTTATATCCAAGATTGAGCCAAAAATGTGAAGGAGGCTTTAACTGATGAATATTGGATCAAAGCCATGCAAGATGAGTTGGAACAGTTTCAAAGGAATGAAGTGTGGGAATTGTTCCCAAGGCCTGAAGGAACAAACATCATTGGAACCAAGTGGATTTACAAGAACAAGTCTGATGAATAATGAGTTGTAACTAGAAACAAGGCTAGATTAGTGGCACAAGGTTATACTCAAGTTGAAGGAATTTATTTTGATGAAACTTTTGCACCAGTTGCAAGACTTGAGTCAATCAGGCTGTTGTTAGGAATTGCCTACATCCTGAAATTTAAACTATTCCAGATGGATGTAAAGAGTGCTTTTCTGAATGGATATCTGAATGAGGAAGTATATGTGGCACAACCAAAGGAATTTGAGGATCCTAACTTGACAGACCATGTATACAAGTTGAGGAAGGCACTGTATGGATTAAAGCAAGCTCCTAGAGCTTGGTATGAGAGACTGACTGAATTTCTTACCACCAATGGATACAGAAAAGGAGGGATAGACAAGACCCTTTTTGTAAAGGATGAAGGTGGAAAAATCATGATTGCACAAATCTATGTGGGTGACATAGTGTTTAGGAGGATGTCAGATAAATTGGTGAAATAATTTGTCAATCACATGCAATCTGAGTTTGAAATGAGCATGTGTGGTGAACTAACTTACTTCCTTGGACTGCAAGTCAAGCAAATGGAAGATTCTATATTTATCTCCCAAAGTAAATATACCAAAAACATAGTCAAAAAGTTTGGGATGGACAATGTTGGTCACAAAAGAACATCTGCACCCACTCATCTAAAGTTATCAAAAGATGAAAGTGGTACTAGTGTGGATCAAAGCCTGTATAGAAGCATGATTGGAAGCTTGTTGTATCTAACAGCCAGCAGACCTGATATCGCATTTGCAGTTGGTGTATGTGCCAGATATCAAGCAAATCCTAAGGTAAGTCACATAAATCAAGTCAAAAGGATTATCAAATATGTGAATGGAACTTGTGATTATGGTATACTTTACTCTCATGGGTGTGATCCTACATTATCTGAATATTATGATGCTGACTGGGCTGGAAGTGCTGATGATAGAAAGAGCACCTCTGGTGGATGCTTCTTCTTAGGGAACAACCTCATATCCTGGTTCAACAAAAAGCAAAATTGTGTCTCATTATTCACTGCTGAAGCTGAATACATAGCAGCTGGTAGTAGTTGTTCTCAGCTGGTCTAAATGAAGCAAATGTTAACTGAATACAATGTCACTTAGGATGTCATGACATTGTATTGTGACAATCTCAGTGCTATCAATATTTCCAAGAACCCAATCCAGCATAGCAGAACTAAGCACATAGATATAAGACATCACTTCATAAGAGACCTTGTGGAAGACAAAGTGATTTCCTTGGAACATGTGTCCACTGAACTACAGCTAGCTGACATCTTTACAGAGGCTCTAGATGCTGCTCAATTTGAGAATCTAAGAGGAAAATTGGGTATTTGCATGTATGAGGACTCATAGCAATTACTTGCACGTGAGAGTTTTAAAACTTCAATGCAGCCCATGACCTTGACCACAAAAACTCTCCATTCCACACAAACGTGCTATATCACTGCATATACAATTTTCTCTGCCTCCTCCACTCTACAGAATTCTTAGTTTGCACTCTGCAACAAGATGTTTTTCCATCGTGATGCCTTTTCATCCAAGACCCCTCCCAATTCCTCAAAAGGTGCCCCTCCCACTGCTGAAGAATCCAAGCGCAAGTATCCTCCTCCCACTGCTGAAGAACTTAGGCGAATTAGAAACAGGGAAGGCTCGGCTTATTTGGACAAATCCATTGGGGAAATTGTTGATGATATACTCAAGAAAGGACTGCCTTTTCGGGGCATCACCATTCCCCTGGCTCGCATGGATCCACCTCACAATTCTGATATGCTAGAGGACGACCCTAGTGACATCAATAAGGACATCTTATTGTCATATTCGGATGACCGTGATTCTAGTTCCTCTGAGGAAGATGAATAATGTGGGCTGATAGACGGCTGTGGGGCTCAGTCTGCTGGTTGTTGAGCTAATGACATGTGCTGCTGGTTTGAATAATTTTTTTTTTTTGGATTTATGTTAGACTTCTGTTTTTGTAACAGCAGGATAATTTGTGATGCTCTCCATGAGCAATTTTTGTTTGTAATGACCCCAAACATGTGTAATGTTACTCATTATGATTTATACTATGTTATTAGTTTGATCTTAATTTGTGGCTAAAAAGGGGGAGAGAGTGTTAGATAACAGTAGGTAGTGACAGCAGGTTAGAGAAGTGTATCTTTCACAGGTGGAAGACTTGGCCGAATTGCTGCTACAAGTGTGTTGCAGGTGTGTTACAGGGGCTGCTGCAAATATGCATGGTTGAAGATTTTGGTAATGTGCATGTGTGATAACAGCTGATGCTGTTAGTGATGTGTGTGTTCCTTGATGGAACCTAGTAGTAGGATAGCTGCTAGTTGTGTGTTTCTGCAGGGTGTTTGCAGAATGTATGTGGCTGTGCACCTCTTCGGGGGGAGTAGCATAGGATTTTGTGCTTCATAGGTGATTGTGCACTTCAGGATGTCATCCTGAATTTCATAACATCCAGAGCAGGCTCGATGAATTTGTGTGACTGCAGGTTGGCTGCAGGTTGTGTGTATTGATGTGTTGTACATCAATTGAGGGGGAGTAACCCAGAATGTTACTCAACATATTGTGACATCTGTAGTGTTAACTAACAGATGATTGTGTGTGAACAGGTTGATCCTGAGAGCTAACAATGTGAGTGTGTGTAGACAACACTGATAGTGTGTAGCTAGTAGCTTTCCTGCATGATATGTTAGACTTCTGCTGCTTATAATCTCTTATACTATAACAAAGTGTTTTAGCCAAAAATTTGCCAAATGGGGAGTTTGTAGATGCTCTTGATTGGCTGCATTTTATGGCAAAACATTGTTGTATGAATGAATGTCACAACTGATGTTATGACATACATGAAGAGCGTTATGCAGGGAGAGCTAAGAGTAAGTGAAGTTGAATGTCATGGCTGGATGTTATGACATCAAGCGTATGACATCAGGACGCGCAGGGTTTATTTTTCTGTTATTAGCTCAGGCTATACTTCAGGAAACAATCCAGGAAGCCTAATTATCTTAGGCGACATAACAGGCATTGCTGAGGATAACATAGAAGACTCCTGACCTAATGATAAGAGCGCAGCTTCATGAAGAGAGGTTTATCTTGGTTAAACCTAGTTTCTCCATCAAGGCCCAAAGTAAGTCTGCTGCTATAAATAGCAGAAGGATCACTCCAAATAATGGAGAGCTTCTAGAGAAAGACTGGAGAATGTGTCTTGTGAGTGAAGAGGTTGTTCTTCACGTGATTTGTGTGAGTGAAGAATTTTGGTTCTTCACGTGTGTCTTAGGATACTTGTATGTCAAGAAATTGTCAGTTGTATAATTGCATTGGTTTAGTGTGTATGAACTGTTGTGTTGATTGTGCCACTCAAAGCTTTTAAGCAAGAGGGCTGTGTCACTTGATCAAAGCTGTGAAGCAAGATCAAGGTGTGTGTTTGAAGTGTGTCTTCATATCTTAATTGTGAATTGGTTTATATCACTGAGGTGATTGAGGGGGAGTGAGTGGGAAACTCTGGTCTAGTAGTCTCTAGGTTGAAGTGTCATTGGGTAGGTCTTAAGTGAAGAGTGCAAATAGGTTGTTTGACTCTGAATTAATTCTACTGATAGTGAATTTCCTCCCTGGCTTGGTAGCCCCCAGATGTAGGTGTGGTTGACACTGAACTGGGTGAATAATTACTTGTGTTATTTACTGCTTTCCATTTACAGCTTATTATTAAGTGCAGTAGTCTGTGTTACATTGGATGTCATAACATCCGTGATAACATCCATTGTGTGCTTGCCATAATTTCAACATTATTTAACAATTGCAGAAGAATATGATGACAAGCCCTGATCTATGATATCAAGAGCTACCTGGAAAAGCAAGAATACCTAGAAGATGCTCTTAGCATAGATAAGAGAACTTTGAGAAGGTTAACATCAAACTTCTTCCTAAACGGGGATGTGTTGTACAAGCGGAATCATGACATGGTCTTTCTCATATGCGTGGATAGTCACGGAGCAGATCAAATCATGAAGGAGATACATGAAGGAACCTTTAGCACCCATGCAAGTGGACATGTGATGGAAAAGAAAATCCTAAGGGCAGGCCATTATTGGCTAACTATAGAGGCTGATTGTTATCATCATGCCCAAACATGTCATAAATGGAAAATATATGTTGACACGGTGCATGTGCCACCTACTCCTCTAAACGTCTTGACATCACCATGGCCTTTCTCTATGTGGGGATAAACATGATTGGGATGATTGAGCCAAAAGCTTCAAATGGACATCGTTTCCTACTGGTTACTATAGACTACTTCACCAAATGGATCGAAGATGTGTCTTACGCCAACGTTACCAAGCAAGTAGTTTCCCGCTTCTTGAAGAACAATATCATATGTAAATATGGGGTTCCTAATAGAATCATCACTAATGATTGGTCCAACCTCAATAACAAAATAATGAAGTAGTTATGTGCAAGTTTCAAAATTGAATACCATAACTTATCACCATACAGACCCAAGATGAATGAGGCCGTCGAAGCAGCTAACAAAAAAATCAAAAAGATCATTCAAAAAATGGTGGTCACATATAAGGATTGGCATGAAATTCTACCTTTTTCACTGCATGACTAACTCACTTCAGTACGCACCAATAGGGGCAACCCCTATTTATTGGTTTATGGCATGGAAGTGGTCCTTCCTATAGAAGTGGAATTCTCCTTGTTGAGAGTCTTAATGGAGGCTAAGTTAGATGAGGCGGTATGAGTTAAAACAATGTTTGATGAGCTCAACCTTATAGAGGAAGAGCAATTGAAATCATTATGCCATTCTCAACTCTATCAGAGGCCTCTTAAGAAAGATTTTGACAAGAAAGTGCACCCTCGGACATTCCAAGAAGGTGACTCGGTGCTCAATAGGATCATGTCAATGTACAACGAATCCAGGGGCAAGTGGACACCAAATTATGAAGGATCATTTGTTATACTAAGAGATTTCTCCAGAGGTGCTCTGATCCTTGCAACTACGGATGGTGAAAAATTACCACACCAGGTGAATACAGACTCAGTCAAAAGATATTTTGCCTAAAAGAGTGGAATACAAAAAGTCACTAAGTCAAAAACCTGAAAAAGGCGACTTAGGCAAAAATGGCTATTCTGGTGGATTGAAAACCCGAAAGGGCGGTCCAGGAAAAAATTAGGGATACAAGTAAAAATATAGGACCCACTGAGTTGAAAACTCGAAAGGGCGGCTCAGGAAAAAATGGGTGTCCTAGTGGATTGAAAACCCGAAAGGGCGATCCGGGCAAAAGTTACAGACATATTCCAAGACGAAGGTTGTAGTCTGTACATCCACTTGATTCTGATGAGCTACAGAAGAAAAGAATCAATCTAGTTGTCTTTCTACAAAGCAAGGTGTTGAGATCTTCGAAGTCATAGGGGCTGTAATAGCATTAAAACTCAGTGGAACCTCGACAATTTTCATTGCCATTATACTTTTTCTTGCACAAATGAACAACAATTACCTCTATAAGGAATTACATCTATATGTACACTTATCCATTCAAGGGTCAAATCAATGAAAAGATAAATTTCTCATCAAATTTGTGCCCAACTATTTTTTACTTTATCTGCTTGTTTGCAAAATGTCTTTATCTTTGATAAACTTTGTTTTGAAACTCTGGTCGATAACAAAAGCGTTTTAAAATTAACATCAAAGTCTAAAGAGAGATTGACAGTCCCCACTGATTCCTTCGTCGCATAAAAATATCAAATCATTTGCTAGTCGCCATGGATCTTTCAGCATAAGCAGCATAGTCCTATCAAGAATTTGCACATATACAACTCAACATTAGTGAGCCGCTTGAGATTATATCAAGGGAATTTCTATTCTCTTATTGCTCAGTCATTAAATTTTAGATGTCGAGAATTCAAATCCTTCAACCAAAAGTCCAATCTTTATTGACACCAGCATAAAAACTAAAAGTTTAATCTTTATTGGCACCAACATAAAACCTAAAGTCCAATATTTATTGGCACCAACATAATACCAAAAGTCCGATTTTTATTGGCACCATCATAAAACCAAAAGTGCAATCTATACTGGAAACCGCCAAAAAAACCAAAGTCCACCCTGTTGGCATCTTCAAAAACCAAAACTCCAATCCATATTGGTAACCAGAAAAAGACCAAAGTCTACCCCGTTGGCGTCAATATAAAACCTAAAGTCTAATTCATATTGACAACCATAAAAAGCAAAATTCAGCTCCGCTGGCATCATGAAACCAAATCCAATCCATATTGGTACCCAAAAGGATCTCACCCTCAAAAGGGAGACATGTCCCAAACTTACTCAATCCTTTTGCATGCTCACATGCATGACATGCATCAAGCATAACACTCTTTCCAAAACAAGAATGTCATTAAACACAATCATATCAATCATTAGCATACCTATGCATAACCTTTATGCTAAAATAAGAAGTTTCACCAAACAAACAATCATTTGCATTCCTACATGCATTAAAATCCCCAACAATTGCATCCTCGTGTGCATCTCCATGCATCATTCCATGCATGGAATTTCCACCCAAAGTGGAACATCATACCCAACATAGCATAATAGGATTCATGATCAATAAACAAGATCCTGATCAGTCTTTCCTTCAAGATCGACAGTATTCCTCTGAAAAGAGCTAGTACCCCTCAAGTGCTATTGGAATTTTTATTCCTCAAAGAGCCATTCTTCAACTTTATGGTTGATAATTATACCCTCATAAACTTCACTATTGTTGTTCCCCAAGCAGAGGTTATCCTAAAAAGTCTCTTATGAGTTTTTCCCCTGCAGAACTTTGCCAGTACATCTCCTCCACAAGGAGTCTTATCTGAACTATTTTTCCCAACAGATAAGCATTTGAGACACTGCTTCGCTGATTTGGAGAACATCATTTGTTGTTGACATACTGCTTTGTTAATTTGGTGAATCTCATTTGTTATTTGATATACTGCTCTAAGTATCCTCAAAGAGTCTTAGATGCGATTGAGGTACTGTTTCCTTGTTGGAATATCTCAATCAATAAGATAATACTTCGGTGATTTGGAGAATCTAATTTGTTGTTTGAGATACTTCTCTAGTATCCCCGGAGAGTCTTAGATGAGATTGAGGTATAATTCCCCTGTTGGAATATCTCGATTAATAAGTGTTGCAACTGCGAAAAAGTCCGGCGAAAACAAACAGAAGAGTCGCCACCGAACTTTATTTATCCCAAAGAGAGGGAAAGGAAACAATCAAAGAAAACCTAAAAGAACGGGAAAAGACAAGGTCATCGCAACCAAATCTTGGGTTCGGGAGTCGGTTACGCAAGGGGGATGTATGAGCACCCCTCACGTCCGTTGTACTCAACGAGATCCATGCTTGTTGTCTATAAAGGGGTGAGTTATCTAAAACCTACTGCTAAACTGGGGAAAAAGAAAAGAAAAGACTCGATAGGACATTGTCGCTACTGCGAAAATCGGCGCCGGCTGACAGAAGAGTCGCCACCGTGCGTTATTTATCCCAACGGAGGGAAAGGAAACGCTCGAAGTAAACCTCGCAAAAAACGGGGAAAAGGTATGGTCATCGCAACCAAAACCTGGGTTCGGGAGTCGGTTACGCAAGGGGAAGGTATTAGCACCCCTCACGTCCGTCGTACTTGACGGGATCCACGCTTGCTTGGGTTGTCTAAAGGATGCAAAACAATCTATCTACGGCTGCTAAATCTAAACGGAAGGGAAGTGACTCGATAGAGCGTCGCACTCTATGCCTACGTATTCTCAAGAGAGAAAGTCAGAGTCAACGTAGTTCGGGACTACGGGGAAATTGGCTCGCCAAGACCTCGCGTCTTGTGCCTACGTACTTCCACACTGCATGGAAGATCAGAGCCTTGCGTAGTTCGGGCTAACTACGGCTAAACAGGGTATTCTCACACAGCAGTGAGAAAATCAACTGGCTTCAAAGGTACGGGAACCTATGGGCAAAACTATGGCTTGATCTCAAATGCACTCGGGAAAGAGAGAAAAAAGGGTAACAATTAATCGTCAGCGGGAAAGTCTCGATCGCACAGCAGCGAGAGAACAAAAGGTTAATTGTTAGTGTGCTCGCTAGGATATCGCATCCTATGCCTACATATCCTCGTCTGTTACGAGGAATCAGAGCAGCTGTAGTTCGGCTACTTCGGGACCACAACTCAAATCTCGTTTTATTAACATTCTGAAAAATGATTACAATGATTGAATACTGAAAAATACATCTCCTAGGAAATACTATCCTATCTTATCCTGAAAAAATCGAATGGAAAATAGTCCCCTAACAAGTGGACTTCTAAAAATTATCCCTAAAAGGTGAAAAAGAATTTCTATGAAAAATGTATCCTAAAAGAAAAATATTTAAATCTACAATGAAGTATTTTTTCACTATTTTTTCCAAGTATTTCCCTTTTTTTCATATATTTTTCTCCTTTTTTTCATATATTTTTCTCCTTTTTTTCATATATTTTTCTCACTATTTTTTCTTTTTCTTTTATTCAATATCTTCTTTTTTATTCTTTTTCTCAAATATAATCTTTTTTCACTTTTCTTTTTCAACAATTCTTTTCTTTATTATTTCTTATTCAAAGAACTAAACAAAATAAAGAAAAGAAAACAAACAAAGGGGGAGGGTACAGCAGTTACATGGGGTATAGCAAGAAAAACATTGGGCCCAGCCCAGAAAAAAAAATCAAACAACAAAGAAACTGGGAGGGGGGTATGATCCAAATGCAGGTGTGGCTAGCAAACATCATGTTGGGCCTGGCCCATGCATACACTGCACACACGCAGCTCAGACGGGGAGGGGGTGAAGGAAGTAACGGGGGGTGTACGGACGAAAACCTTGGGCCTGAGGCCCAATCCAACACCAAGCCCTCTCTCTCTGAATCCTCAAACCCTAATTCTCCTCTTCCACTGTTCATGGCCATCCTCTGAGCTCTCTCTCTCTCGCCTCCCTCTCCTCTGCGTTGAAACCCTAACTCTCCTCTCCAACCTTCACAGCGCCGCCGTCCAACATCCTTCAACGCAACCTCATCATCACCGGTAAACACCAAACTTCCCTCAACAACCACCGCTCATGTCAACTCAAACTTCTCTCAAATTCTACCTATTCAACCTTCAATCTCTCACCATCTCTCCCTTCTTCGTTTGCTTCACCTCAAAACAGATTCAACACAAAACGGAAATAAGAATAGAGACGAAGATCTGTGGAAGAATGATACAATCTGATGACGCTTGGAGGATCGCACGCAAGATCGTTGATGAAGATCTTGTTGAGGACATTCTTAAGGAAGATTTTCTGGAAAACTCGAAACGAACCCTTGGAAGTTCTTGATTCCGAAAGTTGAGGGAGATCTATGAAGATTGCATGTTAGCGGATCTTGAACGATTTCAGAAATCAGAACAGTGTTGATTACTGATGATGAACGAAGATCTTGATGGTGATCGATGATGAAATTCTAGAACTGTTGGAGATTCTTGATGACCTTCGTTGAAGCTTCGTTCTGGAGATGATGAACTTGACGATGAAGGACATGGATTTTTTCTAAAGAACCTTGAAGATCCTGAGAGATCTTGATCTACGATGAAGACGCTTCTGGCGATTTCCAGGCGATATGATGAAGATTGTTCTTCTTGTTGATGACGTTAACCAGAAAGATGAAGGTTGAGAGTTGAATCTAGAGATGATGATGGTGGTTGGATCGGAGGTTGGGTGAGAGGAGGAAGATGTAGTTGATCGGAGGAGAGGAAGTTATGGAGAAGATGGTCGGTTGAGATGGAGGTTACTGGGAATGCACGGTGGAGATACGATCGGAGAAGATGGATAAGGATCGGATTCTGGAGAATGGATGAATTTCTGGGTTGAGTTGGAGGTTTTCCGGTGATGCACGGTGGTCGCCGGCCATGCATGCCGGCCGGTGAGGTTTCCCGGTGAGGACCGGTGGTGCGCTGTGGTGGAGGCACGTGGCGCTGGTAGTGGAGGCAGACGGTGCATGCGCGCCACGTGTGCATGGCGTGGCAGTGAGAGAGGCGAAGCTGAGAGTGATGTGTGGCGTGTGATGGTGATGAAACGTGGGTCCTCCCTCAGCTTACACGTGGCTCTGCTTGAATATATATCCTGAGATTCTCTGTATTCTTCTAGAAGCTGCTGGAAAATTCTGGACTAATGGACAATTCTGGACCTGCGAATGGGCTTTGGAATTCCTTTACTGAACTGGGCAAAAAGGGAACTCTGGGCCTGCGAATTGAAATGGGGCCCAATACGAAATTCATCACAAAAACTCAGAAAAAAACTGAATTAAGACCAAGATTAAAAACCTAATTAACTAAACTAAACTCAATTAATTTCTATTAATTAACAAACTCTAACAAATCCACTAATCTAAAACTCTAATAAAACCTATATTAAAATTTTTATGAAATTCCTAATAACATCTAATAAAAACTATTAAAAGAAAAAATCTATTTATCTCTATATTAAAAAAGCTATTAAATTCTATACTATTTAAAAGAAAATTATTATATTCTATAAATCCAAAACAAAAATCTATAATATTTCTATATCTAAAAAAACTATATGCTTCTATCAAAACCATTTAATATCTAATATATTCTAAAAACTATTAAAATTATTAAAACCTATTAATATTCTATATCAAAAATTCAATTAATATTCTAAAAGAAAAATCTATTAATATTCTATATTAATCTAAAAAAAAATCTATTTAAAAAGAATTAAAAACTATTAAAAATCTTATTAATATTCTAAAAATGCTAAAAAATGATTTAAATCTATTAAAAATCTAAAAATGGATTAAAACTATTAAAACTATTTTTAAAAACTATTAATATCCTATTAAATCCTAAAATGATTAAAATCTATCTAAAAAGAATTAAAACTATTAAAAATCCTATTAATATTCTAAAAATGATTTAAACCTATTTAAAAAAAACCATTAATATTCTAAAAATGAAAAATGCTATTTATTTCTATAAAATTCTATATTATCCTAAAATGATTAAAAATCTATTTAAACCCTAAAATGGCCAATAAAATCCAGAAAAATCACAATAATTCCCAGAGGAACAAAATAAGCACCGAACGACACATAACACCGTGAGAGCGCACCAAAATAGCCGGTAAAAATAAACGGGCACCGAAATATCCCAAAATACGATTCTACCTATCTAAACTGATTAAAAACACCTGAGACGCGAGACGAGAGCTGTGATCCTGATAAAATCAAAACAAATGAAAAATGCGTTGTATGCGATATGCAGATGCGAATGCGGTTATGTGTCGAAACATCGAGCCAGATACGAGACCCGGTTGGTCAAATTTTGGGGTGCAACAGACATCGCTGCCCTATGCCTAAGTATTCCCTAGTGTAATGGAAAAGTAAGAGTCAACGTAGTTCAAGAAACTGCGGGTGATGGGGGAAAGGTTGCTTGCCAAGACATCGCCGTCTTGTGCCTACGTATCCTCATCTGGTATGAGAAATCAGAGCAAACATAGATCGGGCTACGAAACCACAGGTTGGTTCAGTGTTTTTTATTAGCGACGATAAGTTCCCATTCCAGCAGTTAGGGACGATGTCTGTTTGTGGTAGAACGAAAAAGTAACGTACTCTTTCTGAAAATGATTTTAAGAACAATCCCGAAGGATAAAAAGGTTTGAATTTGGTTTAAGAGTTTTAGTAAAGTGAATTGAGTTAGTTTGAGACTCACGTTGCACTAAAGACTATGACATAGGAGCGAATGCGTCACATATCACCCAAAGGACATACACTAAACACTCTAGACAAGTGAGGAGAAACCCCCCCCCCCCCCCCTCTCATCATTTTCCATGTACTTAAAGCTCGTAGCGTACAATGTTTGTCATTCTTTATTAAGTGTCTTAGAGAAGTTTAAGATGAGAAGAGACAAGAGAACACTAAAGGGAAACTAAAAACCCTAATATTATCATACAAAATGGTCATAAGGTTAGGATGAAAGGGAAATCTACCTAATGTTATTGTTGCGGTGAAAATTGGATATCAAGCTATTAAATCAACTTGAACCTTATTTCTTTTACAACCGTACTTTATTTTATCCAAAGGAAAGGTCTAAAGAAAGAAAAACCGTTTTCGCGATGTAACGACAACGCTTTAAGAGATTCGGGGATCGGGGGTTGGTTATACCTAGGGAAGGTGTTAGCACCCTAAATATCTGTAGTACTCTACAGGAACCTTTTGTTTGATTGTTTGCTAAGTTCGTGAAAATGTACTGTGGATTGGGAAGAGATATGAGTTGAAACCTAAATTTATATACACTAAGTTTGCTCGCAAAGACATCGCATCTTCTGCCTACGTATCCTAACTAGTGTCGCTACCGCGAAAATAAGGTGCCGGCAAAACAGAAGAGTCGCCACCTTTCGTTATTTATCCCTCAGAGCGGGAAAGGAAACGATCGGAAAAACCTGACGAAAAGGTATAAGACAAGGTCATCGCAACTGTTGTCTGGGTTCGGGAGTCGGTTACGCAAGGGGAAGGTATTAGCACCCCTCACGTCCATCGTACTCGATGGGATCCACGCTTGTTGTGTTTATCTGACGGGTTGATTTAAACTATCTACCTATCAAGGCCGGTATAAAAAGAAAAGAAAATGACTCGGCAAAGCATCGCACTTTATGCCTACGTATTCTCATCAGAGAATGAGAAATCAGAGTCAACGTAGTTCAGGATAATACGGATTACGGGATTTAGATTCATCTGTTTTATCGAGTAGGGTTAACAAACAGTTCCAGCAGTTTGGCGTACGCAGCTCGACCTTTGGAGACTCAGGCGTTACCGTTTGCGGTAGAACTAGGAGTTAACGACACTCTTTTCTTCAGAAAAGCTTCCTTTGACTTACGGGCCCACGAGGCAAAAAGGTTTGAAGTTTGTTTTCTGTCTTTTACGGAAGAACTTTTTTTTTATGGATGTTTGCAACCGATATCGCACTAGAGACTATGACCTGAGAGTGAATGCGTCGCATGTCACCCAAAGGGTGCCATACTAAACATCCAAGCTGTCGAAAAGAAACTCTCCGACAACCCTTTCTCAGATAGCTTAAGGCTCGTAACGTACGACGTCAGTTAACCCTTATTACTGTATTTTAATTTGTTTTGAGATGAGAAGAGAGAACGAACAGGTTCAACTAAGGGGAGACTATCAAGTCCTAATGTTGTCATGCCAAGGATTCATCCTATACTTGAAGTTTGAAACAGGGAACTCCTAGAAGTTATCATGCATAGGTTTCAACCTAAAGTTCTAATCATCACTTCCTTGTCAAAGAAAGTGAGATTCCTAGGGGATCATGTCAATGATAAACATAAACAGATAAAGCATCAGCTTAAACAGTAAACAGATATACAGTAAAATGCATGCAATGCAAGTGAGGGAGGAAATGTGTGTGGGGCATCAGCCTCCACAAGCTCATCTCAACCTCAAGCCAAATATGAATAACCGTAATCATACAGAAGAAATAACATGCTATCAAGCAAAATAATGAGCAACTGTAATCATACAGAAGAAGTAAAATGCCATCAAGCAAACTCAAACCACCTAGGCAAGGGAGCAGGGCTCTACCGAATACCCGCAAGCAAAGCCATACAGTAAAGATACAAGCAGAGGGAGACACTCAACCTCTAATGCAATCATGCTCCTAGATTAAATCAGTCTAGATATGGACTTATTCTAATGCATCAAGCAAATCAAACAAGTCACATCAATATAGTTGCACAGCAAGCAAACAGACAAGAAAGAAAGCAGATCAACAGCTTCTACAGCTTCACAGCAAAGCAATCTCCTGACAGCAGTTCAGTCCTCAGTCCTCAACTGCTCCTCAAGTCTATCATCTTCAATAGCATGTATCAACTTGCTTCTCTGAGCTTCCAACACATCCACATAAGTATCAACCTATCCCTCTCCTTCAACTTCAAGCTTTAGCACTTCAGTAAGCTCCACCTTCAGGCCTCAATCCATTAAACCCACAAGCATCAGCTTGCTTCTTCCTCAAGCTTCAGCTTCTTCATTCAACTTCCATTTAATCTTCTTCACACAAGTGTCAACCTGTTCTTCACCTTCTTCATGCTTCAGCTCTTTCTTCTTCACAAGTATCAACTTGCTCCTCCTGATCTTCAAGCTTCAGCTTCAATGGCAGTCTTCAAACAAAGAAGCAGCAACTCCTAGCATCTTCAAGGCTTCTAACAAGGAATTCCATCCTTTAGCAAGGGAGAAAGATTCATCTAACAATAGAAAAGTTTGGATGATTGGTAGCAGAGTGAAGACCAAAGGTCACCACTAAGCATCCTATCAACAGAGAAAGGGACCCTCAAAGGTTCTACCAACTGGTAAAGAGCCACACATCCTACCAAAGGAGGGATGAGGCCTTCACAGGGGACCTTGCATCATAGGGAAGAATGGAAGTGATCAACATCTTCCATGTTTATGAAGGAAGAGAATCTATCTAGAAGCTCTGCCTACAAACCCTAATCTTAACACCTAATCAACACTACACCAAAAGAAGGGAAGATCTTCACATCCAAACTTCTTCAAGAACTCCATTGCATCTTCAACTTGATTTCATCATCCACCAAGGATAAAAACAACACAAGCTTACTCTAAGGGAACCTAAGGGGTTAATCTAGTCAAATTAGTGCATTAGAATCATCTAAAGTTAGCACCTAAACTAAAATTTAAAAAAAATAGTAAACTACATTGTAAATTCCTACAAAAATTCCTAAGGGACCCTAATTCAATCATGAATCTACCATACAAAATTCAGAGGTTGAATCATCCACCAAGTTCTAGATATAAAACCTAAATCATAAGGTATTAACCATAAACCCTAAAAAATGGATCTCCTAAAGTTTCAACTTAAAAACACTACCTAATTTCATCACAAAAATGTTAGAAAAATCTAGGGGAAACATGCATATCTATGCTAGCTACACACAAAAACTCAAGGCAAGAATCATCATCAAATGATCAAACCAAATTCAACAACACAAAGTATCAACCATGATTATTTTAACATCAATTAAAATTCAAAAAATGCAAATAAAATCAAAAATGCATGAAATGTTAATATTTTTTATCTAAAAAAAACTAGATTCAATCATGAATCAATGGAAAAAAGAATGGAATTATTTGAGTTAGTTTCCAATTTTTTATGGATTATTTACTAAACCATGTAAAATGAAGAAAATAAAATGGAAAATATGGAAATTGGTGAAACCTACGTGGTAAATAGAAAATATTTCCAGTTTAATTCAATGCTGGGCCAAAAAGGGGGGTGTTGGTATCAACCAGTCCAAAGCCCAGGCGCCAATTCTCAGCTCAAAAATTAAAAGAAAAAGTTACACAAGAAGACTCGAACCCATGCGCCTTTGGTCCATGCAGCGAAATGAAAAGGATGGGATTCTCACTAATGCCAAACGACCGTGTTTTAGGGGGGGGGACGTGACGCATTGAAGGCACTCGGATTGATTGACTAAGTCTTGTTTTCATCACGAACGAGTGGTCCAGATTGTGTCTTCTACCTTTCAAATGTGCAAGAGGAGGGAAAATTGCAGAATCCGGTGAAGGCGGCCGGAGTTCCGCCGGAAAACCTCACGACACCCTAACTATCTCTATACTCCACCATTGGCCACAATTTCTTGATGAAAGTTGACCAGAATTTCCTCAGGAATTCAATCATGCCACTAGTTTATTCTAAAAACGCAAGAATCCAAGAATAGCAATCTCAACCGAAAATGGTATAAACCCTAGATCGTCTCTAATCATCAAATTAAATAACCAGAATCCATCTACATCCTAAGGGGAACTTAACCACATGCTTCTAATGGATTAAAAGTGCATAATCAGAGAGATATTTCAAGAAATTAGAACCAACCTTGAAGCTTGAATTGCAATGGTTATGCGCCTCAATTCTCTTCCAAACTCTGCAGAATCCTTCAAGGAGTAATGGTGGACGATTCTTGATGCTTAATTCTGGTTGAAACTTCCTGATTCTCCAAAACGATTTTCCAACTTTCAAGCTTTTCCTTCACTTCACTCCAATGGCTTCTCAACAGAATTCTGCACTAGAACCTTCCAATCATGATCCAAATCCTATTTATAATGTATTCAGATGGATATGAAGCCCAAACTAGGCCCAATTATGGATTTTGGATCTTCACCTTTCCTTCCAAATTTCAACATGGATGTGTGACTTAAAGCCTTACTCATGCTCTACTAAGCTTCCAAACCATTCACTTAATCATTAAGGAGTGTCATGAAATGGTTTTCTTCCCTTGGTTTCAACATATGGAATGTGTATGATATGTTTCTTACTTGTGAAGTAACCATCCAAATGACTATGTTATGGACCTCAAATCAAAAATGTGGCAATGCCAATCTTTCTAAAACATCAATTCCATGCAAAATGACCACAAATTTGACTTGGAAACATGTTAATCTCATTTATTTTGAATTTTCTCATTTTAATTCATTAAAATGGCTTTTATGAGAAGTTTCTTCAACCAATGCTTGATATAATCCATATCAATGGACACTTGATGTTTAGACAAGCTAAAAACATCATTTTGAACACCTTTCATGTTGAACCAAAATGCATTTGAGACCTCTAAGTTGGGGAAAATGGCCTATGATCACAAATGACCTATAATCACCAAATGTCCAAAATACCCTTGACTTGTCAAAGCTATAAGTTGAGTTCTACAAATCCTATCAAGGACTTATAGTACTCTCTAGAAAGCTAAGAGGATAAGGAACAACATTCATGTTGACCAAAAGTTCATAGGAATCATCCTTCTAGGGCAAAAGTGTCATGCAAGTTGGGTAACTTTCAAGCTCCAAATTCACATGCCTCAGATGACCTGTAACTTGTCTGGCTCATAACTTGAGTTCTATAAACCCTATCAAGGACTTCTAGTACTCCAATCAAAGATAAGATCATGCCCTACAACAATCATGTTTGGGGCAAGATGAGATGACAATCACATCTTGAGCTAAATTGCCTTGAAGTCAAAGGTCAAACTAGGGGATTTTACACTGTCAAGCCTTAGAAACCCTAGCTTGAAACTTCTCAAACTCTTCAATCATGATGAGTTAACCTTGAAATCATCCTTATAACATCTCAATGTATCAATCCATGATCACATGGCTCTTGGATTAGGTCTCAACCTTGTTCAAATCCTCAGTTGACTTAGGGTTGACCCAGTCAAACCCTAATGGCACCAATCATGGCTGAGTCTTCTTAATCTTGCACCATGACCTGTCTAGGCCTCAAAAAATGAACTTCAACATTTCTCATGAGCTCTCTCAAGACCTCAAGTCCATCCTTATGGCCTCAGAATCATCTGGTGGCTTTCCACAACTCTCAAGTTAGGAGACCTACACACTTGGCTTCAACCACTCTCTCTGAGGATCTTTTAACCTCTCTGACAAGGATATCAACCCTTGAAAACTTGAATAACCTTCTTAGCTAGCTTCACAGTCTTGTGTAGCTCTTAATTGGTAATCATACCTCTTGATCTCCTACATACATGTCAATGAAATGCAAATGATAATGCTAATGTGAATGAAATGAAACATAAGGTAGGTAAAAAAGTGTTGGGCAAATTTTGGGGTGCAACAACTAGGATAGAATTAGAGCAATCGTAGTTCACCTTACAAGGGAAAAAGAACACTTGATGATGATCAAGGTTCAAAGGGGGAAACAAACATGACAATGTTTGTATGGAGTTTTACAAAACTACCTAATCTAAGTTGTAATATTCAAAAGGGGAAGTAAGAAATCATGACAATGATTCTTGCACAGAGTTGACGAACTCTTTCCTAGGGTTCTAGTTGAAGAACACTCCTAGTACAGGTGGGTTTCTTAGACTCAAAGAAAAGTCTAATGGTTTCTAATCTAGGGTTAAAGTGACTTAACAAAGTCAAGGGAGGGTGAATGAATTATCCATGACATGAGGGTCAAACCGACAGACTTTCCTTTGGAAGTACAAAGGGGAGGCAACTGGATGAAAGCTAACAAGCTTCATCACTTGGGGAAAGAAAAATGAAAGGGGAAAGGTAACAACATAATAAAACATTTTCATGGTAACAACCAATTAAACAAACATGTGAGATGATAAGGATGGAAGCATATTGATAATAATCAACACAGATGAAAATAACGAGAACTGTAACGACAGATCACATTCAAATACAGTCAACAGGTGGGACGAAATAAACATAGTTATAACTCAAAATGAAAATCCTATCATGTTAACTAACATGTATGGACATGAGTACAAACAAATTTCACAAACAAATCTAAGCGGAACCACATAAAAATTCATCTGCAAATGCGTAAACGGACGCGAAACGCACTTAACTTGCACACAGTCAAAAGAGGTGAAAAACTTGTCAAACACGAAAATAAAAAATGTGATATGAAATTACACATTAAGAGGAACACAATGAAAAAAGAACGGGTGAAAAACGATAAAAAATGAGAGAGATACAATTTTTTGATGTTTGAATGAAAAAATGGAAAAAATGCCAAAAGAGTTGCCCTCCTCAGGGGTCGAACTCAGGATCATGGCTTGAAAGGCGCATTTTGGCAAGTGTGCTTACCACTGGGGTGGCTATACATACATTTATTGATGCCACCCCTTTAATTAATAAGGGATGCTTTGAAAAGCAGGCTGGGCAAAAACAAAGGCAATTTTCATGATTGGCATTTTGGGCGTAACTCTCTCAATTCTTAACCTTTTTTGACAAAATTTATATGTAAATTGGGTAGAATCAAACAAGGAACAAGATGGTTCTCTTAGATTTTCAAAATTCTTCCTCTACTGAAAAACCCGATAGCATGTTCATTTTGGTGCTTGAAATCCATTTTCAAATGGTGCTCATGTTACAGCTAGCTCCAAACCAAAACAATTGTGCACACACCACATATGAATGATAATGAATGAATCTAGATTAAACTTGTGGCTGAAACTAGACTGTAGTGAAGAATCATATGTGAAGTGTAAAAAGTAACATGAATGTCATGCATGAATTGAGGCAGTTCATTTTCAGAGCAGGTATAGATCATAACAAACATTTATACACATGGATTACAAGTGAGTGATGGATAATGAGCAAAAATTAGAGGTCTGCACTGGCCATTGTGGGATGTGGTGTTCAAAATGCATATTGTATGTGTGTGAAGAGGCATGAAAAAGTGCAAACCATTTTACAGTAGGTTTTTTATCAAGCAAATCATACATACATCTCATATGAATGATAATGAAGGAGTATGAACATAGTTTAAAACCAAAAGGGATCTGTTAAGAAAAATGGCATTTGAGTTGCATTTTGAACAAGTAGTATGCATTTTGAGAGAGATATCATGGTACAACCAGTTTTAAATTCAAATGATCATGCACACATGCTATATGAATGTCACTGAATGAATCTACAACCTAGATGGAGCTCAAAACAAAATGCTATAAAAAGTGACATGTCAAGTTGCAAGATAGTGAACAAAAATGCATGAAGATAAGCAGCTGCAGTTCTAGTCATTTTCTGATCAATTCAGTTATGCACACAACACATATTCGTGACATGGAATGAGTTCAGGCCATAGTTTTGATTCAATATTGTCTGGCATGAAAAGTGAGATGCAAGTTGCAAAGGTGGTATTTTCATGGCATAAATGTATCAAATCAGAGATGCATCAAGTTTTAGTTCAATTAAAACATACTAACATGATTCAAATGTGCACACAAATGAATTCAAAACATGACTTTGATGCAGAGCAAACAGTTGTGAAAATTGGCAGATCAAGTGGAGACTTGTGTTGTATAAGATGTATGATCATGCACAAATTCAATTCCTGACAGTTTACAGTTATTTCACTCACACATACACATTGCCTATGAGACATAGGATAAGGCTGGACACAATTTACAACCTAAAACTAGCTGCTGTGAAAAGTAGTGCTTCATGTGCCATTGTTATGTGAAAATGCAGCAGAAGGCAAAGTTCAGTCAAGGAAGAGTTCCAAGTTGTTGCTACCATACATACACATTACATTTATGATATATGAGAAATTAAAACATGGATTAGGATCAGAAACAGACTGTCATCAAGAATGATAACACAGTTGCAGAAAAATGGCATTTGGAGGCATGAGCATATTCATCTTTAGTTCTAAGTCCTTATGGATCAAAACAAGCATTTACACATCTCCTATACATGATTTTAAGTGACTGCCAATAAACAATATGACTTAAAATAATCCACTTCAGAAATGGCATGCTGGCTGTAACTTTGGTTTCTTCAATACCTCAAAAAGGTTCAATTCATGATTTAAAGCATACTTGCATCAAAAGATTATACACACACATCAATTACTCATAAACCAAGATGTCTAAGCAGGGGAGTGAGTCTCTAAACAGGTTGGTATAGAACAGGGCATATAGTATGCAGTTTTGTTTTTGTTGTTTTTTTTTATGAGGCACACAATGTCCAAAGATAGCTTGAGGCAGGTTCAGTTGAAAAGAAGCATGTACACATATCATATGTGCCCTATAGGATGATTCTAGACACAAACATATGCATATTCAGACCTATAATCCTAGTTAGCATGTCTATAGCATAAAAATGCAAAATGAGGCTTTTGGTGATCAAGAATGTAAACCAGACATGAATAGCTTCAAACAACCCTACATACTCAACATGCTTATGACTTTAAAAAAGTTTCAAATCACTCCAACTGTTGTCTTCATGTTATGACAGAATTCACATGAATCACACAAATGACATGCTTTTTTACAATATGCTCAAAATGCCAAAATGTGGAATTATGGTGCAAGAGGCAATATTTAGGAGCTACATACCTCTATTAGACTTTGTTGAACAAGCTAGAATAGTCAAGAAACCCAGAGAACTTCAATCTTCTTCCTTGCCTTGAATCCTTTCTTCACTTTTAAGCAAAATGCAACTAAGATGCCAAATGAAGAAATGTGACCCTCCAATAATTTCTAGCACTTTGAACAGTTGAGAAACATCATATGAGAGGTGTTAGGATGATTGAAATGCCAAGAAAATATATGGAACAAGATATGGCAAGTTTTGTAGCTTTTGGTCAAAGTAGTGTGGTGTGAGAGTTGACTTTTTGATTGGGGAAGTTTTTAGGTGGTTTAATGGTTTAGACACCTTCTATACCATATTTTTAGAGTGTGTGGATGGTTGTTGGAGTGTTGGAAGGTATGGAAATGATTTTGGCAGCCCTTGTGCCAAGACAGATTTTTGAGATTTTAGTGAAAAGTGAGATTTGGTGATTTTGTGATTTTGAGTGCAAGAGCAAGGGCAGAGGTTTTTTATGGTTTTTAGAATGTTGTTGATGATGGAAATGAAGTGAGGAAGGCCTCCTTTTATAGGCAAGTGAGAGTGAGGGGCTGGTTTGAAGCTTTCTTCATTTTGAAGAAAGGTTTTGGATATTTTGGAGAAAACCTCCCTAGGAGGGTTTTCTTGGCTGATAATCCAAGCTCATTAGTCAATAAAATTGATGGGTTTCTGAGGCTAATTTCAGGCTAAGAGCATAGACTTGTGGCTGGTTCAGAAATTGGCTTTACACCTCATGCTTCACTTTTCACTTTTTGATGCAAGTTGCACATCCACTTGCAAGGCAATGTGTGAAGCTTGCTTCTTTGATTTTTTCTGCATAACTCCTTGGTTTTTTCATGCTAAAAACATTCTACATATCAGATACAACAAGTTTCATAAGCTGAGATTGGCCAACTTTGATGAAAGAATGCATTTTGAAACTTGGACAATGTGGGACTAAAGTGAAAAACCACCAACTTGCCATGACCATAACTTTCAGCTCACAAATCATTTTGAGATGTGCTAGTACTTTTTAGAAAGCCCTCACATAGCTCTAAAACATTCATGCTTTCATGAGTTTCAATTTCCCAAAGGAACTTGGCCAAAAAGCCCTCCAAAGTTGTTAAAAAATGAGCTTAAAAATGAAATTTTCCTAAGTCTTTTTCCTCTCTTAAAATGAATTTGATCATAACTCAAAATCTATGCATTTTCTGATCATGGACCACTTAGGGACTTTTGTAGGACTTGTCAAGAGCTTCCAAATGAGCTTTGAACCAACTCAATTGGATGTGTGGTTAAGGAGTTATGGTTTAGCCCTTTTCAAAACCTTAATTTCCCGATTTTTCGATTACTCCTTCATCCTTGATCCAATGGTCATGAAAACTGATATGCAAGTCCCATATGACATAAGGAACAAATTTGTTCCACAACTTGAAGTCCAATTCATAAAATTTGGAGAGTTGACTTTTTGGTCAACCGTACGACCGATCGGTGATTACCCAGTCGCCTGTGGATATTCTGGGCCTCTTGAGACCTTGAAACTACTTGGATGAACTTTATTAGGCTATATGAACTTCATGAATCACAATCCCACCATTTAAACATCTTCCAACATCAAAGTCAAACTACAGTTGACTTTTACTAGTCCAAAACCCTAATCGGGTGCTCTGAAATGCACTGCTCTGAATTCCGGGGTAACAACCTCACATTGGCTTCTCAATTGACATTACATAATACCCTTGACCTTGTTTCCTATCTGAATGAGCCCAAAACATTGACTAATCACAAACCCTGAAGTTCCGACTTTGACTGTACGAAACCCTGATTCATCTGCAATTTGACAGAGACAGACTTACACTGGGTTAAGGTTAGAAAATTCATGAGTATGCTCCTAAAATGATAATGAGAATCTAAGGGGTCAAAATTTGGGGTGCAACAGTTGCCCCTGTTTAAATATCTTCACTAGATGGAACTGAGAGATGACAATCCTCGTAGAATCGCAGTGAAAGGTATTTAAATATAGAAAACCGAAAATTTTGTCCCTTAGATCCGATGATATGCAAAAGGACAGCCCATAATATGTCATGAATTCTAAATGATGCTTGGATGCAGGACATATACAGAAGACAGAAAAACGAAACAACGAGTAACTACTCATGGGGACCTGGCATTGTGGATCCGACACTGGGGAATACCGAGGCATAACAATCAATAGTTCAAACATGACTAGTGATAACGGAGAGAAAAAAATGAGGGTGCTCAAAGTCTAATGAAGATGACAATCTTACTGGGAGAAGCAAACACTTCACCGGGGAACAAGGTAGCTTTCTACCTGGTACACGAGCGACTTTTTATTGGGGGAATTAAAACTCGAACCTCACTGGGGATGATCAGATGAGGAAATTCCTATAGTGAAGAGTTCAAACGGGATCTTCAGGAATGGACAAGAAACAAAGACAAAACATGATGGGAAATACTAGTGACGACTAGATCTCCGAGACTTGCCTGGGGGAAAGGTTTCACTGGGGATAATGATGTCACCCAGTTTTAACAGATGGCTCAGGCAGTGCTAGTAACTACTAGACTTCCTGGAGGTAATGGTAATGACCAACCTGAGATAATCAATAAAATGAAATTCTAAATCCAATTGGTAATGCAGGGCTTCGACTGGGGAAATTGGTGACGACCAAATTTCAAGTAATGCCAGTAACTACTGGACTTAAAGGAGATTGGTAACGACCAAGTCAGGGTACCAATGACGATTGGATTTCAAGCAATGCCAGTTACGACTGGACTTTGGGAGAAAACATGGTGACGACCTAACTCAGGATATACCAACGCATGTGGTTACGATAATGCTAGCAAGCTACTAGGCTTTAGCTGGGGAGGTTGGTAACGACCAAACCAGAAAATACCAATAACGATTGGATTCCATGTGATGCCAGTTACAACTGGACTTCATGGGGAAGGTTGGTAACGACCAACAAGATACCAATGACAATTGGGTTTCAAACATCTTCCAGTTACGACTGGGGAATTTAACGGAAATCAATTAGTAACGACTAGATTTCACAGGGGATTTGCTAGTGACGACTAGACTTCAGAGGGAAAGGTTGGTAACAACCGAACCAAAAGGTAATAACAAGTGAAGTTAAGACAACTTCAGTTAAGACTGAACTTCAAAGGAACATATGGTGACGACCAAAAGAATACCAATGACGATTGGATTTCAAACACTACCAGTTACGATTGGACTTTAAAGGAAAAAAGGTGGTGACGGCCGAAACAAGGATACCGACGAGTGGAATTTAAGACAATGCCAGTTACAACTGGTCCTTAAACAGAAGCTCACTAGCAGTGACTATACACTCACGGGGGATCAAAAGATAGCACTCTGAACTCGAGAGATCGAATGAATCACACTGAACCCTAGCTGAAAAGTGTATGCAGTCTTTGACAAATAGATCCACTCTCAATAGGGGAACAGAACTTTTAAACAAGTTATTCAGAGATGACAAAGTAAATTCAAAACACAATGCTCAGAAATCTTCTACTGGGGGACCATTCCTTATATCATCATAAGAGGTTCCTTGAGAAAACAGTCTTCCATGTTTGACACCTACACATGACCAAAGGAGAATTGGCAGTTCGACCTGTTTACATTTCAATGGGGAATGTAATCGGATTGCATATCAAAGCTTTCGCTACCCTGAGGTTTCGAGGAAGTATGATTTTCCTCGACTTTCCATGAGATGGAGTTTTTACGTTTGTCAATCTTTTCAAGTTTTATTCAAATAATTTGACCCTAATGCTTTCAAAAACTATCGTTTGATCGACGAACAATATTTTGCATAGCAAGAAAATAAAGGAAATGATGATTTGGCAAAGGAAAGAATGGCTCAAAACTGATTTTATTCAAGAATGAAATCTTGCAAATGACAAAATTCCATAGAAATTTTTACAAGTGAAAAAAATGGCAACGTGGATAAGGTTACATTGAATCCCATGACCATCCATTCCTAAAGACTAAAATCCCCCAAATCCTTGCTTCTGACGAGAGCAGTTGGAAGTGGATCTCCTGTACAATCTTCCGTAATGGTGACAACCTTTTGAAGCAGTGACCACTCTTCTGATGCAGTGAAACGCCTTTGTCCCTAACTTTTGCCTAGATCGCCCTTTTGGGTTTTCAATCCACCGGGACGCTCTTTTTTGCCTAAGCTGCCCTTTCGGGTTTTCAACTTAGCGAGCTTCTTTTTATTTTTTCTCTTTTCTTTTCTTTTTCTTCAACCCTAACTTTTGCATAAGTCGTTCTTGTGAGTTTCGACTTATCGGGCTCTTTTTAGGCGTAATATTTTCGTACTGCATCAGAATTCACTGGATGAGTAAGTTTCTCTCCATCCATGGTCGTGAGAATTAATGAGCCTCCTGAGAAGACTGTTTTTACAACAAACAGGTCGTCATAATTAGGCATCCACTTTCCCCGTGCGTCTTTATGAACTGGTAAAATCTTTTTGAGTACAAGTTCCCCTTCGCGGAATTCTCGGACACAGACTTTCTTGTCAAAAGCTCTCTTGATCCTCTTTTGATATAACTGACCATGACACATTGCAGACATGCGCTTTTCATCGATAAGATTCAGCTGATCAAACCTTTCTCTTACCCATTCTGCTTCTTCAAGCTTAGTTTCCATTATGACTCTCAAAGAAGGTATCTCTCTCTCAATAGGAAGTACCGCATCCATTCCATATACCAAAGAAAAAGGGGTTGCCCCTGTTGAAGTGTGGACGGACGTTCTGTATCCATGCAAGGCGAATGGCAGCATCTCATGCCAATCTTTGTAAGTTTTCACCATCTTTTGCAGAATCTTTTTTATGTTTTATTTGCAGCTTCTACAACTCCATTCATTTTGGGACGATAAGGAGAAGAATTGTGATGTTCAATTTTGAAGTCATCGCAGAACTCTTTCATGACTTTGTTGTTCAAATTGGTACTATTGTCCGTTATGATTCGGCTCGGGATTCTGTAACGACAGATAATCTCCTTTTTTATGAAACGGGTCACCACTTGCCGAGTAACATTAGTGTAGGATGCGGCTTCAACCCACTTTGTGAAATAGTCAATAGCAACCAGAATAAATCGGTGTCCATTAGAAGCTTTTGGTTCAATTGCCCCAATCATATCGATGCCCCACATAGAAAAAGGCCATGGTGATGACAACACATTTAGCAACGTTGGAGGTACATGCATCTTGTCTGCATAAATCTGACATTTGTGACACTTTCTGGCATATTGAATACAGTCAGTTTCCAAGGTCAACCAGTAGTAACCAGCCCTCAAAATATTTTTAGACATAACATATCCATTTGCATGAGTACCGAACATCCCTTCGTGAACATCTTACATTAACAACTCTGCTTCTCGTCGGTCAACACATCTAAGCAGGACCATATCATGATTTCTTTTGTAAAGCACATTATTGCTGAGAAAGAACTTGGATGCTAATCGTCTCAGAGTTTTCTTGTCGAGTGACGTAGCATCTGCTGGGTACTCTTGTTTCAACAAGTAATTCTTTATGTCATAGAACCATGGCTTATTATCAGTCTCTTCTTCAATCATTTGACAGTAGGCGGGCTCAGTCTTGCGTTCAATTCTAATGAGAGTGGCATCATTGACATTCCTGGCTTTCCACATCGAGGCTAGCATGGCTAGGGCATCGGCTATGTGATTTTCAGATCTCGGGACATGCTTGAAAGTGGTTTCATCAAAATACTCCATCATTTTGACAATATAGGCTCTATAAGGAATCAAGTTTTCATGTCTAGTTTCCCATTCTCCAGTAATCTGATAAATAACCAAAGTTGAATCCCCACTGACTTCAAGAAGTTTGATTTTGAGGTCAATAGTTGCCTCGAGGCCGAGAATGCAAGCTTCATATTCAGCGATATTGTTTGTGCATTCAAAATCCAACCTGGCTGTGAATGGAGTGTAACCACCTTCAGGATTCATTAAAACGGCGCCTACATCATGCCCACTGTAGTTGGAGGAACCATCGAACATCATCTTCCACCAAAGACCTTCCTGTAGACCTCCATCAAGACTTGGTTCTTCACAATCTTTTACTAACATAATGTCTTCATCTGGGAAATCAAATTTGAGAGGCTCATAATCTTCCACTGGTTGATCTGCAAGATATTCCGATAAAACACTACCCTTGATAGATTTCTGAGCTACGTACTGGATGTCATATTCGGATAACAACATATGCCAACGGGCGAGTCTTCCAGTCTGAGCAGGCTTTTCAAAAATATATTTTATTGGATCCGTTTTTGAAATCAACAAAGTGGTATGACAAATCATGTACTGCCTCAAACGTTTAGCAGCCCATGCCAAAGCACAACAAGTTTTCTCCAGAAGCGAGTATCGGCTTTCACAATCAGTAAACTTCTTACTCAAATAATAGATCGCATGTTCTTTTCGCCTAGATTCGTCCTGCTGGCCTAATACACAACCCATTGAATTCTCAAGCACTGTTAAGTACATGAAGAGAGGTCTTCCTGGAATCGGAGGTATTAAGATCGGAGGCTCTTGTAGGTAACCCTTGATCTTATCAAATGCTTGCTGACAATCTAAATTCTAAACAACTGTCTGGTCCTTGCGTAATAGTTTGAAGATGGGCTCGCAAGTGGGAGTCATATTGGAAATAAATCTGGATATGTAGTTCAGTCTTCCAAGAAAACCTCTGACTTGCTTTTCTGTTTATGGAGCTGGCATGTCTTGAATGGCTCGGACCTTGTCTGGATCTACTTCAATCCCTCGGTGACTAACAATGAAACCGAGTAAATTCCCAGATCTTACCCCAAAGGTACACTTGGCTGGATTCAGTCTCAACTGATATTTTCTGAGTCTCTTAAACAATTTCAAAAGATGTTCTAAATGGTCCTCCTCGCTTTGAGATTTGGCTATCATATCATCAACATATACTTCTATCTCCTTGTGCATCATATCATGAAATAAAGTTACCATGGCCCTTTGATACGTAGCACCTGCGTTTTTCAACCCAAACGACATAACTTTGTAACAATAGGTTCCCCAAGGAGTGATGAATGTAGTCTTCTCCATATCATCTGGGTCCATTTTGATTTGATTGTACCCGGAGAAACCATCCATAAAAGAGAATACTTCAAAACGGGTTGTGTTGTCTACCAAGGTGTCAATATGTGGTAGTGGAAAGTCATCTTTTGGACTGGCTTTATTCACATCTCGATAATCCATGCACATCCTAACTTTCCCATCTTTCTTCGGCACAAGAACAATGTTGGCTACCCACTCAGGGTATTTGGAGACTGCTAAGAAACCTGCATCTATCTGTTTTTTCACCTCATCTCGATTTTTGAGAGCCATGTCAGGTCTTGTTCTTCGGGGCTTTTGCTTAACCGGTGGGCATTCTGGTCGAAGCGGTAATTTGTGAACTACTATGTCAGTGTCTAGACCCGGCATATCCTGGTAGGACCAAGCAAATACATCCACATATTCTTTCAAGAGTTCTTCTAGTTGCTGCTTGACTTCTGCCCCTAGAGCTGCCCCAATCTTGACTTCTTTCTTGTTTTCTTTGGTGCCAAGATTAATGACTTCTACCTGTTCTTTGTAGGGTTGAAGCTCTGCATGCTCATGGTGTGCCAATTTTACCAGTTCATCAGGGATTTCAAAATCTTCATCCTCATCTTCCGCTTGGTATATTGGTGAATCAAAGTCTGGAGGGAATGCAAAGTCACAGGATTCAATGGGTTTTAGGACATCGCTGCACGTTGGAATGGCTTATTTTATTAAAACACACAAAGACAAATGCAGCACATAACAGAGAAAAAATGTTTTGGTTTTTTAAGATTGCCATTTTTTGTTTAAAATGAAAGCAAAAGCAGTAAAGGAAATAACACAAGGAAATTAACAAAATAGTTCATTTTTCATTGACTTTCTTGAAAGCTCAGGGCCCTTACAAAACATTCCTATAGCCTTAGGCATGGCTATGGAGATTTAAAACAAAAACAAGAAACGAAAGACAAACAAATTACTTTGACTCAAGAAAAACCAAAGGAATCTCAATTGCTTCCCAGTTGCTCAAGGAAGTGTTGCAATGATATACTAAATGCTCCAGGTCTTTATGTTTAAAATCTTCTTCCACAACACTGACTTGGAAACCTCCACTGATGAATACTTTCTGTATAGTCTTTGGACGTCCTTTGTCATGTGCCGGTGCTTCATCATGAGTTGGTTTGTAACCCAACCCTTGGCGACCCATCTTTGGTTTTACCTCAATGACCTCTCCCCAGCCTGCAGGAGTGCCTTCCTCTAGCGTAGACTTGATGCTCTGAGCGGATGCAAAAGACGAACCACTCTTAGCCACTGTTTCTTCCAACATCACTGCATTAGCTATCTCAAGTGCCTAAAAGGAGGTTTCTAACGCGCCTTCATCTGCTTCAATGTACCGGAATGATGACAGATTGCTAACCATTAGTTCTTCTTCACCATGTACAATTACCAGTTTATCATTTACTACGAACTTCATTCTCTGATGCAGGGTGGAAGTCACTGCCCCAGCCTTATGGATCCAAGGACGTCCTAATAAACAACTGTAAGCAGGACTAATGTCCATCACTTGAAACACAATGTTGAACTCATGGGGTCCCACCAAAATTGGTAACTCTACTTCACCAATAACCGTTCTTCTTGAACCGTCGAAAGCTTTTACAATCAATGATATCGGCTTCATCTCTGCCCCTGCATATGCTAATCTGGCGAGTGACCTTGCGGGTAGTACATTTAATGAGGATCCTGTGTCGACCAGTACTCGGGCCAGAGTGTCTTCTTGGCAATTGATAGAGATCTGCAGCGCACGGTTATGATTACGTCTGTCTTTCGGCAATTCAACATCACTGAAACTCAACGTGTTGCATGCTGTGATGTTGGCCACTACCGAATCAAACTGACCGAGAGAAATATCTTTCGTTACATGGGCCTGTCTCAATACTTTTTGTAATGCTTCCCTGTGAGCCGGAGAATTTATCAAGAGTGATAAGATTGATATTTTTGATGGCGTCTGATGAAGCTGATCTATCACTTTGTAATCACTTCTTCGAATAATTCTCAAAAATTCCTCATAATTTTCTTCTTCTGTGTTTGGAGTCTCTCTTTCTTTGGTTATCGTGGCGGGAGTAACTTCTTTGGGAATAGCTACTGCCACTTTCGATTGATAGATCCGACCACTACGGGTCATTTTGCTAGTGCCTGCAATGTTTGTTACGTCCATCTGATCATCTGTCTGAACAACCCTTCTTGATTCTTGGTCTATCACGGTCATGTTGTATTTCCACGGAACGACCCTTGTGTTATCATAAGGAAATGGTCTTGGTTTTTGGATCACAATTGGTCGAGGTTGACCAATAGCAGTTTTGTTGAAGATAGGCTTCACACTTTTGTTGAATACCGGAACTTTCTCTTTTCTCTTGGACAAATCAAAAAGGGCTCAATCACAGAAACTTCTTCTTTCCTCAATGGACTACATACTTGCAATATCCCCTCATTCATCAATCTTTGTATATCCTTTCGTATCACATCATACCCACTAGAATCAATAGAACATTCTTTACAGTTATTATGAATGCTTTCAAACAGCCCTACTTTTGACAACTTCTCGTGTAATGTTTTCAACGGCATTCTGACCTTCGTCGCATCATCAATTATCTTCTCATCTGACCCTTCTATTGCATTGACCCCTCCGTGATTTGGTAGTGGATTACTTTTAACATTGGGTGGTACATCATCAAAAGATAAGATTTTCTTCTCCATCAACTCTCTCACAAGATGTTTCAAAGCAAAGCACCCCTCTAGGTCGTGGCCAGCGGCACCCTCGTGAAAAGCACAATGAGCATTTGGGTTGTAATGGGGGGATGTTGTATCTGGATTCAGTGGACTTGTTGTTATCAAACCTTGGTGAACTAAAGAAGGGTATAATTCTGTGTATGTCATTGGTATTTGTGGAAGTGGAGGTTTTGTGGTTGGCCTCCGGTTTTGATAATTCTGTCTGGGTTGTTGAATTCTCTGCTGATGGTTTTATTGATAGGGCGGAGCGTTAGGCGCTCGTTGATACCCTTGTTGATTTGGTTGATATGCGGGTGCTGGCTGCCCTGACTGATAACTTGGGACAGGATGGTTAAATGCTGGGGCTATAGCTGCCACATATTGTTGTTGGGCATACTGTACCGGATATACTGGTCGTTGTTGCTGATTTTGCTGAGCATAATTTGGTTGAATTTGCTGGAAAGAACCTTATTGAGGCTGCTGGTAATGCTAATACGGTGGTGTCAAAATACGATTCCTTCTTCCCATTATTGCATTTGTCTCACCTTCTCTCTTTTTGTGAAAACCACTACTAACCTTCTTGACATTGTTGTTACTGGATTTGCTGGTGCTGCTGGCCACCTTCCCGTTCTTCATTCCCAACTCTACTCTTACTCCCACGGCTACGATATCAAAAAAACTTGCGAACACACTACTGATCATCTTTTCATAAAACTATGGTCTTACTGTGTCAACAAACCAGTCTGTTAATTCTTTTTCATTCAGAGGAGGTTCCACCTGAGATGCTGTCTCTCTCCACCGTTGCGCGTACTCTTTAAACGATTTTGTACTTCTCTGTGACATACTTAACAATTGTCTTCTATCCGGGGCCATATCCATGTTGTACTTATAGTGCTTCATAAAAGCGTCAGCCAAGTCTTGGAAATTGTGAATCCTTGATTGGTCTAAACTTAAATACCACTTAGCCGGAGCCCCTTTCAAACTATCTTGGAAACAGTGGATCATTAACTTGTCGTCTTCAACGTGTGCAGCCATTCTTCGATAGTACATTATTAGATGTGTGCGAGGACAGGTTGCACCAGAATATTGGTCGAAATTTGGAACTTTAAACTTGGGTGAAATCACCAATCCGGATACTAAGCACATATCTCTGGCGTCAGTACCAAAGATATCGTTCCCTTCCATTGCTCGGACCTTTCTTCTGATAGTTTCTACACTTTCTTTCAACTTATCACGTCGTCCACTTTCGTCTTCATACCCATCAAGACCTTCGTACACTGGTGGAGGATTATGAAAAATAGGGCGCGCTTGAACCTGAACAGAAGGCTGAGTGTAAGTAGGAATAGCTTGCGGAATTTTTGGCCCTAAAGGAACTGCTTGTTGATTGACTATTGGGTGCGATACAAAACCAGGTGGCAACCCATATGGTGGAACATTTTCAACAGTGACTACCGTTGGGATCGGCTCTGCAGCTATGCTAGTGATCTCAGAAACAACAGTGGCTTGAGTGTCCAACATTGCACGAATGACTTGTAAGGCTTCCCTGATCTGCCCCATGCCTCCTCGTAGCTCTCCAAGTTCATTATCAATTCTGTCCATATCCAAATTATGTCCTTCCATTCTTAGGCGAGCTTGGGCTCGGGTATTGTATCGGTGCTGAGGATTCAGTGTGATTCTCTCTCTCTCTCTCTGGAGATAAGACAGCGAGATGAGACACAACACAAGAACATGCACATGTGATGCTTATGAATGCAAAATGCGACAAATGCAAAATAAATTATTAAAGGAATCCAAAGAAATATTTGCAAAAATTATAACAATGGGGAAATAAGCAAATTCAAAGTCTTCATAGATTAACAAATGAGAGTTTTACAACAACAATTCTGAAACTGAAATACAAGTCTTTAATACAAAATACATGATGAAATGAAACAGAAAATAAAAGGATTCTAAATCTTCTGGTTGGATGGCCCTTCGTCTTCTGGCTGACTTCTCTTTCCACCTTGACGGATCAATTCTTGAAGTTCTTCCTTCTCTTGCATAGCCTTGAAATACTTATCTCTCCAAGTCTTTCCTTCTTTCTCAGCTTTTGCCAAAGCAACTTTCAATTCTTCTACGAGAGTAGGTTTGGGTGAGTCAGGCTCAAAGCGAGTATAGAACATCTTCATTGCTGCTTCTCTTACCCATGATAGGTAAGATTCTGAAACACTAGTGTCGTGGGGACCTAGGGTAGTTACTCCCCTTGTGTGGACATAATGCCAGGCATACACAATTCGAGCCCTGTAAGCGGGATTGTTCCCTTCTTCCAAGTAAAATCTTCTCAAAAAGTCTGGATCTGGTTCCTCTTCCATGGGGTGCCCCAACTGTCGACGAGCCAGAATAGGATTATAGCTGATGCAACCATTGACGCTGATAAGCGGTACATTCGGGAAATCTCCACAACTTTGGATCATGGCAATTCCTCCATACATAGGGTCATACCACTTAATATCTGAGTGTTTGAGCAATAGCAGCTTTTCTGTCCATGAGAGCCCATTTTGCTTATCCCAGATGGCTAGAATTTTTGGCAAGTGCGAAATAAACCACTTGTGCAGGAGAACAGTGCAACACTCAATCCGTCCAACTCCATAACGGTTCCTACGGTGGAGAGTAAAGTACATATCAGCCAGCAAGGTGGGTACAGGATTTTTGATCAAGAAAAGGTTGATTGCATTTGCGTCCACAAAATCACTAGCAGTCGGGAATAGAAACAGTCCGTAAATTAGTAAAACCAGGATGGCCTCAAATGCTTCAGTATTCTTTGACAAGGCATAGCTCTGAGATTTTTCATATAGGAACATTGCTGGAAATCCATACAACCCTCCTTTAGCACCCATATGAGATCGTACCTCATCCATCTCTAAATACGCAGCCTCTGCAACTGCTCTTTCATTAGGAGTCCCCTCTCTTCCAGAAAATGGGCTAGGAGTAACGCCTACTCCCATCAGGGTAGAATATTCTTCCAAAGTTGGTAGCAACTGATAATCTGGAAATGTGAAACAATGACAGGTTGAATCATAGAATTGCACGAGTGCGGATAACATCTCTTCATACACTTGAACTTCTAGCAAAGACAGCATAATCCCATGCTTCTCTCTGAATGCCTCGGGGTCTTCTACTAAACTTACCAATTTCTTCAAGTTCTCCAACCTTGGTCTTTGGAACACAACCTCTTCTTTCTTTCCAGAATCCATCCTATAATATCCGCAAAACAATCTTTAGTTCCTTGAATGATTAATTAATGAAAATGCAAATGCAAAGGTTTCATGGGACTCAGATCAAAATATCATTTCATTTCATTGATTTTCAAGATTGCATTACAAAACATCTAGTACATTTTACAAAAGTCCTAAATATAAGGCTGACAATATTCTAAATAAAAGTCTTCTTTTGCTTTGAGTTTCTTGATTTCTTCTTCCATCTGAGTCTTCTCGAGAACGAGTTTGTCCACGACTAGCTTCCATGGAGTTGGCTGGGAGCTGGAAGAAGGTAAGCCTTCTTGCGTCTTCCTCTTCTTATAAGCAACCAATTCTTCATCTTTCACCTGTAGTTGTTTACGGAGTTCATCATTCTCTTCCATGGCCACTTGGTACTTGTACTTCCAGGCTACTTCGGTTTGTTGTGATTTCCTCAAAGCAATCTTTAACTTCTCTTCTTCAGACATAAAGATCATTGTGTGTTCCTCCTCTAAAGCCATGGGTTTCTGCTGAGAATAAGGCATCTTCAGCTGAATAGGTCTCTTTCGGACCCATTGGAGATAAGGCTCGAGAGAGACGCAATTAGGTTTCCCTAAGTCTTCCTTTCCTTTCTTGTGTACATGTCCCCAAGCTTTTAGAATTTCTCCCTTCAATTCTGAACTTCCTTTAAAGAAAATATTCTCCACATGAGCGCTATTTGGTTTGTCCTTCAGAGGATATCCAAGCTGACGGCGAGCAAGAACAGGGTTATAACTGATTCCTCCACTTGTACCCAGAAGAGGTACGTTACCAAAGCTTCCACAACTGTCAATGATTCTTATTCCATCGTAACTACGGCTGTACCAGTCAATATCAGAGTGAGTGAGAGCCATAACCTTCTGAGACCACCAACCTTCCTTCTAAAAAGCATGAGCCTTAGGTAAGTGAGAAATAAACCACTTATACAACAACGGGACACACTAGACAATCATTCCTCCTTTATGCAGATTTCTCAAGTGAACAAAATGATATGCGTCAGCTAGTAAAGTAGGCAAATGGTTTTTCTTCAAGAATATCTTGATGGCGTTGAGATCCACAAAATTATCAAAGCTTGGAAACAAGAAGATCCCATAAATGAGCAAGGCAATAATGGCTTCAAATGCATCCATACTCAAATGATCAGCATAGTATTGTGCTTTTCCAACCAAGAACTCTGCAGTCAAACCAAAGACTCCTCCCTTAGTAACCATATTTTTCTGAATATCCACCAATCCCAAATGCGTAGCTTTAGCAATTTCTTCTTCCTTAGGGTCCTTCTCCATGATTGGAAAAGGAGAGTCTTCAAGGATAGGTAAACCAAGCAAGCAAGAATATTCCTCAAGTGTAGGTACCAGCTGATAATCAGGAAAAGTGAAACAATGATAAAGTGGATCATAAAACTGGAGGAGTGTGGAGAGAAGTCCCAGATCCATCTTCCTTTTTACCCTCAACAATGACAATAAGTTCCCATACCTGCTCTTGAATCCTTCTAGATCTGTTATCAAAGTGCTCAACCTTTCTATGTCATCCAAGTTAGGACTTTTGTAAGTGTACTTCATGGTTTTCTTTTTTCCATTGTCCATGATGATCCTAATGTTTACAAACAAGAGATCTGAGTTCCATGAAACTTTTATGATATGATGTTCATGAATGCATGAATGCACAAACACAGGTAAGCACAGATTCACATATACACATGGATAAAAACAGATAAAGGTTTTGGTTTGGAGAACAGGAGTAAGGAGTCAAGGTCTTCCCTCCCCAAAGGTACGTACTAAGGTCTCCACAACTGTAGAACAAGGTTCTAAAAGAGTTCCCGGAGTCCTCGACCCATCTTTCGGATATTATGAATTTCCCAAATACTTGGTGGTCGATAATATTCTCAAGAGAGTCTCGTCCAAGTGTAGTATCGTGTATCAACTACTTTGGAATTACTTCCTTATAGTCATCGCACTAAATCCTAATAAGGCCATAGTAGGGAAAAGGTAATCTAAAGGTCCTCAGTATCACGGGCTCCCATGTAGAAAGTAGCAATGTTTTCACGAATACTCGATCAACAATACTAACTCTCAGAAGGGTGTCTACTGAGTGGTGGTTTTCTCAAGTCAACTTAGTCGGGAATCAACTCCCTATAAGTCTCCTTGAATATACCACTGTCCTATCATAAGTACACTTAAACACAGGTATAGTGTTGTCTCACCATTCAAAGTTCCCAAGATCCAACAGAGCACAAATGTACATATTTACAAGTATTCACAAATAAGCAAGTAATCCAATAAGATAGGCTAAACCCTCAAAGAAAAACTGTCCCCAGTGAAGTCACCATTTCTGTTGCGGTGAAAATTGGATATCAAGCTATTAAATTAACTTGAAACTTATTACTTTTACAACCGGACTTTATTTTATCCAAAGGAAAGGTCTAAAGAAAGAAAAACCTTTTTCGCGATGTAACGACAACGCTTTAAGAGATTCGGGGATCGGGGGTTGGTTATACCTAGGGAAGGTGTTAGCACCCTAAATATCTGTAGTACTCTACAGGAACCTTTTGTTTGATTGTTTACTAAGTTCGTGAAAATGTACTGTGGATTGGGAAGAGATATGAGTTGAAACCTAAATTTATATACACTAAGTTTGCTCGCAAAGACATCGCATCTTCTGCCTACGTATCCTAACTAGGATAGAATCAGAGCAATCGTAGTTCACCTCACAAGGGAAAAAGAACACTTGATGATGATCAAGGTTCAAAGGGGGAAACAAACATGACAATGTTTGTATGGAGTTTGACAAAACTCCCTAATCTAAGTTATAATATTCAAAAGGGGAAGTAAGAAATCATGACAATGATTCTTGCACAGAGTTGACGAACTCTTTCCTAGGGTTCTAGTTGAAGAACACTCCTAGTACAGGTGGGTTTCTTAGACTCAAAGAAAAGTCTAATGGTTTCTAATCTAGGGTTAAAGTGACTTAACAAAGTCAAGGGAGGGTGAATGAATTATCCATGACATGAGGGTCAAACGGACAGACATTCCTTTGGAAGTACACAGGGGAGGCAACTGGATGAAAGCTAACAAGCTTCATCACTTGGGGAAAGAAAAATGAAAGGGGAAAGGTAACAACATAATAAAACATTTTCATGGTAACAACCAATTAAACAAACATGTGAGATGATAAGGATGGAAGCATATTGATAATAATCAACACAGATGAAAATAACGAGAACTGTAACGACAGATCACATTCAAATACAGTCAACAGGTGGGACGAAATAAACATAGTTATAACTCAAAATGAAAATCCTAGCATGTTAACTAACATGTATGGACATGAGTACAAACAAATTTCACAAACAAATCTAAGTGGAACCACATAAAAATTCATCTGCAAATGCGTAAACGGACGCGAAACGCATTTAACTTGCACCAAGTCAAAAGAGGTGAAACACTTGTCAAACACGAAAATAAAAAATATGATATGAAATTACACATTAAGAGGAACACAATGAAAAAAGAACGGGTGAAAAACGATAAAAAATGAGAGAGATACGATTTTTTGAAGTTTGAATGAAAAAATGGAAAAAATGCCAAAAGAGTTGCCCTCCTCAGGGGTCGAACTCAGGATCATGGCTTGAAAGGAGCATTTTGGAAAGTGTGCTTACAACTGGGGTGGCTATACATCCATTGATTGATGCCACCCCTTTAATTAATAAGGGATGCTTTGAAAAGCAGGCTGGGCAAAAACAAAGGCAATTTTCATGATTGGCGTTTTGGGCGTAACTCTCTCAATTCTTAACCTTTTTTGACAAAATTTATATGTAAATTGGGTAGAATCAAACAAGGAACAAGATGGTTCTTTTATATTTTCAAAATTCTTCCTCTACTGAAAAACCCGATAGCATGTTCATTTTGGTGCTTGAAATGCATTTTCAAATGGTGCTCATGTTACAGCTAGCTCCAAACCAAAACAATTGTGCACACACCACATATGAATGATAATGAATGAATCTAGATTAAACTTGTGGCTGAAACTAGACTGTAGTGAAGAATCATATGTGAAGTGCAAAAAGTAACATGAATTGAGGCAGTTCATTTTCAGAGCAGGTATAGATCATAACAAACATTTATACACATGGATTACAAGTGAGTGATGGATAATGAGCAAAAATTAGAGGTCTGCACTGGCCATTGTTGGATGTGGTGTTCAAAATGCATATTGTGTGTGTGTGAAGAGGCATGAAAAAGTGCAAACCATTTTACAGTAGGTTTTTTTATCAAGCAAATCATACATACATCTCATATGAATGATAATGAAGGAGTATGAACATAGTTTAAAAGCAAAAGGGGTCTGTTAAGAAAAATGGCATTTGAGTTGCATTTTGAACAAGTAGTATGCATTTTGAGAGGGATATCATGGTACAACCAGTTTTAAATTCAAATGATCATGCACACATACTATATGAATGTCACTGAATGAATCTACAACCTAGATGGAGCTCAAAACAAAATGCTATAAAAAGTGACATGTCAAGTTGCAAGATAGTGAACAAAAATGCATGAAGATAAGTAGCTGCAGTTCTAGTCATTTTCTGATCAATTCAATTATGCACACAACACATATTCGTGACATGGAATGAGTTCAGGCCATAGTTTTGATTCAATATTGTCTGGCATGAAAAGTGAGATGCAAGTTGCAAAGGTGGTATTTTCATGGCATAAAGGTATCAAATCAGAGATGCATCAAGTTTTAGTTCAATTAAAACATACTAACATGCTTCAAATGTGCACACAAATGAATTCAAAACATGACTTTGATGCAGAGCAAACAGTTGTGAAAATTGGCAGATCAAGTGGAGACTTGTGTTGTATAAGATGTATGATCATGCACAAATTCAATTCCTGACAGTTTACAGTTATTTCACTCACACATACACATTGCCTATGAGACATAGGATAAGGCTGGACACAATTTACAACCTAAAACTAGCTGCTGTGAAAAGTAGTGTTTCATGTGCCATTGTTATGTGAAAATGCAGCAGAAGGCAAAGTTCAGTCAAGGAAGAGTTCCAAGTTGTTGCTACCATACATACACATTACATTTATGATATATGAGAAATTAAAACATGGATTAGGATCAGAAACAGACTGTCATCAAGAATGATAACACAGTTGCAGAAAAATGGCATTTGGAGGCATGAGCATATTCATCTTTAGTTCTAAGTCCTTATGGATCAAAACAAGCATTTACACATCTCCTATACATGATTTTAAGTGACTGCCAATAAACAATAGGACTCAAAATAATCCACTTCAGAAATGGCATGTTGGCTGCAACTTTGGTTTCTTCAATACCTCAAAAAGGTTCAATTCATGATTTAAAGCATACTTGCATCAAAAGATTATACACACACATCAATTACTCATAAACCAAGATGTCTAAGCAGGGGAGTGAGTCTCTAAACAGGTTGGTATAGAACAGGGCATATAGTATGCAGTTTTGTTTTTGTTGTTTTTTTTATGAGGCACACAATGTCCAAAGATAGCTTGAGGCAGGTTCAGTTTAAAAGAAGCATGTACACATATCATATGTGCCCTATAGGATGATTCTAGACACAAACATATGCACATTCAGACCTATAATCCTAGTTAGCATGTCTATAGCATAAAAATGCAAAATGAGGCTTTTGGTGATCAAGAATGTAAACCAGACATGAATAGCTTCAAACAACCCTACATACTCAACATGCTTATGACTTTAAAAAAGTTTCAAATCACTCCAACTGTTGTCTTCATGTTATGACAGAATTCACATGAATCACACAAATGACATGCTTTTTTACAATATGCTCAAAATGCCAAAATGTGGAATTATGGTGCAAGAGACAATATTTAGGAGCTACATACCTCTAGTAGACTTTGTTGAACAAGCTAGAATAGTCAAGAAACCCAGAGAACTTCAATCTTCTTCCTTGCCTTGAATCCTTTCTTCACTTTTAAGCAAAATGCAACTAAGATGCCAAATGAAGAAATGTGACCCTCCAATGATTTCTAGCACTTTGAACAATTGAGAAACATCATATGAGAGGTGTTAGGATGATTGAAATGCCAAGAAAATATATGGAACAAGATATGGCAAGTTTTGTAGCTTTTGGTCAAAGTAGTGTGGTGTGAGAGTTGACTTTTTGATTGGGGAAGTTTTTGGGTGGTTTAATTGTTTAGACACCTTCTATAACATATTTGTAGAGTGTGTGGATGGTTGTTGGAGTGTTAGAAGGTATGGAAATGATTTTGGCATCCCTTGTGCCAAGACAAATTTTTGAGATTTTAGTGAAAAGTGAGATTTGGTGATTTTGTGATTTTGAGTGCAAGAGCAAGGGCAGAGGTTTTTTCTGGTTTTTATAATGTTGTTGATGATGGAAATGAAGTGAGGAAGGCCTCCTTTTATAGGCAAGTGAGAGTGAGGGGCTGGTTTGAAGCTTTCTTCATTTTGAAGAAAGGTTTTGGATATTTTGGAGAAAACCTCCCTAGGAGGGTTTTCTTGGCTGATAATCCAAGCTCATTAGTCAATAAAATTTATGGGTTTTTGAGGCTAATTTCAGGCTAAGAGCATAGACTTGTGGCTGGTTCAGAAATTGGCTTTACACCTCATGCTTCACTTTTCACTTTTTGATGCAAGTTGCACATCCACTTGCAAGGCAATGTGTGAAGCTTGCTTCTTTGATTTTTTCTGCATAACTCCTTGGTTTCTCATGGAAAATACTCCTCACATATCAGATACAACATGATTGATCAACTGAATTTGGCCAATTTTGATGAAAGAAGGTATTTTGCAAAATGGACAATGTGGGACTAAAGTGTGAAACCCCTAACTTTGCACACATGTAACTTTCTGCTCACAACTCCTCTTGAGATGTGCTAGTACTTTTTAGAAATTCCTCACATAGCTCTAAAACATTCATGTTTTCATGAGTTTCAATTTCCCAAAGGAACTTGGCCAAAAATCCCTCCAAAGTTGCTAAAAAATGAGCTTAAAAATGAAATTTTCCCAAGTCTTTTTCCCCTCTTGAAATGAATTTGATCATAACTCCAAATCTATAAATTTTCTGATCATGGACCACTTAGGGACTTTTGTAGGACTTGTCAAGAGCTTACAAATGAGCTTTGACCCAACTCAATTGGATGTGTGGTTAAGGAGTTATGGTTTAGCCCTTTTCAAAACCCTAATTTCCCGATTTTTCGATTACTCCTTCATCCTTGATCCAATGGTCATGAAAATTGATATGCAAGTCCCATATGACATAAGGAACAACTTTGTTTCACAACTTAAAGTCCAATTCATAAAATTTGGAGAGTTGACTTTTCAGTCAACCGTACGATCGATCGGTGATTACCGAGTCGCCTGTTGACATTTTGGGCCTCCTGAGACCTTGAAACTTCTTGGATGAACTTTATTAAGCTATATGAACTTCATGAATCACAATCCCACCATTTAAACAACTTCCAACATCAAAGTCAAACTTCAGTTGTCTTTTACCGATCCAAAACCCTAATCGAATGCTCTGAAATGCACTGCTCTGAATTCTGGGGTAGCAACCTCACATTGACTTCTCAATTGACATTATATAATACCCTTGACCTTGTTTCCTATCTGAATGAGCCCAAAACATTGACTAATCACAAACCCTGAAGTTTCGACTTTGACTGTACGAAACCCTGATTCATCTGCAATTTGACAAAGACAGACTTGCACTGGGTTAAGGTTAGAAAATTCATGAGTATGCTCCTAAAATGATAATGAGAATCTAAGGGGTCAAAATTTGGGGTGCAACAGTTATCATGCAAAGGATGGACCTAGAGTTAGGATGATAGGGACTATCCTATTTGTTATCATGCAAAGGATTGAAAGCCTAATGTCTCTCCTACTCCTCTCTTAAACAGAGGGACTATGAATCCTAAGGGATCATGTGAGAAAACACAAGTAAACACCACACTAATCAATCACAAATGAGAACAAGGATAAAAGAAGTCTCAAAGAGAGAGGAGAAGAAAGATGAAGAACAAACACAAAAGGGTCAAACCCAAACAAAATGGACAAGAAACACCACAAATAATCATATCATAGGTGCATCCCAAATCCACAACAAATCTAAAATGCAGACAAACACTAAAGGCAAAGAAAACCACCTAATGCTCAATCAGATGAACCAAACAAGAAGCAAAGCAAGAAGAAAAGCATCATGCCCTCAAATGAACCAAGAGATAAGATGGGGCAGCAATGAAACAAAAACAAATGGTAATCATGAGTGCACAAGAGGGATCACTTGAGTTTGTCATTCAAAGTCAAACTTCAAAGTGAATCAACCATCAACAACAAACACAACTGAGGGAACACAAAGGCAAATATCAAAAATCCCAATGGAATGAGGAGAAGTCAAGAGAAAATCACCTCATAAAGGACCAAGATCATTTATTCACAAAAATAAACAAATAAAACCCAAAATAAAAACAAGTAAAAGGAAGAAAAAAAACCTAAAAAAGAAAAGAGGAGAACAAAGCATGAGTGAAGACTCAAAGGCATCACCATAGGTCTAGGACCATCATAAGATCATGTGAAAATTTTCTCAACATTTTCTAATGCTCAAAAACAATTTTAAATTAATAAAAATCAAGCAAATAAATAAAAAATACATGAAAATACCCAAAACAGAAAACAAAAATCCAAGAAAATCACCATAGGTTCAAAACCATCATAGGATCATATGAAAATAATTTCATAATTTTAAATGGCTCAAAAGTATTTTTAAACCAATTAAAATCATGCAAAACAAATAAAAATCATGAAAAATACAAAAATGCAAAATAAAAATCCACAAAAATATAAATCCAAAAGAGAACAAATAAAATAATTTTAGAAAATATTTTGGTATTTTTCTGATAAAAATGAATTTATTATGAATTTCTGAAAATAAATGGAATTTAAAAACAAATTAGAAAAAAGAAATAAAACAAAAACAACACAGGGCGTTGGATTTCACTTCATTAAATGACGTGGCTGATCCAAGGATCAAAAAGCGCGCATCCACAATGGACACTAGTCAGCTCACCCACACAGATCCAAATAAAGTCAAAAGCACCAGATTAGAACAAGTGGCATGATGGATGGTGAGATCATCATCTTCATCCTCCAGCCACCTGAAACACCCAAGAATCTACAAAAAATTGTGGATCCTTCAAACCATAACCAATGGAGCTCATATTGGTTTCATTTGATGCGTCTTTTCAAGATGATCTCAACCATATCATCGCGTCAAATTTCTTTAAACTACAACTCACTCGATTTAAAAAAAACAGAACAAGATTTAAACACGAATTTGAAAATTCAGCAACAAAACTCAACTACAACAAAAAACTAACTATACAAACAGCATCAGCATATCAAGGGCAAAATTTTAGCAACAAATTTAGATCGGAATGGTTGAGAATTATACCTGTTGAAGCTCAACCTTAAAGCTCTAAAAATGGAGTTCCCTAGCTTGATTCAGGCCACGATTCTTCAAGCTCTTGATCTGGTTAGCTTCACTAAATGTTGGTGAAGCTAACTTAGTGGAGAATTTGAGTGTTTGAGGTGTGGAAATGGAAATTCGAAGTTCAAGCTCAAGAAATCAAATGGGATCTTGGCAGAATGGTTTTGGCTATCAAAAGTTTGTGGAAATGGGTGCAAATGACTCCCTATTTATAGAAGAAGCTATCTGAATCAAAATGAAGGGTGAATGAGGCAATTTGGATGGAAATCGTATACACCTACAGCATGAGGAAAGTGTGACCTAAAATTTGTCAAAACTCACCCAAACCTTGCGTTTCAAGGCTCTAATCAACCCAGGAAAGTTGGTTAATCATGTTTAGATTGAATTCGTGGCTTAATTTGGTGATTAGAGGCCAATTCAAACAATTTCGATTCTGACTTGAAGTGGAAATCAATATTTGAAATTCAATTTGATCAGCCACGATTCTCGCAATTTAGGAGGCTTTTTAAAATTATTCTTCTTGCATAGGAGAGAAATTAGGCTTTCAATCCAAGCATGACAACATTAAGTTAGTTTCCCTCTTCATCCCAACCTTAGGACCATCTTGTATGATAACAGTTAGGGTTCAGTTTTGTAACACCCCATTCTAACCCAACGAATAAATAAGAAAAACAACAGAAATATCAGAGTTCATAAAAACAGACTGCATGACGACCGTCATGGAGTCGTGACGACCGTCACACTCACAAAAACTGGACGCATCAGAGATGTTACACTTCAACTTGAACAGAAACCATACACTTGCAATTATTCATTCAGTATCATACATAGCACAGATTTTTGGATGAACAAGTAACGACAACATGCTCAGCATCTTAATAATAAAACACCCTTTTATTTCGCAGAGGAACTTAATAAACTTTCAACAACTCATGATAAATTCAACAACTATATTTCATTGAAAATTCAGCAAGTAATTATCTTGCATCAATTCAACATAACAACGAGTTTCAACCATAAAAATCAGCACTACTAATTCCTCGGTATAGTGCATCCAACCAACATTTGGCACTTAACGGCAGCCACCAATTTAATGAAAAATACTTGATAAAATTCAGCAACAAGGAAATTAAATAAAAGAAATAAAATCAATCGTTCATCCCCCCAAGAGTGCTACGTATCAGAGCGACCAACAACCTTAAACGAAAAGCTACACTTTATTCCGGATTACCTGCAAATTACCACCAACGGAGGTAACATACAACGTAAAGGGTGAGATATCAACAACATAACATAAGGCATGATAAAAGTCATGTCAGAATATTATCACAACATTATAATTCCAGCAGTTCGCATAAATATTAGTAATAATAAACTACAACTACCCACAATAATTCGGGAGACAACTCTCCACAATAATTCAGGAGACAACTCTCCACAATAATTCGGGAGACAACACTCCACAATAATTCGGGAGACAACTCTCCACAATAATTCTGGAGACAACTCTCCACAATTATTGTATTTTGTCATTAAAGACACAACCGTCGCCAATCCAAGCCAAATGATATGCTATGAGATGCAACTATTATGGACTATAACACAACAACAACAACTGTGCAACAACCGTGCAACAAGGCATCACGCCTACAACCAATTATCCATAACAGAAACATCATATTTCGCATACATCATGTACTCACCACTTCAATCTGTTCATATCAGAGAACTACCAACAATATCGTTCCTACGAATAAGACTCTAACACATTTTCACAGAGAACAATTAAAAACAACCTCGTCTCTACAATTGAGAACTCAACAACATTTTCATATACCTTCATACGGGTAATATAACTACAACTTACCCACATAATCCAAGGAGAATATTATAATAACATTTTCACAACAGTGACATAACAACTTCATATGCATCAAGTATTCATCATTTCAATTTGTTCATGTAGGGGAACAAGAACAACATACTTTCGACAATTAAGAATTCAGCACATTATCGTAAGAACAACATTACAACTTTTACTCACTAAATTAATTATAGTTCCTGAAAAGGTTCGTTAACAACGGGGCAACTAATCTTGCCTCATTAAGGGCAACCATACATCATCGTACAACACTGACGATATAACACATTCATTCCTACATAGAAAAACCTCGTCCCTAACATTTATCGAGTAACGGGAACTATATCTATGATTCGATTCCCTACCTGAAGTCGATCAAATAAGACCATAATAACAACCTTTTCTCAACAAAGGGGAAATTAGCGCGTGTCGGCGCCGATTCCCAACATTACTACATAAACTAAGGACATAAACACTGATGCAGGCGTAGACAAACATTAACCCTTAATATTTCTCAACCTACGGGAACATTTACCCTTAATATTCTCTTAATATTTCTCAACCTATGGGAACATTACTACGGGAACATTACCACGGGAATATCACTACGGGAACATTACTACGGGAGCGTTACTACGGTAACATTTCCACGGGAATATTACTCCTTAATATTTATCGATCTACAGGAACATTAATCCTATGATTCAATTCCCTACATGAAATTGATCCTACTCACAGTTATAGAATTGAACTCCACCCTTACCTTAGAATAGAGGCCAATTCCAAGCTTTCGGTTCTGGTTCTGCTCTCCGGCGACTTTTCTGCAACTATCTTCCAATTTCACTTATGGACAATTCTTCTGTTCTTACTTTCTCCATAGTCACGTTCCTTTTTCCTTCTCTTCAACCTTTTTTTCCTCAATTTTGGTTTTCTGAGCAGTTTATCGTGATAATCCTCTTTCTCCCACAACTTCTCTAATAACTCCCTTCTCTCATTCCATCCACTAATATTCCAAATAATAATAATAATAATAATAATAATAATAATAATAAAATAGTAATAATAATAATAATAATAATAATAATATAATATTATTAAATTATCATCATTATTAATTATATTATATTACTATCAAACTCAATGATTTATTAAATGGTTTCCTATACTTTAAGGACACCCACCAACGCTCTCAGACACACTCCCACATAAAGGAACATCAACAATTCATAAATAATTTAATTAAAATGAACGGGCGTTACAACTCTCCCCTACTTAAAAGAATTTCGTCCTGGAAATTTCCTCAATCAAACAGCTCCCAACCAGCCCACTTTCACCAAAGCAATCTCTTCACCTCGAAGTTGTTTCTCGTTCATCCAACTGAACTAGCAACGCCTCAACAGTCAAATTATTTTCACTTGTACACCATCCATCTGAATCAATGTACTCCTTCAACTTAGGCACATGCCACATCATGTAAATTCCCACGAGTGACAGCGGTAAAACAGCCTAACTTGCTATTTTTCCCACGCTTCCGCTGCGCCACTCTGGTGCAGATCACAAAACAAAGTGTGCTTCCGAGACGTCAAGCTCGACCAACACCAATTACTATCATAACTCTCAAAACACGTCTTTCTTGGATCCTTTGGATCTTTTCAGTCGTCTCTTGCACAATCTCAGCTAGCTTCAACATAGAATGATTAATCTCACTTGTTAGGAAAAGAGCCAAATTAGTCATTCTATCCAAAATCACCCAAGTAAAATTATATCCCTTAAATTCTTCAGAAAACCCGACACAAAATCCATGGGAATACTATCCGATCTCCACTATGGAATATTCAACGGTTGCATCGGACCCAACGGTCTCTGAGGTTTATTCTTCGACTTCCAACAAGTCTAATCAGCACATACAAACTCAATTACTTATCTAGAACGCAAACTCTATCACGACATCTCATGATACTATTTTCGTTAATCTGAAAATCATCCCTTCGACTTTAATTCCTCAGATTCAACCAATCTACCAACTCAAACCAGAGTCCTGACCTTATCGAATCTCGTCAAGAATACCACTAGTAAGGTCCAACATACTAAGCTTAACTCCATAAGAAGTCTTTTAACAAACCAAACTCATATCACAAAAATTGCTCAATCAGTCCTAACTCTTTTCACCACCATCATCGGCATACGCAAGGATTTCCAAGTCAATGCATAAGCTACCACGTTTTAATTTCCCGAATGGAAATTCAATCCAAACCATAATTCTTCCGGAGTCCCAATTATTTTCTATGCCTCATATTCAACCCTTCCGAATCAAATAAATACCTTAAGTTCTTGAGGTCACCAACATATCAAATCTCAAACTAACTAATTGAAACTTCCAACTCCGGCACAAACACAACAACACCCAACTCTAAATCACTCGTCAGGTGATTCCTTTTATGTACTTCAAGTTCCCTTAAAGCATAACCAAAACTCGCTGAAGTTTCACTTATCATATCAACAAGGCATCATAAACACAACAAATGGTCCTGTCGGGTTCGGCAAAAATCAGCACACGATACATTTTCAATTTTTGGCTATCATTAAACCAGGTACATGCCTCTAAAAAATTTTTCCTAGAAAAAGCATCTCGTTAGCTTTCCAACACTTCGAACAGGGACTAAAACCGACTTACGGATCAAGAGATATGAATTTTTGAAGTTTCTCCAAAACAAAATTTTTCTGCATAAAGACTGCTACGGGTTTGAGCATTTTCGCCCGAAAATCCGACCCATTCAATTATTTTCTTCGAAACAACCACATACTCATTCATACCAAACATATATTAGTGATTTAGAACCATCAAACGTGAAATCTATGACTTTGAATTTTAATCCGAATCTTAAATCCTCAACTCTCCAAAAATGCAAAAACTTACAAAAATCAATCAAATTCGATAAAACAAGCATACTCGATCACGGTCTAACATTACCCGACACCACGGCGTAATCTATTCCAACTTTCGTCTGTAAAAACATCGAGCCCGTAAAAAGCTGCGATCTCGGAATTCGACGTACGACAACAATTTCACACTTAGAAGGTCATTCGACACATCTTCAACTCTTGGAATATTTAAAGGTCTAATTATACCAATATTGTATTCCACATCTTACTTTCTTTAATAATCACCAGAAGTCTTTGTCCACCTTTATATACTCAACTTTACACTTTGTTGCCTTAGCACACACACCAGACACAAGTCTCAATGCTACTTAATCAGTTTAGTTCTTTGACCATCCAAACGGACATATAATATGGAGCTCTCAATATCGAATTAGTTTTCGTAACTAAGTCGATCACAACCCCACTTCACTTCTTGGATGTATATCACTATCTCGCCAGGAAGGTGTCCAGGCAATCCCAATTAACTGGTGAACCACCAACTTCTCCACTTTCATCAACACTCACAATTTCCATCAAAATTAAACATCTCGGCATCATCCTATACCGACTCATCAAAACAATTCTTAAGCACTTAGCTTAACTCGAGACAATTCGCTGCTCACGCCACCTAAGCTTACAAGACACGTCTATCCCATCCAACACAATCCCAACTACTATCAACAAGAGATTAAGGGTGACCTGTTCCTCAATTTGTCAATAGACAGCCGAAGATCATGATGGGGTACAAACCATCCTTACCGAACTATAATAGCGTTCAACCACACATCGAGCTACAATTCCACACTTGCAGCATCCTGGAGGAGTACAAGCTTCTCCCCCACTTGAATCATTCTCACTTCTGCAGACAAAGGTTAGGCAACAAACACGTACCGACAGTGTTTTCACACACATGTCACATACAAGGGAACAAACAACATTAGACAACATGGCCGGACGGACCGACCTGCTCTGATACCACTAATGTAACTCCCCATTCTAACCCAACGAATAAATAAGAAAAACAACAGAAATATCGGAGTTCATAAAAACAGACTGCATGACGACCGTCAAGGAGTCGTGACGACCGTCACACTCACAAAAACTGGACGCATCAGAGACGTTACACTTCAACTTGAACAGAAACCATACACTTGCAATTATTCATTCAGTATCATACATAGCACAAATTTTTGGATGAACAAGTAACGACAACATGCTCACCATCTTAAAAATAAACACCCTTTTATTTCGCAGAGGAACTTAATAAACTTTCAACAACTCATGATAAATTCAACAACTATATTTCATTGAAAATTCAGCAAGTAATTATCTTGCATCAATTCAACATAACAACGAGTTTCAACCATAAAAATCAGCACTACTAATTCCTCGGTATAGTGCATCCAACCAACATTTGGCACTTAACGGCAGCCACCAATTTAATGAAAATTACTTGATAAAATTCAGCAACAAGGAAATTAAATAAAATCAATAACATCAATCGTTCATCCCACCAAGAGTGCTACGTATCAGAGCGACCAACAACCTTAAACGAAAAGCTACACTTTATTCCGGATTACCTGCAAATTACCACCAACAGAGGCAACATACAACATAAAGGGTGAGATATCAACAACATAACATAAGGCATGATAAAAGTCATGTCAGAATATTATCACAGCATTATAATTCCAGCAGTTCGCATAAATATTAGTAATAATAAACTACAACCACCCTTTATTCATAACCACAACAATTATCATCATATCTCAGCAACTCATCAAAACAACTCAACAACGCAACTCAACAATGCAACTCAACTATGCATATGCATGTGATACCATTTTGGGAGACAACACTCCACAATAATTCGGGAGACAACTCTCCACAATAATTCAGGAGACAACTCTCCACAATAATTCGGGAGACAACACTCCACAATAATTCGGGAGATAACTCTCCACAATAATTCGGGAGACAACTCTCCACAATCATTGTATTTTGTCATTAAAGACACAACCGTCGCCAATCCAGGCCAAATGATATGCTATGAGATGTAACTATTATGGACTATAACACAACAACAACAACAATTGTGCAACAACCGTGCAACAAGGCATCACGCCTACAACCAATTATCCATAACAGAAACATCACATTTCGCATACATCATGTACTCACCACTTCAATCTGTTCATATCAGAGAACTACCAACAGTATCGTTCCTACGAATAAGACTCTAACACATTTTCGCAGAGAACAATTAAAAACAACCTCGTCTCTACAATTGAGAACTCAACAACATTTTCATATACCTTCATACGGGTAATATAACTACAACTTACCCACATAATCCAAGGAGAATATTATAATAACATTTTCTCAACAGTGACATAACAACTTCATATGCATCAAGTATTCATCATTTCAATCTGTTCATGTAGGGTAACAATAACAACATACTTTCGACAATTAAGAATTCAGCACATTATCGTAAGAACAACATTACAACTTTTACTCACTAAATTAATTATAGTTCCTGAAAAGGTTCGTTAACTACGGGGCAACTAATCTTGCCTCATTAAGGGCAACCATACAACATCGTACAACACTGACGATATAACACATTCATTCCTACATAGAAAAACCTCGTCCCTAACATTTATCGAGTAACGGGAACTATATCTATGATTCGATTCCCTACCTGAAGTCGATCAAGAGCATAATAACAACCTTTTCTCAACAAAGGGGAAATTAGCGCGTGTCGGCGCCGATTCCCAACATTACTACATAAACTAAGGACATAAACACTGATGCAGGCGTAGACAAACATTAACCCTTAATATTTCTCAACCTACGGGAACATTTACCCTTAATATTCTCTTAATATTTCTCAACCTACGGGAACATTACTACGGGAACATTACCACGGGAATATCACTACGGGAACATTACTACGGGAACGTTACTACGGGAACATTTCCACGGGAATATTACTCCTTAATATTTATCAATCTACAGGAACATTAATCCTATGATTCAATTCCCTACATGAAATTGATCATACCCATAGTTATAGAATTGAACCCCACCCTTACCTTAGAATAGAGGCCAATTCCAAGCTTTCGGTTCTGGTTCTGCTCTCCGGCGACTTTTCTGCAACTATCTTCCAATTTCACTGATGGACAATTCTTTTGTTCTTACTTTCTCCACAGTCACGTTCCTTTTTCCTTCTCTTCAACCTTTTTTTCCTCAATTTTGGTTTTCTGAGCAGTTTATCGTGATAATCCTCTTTCTCCCACAACTTCTCTAATAACTCCCTTCTCTCATTCCATCCACTAATATTCCAAATAATAATAATAATAATAATAATAATAATAGTAATAATAATAATAATAATAATAATAGTAATAATAATAATAATAATAATAATAATAATATAATATTACTACTAGTTATTAAATTATCATCATTATTAATTATATTATATTATTATCAAACTCAATGATTTATTAAATGGTTTCCTATACTTTAAGGACACCCACCAACGCTCTCAGACACACTCCCACATAAAGGCACATCAACAATTCATAAATAATTTAATTAAAATGAACGGACGTTACAAGTTTCCCATTAGTGTTCCTCTGTGTCTTTTCTTCTTTCTCAAATTTATTTAAGACATTTAATAAAGAATGGCATACGTTGTACGCTACGAGCCTTAAGTACATGGGAAATGATGAGTGGGGGGTTTCTTCTATCTTATCTAGAGTGTTTAGTGTATGCCCTTTGGGCAATATGCGACGCATTTTCACTTATGTCATAGTTTTTAGTGCAACGTGAGTCTCAAACTAACTTAATCCACTTCACTAAAACTAACAAACCAAATTCAAACCTTGTTTATCCTTTGGGATTGTTCTTCAAATCATTTTCAGAAAAGAGTATGTTGTTTTTCCTTTCTATCGCAAACAAGCATCGTCCCTAACTGATGGAATGGGAACTTAACGTCACTCATAAAAACACTTAACCAACCAGTGGTCTAGTTTACCCGAACTACGTTTGCTCTGATTTCTCATACTAGATGAGGATACGTAGGCAGGAGACGGTGATGTCTTGGCGAGCAACCTTCCCCCCATCACCCGTAGTTTTTTGAACTACGTTGACTCTAACTTTCCCATTACACGAGGGAATACGTAGGCATAGGGCGACGATGTCCTATCGAGTCTCTTCTTTTCCTTGTCCCCAGCTTAGCAGTAGCTTTTAGATAACTTACCCCTTTTATAGACAGCAAGCGTGGATCCCGTTGAGTACAACAGACGTGAGAGGTGTTCATACCTTCCCCTTGTGTAACCGGCTCCCAAACCCAAGATTTGGTTGCGGTGACCTTTTCTTTCCCGTTCTTTTAGGTTTTCTTCGATCGTTTCCTTTCCCTATATTTGGGATAAATAACGTTCGGTGGCGATTCTTCTGTTTGTTTCCGCCAGCTCTTTTTCGCAGTTGCGACAACGCCCTCTTTGCAACAAAAGTAAAGAAATGAAAAGCTCTTTGAGTGAACAATATTTTATTGATTGGAAAAGGTCTGTAAATAGGAAAATTACAAGTGGATGCAATCCCTGAAAAGAGGAAATTGCGTGAAAAAGTAAAAACAAGAGAATACAAAAATGTCGGCAATATGGAAACAGACAACCACCATGTGTCGATTCGGCTATGACCTGCATATCCTTGATGCTTCACCAATGCTCTTTCTTCCGAAAAGACTGATTGGACTAATCTTTAACCTTCGGGGTGACCATGTACCGAGATAGATTTACATATCGAACGCAAACCGTAGTCGTTTGCTTTCTAATCCCTAACTTTTTCCTAGATCGCCCTTGCGGGTTTTCAATCCACCGGGATACCCTTTTTTTTACCAAAGTCGATTTTTCATATTTTCAACCTTGCGGGTTCTCTTTTTATTTTCATTTTCATCCCTAATTTTTTTCTCAAACCTTTTCCTTTTATGGTTCGCCGAGATACCCCATTTTTTCCTGGACTTTTTCTTTTTATGTCCAGCGGGTCTATTTTTAAGCAAAATATTTTTTAACCACGTCTGTGTTCACAGTGGACATAAAATCTTCGCCGTCCATGGTTGATAGCAATAAGGCTCCGCCAGAGAAAACCTTCCTTACTACGTATGAACCTTTGTAATTGGGAGTCCACTTGCCCCTGTGATCTATTTGTGGAGGGAGGATCCTCTTTAACACCAAGTCTCCTACCTGGAAATGTCGAGGACGTACGTTCTGATCAAATGCCTTCTTCATTTTGCTCTGGTATAGCCATCCATGAGCGATAGCTTCCAATATTTTCTCATCAATCAGACTCAATTGATTCAATTTAGTCTTCACCCATTCCGCTTCATCAAGCTTCACATTAGACAATATCCTCAGAGAAGGAATTTCGACTTCTAAGGGTAAAACAACTTCCGTACCATATACCAACAAAAAAGGTGTTGCCCTAGTAGATGTACGCACCGAAGTGTGATAACCATGTAAGGAAAAGGGCAACATCTCATGCCAATCTTTGTAAGTCAATACCATTTTATGCACAATCTTCTTGATATTCTTATTTGCTGCCTCAACAGCACCATTCATTTTTGGGCGGTACGACAAAGAGTTGTGGTGTTCAATTTTAAAACTCTGACACAATTATTTCATTATCTTATTGTTCAAATTCGAACCACTGTCAATAATGATTTGTTCTGGTATCCCATATCGGTAGATAAGATCCTTCTCTATAAAACGGGCTACCACCTGCTTCGTGACAATGGCGAAAGAAGCTGCTTCTACCCACTTGGTGAAATAATCAATGGCGACAAGTATGAAACGATGTCTGTTGGAAGCTGTCGGTTTAATCTTACCAATCATGTCAATGCCCCACATAGCAAAGGGCCAAGGAGATGTCAAAACATTAAGAGGAATCGGTTGCACATGCATCTTATTGGCATAAATTTGACACTTGTGGCACTTCCTGGCATGCTTAAAGCAGTCGGACTCCATGGTCATCTAGTAATATCCCGCTCTCAACAGTTTTCTAGACATTGCATGCCCACCGGCATGTGTACCAAAAGAACCTTCATGGATCTTTTCCATCAGTAAGCTTGCATCACTTTCATCCACACAACATAGCAATACCATATCGGAGTTTCTCTTGTACAACACACCGTCCTTATTAAAGTAAAAATTACCAGACAGCCTCCTCAGATTCTTCTTGTCTCTACTCGATGCCCCAGGTGGATACTCCTGAGTCTTGAGGAAATGTGTGATGTCAAAATACTAAGGCTTCCCATCTGGCGCTTTTTCTACCGCGAACACAAAGGCTGGCCTGTCAAGGCGCATGCTAGTGATTGTTGGAGCGTCATTCCAAAAATTCACCTTATACATTGATGATAACGTTGCCAAAGTGTCTGCCGTCTGATTTTCAGCCCTCGGTACATGATGAAACTCAACCCTATCAAAGAAAGACAATAATCTCCTGGCATAGTTCTTGTAAGGTACCAGGTTGGCCTGATGCGTCTCCCACTCTCCTTTAACGCTGAATCACCATACACATCCAAATTCTTGATTCTCAAATCAATAGCTTCTTCTAGACCTATGATGCATGCTTCATATTCAGCCTCATCATTGGTACAAGCGAACATTAATCGGGTTGTGAACGGTATGTGAGAATCGTGAGGAGTTGTAATAATTGCCCCAATTTCGTTGCTGTACGAATTGACAACACTGTCAAAAACCAATTTCCACTAAGACCCAATTTCTGGACCCTCATCCGATAGAGGCTCGTCACAATCTTTCATTCTCAAAAACATTATATCTTCATCAGGAAAGTCAAATCTCATAGGTTGATACTTCTCAATTGGTTGTTCAGCCAAATACTCTGATAATACATTCCCCTTGATAGCTTTATGGGAAACATACTGAATATCATATTCTGTTAAAACCATTTGCCATCTAGCAATTCTTCCCGAAAGTTCCTGCTTTTCAAACACATATTTAATCAGATCCATCTTCGAAATCAACATGGTTGTGTGATTTAACATGTACTGCCATAGGTGTTTAGCTGCCCAAGCAAGTGCATAACATGTTTTCCCTAGCATTGAGTACCTCGACTCACAATCAGTGAACTTTTTACTTAGATAATAGATAGCATGTTCTTTTCTACCTGTCTCGTCGTGTTGACCGAGCACACAACCCATTGAATTCTCAAGAACCGTGAGATACATTATCAGGGGTCTCCCCGCCACTAAAGGCATTAATATTGGAGGTTCCTGCAAATATTCTTTTATTCTCTCAAATTCCTTTTGACAGTTTTCGTTCCAGACAACTGTTTGATCTTTCTTTAACAATTTAAATATTGGTCCACAAGTGGCTATAAGATGAGATATGAAACTTGCAATGTAGTTCAATCTCCACAGGAAACCACAAACCTCTTTTTTTGTTTTCAGCTCAGAAATTTCTTGTATATCTTTTATTTTGGTAGGATCTACCTCAATTCCTTTTTCACTGACAATGAACCCCAGTAGCTTTCCTGACCTCACTCCGAAAGTGCACTTAATTGGATTCAACCTCAACCTGAATTTCCTTAATCTCTCAAATAGCTTCAAAAGATTGACCAGATGTCCTTCCTCCGTCTGTGACTTTGCAATCATGTCATCAACATACACTTCGATCTCATGATGAATCATATCATGAAAGAGAGTCACCATTGCCCGCTGGTAAGTTGCCCATGCATTCTTTAATCCAAAACGCATAACTTTATAGCAAAAAGTCCCCCATGGTATGATGAAAGTAGTTTTCTCCATGTCCTCTGGGACCATTTTGATTTGGTTATACCCAGAGAAACCATCCATGAATGGAAACACCGAATATTGAGTTGTATTATCAACATGAACATCAATATGTGGGAGCCGGAAATCATCCTTTGGGCTTGCTTTATTAAATCCCAATAATCAACGCACATCCTGACCTTTCCATCTTTCTTAGGTACAGGAACGATATTAGCGACCCACAGAGGGTAAGTGGTAACGGCAAGAAAACCAGCGTCTAACTGCTTCTGAACTTCCCCTTTGATCTTGACTGCCATGTCAGGTCTGGTTCTCCTCAACTCTTGCTTCATTGGCAAGCATTCTTCTCGAAGAGGAAAACGGTGTACCACAATATCTGTATCCAGTCCAGGCATGTCTTGGTACGACCAAGCGAAGATATCACTATACTCACGAAGCATTTCAACCAATCTTCTCTTGATGTTGTCTTTTAATGCATCCCCAATTCTGACTTCTTTCTTGTCGTCCTTGGTACCCAGATTAATAACTTCAATATCCTCCTGATGAGGCAAAATGATCTTTTCCTCATGTTTGAGTAGTCTAGCCAGTTCCTCAGGTAGGTCATAGTCTTCATCAGTCTTTTCTTCTGCTTGATAAATGGGATTATCAAAGTCATACAAAGTCATAGCCGAAACAGAATTGATGGTATCTGAGATGTACAACCTACATGATTGATGTTTTATGTTGATCATAATATGCGAACAAACACAAACACATTGCCATTTTTATGTTTATAAAAGCGTATATATATATATATATATATATATATATATATATATATATATATATATATATATATATATATATATATATATATATATATATATATATATATATATATATATATATATATATATATATATATATATATATATATATATATATATATATATATATATATATATATATATATATATATATATATATATATATATATATATATATATATATATATATATATATATATATATATATATATATATATATATATATATATATATATATATATATATATATATATATATAAGAAAATAAAACAAGAAAAACAGAGATCACAAAATTTGAATGCCAAGGAACATCTTTTTATTCATGATAAAGTTAAATGGTAGGAAAAAGAGCCCCACAACATAGTCATTATGCCTTTGGCAGAGCGCATGACCAAACATAATCAAAAGATGGGAATTTACGTTTTCGATGTGACTTGTATGACCTCCTCCACAGACCAGTTGCAAAGCCTTTGCCTGGGGACACACAGACGAATCCAAGCATCCATATCACAATCACTGTCTCCTTCGTCTTCCCCAATAGCATTGATCCTGTCGTAGATAACATCGTCGTTGGTGAACTGTATTGGTCCTCTGTACCAGGGAGCACTTTGAGAAGAGTTGGACGACTTATATCCCAAACCAAACTTGTCTTGCTTGTTTGGAACATTGAGAACTTGGCTCCACTTCTGCGAAGAACCGGATTCTACAATAGCACGGGCCTCCTTAAACGAGGACATTGTGATCTCTGGACTTTTGTCTTCCACAGGAGGCCTCTCCTGAATTTGCACTATTTCAAAAGCCTGACACAATGTCTCACGAATCTCTCCATCTACTTCCACATACTTAAATGACGACAGATGACTGATCATAATATCCTCCTCTCTACAGACTGTAACGACCTTCCCTTCCACCATGTACTTCAATTTCTGATGCAGAGTAGAAGTGACTGCCCCAGCAGTTTGTATCCAAGGTCGGCCAAGCAAACAACTATAGGCCGGCTGGATGTCCCTAATATAGAAAACTGCATCAAATATCTCTACTCCCACCTGAACTGGTAACGTGATCTCACCAAATACCGACCTCCTGGTTCCACTAAACGCCCTTACCACCAAATCACTTAGCGTGCAGATTAAGCCCTGAGTATCTAACTTCATTAGTGCTTTCTTCGGCAACACATTAAGTGATAATCCTATATCAACTAGCACATGGGATAAAACAACCCCCCTGCACTCCATGGATATGTGTAGAGCGTGATTATGATTTCTCTTAGCCGGAGTCAAATCCAAGTCAGTGAAGCCCAAACCATTACCAACATTTATGTGGGCCACCTCTCCTTCCAATTGGTTAACAGAAATCTCCTGTGGCACAAATGTCGTATTCAAAATCTTCAACAGAGCATTTCTGTGCGCCTCTGAGCAAAACAAAAGTGATAGAGTAGAGATTTTAGAAGGTGTATGATATAGGTTGTAACACCCCACTTCCCCAAAATTAAATAAAATACAATTATTTCAAATAAACATCAGAGTTTCCCCTCACAAGTGGGATATCACATCAAATAATTCAACATAAATCTTCATTAGTTGGTTTTCAAAACAAACAGCGGAAATAGTCATTAATCCAATATTCTCGGCCATCCGCCCAATTCACATAAAATTGTTCATTAACAAGTTCACCAAATACGATACGTCACAGGAGTAAAGCAAGTTCCATATAAAACAAATAAACACCCAAGTCCCGTGCTACGTATCAGAGCATCCTAAGACTCGACCCGCACACCAGTATCTAAGCTAGCTAAATACCTGGATTATCTGTACCTCCGAAGAAGCACATACCACAACAACAACAAAGGGGTGAGAAAACATGATCAAAATTATCGGTAATAAGATACATGAAATAAAGGTAGCAATCATATAATATATCACCCAACATGCATCGACCGCGAGCTACTGTCCAATCATCAAACACAACACACAATAATGCAAATATGCAACTCAACACCATGCATGCGGTACCGACTCATTGGTTCATTCAATCGAACCCCGGATAGATCACATACACCCCTCCTTAGCAATGATCTATCCCCACCATTCTCCACAAAGGAGTACGGATGAATCGCATACACTCCTCCTAAGCAACGATTTCATCCCACCATAACATCATGATATGCACAACACCAAATGCACAACAATTAACTCAAGCACACTAAGTGCACACAATCCTCCTGATCACATCACCATACATCATATTTATATTATACACCAATTAATCATATCAATTAAATCAAATATCACAGGAATTCATATTCTAACACCCAGTATACACTCTTCACCACCAAACATCATCCCTATACCCATCATGACCAAAGGGATCCTACTAAACATCAGCATTGGTTGGAAACCACAAAAATCAAACAATGTTGTCACGCTCGCCACCTTGCTCGCTTAACGAGGCTCTAGCGAACGTTCGCTACCTGCTCGCCTAGAGAATATGCTAGTGAAGGTAGACAGTGGCTATTGGAAGTGTTCGCTACCTAGCTCGCCTAGCGAGTCCCTAGTGAATGCTCGCTACCCTGCTCGCCTAGCGAATCTGCTAGCGAGCGTCTACGATACTCAAAACCCTCACTGTCCAAAATGTCACTTTGATTAATTCCAAACCTATCATTCTTCATCTGCCTCCCATCCTATCAGTACTACAACTAATATACACTATTCAAATCATTATTCCTTAATTTTTCTCTCCAGAACCAATACTCATGTTCATTACCAAAACCACAGAAGTTACACAGAACCCCACCGAAATCACAACTCTGCTACGTTACGCAGAAACTCACCAAAATCACAACAATATATGCACAAATTCATCAATAGCAGCAACAATCATAAACATAACAATATACTCATCTTGTTCATCAAATCCCTATGGGGTTAAGGAATCCCCTCTGCCCAATTCATGTAAAGTACCAATCCCAATCAGTTTCTCCCCCCTTATCTCGATTAATTGCTCAGATTGTTGAAGAACTCTGAAGAATGGGTAGCCCTAGCCTTACTTCTCTCCTTCCTTGTTCTTCCTTCTCAACTTTTCTCTAAAAGTGATTTATCGTGTTCTCCTCTCCTCTTTACCCCAAAACCCTTCTTATATTTCTAAATCCTTATTTCACTTATTCCATCCACTAATAATACAAATAATAATAATAATAATAATAATAATAATAATAATAATAATATTACTACTAATTATTAAATTATCATTATTATTAATTATATTATCTTAATATTAAACTCTATAGCTTATTAAATAATCCCTATAAATTAAGGACACCCACCAACGCACTCAGACACACCCCCACATAAGGACACAACAAAATAAAATAACACCAAAAAGACTAAATAATTAAAATGGGTGTTACATAGGTGATCTACGATCTTGTAGTCACTTTTATGAATAAGCCTCATAAATTCTTCAGTATCCTTAGCCAAAAAGTCTTTCCCCCCTTGCTGTTGAACCTCTTCTTCTACCACGACCTTCCCCTTTCCCTTATCAACAATATTCTATGGTGAGGAAAAGATCCTGCCGCTTCTTGTGATGTCACCGATGCCAACTATGTTTTCCACAGAGGAACCTTCATAAGAAGAACTCACCAATTCTAGTTTCTGGCCATTACAAAATACCTCGGCCCCGTAATTCCATGGGATGGCCTTAGTGCTTTCATAAGGTACCGGTCCAAGAGTGGTAATAATTATCGGCGATGGTCTTGTAGGCGCTGAAATGTTGATCGTCTGAAATGGGATATATATAATGGCAACTTCGTCCTCTTTAGTGTATACTTCATTCTCCTCAATTATCCTATCAAATTGTAAATAACCCTCGTCGATCATCTTCTGAATTCCTTTCTTCAACAAAACACAACCCTCAGGTCTGTCCTCACACCCTGAACAATTATCGGAACATTCTGGGAACACTCCTCCTTTCAACAATTTGACCTTTACAAAGCTCAACAAAGTCTTTAACTCCTCCACGTTAGTTATCAAATTTAGCTTTTCTCCTTCAATTATAGCATTTGTTCTTGCCACCCCATGGTTCGGGATGGGGTTCTGATTTATATTCCGACCGTCATTGTTAAAATTAATAGCCTTGGAATCAACCAAATCTTGTACTTTATGCTTAAAAGCTTTGCAATTATCAATATTGTAACCTGAAGCACCAGAGTGGAAATCACACTTGGTCAATGCATCATATCCTAGGGGTGGCACACCAGTAAGAGGCACCAAAGTTCTTTTTTGAACCAACTGCAATTATAATAAATGTTGTAGTAATTGAGAATATGGCATAGGTAGAGTTTTAAAATGTCTGTCATCCATTCTTTGTCTTGCCACGTAAGGACGCAGAGTGTTAACTCGTTACTGAGGTGCAGCCAAAATAGCCACAGTAGCAACTTGATGTTGTACTCTGCCCCTATCTCTGTGTGAAACGACGGTTTGTATCCCCTTCTCTTCTTTTGTGATTGGCAGAATATACTTTCTTCGCTCCTCCTGCAGAGGACCCACCGGCATTTGAGGTTTTTCCGGACTTGATTTTTCTTTCTACGCATTCTCCCGCCATCACTAGATCAGAAAATCCAGCAGTCATGCATCCTATCAACTTCTCAAAGTACACACCTGGTAACGAGGCCATAAACATATCAATTAGTTCTCTCTCTACCATGGGAGGTTGAACCCTTGTAGCCAGATCACGCCACCTCTGGACGTATTCCTTGAAACTCTCATTGCTCTTTTGCGACAAACTCTGCAGTTGCACCCTGTTTGGCACCATTTCACTATTATATTGGTAATGGCAAACAAAAGCCTCTGCCAGCTCCTTCCAGCTACGAATGTGAGCCCTTTTTAATCCCATATACCATTCTAGCGATGCTCCGACCAAACTATCCTGGAATAAGTGCATCAAAAGCTTTTCATCCTCAGAGTAAGCAGACATTTTTCTGTAATATGCCCGGATATGCACTTTAGGACAATTTGTCCCTTTGTATATCAAAGTCCGGTACTTTGAATTTGAGGGGAACTTTAACCCCTGGGACCAAGCCAAGATCATCCATATCTAAACCCAAAGAATTCTGCACCTCAAAGCACTTCATCTTCTCTTTAATTAAGTTAAACCTCTTGTCAGCTTCAGACGGAAACCCGTATTCTGTATCCTTCACTAAAAAGACCTCATCTTGGTTATCTTCTCACTGAGGCCCAATAGGTCCATGTACAGCACGCACATTACCTCCTGTAACATTACCATTTTCATTTGCAACACCTATGCCCGGAGGAATAACAATAGTAGGACCGCTTACCGGCACAGAGCCACCTGCAGGTGGAGGTATAACACCAGATCCTCCATGCACAACTCCTTCTTCATCAACCCGTGCTATTAACGGTTGGACCATAGTTCTCAACTGTTCCTGTCCACTAGCAACATTCTGCATTAATTCCATGAACAAGGCCATACGAGCCTTGACCTCTTGTAACTCAGCTTGCACTTGATCCATGATCCTCTTTTGATTTCCCCTTGTTGAATACCTGTGAAAACTGGGTTCTTCACTCCTGTAACTGTTGAAAATCGAGCAAAAATAAGAACAAGAACTACCAAGCACACCTGCTATGCAAATGAAAATGCAGATGCAAAGATGCAAACATGTATATATGTTCACAGTAAAATTTCCCCTGTGATACTAGTTTCCAAACAAATAAGAAATAGATGAGATGGATAAGAATACTACGAACAAATCATAAATCACATAAAATCGAGACAATACAAAGCAACAATGAGAAATATACAAATACACAAGCTGTGATCTCATCCAACAAATCTGGTGATGATTAAGATACAAGAAAGCAATGACAGAGCCATATCAATAAACCCTAAAAATCATGCTGCTTGCTCTAGGCTAGGGCCTCTACAAGCATTATTCTCATATCCGGGTGGTCTGGTCTGGAAACCAATTCTCTGATAAGGACGCTCCTTATGGATATCACCTCTCTGAGATAAAGACAAAGATCCTCCCAAGCGTCTTCACCAAAAGTATCCTCCAACCTGGGTCTCTTTACCTCTTCTTGAATCTTCAGTTCTTCCAAGGTTGATAAGGTATCATGAAGCTTTTTCTCTACCATGTACCTGTGGGAAGACTCCACCCCTATTTCTCTCTCTCTCTTTGACTCTGAGCTATGTCTTCAATTGGTCAATCTGAATACAAAGCTGATCCTCCCTTTCTTTGTTGGCAGTTAAAGTAGCATTCCATTGCTGGTTGAATTTGGATATCTCCAAATAAGCTCTGTCTAAATCCTCTTTCTTATGCTTCAAGATACTGCAAGTACTTTTTAGGTCTTGACCAACCCGCTCTCACATTCTGAGGTGCTCAGATAACTCTTTCTTCAAGTTGACTAAAGACTCTGATTTCTTTTTAGCCAAATAAACAGTTTCTCCTTTGTCACGTTTCAGCTGGCTGATCTCCTGTTTCAACTCTTCATTCTCTTTGTGAAATTCTTCTTTTTCTGCTCAAAGCTTGTTATATCTCAGGATGTCAACTGTCGTAGGCTCCTCAATAACTAGAGGATATAGGATTTCTCTGACAGGAAAAGGTAGCAATACTTTCTCTATTCTCTTCTGGATCCAATCCAAATAAGGGTCAAAAGCTTTGCAATCACTTTTACCCAAAGAAAACTTTCCTCTTCTGTGGATTCTCCCCCAGGCTTCATTTATCTTAGCCAGAGTATCAAAATCAGCTACACCTGTGAAGTACAAAGATTCTTGCACTTCTTCTTCCTTTGGGGGTCCTATCAAGGCATAACCAAATTGTCTGACAGCAAGAGAAGAGTTGTAGTTGATCCCACCTTTTCTCCCAATCAGAGGTACATTAGGAAAACTCCCATAACTAAAGATAATCTCCACACCGAGCAGATCTCGATTAAACCAAATAATATCTTTAGATGTTAGGCCCATAAGCCTCTCTGACCACTCAGATGTATCTTTTGCATCAACAAAAGCTCAAATATGAGGAAGATGATCCATGAACCATTTGTGGAAAAGTGATGCATAGCAAGAAACATTTTTCCCTTTCCTCTTTTCATTTTTGTAATGCACTGAATGATACAAATCTCCCAGGAGAGTAGGTACAGAGTTCTTGGAAGCAAAGATGTAAAAAGCGTCCATATCAACAAAATCTGGAATGTTGGGAAACAGAACAATACTATATATGCACAATGCCAGAATAACATTGAAGACTACCCAACAACCTTCTTTAGCAAAATATCGAGCCTTACCCACCAAGAAGGACAAAGGAAAACCCGAAACTCCACTCCTACAAACCACATTACCCACCAAATCATACTTGCTCAAATAAAGAGCACTTGCCAACTTCTCCAGATCAGGTTCCCCCTCAAAATGAAAGAAAAGCATTTTCTCTAAGACTGGAACTCCCATTAGAAAAACAAATTCTTCTAGAGTAGGAACTAGAATGTAATCAGGAAATGTGAAGCAGCGCAACTAAGGATCATAAAACTGTAGCAAAGTATGAATAGCTCCTTGTTCATAACTTGTGATTTTATGGACGAAAGTCAGAATCTTCCCATAATCTCTTTTGAAATCTTCCATGACGCCAACACTAGCCATGGAAATAAGGCCAAATAAAGGCCTTAACTCTGGTAGCGGAAACTTATAGATGATAGTCTTCTTCAATTCAACCTCCATCTCAGCAACCAACCAGATCACTAGAATCAGAAGGAAAATAAGAACCTGAAAACACACATACATGCTAATGAATAAATGGTTATGCAAATGCAAACAGGGGATCAAGGTATCCAAAAACTGATGTGTTGTTGACTGAGTTGAGTCAAGGCTTTGCTCTGATAAGAAATCCAGAATACCAGAACACTCAAAATCAAAATTCTGCTTTGATAGAAAACCGGGTTGGTTGAAAGTAAAGATTTCATGCAAAACCCTCTCCTCTTGCAAGTAAGACCTAGTCTCTGAAGAGGTACGACATCCTATGCAGGTCATCAATATCATGGACTCTCAGGTCAAGAAAAGATGATACATTCACCATTTCTAGTTTGGCATCATGGTCAATCAAGGAGGTCTCAACTGACTTCCCAATGAACAGTCTCCAGAGTCGTTAGTTTTCAGATCCAACACCCCCTCGACTGTCCAAGATGCACAGGAAAGGATGTATTCAAAGAAAACCTCATTTGCACGTGAATTTCATGAGGGCTCGTGCATTCCAAACATGCAAGCTCACACTAATCTCCACACTAATACTAGGTGTATACTCAAGCCTGAGTATTGGGCTTATCTCTTAGTGGAACAACCAACCTAATAACACAATAACAACAATATAATATGATAACAAAAATAAAGTGCTAAAAATAAATGCAATAATATACAACAGTAAAGTACATGCATATACATAAATACACCCAAAAACACGAAACAAACAAGCGCTAGGATTGACTCGCATAGGGAACTAGAGTCCCCAACAGAGTCGCAAGTTGTCGTAACTGCGAAAAAGGCCAGCGGAAACAAACAGAAGAGTCACCATTGAATGTTATTTATCCCAAAGAGAGGGAAAGGAAACGATCGAAGAAAACCTAAAAGAAAGAGAAAAGACAAAGTCATCGCAACCAAATCATGGGTTCGGGAGTCGGTTACGCAAGGGGAAGGTATGAGCAGCCCTCATGTTCATTGTACTCAACGGGATCCATTCTTGTTGTCTATAAAGGGGGTGAGTTATCTAAAAACTACTACTAAACCGGAGAAAAAAGAAAATAAAAGACTCGATAGAACATCGCCGCCCTATGCCTACGTATTCCCTAGTGCAATGGGAAAGTCGGAGTCAACGTAGTTCAGGAAACTATGGGTGATGGGGGGGAAGTTTGCTCGCCAAGACATCACCATCTTGTGCCTAAGTATCCTCATCTGGATGAGAAATTAGAGCAAACGTAGTTCGGGCTACGAAACCACAAGTTGGTTAAGTGTTTTTGTGAGCGACGATAAGTTCTCATTCCAGCAGTTAGGGACGATGCCTGTTTATGGTAGAACGGAAAAGTAACGTACTCTTTCTGAAAATGATTTTAAGAACAATCCCGAAGGATAAAAAGGTTTGAATTTGGTTTAAAAGTTTTAGTGAAGTGAATTGAGTTAGTTTGAGACCCACGTTGCACTAATCCGGAGAATCTCATTTGTTGCTCGAGATACTTCTCTAGTATCCTCGAAGAGTCTTAATTAATAAGATACTACTTCGCTGAATCGAAGAATCTCATTTATTACTCGAGATACTTCTCTAGTATCCTCTAAGAGTCTTAATTCATAAGATACTACTTTGCTGATCCGGAGAATCTTATTTGTTGCTCGAGATGCTTCTCTAGTATCCTCGAAGAGTCTTAATTCATAAGATACTGCTTCGTTGATTCAGAGAATCTCATTTATTGCTTGAGATACTACTCTAAGTATCCTCAAAGAGTCCTAATTTATAAGATACTACTTTGTTAATTCAGAGAATCTCATTTGTTGTTCGAGATACTGCTTTAGGTATCCTCTAAAAATCTTAGATGTGATTGAGGTATCGTTCCCTTGTTGGAATATCTCGATCAATAATATACTGGTTCGTTGATTTGGAGAATCTCAGATACTTCGGGACTTGACTCAGACTGACTGATTCCAAATTAACTCACTGGATGTCAATGCCCCAGATCCATAGGGCTATAAAGTATACACCATTCTGGTCCAGACTACTGAATGATCTAGTCCTGTTTGACTGCTCCCTGTTGGAATTTCCTCCATGTCAACTACTGACCTACAATTAAAATTGTTTTCTCATGAATGGTAATTTTAATGTGGTGTTCATGCAGATTTTGAAAGAAATGCCACTTATCAAGTGTCGTGATAGTGAGTGACGAATGAAACATTAGTCCAAACGTAGTGCTGATTTGATTATTGAAAGATACAACAAGAAAATGATTAGCAAATCATGTAGGAGTCAGGTTACTCAACGTCATTGTAGTATGCTTTCAGAATAAACCCCGCCTCAATTAGGTCTTTCGAGGGTTGAATCGTGGTCGGGTTCACGGTTATTGAAACAAAGGATATTAGGATCAAAGTATGATTTGTACCCACCCCTTCTCTGTGATGATCTCCGATCCTACTTTCAGCTAACCTGGAAAAAGCGCCCACCTCTTCAAAATGGTTATTGACTGGTAGGAGTGATGGTTAAGGAACCCACAAGGTTTTCGGAGTGACAGTTACCCCTTTTTGTCTTCTGTGTCTGTAGCCACACGACATTGTCCTTGTTTGAGGATTTTTCTTCTGAGATCCTTTCTTTTCATTCTTTTGTTCCCTAATTTTTGCCTGGACTAAATTTTTCATTTTCCGATTTTAAAGTCCAGTGGGATTCCCCAATTTTGCCTAAGTATTTGCTTTCCAGCTTTTCAACTTAGCGGGCTTTTTTCCTTTCTCTCTTTTTTTTGAAACATGTCGTGTGACACTGGTTGTCTTGATTTCTCCGAAAAGGTTGTAACTGTCTCACTCCTGATTGGCGAGGTTTAACCATTGTGGTTGATGAGGGATGACCTCTTGAGAGGGATAAGATGTGATTGGTCCTCGAATGGGGACACTCCTCTATGAAATTTGAATGCTCGGTCAAGCTAACTGACAACTACACTGCCCCAGGTTAAGATGTGAGGGTTTGAAAGTCCGAAAAAAACTCCTACTTCTAGGCTCAAAGTGGTTAGCTAGGGACTAACTCCTTATCTCTCCAATGTTTAGGAGATTTGAAACAATTCCTGTACATCATCAGCAGGATTTTATCTGAAAGCATACGATCATCAATTATGAGTATTCAGTTTTCGTCATCCTCCCTCCAATCTTTTCTAAACAACAGTGATAAAGTGGAGTGAATAAGAGGTGCATGTGTCTGTGCTGTGCAAAAATGAGTGAATGCGACATGATTAATTCAGAAACATGCATAATCACTTCATTAATATTACCATTCAAAACAACAGTGTTTAAAAGCAAGTAGCAATTAACAAGAGAAGACTACAAATGCAAATGATAAAAAGCCCCAGGATTGCTAATGTTGAGGACGTCTGCCTGTCTGGACCACTGGCTTTTGGAGATGACCCTCGGAATCTTCGAGCTCAGACAGCTGAGGGGTTGATATGAACCACCAAACTTCCTTCTGGAAAAGAAATGCACCCTTTGTCAATCAACTGTTGCACTTTGGCTTGAAAAGCTTTGCAATCTTCGGTTGAATGCCCCATGGATCCGCCATGACATCCACACTGAACATGGGAATTGTACCCAGGAGGGTAAGGTTCTGACATAGGCTTAAGAGTCTTAGGCTCCACTAGTGAGTTCTAAACCAGATGTGGCAGAATCTGACTGTACGACATGGGAACTGGATGAAGAGGAGCAATCCTTCTTTCCAAATTGTTGCGAGGCCTATTCTGATTTTGGCGCTGATTCTGATAACCCCGGCCATGGGCTCGTTGATTTGCATGAGGAGTGACCCAAGGCTTCTGATGTGGTACCCTATGCATAGTTGTCTGTCTAGAATGACGTGACACAGAAGATAATAACCGCTGAGAAGATGAAGAACCAAAAGATTTCACCGATTCACCTCGAGAATAACCAACATCTGCCATGACTGTGTTGATCACCTTCTCTTCTTCTTCCTATGAGCTACAGAGAGATTCAGTTTCACTGGCCTGATTGCTCGAGAAACTCTGAATTTTTCCAATCTTTATGCCATTCTCAATGCGTTCTCCTGCTATTACCAATTCAGAGAAATTTGGTGCAATTCCAAGCATTCTTTCAAAGTATGGGCTCTGCAAGGAGTCTATGAACATATCTGCCAACGCTTGGTCTAGAAGCGGCGGTTGCACTTTGAAAGCAAATTATCTCCATCTCTGAGCATACCTCCTGAAGGGTTCATTGTTCTCTTGAGACAAGTTTTGTAACTGCATACTACTGGGAGCCATGTCAAGATTATATTTGTACTACTTCAGAAAAGCTTTGGCTAAGTCCATTCATGATTGGATCTGACTACTCTCTAACTGCATATACCAACTTAAAGATGCCCCAACCATAATTTCTTGAAAACAATGAATCATAAGCTTATCGTTGCACACAAACAAAGTCATTCTTCTGCAGAACATCACCAAATGTTGCCTCGGGTAGCTATCCTTTTTGTACTTCTCAAACCTCGGTTCTTTCAAATTTGGAGGTAACACCAGACCGGGAACAAGGCACATGTCTGAAGCATTGAGGCCAAAAGTATCCTTAACTTCCAAGGCCTTGAGTTTTTCATCCAACGCATGAAACCTTTTAGCATACTCAAGAGCTCTCGGATCCTTAGTCTTCATCACTGGGACCTCTCTTCTGGAATTCGACACACAGAGAGAAACATCTTGATAATCTGTAGTATCAGAAGAAGAAGAACATCCACTTTAGACAACAAACTGTTCATTTAAGTCTTGGTCCTCAACAGAGGGCTTCACCGGCTGAGCTTGAGTGAGGTTGTCACTTATGGAGAGTCTTCATCAGGAAGAGAACCATACAGAGGGTTGGTCATCACAGTAAAACCAGGCGCGATATCAACATTCTGGAGGTCGTTCCCTGACATAGCTACCAACAGTTCTCAACTTGACTTCACTTCTTAACACTGCTTGATTCTATTTCAGACACTTGGTCGTCTCCCAACAATCACCACTTGTTCAGAATGAACACCAGGGAATCACCTTCTGAATCAAAAACAACGGCAGGATGAGAGCTCTGGCTAGCTGAAGAATGATATGCAAAATGATGCAGAGATGCTAATGCAAATGCAATGCAAGATGTGACAAACACGAGATCACAGCCACCACAAAGCTCTGAAAAACCGTTGCGCTGCCGACTGGATAAGTTCAAAAGTTTGCTCTGAAGAGAAAACCAGAATACCGGGTAGGTTGGAGGTCAAGTTTCCTGCATAACCCAATCCTTCTCACAAATATGGACCTAATCTGATAAGGTTCGGCATCCTATGCAGCCGTCAGCGTCACAGACTTTTGAGAAACGATGATATGTTCACCATTTTTGGTTTGGCATCATAGTCAAACGAAGCGGCCTCACTTAGCTGACTCCCAAGTGATCGTTCTCCAGAGTCGACAGCCTTCGGATCCAACACCCTTTCCTAACAAATGTACAAGATAGGATGCCTTCAAAGAAGACCTCGTCTGAACGCGAATTTCGTGAGGACTAGTGCATGCGAAAGCATACAGGCCCAACACTACTCTCCAATCTAATGCTATGTGTATCCTCAAGCCTGGGTTTTAGCTTATCACTCAATGGAACATCCCCCCACAGCACAACAATAATGATATATAACTATGCTGAAAGTAAAATGCAATAAAGCAATAAAAATTCAAATGCAACACAAACTGCACACACCCAAAGATAAAACACATAAGCGCTAGGATTGACTCGCATAGGGGATGGGAAGAGTCCCCAGCAGAGTCGCCAGCTGCTGGGGAGCCCAGACAGCCAGGAAACAAAACAAGGCGAGACTGCAAAAGATTTCCCCAGCAGAATCTCCAGCTATCGCATCGCTGCAAAGGAGGGGTCGACGGAGGACAGAAGAGTCGCCACCGTTCGTTATTTATCCCAAAGAGAGGGAAAGGAAACGATCAGAGAAAACCTACGAAAAGGGAGAAGACAGGTCCTCGCAACCAAATCTTGGGTTCGGGAGTAGGTTACACAAGGGGAAGGTATAAGCACCCCTCACGTCCGTTGTACTCAACGAGATCCACGCTTGTTGTCTAGTCTATGGGTGAAAAACAAACTATCCACGGTTTCTAAAGCTAAACGGAAAGAACTGACTCGATAGGACATCGTCGCCCTATGCCTACGTATTCCTTCATGCAATGCGAAAGTCAGATTCAACATAGTTTGGGAAACTACGGGGGGATTGCTCGCCAAGACATCGCGTCTTGTGCCTACGTATTCTCATCTGGTATGAGAAATTAGAGCAAAACGTAGTTCAGGCCAACTACGGGTAAACGGGGTGTTCTCGATCGCAAGGGGAGCGAGAGAAAAGGTATACGATACTAGCGCACGCATTCTAGCAGATAGGTGTATTTCTGCTTGACCATTGGAGAATTAGGCGTTACCTGTTTGCGGTAGAATGGATGTAGTATGTCATTGGTTAAAAGGTACGGGGAACCTACAGGAAAGAGGGAAAAGTGCTCGCTAGGATTATCGTAATCCTATGCCTACGTACTCTCAACAGATATGAGAGGTCAGAGCAGCCGTAGTTCATCCAACTACGAAAAACGGTCTCGATCGCACGGGGGCGAGAGAAAGGGAGTCTTAATCGCACGGGGGCAAGAGAAAGGGGTCTCAATCGCAAGGATGCGAGAGAAAAGGTTCGGAACGGGACGCACACGCTAAAAGCTAAGACGTAGGAACAAATGCGTCACATATTATCCAAAGGACTTACGCTAAACACTCTAGACGAGAGAGAGGAGGCCTCCCACTCATCATTTCCCACGTATCTATCGCTTACTCACAACGCTCGGCGGTTGATTAAAAAAGATTGAATTAGAAAGATGTTACCGAACGGAGTGGTTCCATTGACCCTTTACATTGCGTGCAAGCTTCCTTTCCAAGCTTCTCCTCCTCTTTGATCCTTGGCGATGATGCTTTGAAATCGAATCGGGACCAATGTGACGTTGAACCGTCGTAGCTCGACTTATAAGGGAATTCAAACTATAGGAGGTCACGTATTGATATCCGTGTTATGGACAAGACAGAGAAATGATATTGAGGATCATTCTCCAATTGAATCGTGTCGCACGGACCAAAAACAAAAGTGGGATCTCGTCTTGCGGATACAAGACTTCATCGATCCAAGAAAGTCAAAATAAAATCGAAAGAAAAAGAAAAATGAGGAGAGAAAGAGGTGGTCTTAGATCCAACATTATTCATCAATAATTTGATTGGTAATGAATTACGAAAATGTCGTCATCGACCAAAAACGGTAAAAAATGAACAGAGATGGATAAACGGTCGGAAAATGAAAACGAGAAGAGAAAAGTGGTCTCGGAATTGTCGTTTCCATCAATAATTTGACATATAACAACTTGGAGGTCTCGTCATCGACCAAAACAAAAATGGGACAAAATGCCCAATAACAAAAGAGAAATGGAACTAACCTCTAAAATAGAAAATATTCTAAAAGAAATATTAATAAAACTTCTAAAAGAAAATGAATTGAAATTCTACGAAAATATTTATAAACTCTAAAAGAAAATATATTGAAACTAGAATATAGTAAATTCTGATATAAAACAAACCAATATTCACAAAAAATAATACATAATATCAAACTTTTTCTAAAAAGAAAAACAATAAAATAAAAAATAGGGGGAGGGGGTCCGATGAAAATACGGTGGGTGCACCAAAAGCCAAATGGGCTTTATGGCCCAACCACAACAATTAACCAGCAGCAAAGATTAAAAAAAGAAAATCCTCTTCTTCTATTTCGTTCATCCCCCTCTCTCTACCCTCTGATATCAACCACACAAATTTAAACCGAACGAAAGTCAACCCCAAGCTCTCCATTTCATCTTCGCTCTGTTTTGCATCCCCTTCGAACCTCTCGCCGTCTGCTTACACGAGTTCAGGCTTAGATCTAGTTTCCCAGTTTGGTGATTTCGTTTTTGGTTTCGGTTGATGGGTTCTCCTTCTCTGTTTCTGTTTAGGTGAGGGTGTTCAGTTTTAGATGTAGATGATGGAAGGTGGTTCAGAGGTGGGTTATTGTTGTGGGTTTCATGGTGTTTTATCGGAGGTTTAGAGTGGTTTTTGTTTGACCGTTGGATATGGGGTTGGATGTGTGGGAGGAAAATGGGTTCCGAATGATTTACGGCGAGGATTTGTTTGTGATGAAGAAGATAGAAGTTTGAGGTGTTTTTTCTAAAGGCGAGATTGAAGCGGTGATGGTTGTTGGATTCGAAAATGTTGAAGAAGTTTGAGGGTGGAAGTTCTGTTTGAATGAAGGTCTGTTAATGGTGGGAGATGGAGTTTCGAGTGGTGGCTTCGTTGGAGATGTTTGGGTTTGATTGAAGGTGGAGGTTCGGTTAATGGAGGACCTGGAAGAAGTAGGAGGTCGATGTGGTGGATGAACGCCGAACGCTTGATTGTGAGTTTATGATCCTTATGGCTCTGCGTCAAAGTTCGTTTTCTATTCCTCTTCTTGTTCTGGGTTTCTCTCTGCTTTGCTCAGGTTGAAGGTTTTTAAATAAGGATGGTTGCGGTTTGGATTTGTGTGGAAAGTTTTGGTGTTTGTGTTGGCTGAGGAAATGGTGAAGTTGGTAAAGCTGGAGAAAGTTGTTTAGAAGGTTCATATTTGCGAATTGGGTTGGAAAAGTTCGAAACTGAGGGAGAAAAGAGGAGTCGAAAGAGCGTAGAAGCAAAGGGGTTGTAGCCATTGTTGTGGATTAAGGAATGATGAGTCAGAGAGGAAATATGGGTAGCGTTGTTTTAAGTAGGTGTTACAAAGTGCCCTTGTTTTGAACCTTATTTACGAAGTTTGAGAAGAGTTGGAGTGAGTTTGATGTTGCTCGATGGTGCATTTGAAAGGCTGAAGGCTTCTTGGACAAACTGTACGTGTCACAGAGATTTTTTTGTAGCAGGCTGGTAAATGTTTTTTCTTGCAGGTTTGTACACTGTATTGTTTGGCGTGCTATTGTTTTGCAATTGTGTAGTGGTTTTATTGTAAAGAAAGTGAGGTTGGTATGATGAAGGTGCTGAAGGTTTTGCAAAGTTTTTGTCACGAGGAATGGTATGAGTTGTACGAGTGGAAACATGGTGCAGGAATTGAGGTGTTGCGGGTGAAATTCTGCTGCAGGTTGTACAGTTTATGGTTATGAAGTTTAATGCAGTACGAACGGCGTGTATACCGAATTCGTCGTGTTGTATAATACATTGGGCTGCAAATGGTTGTGTTGTATTCGCAGATCAAGAAATCATGCTGGACTTGTGAAGAAATACTGTTGCAACTAATTAAATGATAAAAACAAAACTAAATTATAAAAAGAACTAAAGCCTAGTAATTTTAAAAAGATTAAACCTAAATAATAAATCAAATTATAAACTTCCTAAAAAAACAAATAATAAAAATCTAATTAATTTTCTATGCTAACAAATAAAATCTAGAAAACTAAAAAAAAGAACTATAAAGCAGTAAATAAAAACGGCAAGATCGGGCGAACACCGAAATGTCACCGAAAATACTAGCACGGATTGGACTAACAAAATGAGAACAAAATCCACTTGATTCCGACATTAATCTCCTTATTCGAACTGGTTTGAATTTCCTGAAACATGAGAAAAGGGTCCGTAATCCTGATAATCCGTTCTGACTGACAAAATGCACAGTATGCGATAAATGATATGCAAATGCAAATGAAACGAAACATAAGCCAAAATACTGGAAAAGGTTGGTCAAATTTTGGGGTACAACAATCACCTCCTTTCTCGAAAAAAAAGAAGAAGAAAAAAGAAAATTGAAAAGCCCGCTAAGTCAAAACCTATGAAGGAGACTTAGGCGAAAATGGGGCATCCCGTTGACTGTATATTCGAACAAAACAGTTCAGACAAAAGTCAGGGATAACAAAAGAGAGGAATTCTGTAAGAGTCTTTACTCTTAAAAATACTCAAATAGCAAAAAGTTATTGAATACTGTAAGGGAGTTTTGACTACCCTAGGTTTGTGAATCATCACCAACTATCATCAGTTCAATTCTTAAGCCTGTAAGAACCTGAATGTATAGTTTGAGTTAATTGAGCGTAGGATTAGAGTTCATCATGGAGAGTGGGTGGGACAAATAACTTTGAGCCTTTATCCATTGTTTCATGAACCATGAACCGAGCCACGTTACAACCCTTAAAAGACCTAATTGAGGTAAGGTTGTTTTGAAAGCATATTACAGCAAGGTTGGATAACCTGACTCCTAATAATCTTTGATAATTGTGTGTGTTAATCACTTTATCCATCATTTGTAAGATGATTGGATCACTTTTGTTTTGATCACTTGATCACTCTGCCGTGTGTGTTTCATCAAATTTTGTTTTCAAAAGTTTGCATGAATTTTACATTCAAAATTGCCAATTTTTAATGAGCAACATTGCGTGCAAGACGATCCAATGTCAAAGAAATCCTAACAAATGCTATCAGCTAGGGAATTTGACTCAGTAAAGGAAGCTCAGCCTGGGGCAACCATTTTGAAGAATTTGTTAATCATTTGTCACAATGTTCAGCTAATCAGAAGTGATCAGGTCAAGATCAAATGAAGCCCTCAAAGAACAGTTTAGTCTGGGGCAACTCTGTTGCAGTTACCAGCTAGAAGGGGCAAGTTTATTCCTCAGTCGTTACTTCCACAGTCTGAGGACCTTGTTGTGCAGATACAGTTAAACTGGGGCAATCATGTCAAGATTTGTAAATCTCTCTCTATAAAAGTTTGAAGACATTGAAGCATCTTTATGCCAATTCTTTTATAAAATTCTCTTGATGGTTTCTTCCCATAGACCATGTAATCTAGGGCAGAAAAGGTTCGAAGACTGTTTGTCGCAAGATTCGTTGCTTACTTAAAGAGGATTAGTACACTATCATGAGGCAGAAGTGTTTTGTTCTCATGATACCTTTTTGTCAGCTCTCCGATTAAGTTGTTACTTCGGTTGATCTTGGAATTTCCCTTGGTGATTTTTCCTTCAACAAAGAATTCAAACTCATGATGGCAATCCGAGTGAAGTCATGATGTTGTGTCTTAAGAAGATTACTCTCTCCCAGACAAGGTTGTAACCATGAAGTGGAATTATTAATCTTCATGATCATCCCCGTTGATGTCCAATTTTGGTGAAATGGGCTGGGTATCCCTATCAAGATGTTTATTTCATCTCCAGTTTTGTTTTTTCTGCATAAACATAAGCATATGTATAACATCTGTGCATTTTTGCTATCTTTGGTTATTACCTGTTTTGTTTCACTTTGGTGTTTTTCACCAAGTGACTGGGTGTGTTGTCTCTCTCCAATAGAGTTGTCAGCCTTTAAGCATCAAACGCCCATCTTTTCTCAATTCCCCACAGAGTTTAGTCCTCGTGGATGATGGTTGTTTCAGTTATCTATTTCCATGATTGGATAAGGTGAGTCACCATTCGAGTTCATTCCTCAATGGTTGAGGTCTTGTTTAGCAGTTTCTTTCTAGCTCGATTCTAGATTGAACTTCGGTCCCTGTCGGTCGCCGAACCTACTTGGACGTGCATTTATTTTGCACTATCTATCAAGAAGTACATTTTTCAGATAAGTGGAAATCTCTGTAGAGAAGCTTATTCGTCTTCAACAATAAGTGGCAATCTCTTTAGAGAAGCTTATTCGCCTTCAACAATAAGTGGCAATCTCTGTAGAGAAGCTTATTCGTCTTCAACAATAAGTGGTAATCTCTGTAGAGAAGCTTATTCGTCTTCAACAATAAGTGGCAATCTCAGTAGAGAAGCTTATCCATTTGCAATGATAAGTGGTAATCTCCGTAGAGAAGCTTATATATCTTCAACAATAAGTGGCAATCTCTGTAGAGAAGATTATTCGTCTTCAACAATAAGTGGCAATCTCTGTAGGGAAGCTTATTCATCTTCAACTATAAGTGGCAATCTCTGTAGGGAATCTTATTCATCTTCAACAATAAGTGGCAATCTATGTAGGGAAGCTTATTTATCTTCAAAAATAAGTGTCAATCTCTGTAGAAAAGCTTATCCATTTGCAACGATAAGTGGCAATCTCTATAGAGAAGCTTATTCATCTTCAATAATAAGTGGTGATCTTTGTAGGGAAGCTTATTTATCTTCAACAATAAGTGGCAATATCTATAGGGAAGCTTATTCATCTTCAATAATAAGTGGCAATCTCTGTAGGGAAGCTTATTCATCTTCAACAATAAGTGGCAATCTTTGTAGGGAAGCTTATTCATCTTCAACAATAAGTGGCAGTCTCTCCTGAGAAGCTTATCATGTTGTACCTCTACCAGATAAGTGGCAGCCTCTCCTGAGAAGCTTATCATGTTGTACCTCTACCAGATAAGTGACAGTCTCTCTTGAGAAGCTTATCATGTTGTATCTCTACCAAATAAGTGGCAGTATCTCCTGAGAAGCTTATCATGTTGTACCTCTACCAGATAAGTGGAAGTCTCTCCTGAGAAGCTTATCATGTTGTACCTCTACCAGATAAGTGACAGTCTCTCTTGAGAAGCTTATCATGTTGTACCTCTACCAGATAAGTGGCAGCCTCTCCTGAGAAGCTTATCATGTTGTACCTCTACCAGATAAGTGGCAGTCTCTCCTGAGAAGCTTATCATGTTATACCTCTACCAGATAAGTGGCAGTCTCTCCTGAGAAGCTTATTATGCTGTACCTCTACCAGATAAGTGGCTGTTTCTCATGAGAAGCTTCTCCCTATTACCTTTACCAAATAAATGGTAGTCTCGCCTGAGAAGCTTATCATGTTTCATTATATCAAGCAACAAGTGGCCATCTCCCTCGAGAAGCTTGTTTCCAGTATGTTTTTTTTTCAGATAAGTGGCAGTCTCTCCCAAGAAGCTTATCAGTTTATCTGTATCCCCAGATAAGTGGCAATCTCATTTGAGAAGCTTATCTTAGGGACGTTGATGCACGATTGTGACCAGTATTGTTTGAAAAGTCCATTGGTGACTGGTACTGATAAATTGGTGGTGACCAATCATATTTCAAGTAAGGCCAGTTGGTAATTGACGTTGAGAAAATCCATGGATGACATGTACTGACGATTTGGTTGTGCATCATTCCAAACGAAGTCATGATGGTTTCCATTCCAAGATCAGGTTGTGTACCTTTGGAAGTGTTTGTTGATTCCAAGATCAGGTTGTGTACCTTTGGAAGTATTTGTTGATTCCAAGACCGGGTTGTGTACCTTTGGAAGTGTTTGTTGATTCCAAGATTAGGTTTTGTACCTTTGGAGATGTATACTTTGGATCCCGAGTTCAGGAATTTCCAGAGACTAGAATGTTGCATTTGCATTAAATATTTGATATATCCTAATGCTTTGAGGATATTTAAATTTTGAGGAATATATCTGTACTTCCTGTTTGAAGATCCAGTCGTCACCAAATCCTTTAAAGAGCCCAGTGGTTACTTTTTCTGCCTAAATCCAATTGTTATTAATATCGTAAGTTGGTCGTTACCTCTCTCTTTGATCAGTTGCCACAGTTTTCGCTTTGCGGTTGATACCCCAACGTTATTAGTGATCCTGGGATTACTAGTTTTTCTCTGGAAAGCTAGTTGTGACTAGCAGTATCTGAATTACCAAGATGGTTAGTTGTTACTAATGCCTATCTCTAATTTGGTTGTCACTGATAAAACTTTGAAAGTCTAGTAGTCACTAGCATTGTTTGAACCCAATTATTATTTGGTACCTTGACTTGGTCGTCACCAATAATCTTCCAAAAAAATAGTAGTCACTGGCTCTGTTTAAAACCAATCGTTATTGGAACCCCTTTTGATTCGGTTATTACCAATCTTGGTTCTAAGTCTAGTATTTACTAGCATCGCTTTTATATCCAATGGTCATTGGTATTTGAGATGGTTGTTACCGATTTTCCTAATAAGTCTAATGGTTATTGGCATCACTCAAATCCAATCTTATTGGTACCTTTTGACTCAGTTGTTACTACTCATTCTAAGTCTAGTGGTTACTAGCATCGTTTGAAAATCCGATGGTTATTGGTATTTTGATTTATTTGTTACTAATCTCCTCATAAAATATAGTGGTTATAAGCATTGGCAAAACCAGTTGTTATTGGTATACCTTTGATCTGGGTTGTCACCAATCTGTCTAAGTCCAATAATTATTGGCATCGTTTGAAGTCCGTTGTTATCGGCACTCTGAGTTGGTTATCACCAATTTTCCCATTGAAGTCTGGTAGTTACAGGCATCTCTTAACCCAGTTGTTATTGGTACTTTGATCTGGTTGTCACCAAACCTTTTGAAAATTCAGTAACTACCGGTATTGCTCAAATCCAATGGTTATTGGTATTTGAGTTGGTTGCTACCACCACTCCTAGTTAAGTCTAGTGATTACTAGCACTATCATAACCAATTTGTTATTGGTGTACCCCAATTTGGTCGTCACCAGTCCTTTCTAAGTCCAGTGGTTACTGGCATTGCTTGAAAGCTATGGTTATCGGTACCGTGATTTGGTTGTTACCAATTCCCTCAGCTAAAATCATGTATTTTGCCAATGACTATTTGGGAATCCCCCAATCGTTATTGGAACTTTGGTTTGGTCGTCACCATCACTCCCAAGAAGTCTAGTAGATACTAGCACCGCTTGAACTATTTGTTAAATCTGGTTGACACCAGTATTCCCAACGAAGTCGTTGCTTTCCCCATTCGAGTCTCGGAGATCTAGTGGATACTAGCATCCCCGGTGCGTATGGTCTTGTTTTTAGTCCTTTCCTGAAGATCCCGTTCGAACTCTTCGCTATAGGAGATTCCTCATTTTGGCTTATCCCCAGCGAGGATCGTGTCTCTGGTCTTTCGCTTCCACGGTGGAAATTTGCCTTATTCCCCAGTGGAGTGTGTTCCCTTTCCCCTAGTAAAGATTTGTCTTCCTCGGTGCAGTTTGTGTCCCTGTATGGAAGATTCCCCTTGAAGTAGCATCGTTAGTCATGTTTGAACTATTGTATGTTGTGCCCTGGATCTTTCCCTAGTGTGTCGGGTCCCCTGTGAGTAGTTACTCGTCGTATTGTCGTTCTTTTATTTTTGCTCGTGCGTCTGCATCTGGCTTGCACTCAAGCATCATAAAACATCATTTAGATTCATTGCATTTTAGCATTTTTCCTTTTGAATACCATTGGATCTAAGGAACAAAATTTTCGGTTTGCTATATTTAAATACCTTTCACTACGATTCTATGGAGATTGTCATCTCTCATTGCCATCTAGTGAAGATATTTAAATAGGGGCAACTGTTGCACCCCAACTTTTGAACCCTTATATCTTCATCATTGTCGCTTCCGCGAAAATAAGGTGCCGGCAAAAAAGAAGAGTCGCCACCTTTCGTTATTTATCCCTCAGAACGGGAAAGGAAACGATTGGAAAAACCTGACGAAAAGGTATAAGACAAGGTCATCGCAACCATTGTCTGGGTTCGGGAGTCGGTTACGCAAGGGGAAGGTATTAGCACCCCTCATGTCCATCGTACTCAATGGGATCCATGCTTGTTGTGTTTATCTGACGGGTTGGTTTTATCTATCTACCTATCGAGGCTGGTCTGAAAAGAAAAGAAAATGACTCGGCAAAGCGTCGCGCTTTATGCCTACGTATTCTCATCAGAGAATGAGAAATCAGAGTCAACGTAGTTCGCCTAACTACAGGTTACGGGGAAGGTGGCTCGCCAATACGTCAGTATTGTGCCTACGTACTCTCAACAGACTTGAGAGATCAGAGCTTACGTAGTTCGGGATAATACGGCTTACGGGGATTCAGATTCATCTTTTTTTATCGAGTAGGGTTAACAAACAGTTCCAGCAGTTTGGCGTACGCGGCTCGACCCTTGGAGACTTAGGCGCTACCGTTTGCGGTAGAACTGGGAGTTAACAACACTCTTTTCTTCAGAAAAGTTTCCTTTGAATTATGGGCCTAGGGGCAAAAAGGTTTGAAGTTTGTTTTCTGTCTTTTACGAAAGAACTGTTTTTTATGGATGTTTGCAACCAATATCATACTAGAGACTATGACCTGAGAGTGAATGCGTCGCATGTCACCCAAAGGGTGCCATACTAAACATCCAAGCTGTCGAAAAGAAACTCTCCGACAACCCTTTCTCAGATAGCTTAAGGCTCGTAACGTACGACATCAGTTAACCTTTATTACTGTATTTTAATTTGTTTTGAGATAAGAAGAGAGAACGAACAGGTTCAATTAAGGGGAGACTATCAAGTCCTAATGTTGTCATGCCAAGGATTCATCCTATGGTTGAGGTTTGAAACAGGGAACTCATAGAAGTTATCATGCATAGGTTTCAACCTAAAGCTCTAATCATCACTTCCCTATCAAAGGAAGTGGGATTCCTAGGGGATCATGTCAATGATAAACAGAAACAGATAAAGCATCAGCTTAAACAGTAAACAGTAAACGACTATAAAATGCATGCAATGCAAGTGAGGGAGGAAATGTGTGTGGGGCTTCAGCCTCCACAAGCTCATCTCAACCTCAAGCCAGATATGAATAATTGTAATCATACAGAGGAAACAACATGCTATCAAGCAAACCACAAACCACATAGGCAAGGGAGCTGGGCTCTACCGAATACCCGCAAGCAAAGCCATACAGTAAAAATACAAGCAGAGGGAGCAACTCAACCTCTAGTGCAATCATGCTCCTAGCTTACATCAGTCTAGACATGAACTTATTCTAATGCATCAAGCAAATAAAACAAGGCACACCAATACAGAAAAGAAAGCAGATCAACCACTCCTACAACTAAACCAGCCTTGACAGCAGCTCAGTCCTCAGTCTTCAACCACCCTTCAAGGCTATCATCTCCAATAGCAAGTATCAACTTGCTTCTCCAAGTTTTCAATACATCAAACATAAGTATCCACTTGTTCTTTCTTCTTCAAGCTTCAGCTCTCCAGTCAACTCCACCTTCAGGCTTCCCACCTAATATCAAGTATCAACTTGGCTCCCTCAGGCTCTCAATGCATCAACATAAGTATCAACTTATCCTTTATTCCTCAAGCCTCAGCTCTTCACTCAATCTCAATTGGATCTTCTTCACAAGTGTCAACTTGTTCTCAAGCTTCCAGCTCTCTCTTCTTTACCAGTATCAACTTGGTCCTCTTCATCTATAAGCTTCAGCTTCAAAAGGTAATCTCCAAACACAAAGAAGTATCAACTCCATCCTTCAATCTTCTTCAAGCAAGGAACTCCATCCTTTAACAAGGAAGAAAGATGCATCCATCAAGAGCAAAGTTTGGATGATTGGTAGCAGAGTGAAGACCAAAGGTCACCACTAAGCCTCCTATCATCAGAGAAAGGGACCCTCAAAGGTTCTACCAACTTGTAGAGAGCCACACATCCTACCAAAGGAGGGATGAGGCCTTTACAAGGGGACCTTACATCATAGGGAAGAATGGAAGTGATCAACATCATCCATGTTTATGAAGGAAGAGAATCTATCTAGAAGCTCTGCCTACAAAACCCTAATCTTAACACCTAAAGAAAACTACACCAAAAGAAGGGAAGATCCTCACATCCAAGCCTCTTCAAGCAATCCAATGCATCTTCAACTTGCCTTCAACATCATCCAAGAACAAGCAAAGCAACACCCTAATCTAAGGGAACTAAAGAAGTCAATCTAGTTGAGTTAGTGCATTAGAATCATCTAAAACTAGCACCTAAACTAAAATCAAGCAAAAATAGTAAACTTCATTGAAAATTCCTACAAAAATTCCTAAGGGACCCTAACTCAATCATGAATCTACCCTACAAAAATCAGAGGTTGAATCATCCACCTAGTCCTAAAAATACAATCTAAACCACAAGGTATCAACCATAAACCCTAAAAATGGAGCACCTAAAGGTTTCAACTTAAACTACCACTTATGTTCATCAAAAAAATGTGAGAAAAATCTATGGGGAGCATGCATATCTATGCTAACTACTCACAAAAAATCAAGATCAAAATCATCATCACATGATCAAACCAAATTCACCAATATGAAGCATCAAACATGACTATTTTAATATCAATTAAAATTTAAAAATTCCCATAAAATCAGAAAATGCATGAAATAAGAATATTTTTTATCTAAAAAATACTAGACCCTATCATGAATCCAATGCAAAAAGAATGGTATTAATTGAATCATTTTTCCATTTTTTATGATTTAATCATTAACCATGCATAAAATGAAAAATAATAGGAAAATCCAAATAAAATGATAAACACACGGTGCAGATAGCAAGAGAAAGCAGTTCATTTTATGGATTGGGCCATAAGGGGGGTGTGAGTAGCACTTGGATTCTTAAGCCCAGAACCAGCTGATTAATGAAACGCATCGTTTCATTAAGTTCAGAGCTCTTCACAAATTGAGAAGCACGCGTGGCCGTTGGATGAGGTTCCCAGTCAAAGTCCAACCTTGATCTGATGGCTATCAAGTCATCTTCTTCATTTCAAATCTCTGCAACTCAGGCCACCTGCGCGCCCAAAGCCGCCGCCGATGACATTTTCCGATCACCAATCCACAACCCTAGTTTGCCATAGAGTCCACCATAGGCCACGATCCCTTGATCAAACTTGTCCCAAATTTCACAAGGAACTCAATCATACCCTTAATTCTCTCTGAAACCTCAAGATTCGCAAGAACCAACTCTCAACCGAAATGGTAACATCCCTAATTGGTCACTAATTCTCAAATTAATGATCTGAAAACCTTCCTACATCAATCCTCATTGCATCTAACATCCTAATTCTTCTTAATTCTAACTAAAATAAGCTGGAGATTGAAAGTTACCAACCTGAAAATTTCGTGTGCACAGAAGTAGCAAGCCTTCGAATCAAGCCCTCTAATGCTCCAGACTCCTTCAGTGAATCACTTCCAAGCTTCTGTAGGCAATAGAACTGGTTGAAATGGCTTCAATTCTTGGAACCAACTCTGAGTTGCAGGTGGAAAAAACTGAGATCAAGAACACCAATCAGCCACGAATTTCCCTTAATTATGATCTGGAATCATTCCCTAGCATCCATGGAAGAGATTGCAATCAAGAAAATGGATGGAAAGTGAGTGAAATGATGTAACCGAATTCAGTTGCAAGCAAGAATTTTCCAAACTCAATCTCTGCTCTCTCCTTCAATCATCACCAACCTTGGCCTTGGATCACCTCTACTCAATATATAGGCCATGTATGGATGATCTAGAAAGCTCTAGATCCTTCCAATGAGAAGTTCAATCTCTCATGTCATGAGAAGTTCAATCACATGCCATGGTATGCATAGTTCTGTTAGCAGCTTGAAATCACACTCGTTCCCTTCCAATTTCTCCCCTAATGACATTTTGGATGTGTTTAGCTTGCAAGGGGCCTTGGTCATGCCTTGAATTTAGGTTTGGCCAATGTTACTTAAGATGTAAGTAACTACTTTTCAAAGCAAGTCCACAAATTAAACTTCAATTCAAAAATGTGGCTAAACCAATGTTCTTAAAATGTGTTTTAGAGTCAAAATGACATATTACATGCCTTGGTTTGGACATGTAGATCACAAATACCAATTTCCATCTTTAGTTCATTTGAAAATCCTCCTTATTTTAGGTCATTTTTGCAACTTTGAGATACAAGCAATTCCAACCTCTCATGATCTCTTTACTAGCCTTAAAACATCATTTTGAACAAGTTTGATGTCGAACATTTTCCCATTTGAAGCTTGGAAATAGGAGTTATGGCCTTATGCTTGAAATGACCTATAATCTCCAAATGACCAAAATGCCCTTGACTTGTCAAAGCCATAACTTGAGTTCTACAAATCCTATCAAGGACTTCTAGTACTCTCTAGAAAGCTAAGAGAATAAGGAATAACATTAATGTTGACCAAAAGTTCATGGGAATCATCCTTCTAGTGCAAACGTTTCATGCAAGTTGGACAACTTTCAAGCCTCCAAATTCACATACCTCAGATGACCTGTAACTTGTGAAAGTCATAACTTGAGTTATACAAATCCTATCAAGGACTTATAGAACTCAAATTAAAGCTAAGACCATGCTCTACAACATTCATGTTGGGGGTAAGATGAGATGACAATCACATCTTGAGCTAAACTGCCTTGAAGATAGGGGTCAAACTAGGGGATTTTACACTGTCAAGTCTTAGAAACCCTAGCTTGAAACTTCTCAAACTCTTCAATCATGATGAGTTAACCTTGGAATCATCCTTATAACATCTCAATGTATCAATCCATGATCACATGGCTCTTGGATTAGGTCTCAACCTTCTCCAAATCATCAGTTGACTTAGGGTTGACCCAATCAAACCCTAGCTGCACCACTCATGGCTGAGGCATCTTATTCTTGCACAATGACCTGTCTAGGCCTCAAAGTGATCTTCAAAACTTCTCATGATCTCTCTCAAGACCTCAAGTCCATCTCCCTGGCCTCAGAATCATCTGATGGCTTCCCACAACTCTCAAGTTAGGAGACACACCCTCTTGGTTTCAACCACTCTCTCTGAGGCTCTTTTAACTTCTCTGACAAGGATATCAACCCTTGTACACTTGAATAACCTTCTTAGCTAGCTTCATAGTCTTGTGTAGCTCTTGGTTGGTAATCATACCTCTTGATCTCCTGCATACATGTCAATGAAATGCAAATGATAATGCTAATGTGAATGAAATGAAACATAAGCTAGGTAAAGAGAAAGTGAGCAAATTTTGGGGTGCAACAGCTACCCCTATTCAAACGGCTTGAACCTGACTAGGTGAGAAGCGAATGGATCTCAACCAATCAAGGTAAAAGACGGTTGAATACCAACAAACTCGGAAATTTGCCAACTGCACAAGTACACGGTACTCTGATGGGAACAAATCTTCGGAAACGGAAATATTAGCTGCACGGCAACTAGCTGGGGGATTGGTCACACAGTAACCGGTGATACATGGTCGATCATGCCATCAGGCATTAAGATTCCTCGGGACTCATCAGGTCAACAATCAAGTTAATCATGCCATCGGGCATTCAAATAAATTCTTGGGCGTCAGCCGAACTTCATCACTAAGTCGGGAACAGACTTCTCGGTCAATCATGAACCAATTGGGGATATCCAAACTTCTGCCATCAGGCACTCGCATTAGCTGAGGGAACTGCTTCATTAATACGGTTGGACTTCAATCATCAAGTCTTTCAAGGGAAGTTTCGACTTCGCTGTTCAGAAACCTGCTGGGGATGACACATCTCCACTAGGGATTCTGGAGACCTATCAAGTCTCTGCTTCGGGATCCAGAAATCATTCTGGGCGAATCAACTTTGCTGAGGACTTCAAGAATCATCTTGCACAAATAACTTCGCCGGGGACTTCAAGAATCATCTTGCACCAATAACTCTGCTGGAGATTTCAGGGATCATCCTGAGCAAATCGCGCTACCGGGGACTCTAAGCATCAACTTGAGCAACCACTCTGCCGGGAACTCTAAGCATCAACTTGAGCAACCCTTTCTGGCAACTTCACTAGGGATTTTAAGAATCATCTTAAGCAATCAACTTTGCTGGGGAATTCAAGAATCATCTTGGGCAGCCGACTTTGCTGGGGAATTCAAGAATCATCTTGGGCAACCGACTTTGCTGGGGAATTCAAGAATCATCTTGAGCAAACCATTCTGCGGAGGAACACCTGCAAAACAAGAACGGTAACGACCTAGCTCATGTTTCATATGCATATGTTTGACAATGGCGCAATGCTCCACACGGTGGAAATGCTACGCATTTTTAGGGTAAATGCTATGCAATCATGCAAGATGCTACGACCCCATCAGCAAAATAAATGTTGAAGGGAGAATCCTCCTGTCAAGGAGAAAGAACCACTCCGGTGGAGAGGAGGAATCATCCTGCCGAGGATAAACAGTCACACCAATCTCAATTGGATTCCGCCTGGGGAAATGAACTTCAGTCGACTGCTGCAGGGGAACAAAGCTCTACGAGAACTTGGACCCGCTCAACTGGGTATTCAAACCACAAACTGTCGAGGGAACGATATCAATCGCAGAAATAAACTGCACGGCATTCGCAGCAAAACTTCCCTGGAGATAACGACTCCGATGGGGAAATACAGCCTCAGCTATTCAGCACTCTATTGGGGAGCACCAATCATGGCCTGAACGCTTTCCAAGGACTCGGCTCTCTTGGGGGTTTGCAAACTCGGCTGGGGGAAGAAGAAATCATCCTGCTTACTGGGGAGAGTACGACTCTGTGGGGAATTTCAATTCTCCTGGAGACTTCAGTCTTGAACTATCAATTGCTGCGCACTTCAGTATATGGCCCAGCTGGGGAGATGGTGATCCTTCAGGATGTATCTGATTGGGGAGAGAATCTTCTCTGCTTGGGGAAACATATCAATGCTTACGATTCCATGTTCAAACCCCACGGGGAGGCGCTGCTGGACTTGCTGGAGAGGAAAGGAATCATCCTGCCTGGGGGCGCATACGGCGTACTACCTGGAATGTTATACCTGCGACAACACAAACAAACAGACAAGATACCCTTCTCAAAGGGACCTATCAAGGTTATCATCTTGTGACAGTGTTCAAGTAATTCATTGTTTCAACAATCAGTGGCCTAGGCCAGTAGGTTTATGTATGCGCATTTTATCAAAAACATCGGCGTTCGTTTTCGTAAACAAAACAGATAAATGCTAAACAGACAAACAGAATTGCTGAATAGTATACATTTTATTGATAACGAACCCCTGAATGGGTAAAAATGTTTTACAACAGATGCAAGCTCCTGGAATGAGGAAGCTGCGCAAATATAAAAACATAAATATACATCAGTATATACAAATGTCGGCAACGAGGCGTAGACGAACACCATGAGTTGATCCCTCTATGACCCACTTGACTTTGATACTTCTCCGACGCTTCAGCTTCAGAAGAGATTGATTCAGATAAAAGGCGTAGACGCAGTCATTTGCTTTTTCAAATCCCTAACTTTTGCCTGAATCGCCCTTTCGGGTTTTCGATTCACCGGGATACCCTTTTTTGCCAAAGTCTCCCTTCCAGGTTTTCGACTTTGCGGGTGTACATTCTTTTTTTTATATCCCTAATTTTTGCCCGAACCTTTTTCCTTTTTTATGGTTCGCCGGGATGCCCCTTTTTGCCTGGATACTCTTTTTCTTTCCAGCGGGTCATTTTTTAAGCAAAGTATTTTTTAACTGCGTCCGCGTTCACCGGGGGTGCAAAATCTTCGCCATCCATCGTAGACAACAACAAGGCTTCTCCCGAGAAGACCTTGCTGACGACGTACGGACCTTCGTAATTGGGAGTCCACTTGCCCCGGTGATCGGAGTGTGGAGGAAGAATCTTCTTCAGGACGAGATCACCCGTCTGAAAGCTTCTAGGACGCACCTTCTTATCATAAGCTTTCTTCATTCGGCTTTGGTACAGACGACCATATGCAATCGATGCTAATCTCTTCTCGTCCATCAGGCTGAGTTGGTTTAGTCGGTTCTTAATCCATTCTGCCTCATCGAGTTTTGCGTTAACCAAAACTCGCAAAGAAGGGATCTCCACTTCTAACAGTAGGACAACTTCCATACCGTAAACCAAGGAGAAAGGAGTTGCCCCGGTTGACGTACGTACCATTGTACGATAACCGTGCAGTGTAAATGGCAACATCTCGTGCCAATCTTTGTAGGTCACAACCATCTTCTGTATAATCTTCTTGATGTTCTTATTAGCCGCTTCAACGGCGCCATTCATCTTCGGCCGGTAAGGAGATGAGTTGTGGTGTTCAATCTTGAAACTCTGGCACAGCTCCTTCATCATCTTGTTATTCAGGTTCGAACCATTATCAGTAATGATCCGCTCGGGAATTCCGTAACGACAGATGATGTCCCTCTTTATGAATTTAGCCACCACCTGCTTGGTCAAATTAGCATATGAGGCTGCCTCCACCCACTTGGTGAAGTAGTCGATAGCTACTAGAATGAAGCGATGACCGTTAGACGCAGTGGGCTCGATCTTGCCATCATGTCGATTCCCCACATGGAGAACGGCCACGGGGAGGACATGACATTCAACGGGCACGGCGGCACATGAATTTTATCAGCATTAATCTGGCATTTATGACATCTCCTCGCGAATTTAAAGTAATCCGATTCCATCGTCAGCCAGTAATATCCTGCTCTCAGGATCTTTCTTGTCATAGCATACCCGCCGGCGTGCGTACCAAATGTGCCTTCATGGACCTCTTCCATGAGCATACTCGCTTCTTTCTCATCTACGCATCTGAGTAGCACGAGATCGTGGTTTCTTTTATACAAAACTCCATCAGGATTGAGATAAAAATTTCCAGACAGCCTCCTCAGAGTCTTCTTATCCTGGGTTGACGCTTCCGCAGGATACTCCTTAGTCATAAGGAAGGTCTGGATGTCATGGAACCATGGCTTGCCATCGGAGGCTTCCTCGATTGCAAAGACGAATGCAGGTCTATCAAGACGAGACAGGACAATTCTTAGAGCTTCATTCCAAAAATTGACTTTATACATCAAAGCCAACGTGGCTAAGGCATCAGCCCTCTGGTTTTCGGCCCTGGGCACATGATGGAGTTTCACTCGATCAAAGAACGGAAGCAGCCTTCTGGCATAGTTCATGTACGGTACCAAATTCGATTGACAAGTCTCCCACTCCCCTTTAATCTGGTTGATCACAAGCGCCGAGTCACCATATACATCTAGGTTCTTGATCCTCAAATCAATTGCTTCTTCTAGCCCCATGATGCATGCTTCGTACTCCGCTTCGTTATTGGTGACTAGAAACGTCAGTCTCGCAGTGAACGGGATATGGGATCCGTGGGGAGTCGTGATGATCGCCCCAATGCCACTTCCATAAGAGTTAACCGCCCCGTCGAATATCAATTTCCACTGGGATTTCCTATCTGGCCCTTCGTCGGGCAACGGTTCATCACAATCCTTCGCTTTGAGAAACATGATATCCTCATCAGGGAATTCAAATTTCATCGGCTGATAATCCTCGATCGGCTGTTCGGCAAGGTACTCAAACAATACGCTTCCCTTGATGGCCTTTTGGGACACGTACTGAATGTCATATTCTGTCAACACCATTTGCCATCTGGAAATCCTTCCCGAAAGCGCTTGCTTCTCGAAGACGTACTTGATCGGATCCATCTTCAAAATTAGCATGGTGGTGTGATTGAGCATGTACTATCGTAAACGTTTGGTAGCCCAGGCTAGTGCACAACACGTTTTCTCCAGCATCGAGTAGCGAGATTCACAGTCCGTGAACTTTTTACTCAAGTAGTAAATGGCATGCTCCTTTCTGCCTGTCTCGTCATGCTGACCGAGAACGCACCCCATACTATTCTCAAGAACTGTCAAGTACATGATTAAGGGTCTTCCGGCCACTGGGGGTATCAAGATTGGAGGTTCCTGTAGATACTGTTTTATCTTATCAAATGCCTTCTGGCAATCCTCGTTCCAGATAATCGCCTGATCTTTCTTTAGTAGTTTAAACATCGGTTCACACGTGGCTGTGAGCTGAGAAATAAACCTTGCAATGTAGTTTATTTTGCCCAGGAAACCACAAACTTCTTTTTCTGTTTTTGGCGCTGGCATTTCTTGTATTGCTTTTATCTTCGCAGGATCAACCTCGATGCTTCTTTCACTCACGATGAACCCCAGTAGCTTTCCGGACCGTACTCCGAAAGTACACTTGTTAGGATTCAGCCTCAACCTGAACTTCCTAAGCCTCTCAAAAAGCTTCAGCAAATTGACCAGATGTCCCTCCTCCATTTGGGACTTCGCAATCATGTCATCAACATAGACTTCAATCTCATGATGAATCATATCATGAAACAAAGTAACCATTGCTCGTTGGTAAGTGGCCCCTGTGTTCTTCAGACCGAAAGGCATTACCTTGTAGCAAAATGTTCCCCAAGGTGTAATAAACGTAGTTTTCTCCATGTCCTCCGGCGCCATCTTGATCTGATTGTAGCCGGAGAAGCCATCCATGAACGAAAACACGGAGAACTGAGCTGTATTGTCGACCAACACATCAATATGAGGCAGCGCGAAATCATCTTTAGGGCTCGCCCTATTCAAATCCCGATAATCGACGCACATTCGTACCTTACCGTCCTTCTTCGGTACAGGAACTATGTTGGAGACCCACGGAGGGTAAGTAGTGACCGCTAAGAAGCCAGCATCAAGCTGCTTCTGCATTTCTTCTTTGATCTTAACGGCCATATCTGGTCGCGTCCTTCTAAGCTTCTGCTTAACGGGAGGACAATCTTATCGCAGCGGCAAGTGATGGACCACAATGTCTGTATCAAGTCCGGGCATATCTTCGTATGACCAAGCAAAGACGTCACTATACTCTCTTAGCATCTCGACCAATCCCTGCTTGACATCACTCTGCAATGCAGCCCCAATCCTGACGTTCCTGACCAGTTCCTCATAACCCAGATTCACAATCTCGATTTCATCCTCATGAGGCAGAATAACTTTCTCTTCTTGTTTCAACAAGCGGGCCAACTCTTTGGGAAGGTCTTCGTCTTCATCAATCTCTTCTTCGGCTTGATAGATCGGGCAATCAAAGTCGAAGTGAGTCGTAGAAGGTCCAGAGTCGATGTCATCTGCTATGTGGATCCTGCAATAACGAGGGTTAAGCTTAAAACAAGGTTATGCAGGTTAGCACAAACCCCATCGCCATTTTATTGTTTTTCAAAACAAATATAAAACAGGAATAACAGAGATCACAATATTTTAATACAAAGAGAAACGCCTTTTGATTTATTAGTAAAATGCATGTACATAATCAAACAACGCCCTGACAATAAAACCACCATGCCCTGGGTAGGACATGGGGTCGTACAATGATTGGAAAAAGTAAATCATTACTCTTTGCCTGCCACTTGGATGATATCCCTGACGGACCAGTTGTTGAGGCTCTCGCCTGGCTTGCTTGGCTGGATCCAAGAGTCCAGGTCGCAGTCGCTGTCTCCGCTGTCTTCAGACACCGCGTTTACGCCTTCAAATATCACCCCGCCGCTGGTAAACTGGATCAGCCCTTTACCTCGCGACGCACTGCTAGAAGAGGAGGCTTCAGCCGCAGGAGAATATCCCAACCCAAACTTGTCTTGCTTGTTAGGTATCTCTAGAATTTGCCCCCAGCCTGGGGTAGCTCCAGCTTGAACAACGGCCCGGGCTTCCTTGAAGGAAGAGAGAGTCATCTCTGGTTTCTCAGTGACTACAGGAGCTACGTTCTTGACTTTAACAGCTTCGAACGCTTGACATAGGGTTTCGTGGATTTCCCCATCCATCTCAACATACTTGAAGGATGACAAATGGCTCACCATTATGTCTTCCTCGCCACATACAGTCACAATGCTACCTCCGACGGCGTACTTGAGCTTCTGGTGCAACGTGGAGGTCACGGCACCCGCAGAATAGATCCATGGCCGGCCTAAGAGACAGCTGTAGGCAGGCATGATGTCTATAATGTAAAAGACCGCGTCGAATGTTTCCGGCCCAACTTGGATTAGCAACGTCACCTCCCCGAAAACATGACGTTTGGTTCCATCGAACGCTTTCACAACCAGATCACTGGGTGTGCAAATTAATCCACGAGTATCTAACTTCATCAATGCTTTCTTCGGAAGAACATTGAGAGATGACCCTGTGTCCACCAACACATGAGACATAATCGTTCCTCTACACTCTATCGAGATGTGCAGGGCGCTGTTGTGATTCCTCCCCTTCGGCGTCAGCTCCAGGTCAGTGAACCCTAACCCATTTCCAGCATTCACGTGGGCTACGACCCCTTCCAACTGGTTGACCGATATTTCCTGCGGTACATACGTGGCGTTCAACACCTTCAGCAGTGCGTTGCGGTGTGCCTCAGAATACAGCAACAAATTCAGGATGGAAATTTTCGAGGGTGTTTGATGGAGATGATCCACGATCTTGTAGTCACTCTTTTTAATCAACCTCATAAATTCCTTAGCGTCTTTAACAAGTAAGTCTTTTTCTACCCCACGAGGGATCTCTTCAACGACTTTACTCTTCCCTTTATCAGTTGCGTCAGCTTTGCCCGCCTTTTCCGCCACGATCTCAGGTGGAGCAAATACTCTTCCGCTGCGAGTAATTCCGCTAACGCCCGCTAGGTTCTCCGTACATGACCCTGAGGGTTCCAATTCCAACTTCTGTCTGTTGCAGTAGACCTCTGCCCCATAGTGCCATGGGATAGCATTAGTGCTTTCGAAAGGTATCGACCCAACTTTGGTGATGGTAATTGTAGGCGGCCTGGGTGCAGAAATAGTTATCGTCCGACGAGGGATGGTGATGGTGGCAACCTCATCATCTTGCTTCAGCATTACCTCTCCCAATCCGCTTTCGGCTCTTCGGCTAAACTGCAGGATTCCTTCGGTCATCAGACTTTGAATCCCCTCTATCAACTGTTCACATCCATCAGGACTTGTCGCGCAACCCATACATAGCTCTCCACAGCCCGGGAAGTAACCTCTTTTCATCAGCTTAGCTTTAACGAAAACCCCCAGGAGGGTGGCTACGAACATTTCCACAAGCTCACGTTCAACCATCGGCGGCTGAACCCTGGCTGCCAATTCACGCCACCGCTGGGCGTATTCCTTGAACCCTTCATTGTTCCTTTGTGACAGATTCTGCAGTTGGACTCGGTTCGGAGCCAAGTCACTGTTATATTGGTAGTGATGCACGAATGCTTTAGCAAGTTCCTTCCACGTGCGCACACTGGTAGGTTCCAGACTCATGTACCATTCGAGGGATGGCCCGGACAGACTGTCCTGAAAGAAGTGCATCAGCAACTTCTCGTCCTCAGAATGAGCGGACATTTTTCTATAATATGATCTTAAGTGGACGCGAGGGCAAGTGGTGCCCTTGTACTTTTCAAAGTCAGGTACCTTGAACTTGGGAGGCACCTTGAAATCAGCAATCAGTCCCAACTTGGACATATCAACACCCATGGTGTTCTGGTTCTCGATATTCCTCATCTTGTCCTCGAGTGCCTTAAACCTTAGCCGTGCTTCAGCAGTCAGCTCTCCTTCAGCACCTCTCTGCGAGAACACATCGTCTTGATGGTCTTCTAACCACGGCTGAGGCCCGAACAGATTTCCAACACCCGCATTGTCGTTGCCCAGCCCAACATTGACATTAGCTTCAAAATTCCCATTACCGACGCCCGTCGTGTTACCACTAAGTCCCATGTTAGCTATCATATTGTCGTTGGCACTGCTGTTCCCCCCGGTCACGGGGATGCCATTCTGAGGAGTTTCAACTGGTGGAGGGGTAGGCACGGTCCCACCATGAGGTACGCCATTGCTATCGACCCTTGAAATCAGAGGCTGAACCAAGGTTCTGAGCTGATCCTGGCCATTGGCGACCGCTTGCATGAGCTCCATGAAGCGGTCCATCCTTTCTCGGAGTTCCTGAATGTCAGTTTGCATTTGCTCCATAACTCTGGCTTGATTTGCTCTAGTCGGATAGCGGTGGATAGGTCTCTGATCAATCCTGGAACAACCTGAAAACACAAAAGGGTTAGAAGAAACAACAAAGTGCTCGTTATGCAGATGTTTCATGCAAATGCAAACGTGTGTCTGTGCGTTAGGGAGATTCCCCCTCCCCCCCCCCCCCCCGATCCTAGTGCCTGAGTGTCAGTGCTGATAATAAGAAGTCCGAGTCCAGTCATGGAAATAACATCTCATATATAAAGAAAGCCCATCAAGGCAGTATATAACATCACTGAGTACAAGCAGAATCAATAGCGTGACCTCGACCAACAAGCCTGGTGATGGTCAGCGTACAACAATAATCAAAACAAAAGGAATACAAATAGTCAAGCACGACCACGGGCGCGAAACTTTTCTAAAAACCCCTTCGTTTCTGGATGATCAGGCCGAGTGAGCAACCCTTCGACGAGTAACTCCCTCTGCATAATAGTGTACTGAAGACCTTCGACCGAATCTTCCCATGCTCCTTCGCCGAAACAATCTTCTAACTTCCGCTTTTTGGATTCAAACGTCAGTTTGCGCTCCTTCAGGTTAGCGAGAGCTTTGTTGAGCTGGCCTTCAGCGGCATATCTGCGAGCGGTTTCTTCATCAAACCTCTTCTCACTAGCCTTCACCTGGGCTTTCAGCTTGGAGATCTGTTGCTTCAGCTTATCCTCCCGTTCTTTGCCGTTGGCCAGGGTGGCATTCCAATGCTGGTTAAACTTGGATATCCTCCGATACGCTTCGTCCAAGTGCTGCTTCTTAGTGGCCAGTACATCGTTGACAGCCTTGAAGTCTCGACCCATGCGCTCGCGCTCGGCTATCTGCTTAGTCAAATCTGTCCCTAACTGGTTCACCAGCTCTGTCTGCCTCTTGAAGGAATGAACGACTTCGCTTCTCTCGCTTCTGAGTTGCGCCAATTCTTTCTCCAGTTCTTCATTTGCCCTTTTCAGCTCATCTCTCTCAGCTAACACCTGATTATGCCGCTGAATAGGCACGGTGGTAGGCTCTTCAATCACTGGAGGGCTTTCTGGCTTGGCAGGAGGAAACGGCATCCCTATAGCATCTGCTCTGGCTCTGATCCAAGTCACATATGGAGCGTAGGCCTGGCTATTACTCTTCCCCAGCGACGGCTTTCCCCGCTTACTGATACCATTCCAAGCGTGCTGAAGCTTAGATAACGTATCCCCCTCTAGAAGACCAGTGAGGTACAGAGATTCCTGCACCTCCTCATCCTTCGACGAAGCTCTCAAAGCATAAGCAAACTGTCGGACCAGCAAAGATGGATTATAGTTGATACAGCCCTTCCTGCCTATCAAGGGCACGTTCGGAAACCCACTGCAGCTGAAGATGATCTCGGTACCCAACCTATCTCTTTCAAACCAGGCGATATCCTCCGCTGGCAGACTCATCAAACGCTCGGAACACTCAGTTGTTGTCGCTACGCGAAAAATGACACAGAGTCGCCACCGAATTTTATTTATCCCACGGAGGGAAAGGGAAATAGCGATAAAACCTTTGGGAAAAGAGCGTGGTCATCGCAACCAAGTCTTAGGGTTCGGGAGTCAGTTATGCGAGGGGAAGGTATTAGCACCCCCTCGCATCCATCGTACTCGATGGGAACCTCCTAGGTTATTTCGAGTGAATGGGTGTTTTTATTTTGCTTGCTTAAGGAAAAGAGGGGTTGGTTTATTTATTTTAATGCTCGCCAAGGATTGTGGCCCTTGTGCCTACGTATCCTCACTTAAAAGAAGTGAAGAATCAGAGCTCTGTAGTTCGGAGGCTTACGATATAGTTGTTTGTTGGTTGATTTTATACCTTGAAAAAGGGTTTTTGAATTGATGCCCTAAGGCGAAAATAGGTTTGATGAGTTGATGTTATTTTTAAGTTTCTTAAGAGAAATTGTTCTTGATTAGGATTATACACAAAAGACTTTGGATAGAAATGAATGTTTCGAATAACCAAGTCGAGCGCCTTGTATCCAAAACATTCGGAACGAGTGTAGGAGGACTCCATTCTCATTCCTTTTCCACCACTTTAAAGTTCGTGGTGCATAATTCTAATCGTTTATGTTATTGTGTTTTGGATTTTTATGAGAAAAGAGAACCACTTGACGTTGGATCAAGATTTATTGTTTGTAAAAGTATTTGAGGTGATACGAACAAGGTCGATGGCGGACGCACAAGGCGGCCGACTTACAAGGGTTGAAAATGGCTCGATAAAATCGAGAGTTTGTTTTTGAAAATGGTTTTTGGAATCAAAAGTCATCAAGGACAATAGCAACATTCACACTAAAATCATACAACATATGGGATTAGTCGGCTAAAAAAAATCGAGACATGCAATAAAACGGGAAAAATTTTTTTGGAGGTAAAAATAACAAAAATAAGTGGAAAACAGTGGAGTAACACGGGTGGCCGTGTTGTATGACACGACCCGTGTTGTATGACACGACCCGTGTCATAGGGTACCTGCAATGTGGGTTTTGGAGCGTGACAGAGGTGTGACACGGGTGGCCGTGTTGTGTGACACGGCCCGTGTTGTAAAGTCTGGGTGAAAAATGATTTTTAGGGCAAACAGAGGTGCAACACGGGTGGCCGTGTTGTGTGACACGGCCCGTGTTGTGATTCCTGGGGTTTTTGGATGTTGAAACCTCAAATAGAGGTGCAACACGGGTGGCCGTGTTGTGTGACACGGCCCGTGTTGGGCGACACGGGTGACCGTGTTGTGGGACACGACCCGTGTCAGGCTACCAGAGTGAAAAACCTAACTTTTTCTATGTTTTTCTTTCGTTTTTGTGGTTTCTTAAGAACGGTTTCTTGGTCCCTTTGGAACCTTACATGAAACATACAATACAATAATATATAAAAGAGTAAACAAAATGAATGTAAGAGCAAAAAATAAAGGGAGAAAGGTGGGAGGAAATGGATACCCAAGAGCTTTCTATCCTTCTTGCAAGTCCTCCTTGGTCTTAGTTGAAAGTACTTCACTCCTCTTCACTCTATGTTGTGAAGGTTTTGTTTCTCAATGATCCTCTTGGTTCAATATCACTCTCTTTTTCTGGTTTGCAAAGCTTCCTATTTTTTTGGTTTTTAGGGTATTGTTTGCTCTCTCTATTTTCTGGTTTTGCAAGTGTGTGTAGAATGGATGTTGAATGAATGAAGAGTGATCTCTTTTTGTTTACAGCCCCCTCCTCTTATCTCAGCTCCTCTAGGGTTTTCACTCCTCCCCACATATCAGATTTTTCATGGAGTGGTGTCTCTTACCATCTTTTCTCATGCCACTCTCTTTCTTTCCATTTCCATGCAAGAGCTATGCTGCATTTTTGCTGTTGCACTTTGCCTATGCTGTTTTTCTGCAGCACCTTGTGCCTTACACCCATTTTGTTGGTTTGTGTTTGGACAGCTCCTCTTGGTCAAAGCTACTACCTCTTGACAGCATTTTGAAATCTGATATTTAGATGCATTGTCACATGTTATTCCCTTGGTCTTGTGACATGTGATCTTGTGACATGAAGAAATTTGTCACCTCTTGCATGGGACTATTTTGCCTTGATTAAACATGCATATTCTTGGTCTTAAAACATTCCAATCTTGATTTAATCCTTGCATGTTTCTTAGATGTTTGTAAACATAATGTAGACTTGGTGTGGTATTACCATAACATGAATTTGACTAGAGACTTGAATGAAGTATTAGAAATAAATTAATTTCTATTACTTAGAGTTGGAAATCTTGCAACAAATTACATTCTTGTAATGTCATAAAACTTCTCTTTGTAATATTCTTGCCTTTAATCTTGAATTCATGATGAATTTCCTTAGAACCACTAAGCTTGAAATGGATGAAGTCTTGAATTATGGACTTGTAATCTTGACTCATGCTTTGCAAATTTGAACTCCACTTGATCAAGAATTTAAAATAAAATTGGATGAAGCAATCTTGAATTATGCCTTGCATTTCATGGTCATTAGGAATATATCTTGAATATCCTAATATTTTGTCAAGTAGCTTCTCTTTGAAGAAATCTACAAGAGTAGACTTTCCAATTTAGATCAAACTTTAAATAATGAACCTTTTCTTCCATGTAGTCCAAGATAGACAAGTTATCTCATTTGAAAATGGAAAATGACAAATCGACCCAATCCGTACCCACATGCCCGATATGCAATAAAATGATGTATGATATGGTGAATGTAAGGTATAAAGGCTAAAGGCGAAAATGAGGGTGTGACAGCTGTGGCTGCAGACGAAGCAAAGGGACCCCTTGTTGCACCCCAAAATTTGACCAACATTTATTTACCTAGCTTGTGATTCAGCTCATTCACATTAGCATTATCACTTGCATTTCATTGACATGTATGCAGGAGATCAAGAGGTATGAGTACCACAAGACTTTGAAGCTAGCCAAGAAGGTTATTCAAGTGTTCAAGGGTTGATATCTTTGTCAGAGAAGTTAAGAGATCCTCAGAGAGATCGGTTGAAACCAAGGTTGTGTGCCTCCTAACTTGAGAGTTATGGGAGCTCCTCAGATGATTCTAAAGCTATGAGGATGGACTTGAAGCTTTGAGAGAGCTTATGAGATGTCTTGAAAGCCATCATAAAGCCTAGAGAGGTCATTGTACAAGAATAAGAAGATTCATCCATGAGTGGTGCAGTTAGGGTTTGACTGGGTCAACCCTAGGTCAACTGATGATTTGGAGAGGGTTGAGACCTAATCCAAGAGCCATGTGATCATGGATTGATGCATTGAAATGTTATAAGGATGATTCCAAGATTAACTCATCATGATTGAAGAGTTTGAGAAGTTTCAAGCTAGGGTTTTCTCAGGCTTGACAGTGTAAAATCCCCTAGTTTGACCCCTATCTTCAAGGCAGTTTTGCTCAAGATGTGATTGTCATCTCATCTTGCCCCCAACATGAATGTTGTAGAGATTGTTCTTAGATTTAATTTGAGTACTAGAAGTCCTTGATAGGATTTGTAGAGCTCAAGTTATGGCTTTGACAAGTTACAGGTCATCTGAGGTATGTGAATCTGGGGCCTTGAAAGTCACCCAACTTGCATCCAACTTTTTCCTAAGAAGGATGATTCCTATGAACTTTTGGTCAACATGAATGTTGTTCCTCATCTTCTTAGATTTCTAGAGAGTACTAGAAGTCCTTTATAGGATTTGTAGAACTCAAGTTATGGCTTTGATAAGTCAAGGGCATTTTGGTCATTTGGATATTATAGGTCATTTCAAGCATAAGACAATAACTCCTATTTCCAAGCTTCAAATGGAAAAATCTTCAACATCAAACTTGCTTAAAATGATGTTTTAAGGCTAGTAAGGAGGTCATGAGATGCTGAAAAGGCTTGTAGTAAAAAATGGTAAAAATGACCTAAAATGGAGGCATAAGTTAAATAAATCCAAGTTGGAAATTGAAATTTCCAAGCTACACATCCAAACCATGGCATATAATAGGTCATTTTGACTCTAAAAAGAATTTTAAAAACAATGGTTCAGCCACATTTTTGATTTGAGGCCTAAATCATGGACTTGCTTTGGAATATGGTTGCTTGCATATTAAGGCACAAATGCAAAACACAAGGAAACTCAATGCACAAGCTAGCAAGGTATCTTAACACATCATACATCTCATCTAAGGAGATTTTCAAGTCAGAACAAGGGCTGCAAGAGGCATAGCATGAGATGGCATGTGAGATGAGATGAAATCATAAACTCATGGCATGAGAATCCCAAATTCTCATTGGATGATTCCAGAAGGTTCTAGATGAGTCTGAACCATCCTATATAGTGTATAGAACTTGCTCAGATGCAAGGTTGGTGAGAGATTAGAGAGGAGAGTGAGATAGCCATTTCAATTGCTTCCATTGCAAGTTGAAATCAAATTCCACATTCCACACCATTTCCATTGCTTCTTTCAATCCTAACACATTCCATTGATCACACTGAATGTGTGCATACCAAATTGAGGGCAAGATCATGGAGAATTGAGGAGGTAGCTTTTGGATTTTGGAGGTTGCAAGTCACAATCGAGTTTGGAGATTCAGGCTTTCTTGATCAAATCTTTTGCAAACAGAAGCTTTATCATCAATCAAGGAAGGTTTCTGAAGAGTTTGAGAGGTTGAAGTGGAGCTTTGCCCTATCTGATAATCAAGATTTGACAGGTTTGTAACTTTTCTTCTACACCATAATTTAAGCATAATTAGTTAGAATTGTTAGGTTAGAATGGTTAGAGACAAGTAGGAGATGGATTCTGGAAAGTTTGAGATCAATTGGTGAGGTTTGAGTTGGTGACACCATTTTTGTTTTAATCAAGAACACGATGTATGATGAGGTATAACATGAGTTTAATATCAAGATTTAACTAGTGTGAGGTGGTGATCATTCTGAGGTAATCAATTTCAAGAATAGTCAAAGTTGAAGTTTGTGCTTATTTTTGATCTTGGATCGGGTTTAGAGATTGAGGATGATTCAATTGATTTTAAGGCCATGGTTGTGATCAGCATGGAATTTAGAGTGGATTAGGGTTTTGAACCATGGAGTTTGGTTGAGATTTGAGTTGATACGATTGTGGAGAAGCTTGAGCTTGGAGCTCTGTTTCCATGGCTTCTCCATTCAAAGCCTAGCTGGAGGAAGAAGATAAAGACGTGGTCGTTGGATGAGGCGAAGACTCATTGACTGAGTGGAGATCCAAAGGCTGAGATTCAATTTCGTTTGGAGAGGGAAATCTGAAGGTATCAAAACGAAGCGTTTCATTAAACTGTGGTTTTGGGCTTTAGTGGACTGATTTGATATCCCCACCCCCATTCGTGGCCCAGTTGCATTTTGAACTGATTTTTGTTACTTAATGCACCGCGCGTTTTCCATTTTCTTTATATTTTTTGATTTAATTTCTGATTAGAAGTTGGGCCTAGCGTGTTTGATAATCCCACCCCCATTTCCAGCCCAACCATGTTTTGAACTGCATGTCATTGCTATTCACACCAATGTTTCCATATTTTAATTTCTTTTTCTCCATTTTATTTCAATCTTTGAAAAATCATATTAAATAGAAAAATGATGATTTTTGCATGGGGATTTTTTCTCCCATTTCATGTTAATGTCTAGAAAATTATGAAATCAAAACATTTGCATTTCATGCATTTTTAATATTTTTTGTGTATTTTCTCTTTTAATAGCTTTTTAATTCTTTTCTGTTGATGCATAGATTTGTAGAATTTTTTTTAGCTAGTTCCCTCCATATTTTTAGGCCATTCTTTTTAGGATAGTTAGATTAGGACTTTAGCTCCCCTCTGGATTTATTCCATAATTTTGTGAGTAGTTTTTTATTAGTTTTGATTAGATGACTTTAGGTTGTATAGAATTAGGTCAATCCTTAACATAGGTCCACAATAACACTAGAATTTTGGGTTTCTAGGTCAAGTTAGATATTTGGACATATAGGGTATTAAGGGTAGGTATGTAGGATCCCCTAGAAATTATATTAGATTTTAATATAATAGTATACTATTTTTAAATGATTTTTGTAGTTGATTGTTGTTTGTGTTGCCCTTGTGGGCTTGCATTTTGTTTTGCCTTGCTTTGTGGGCTTTTGCTTGGCTTGGTGAGCTTGGTCTTGCTTTGAGGAGCATGGAGGAGCATAGTATAAGACTTGAAGATTGAAGAAGGAGCTTGAGAGCTTGGAGTCTTGTTTGTTTTGTTGTTGTTTTAGGGTTAGGAATTAAGTAGAGCTTAGACCTAGTCAATTTCTTTTTTAAAACATGGATGGTATCTTTCACCTCCATTCTTACCCATGATTCAAAGTCCTTCCATGGTATTCACCTCCCTCCTTTGGAGGAATAAGTGATGGTACCTAGGAAGTAGAACTTTTGAGGGAACCATTCCTTTGATGTTGAACCCTTATAGGTCACCTTTGGTGATCAATAAGCAGTTTAATATCCTAGCTTATCCAGTTAAGTGATTTCTTCTGGTTTGAGTATCTTGAGAGATGTTGGGCTTGAGTTTGAAGATGAAGACTTCATTGAAGAGTGTGGAAGAGGATGATTCCTTGAGCATTGCCATGGTAGCTGAAGCTTGAAGAGCAAGTTGATACTTGAAGACCCCATGGAGATCCAGTAAAGACTGAATGAAGAGCTGAGGCTTGAAAAAGAACTGAAGGATGAAGTTGACACTTCTAAGTGATTAAAGGTTATTCTGAGAAGCTGAAGCTTGTAGGAAGAGAAAGCTAGTTGATACTGGTAAAGCTAAGAGAGCTTGAGAGCTTGAAGACTAAGTTGATACTTATGAAAAGGATTCAATTGAGATTGAGTGAAGAGCTGAAGCTTGAAGAACAAAGGATAAGTTGACACTTACTTTGAAGTTTGGGGATCCTGAAGGAATCAAGTTGATACTTGTGGTTAAGAGTGAAGCCTGAAGGTGGAACTGATTAAGAAGCTGAAGCTTGTAGGAAGAAGAAGATAAGTTGAAACTTATGTTGAAGGGTTGAAACCTGGAGAAGCAAATTGATATTTGTCAAGAGTGATTGAGGTCTGAAGACTGAGTTGCTGTTAGAAGAGCTGAGGCTTGGAGTTGAGAGAGGAGTTGATCTGCTTTCTTTCTTGTCTGTTTCTCTGTATTGATGTGCCTTGTTTGACTTGCTTGATGCATTAGAATAAGTCCATATCTAGACTAGATTTAATCTAGGAGCATGATTGCACTAGAGGTTGAGTTGCTCCCTCTGCTTGTATTGTTACTGTATGGCTTTGCTTGCGGGTATTCGGTAGAGCCCAGCTCCCTTGCCCATGTGGTTTATTTTGCTTGATAGCATGTTATTTCTTCTATATGATTGCAGTTTACTGTTTTTGCTTGATAGCATGTTATTATTTCCTCAGTATGATTACTGTTATTCATTCTGGCTTGAGGTTAAGATGAGCTTGTGGAGGCTGATGTCCCACACACATTTCCTCCCTCACTTGCATTGCATGCATTTTATTTACTGTTTACTGTTAAGCTGATGCTTTATCTGTTTCTGTTTATCATTGACATGATCCCTTAGGAATCTCCTTTCCTTTGATAAGGAAGTGATGATAGAACTTTAGGTTGAAACCTATGCATGATAACTTCTAGGAGTTCCCTGTTTCAAACCTCAACTATAGGATGAATCCTTGGCGTGACAACAGTAGGACTTGATAGTCTCCCTCTTAGTTGAGCCTGTTCTCTTCTCATCTCAAAACAGTTTAAGATACAGTAATCATGAATGATTTCTTTCGTACGTTACTATCCTTAAGCTATCTGAGAAAGGATTGTGGGAGAGTTTCTTTTCCACAGTCTGGATGTTTAGTATGGTACCCTTTGGGTGACATGCGACGCATTCACTCTCAGGTCATAGTCTCTAGTGCGATTGAAATTGCAAACACAATAAAAAACACTTCTTTCGTAAAAGACAGAAAACAAACTTCAAACCTTTTTGCCCCGTGGGCCCATAATTCAAAGGAAAGCCTTTCTGAAGAAAAGAGTGTCGTTAAACTTCAGCGCCACCGCAAACAGGCTTTGTCCCTAACTGCTGGAACTGTTGTTTAACCCTACTCGATAAAACAGATGAATCTGAATCCCCGTAATGCGTAGTTTCCCAAACTACGTAAGCTCTGATCTCTCATACCTGTTGAGAGTACGTAGGCACAATACTGATGTATTGGTGAGCTACCTTCCCCGTAACCCGTCGTAGGTCGAACTACGTTGACTCTGATTTCTTATTCTCTGATGAGAATACGTAGGCATAAAGCGCGACGCTTTGCCGAGTCATTTTCTTTTCCGTTTAAGCCAGCCTTGATAGGTAGATAGATAAACCAACTCGTCCAGTAAACATAACAAGCGTGGATCCCGTCGAGTACGACGGACGTGAGGGGTGCTAATACCTTCCCCTTGCGTAACCGACTCCCGAACCCAGACAACGGTTGCGATGACCTTGTCTTACCCTTTTCGTCAGGTTTTTCCGATCGTTTCCTTTCCCGCTCCGAGGGATAAATAACGAAAGGTGGCGACTCTTCTGTTTTGCCGGCACCTTATTTTCGCAGAAGCGCCAGCTAGCGACTCTGCTGGGGACTTGATAGTTTCCTGGGATCCAACGTCCCGTATGCGAGTCAGTTTGGGGATCCGATGTCCCCTGCGAGAGTCAATCCTAGCGCTTGTATGATTACTTGTTGGGTTGTGTTTATTTACCGCATTTTATTTCCCGCACTTTATTTTCAGTATGATATGATTATCTGTGCTGTTGTGGGAGGGGCATTCTGATGATTGAGAAGCCAGACCCAGGCTTGAGTGAACATAGCATTAGTTGTGGAAATTAGTGGGCGCGTGCTTGCTTTGCAGGAACTAGTGTCTCATGAAATCCACGCTCAGACGAGGTTCTCCCGGTTGGCTTCTCTTTCAACCCTTTGGGTTGAGACGGTTGCTGGTTTGGAGGATTGTCGACTCTGGGGACCGATCATTTGTGATTCAGCTGAGTGAGGCTGCTTCATGAGCTGGGGATGCCACACCTTTTGGGTATCGTATCACCCCTCTTGAATGTCTGTGACGCTGATGAACGCATAGGATGCCGAACTTGAGTCAGTTTAGGTCCATACCTGTGAGCAGGGTTGGTTTTATTGCAGGAAACTCTGACCTTCAGACCACCTGGTTTTCTTGATAGTGGATCAGTTTTGTTGGGATCTAAGGTTCTCATCTGCAGATATATGATTGTTCTTGATAGAGCAGGTTTTGATCAGAGGATCTTATCATCAGATGTGTATTTGTTCTTGATAGAGCAGGTTTTGATCAGAGGATCTTATCATCAGATGTATATTTGTTCTTGACAGAGCAGGTTCATGACTGGGGTCTAAGGATCTCATTATCAGATGTTTGTTCGTGATAGATCAGAGTTTTATTATCAGATGTGTGTTCTTGACAGAGCAGATTTCTTGGTCCTGTATCAGAGGTCCTTATTATCAGACGTTTGTTCTTGACAGAGCAGAATTATGGTCCTATGTATACGGCCCTATCAGATGGTTGTTCTTGACAGGACAGATTGGTGGTCCGATACCAGGGTTTCCTTATTATCAGATATGGTGGTTGTTCTTGATAGAGCAGCATTATGGTTTTGTTGATACAAAATCTCCACAGCACAGTTGCCTTGATCTCCTGCTGCATGATTGCATTTTACATTGCTTTGTATACTCATTTGCAATTCATTAACGTGTGTCTGTGTTGCAGGTATCGTTTTCCCCGATCCAGGATTTCTTGCCTCCTATTGTATTGTTATGGGTTCTCTGAGGAAGACCGTGGCTTACAAGTTCCCTGCCCCTGATGTGGTTCGGCTGATCGGTTTGATAGCTTTAGCAGATGATTCTGTGAGGGATGAGTTCAGAAAATCTTACGACAAATTGCTCAGTTTGGTTCGTAAACCTTCTGTGTTCGAGTTGAATGGGTTGCACGCTCTGCTGCAGTTCTACGACCCTCCGTTGAGATGTTTCACTTTCCAGGATTTTGTTCTCGCACCCACGCCAGAGGAATATGCTGATTTGTTAGGTGTGCCTATCAAGAGGCAGATGCCTTTTATTCATATGGATGCTGAGCCTGATCTGGCTAGTTTAGCTCCTTCACTTCATCTGGATGCCTCCGAGTTGGTATTGTCTAGTTGGAACAAGGTTCCCGGGTTCTCCTTGCAGTTTTTAGTGGGAAAGGCTCAGCAGTGCGCCAAAGATGGATGTTGGGTCGCGTTCAATTCCATCCTCGCTTTGTGCATATATGGCATCATTCTGTTCCCCAATATGCCCGATTTTGTAGACTTCGATTCATTTCATATCTTTGCTTCAGGGATCCAGTCCCTACCTTGATATGAGATGTCTACCATTCTATCCACTACAAAAACGAGAACAGGAGGGGCAAGAATGTCTCATGCTGCGTACCCTTGCTTTACAAATGGCTTGATAGTCATCTGCCCAAGAGGGGTCCCTTTGTCTCGTCTGCAGCCACAGCTGAGTGGTCCGAGCGTCTGATGAGTTTATCTGCAGAGGATGTTGACTGGTTCGACAGAGATAGGTTGGGTACCGAGATTATCTTCAGCTGCAGCAGGTTTCTAAATGTGCCTTTGATAGGCAGGAAAGGCTGCATAAACTACAATCCGTCTTTGCTGGTCCGACAGTTCGCGTATGCTTTGAGAGCTCCGCCGAAGGATGAAGAGGTACAGGAATCTTTGTACCTCACTGGTCTTCTAGAGGGGGATCTGTTATTTAAGCTCCAGCGCGCCTGGAATAGTATCAGTAAGCGAGGAAAAACATTGCTGGGGAGAAGCAACAACCAAGCCTACCCTCCGTATGTGACTTGGGTCAGAGCCAGAGCAGATGCTATAGGGATGCCGTTTCCTCATGCCAAGCCAAAAAGCCCTCCAATGATTGAAGAGCCTACTACTGTGCCCATTCAGCAGCATAATCAGGTGTTGGCTGAGCGAGATGAATTGAAGCGGGCAAACGAAGAACTGGAGAAAGAATTGGCTCAGCTCCGAAGCGAGAGGAACGAAGCCGTTCATTCTTTCAAAAGGCAGACAGAGCTGGTGAACCGGCTGGGGACAGACCTGACTAAGCAGATAGCTGAGCGTGAGCGCATGGGTCAAGACTTCAAAGCTGTCAACGACGTACTGGCTACGAAGAAGCAGCACTTGGACGAAGCATATCGAAGGATATCCAAGTTCAACCAGCACTGGAAGGCTTCGCTGGCCACCAGGAAAGAGCGGGAGGATAAGCTGATGCTACAGATCTCCAAGCTGGAAGCCCAGGTGAAAGATAGTGAGAAGAGGTTTGATGAAGAAACCGCTCGCAGATACGCCGCCGAAGGCCAGCTCAACAGGGCTCTCGCTAACCTGAAGGAGCGCAAACTGACGTTTGAGTCCAAGAAGCGGAAGTTAGAAGATTGTTTCGGCGAAGGAGCATGGGAAGGTTCGATCGAAGGTCTTCAGTACACCATTGTGCAAAGGGAATTACTCGTCGAAGGGTTACTCACTCTGCCTGATCATCCAGAAACGAAGGAGTTGTTAGAAGAGTATCGCGCCCGTGGCCGTACTTGACTATTTGTATTCCTTTGGTTTGGATCATTGTTGTATGCTGACCATCACCAGGCTTGTTGGCTGAGGTCACGCTGTTGATTCATCTTGTACTCGCTGATGTTGTATACTGCCTTGATGGGCTTTCTTTATATATGAGATTGTTATTTCCATGATTGGACTCGGACTTCTTCTTATTATCAGCACTGGCACTCAGGCACTAGGATCGGGGGAGATCTCCCTAACGCACAGACACACGTTTGCATTTGCATGAAGCATTTGCATAACGAGCATTTTGTTGTTTCTCCTAACCTTTTTGTGTTTTACAGGTTGTTTCAGGTGATTCCAGGATTGATCAGAGACCTATTCACCGCTATCCGACTAGAGCTAATCAAACCAGGATCATGGAGCAAGTGAAAACTGATGTTCAGGAACTCCGCGAAAGAATGGATCGCTTCATGGAGCTCATGCAAGCGGTCGCCAATGGCCAGGATCAGCCTCTGATTTCGAGGGTTGATAGCAATGGCGTACTTTATGGTGGGACTGTGCCTACTCCTCCACCAGTTGAAACTCCACAGAATGGTGTTCACGTGACCGGGGGAAACGGCAGTGCCAACGGCAATGTGATGGCCAACATCGGACTCAATACGACGGGCGTCAGTAATGGGAGTCTGGTAGCTAATGTCAATGTCGGGCTGGGCAACGGCAATGCAGGTGTCGGGAATCTGTTTGGGCCTCAGCCATGGCTAGAGGATCGTCAGGACGATGTGTTCTCTCAGAGAGGTGCTGAAGGGGAGCTGAATGCTGAAGCACGGCTTAGATTCAAGGCACTTGAAGATAAGATGAGAGATATCGAGAATCAGAATACTTTGGGCGTTGATATGTCCAAGTTGGGATTAATTGCTAATTTCAAGGTGCCTCCCAAGTTCAAGGTACCTGACTTTGAAAAATATAAGGGCACCACTTGCCCTCGTGTCCACCTGAGATCGTACTACAGAAAAATGTCTGCTCATTCTGAGGACGAGAAGTTGCTGATGCACTTCTTTCCAGACAGCCTTTCCGGGCCATCCCTCGAATGGTACATGAGTCTGGAGCCTACTAGTGTGCGCACATGGAAGGATCTTGCTGAAGCATTTGTGCACCACTACCAATACAATAGTGACTTGGCCCCGAACCGAGTCCAGCTGCAGAATCTGTCGCAGAGGAACAATGAAGGGTTTAAGGAATACGCCCAACGGTGGCGTGAGTTGGCAGCCAGGGTTCAGCCGTCGATGGTTGAACGTGAGCTCGTGCAGATGTTTGTAGCCACCCTCCCAGGGGTTTACTATGAGAAGTTGGTCAGCGGTATGTCTGGGACGTTCTCAGATCTCATTATCACGGGTGAGCACGTCGAAAATGGGATCAAGATCGGGAAAATTCAAGGTGAGTCATCCTCAGCCGGAGGAGGCGGAAAGAAACCTTATAGTGGCAAAAGACGAGAAGGAGAAGCGAGCGATGTGACCAACACTCGAAAGAAGGGTAAAGGTCCTCGCCAGCAGGTGGCCAGTATAACTATCCCTGCAGTTCAACAGCCGCAGCAGCAGCAGCAGCAACCGAATCAACAGGGATACAGGAAGTACCAGAATCGGGCACCTTTGGTGAACCGTCACCTCGAGACACCGCCCATGTCGTACGCACAACTCTTGCAGACTTTGCTTCAGCTGTAGTTGATCCAGAAGAGGACGCTGGCTCCCTTGACAGGGGCACCTCCGCCAGGGTACGACGCGAATGCCACTTTTGAGTTCCACTCAGGGGCACCAGGCCACACAATAGAGAACTGCAAAGCCTTCAAGCATAAGGTGCAGGACATGGTGGATGCCAAGATCATCAACTTCTCCGATAATGTGCCAAATGTCACAAAGAATCCTATGCCGAATCATAGGGGAGGTGGTGTGAACGCCATTATCAAAGACGAGAGTTCAGATTTGTTGACTGACGTCAGAGATCTAAAGATGCCGCTTAGCTTCGTTAAAGCTAAGTTGATGAAAAAAGGGTTCTTTCCAGGTTGCGGAGAACTATGTATGGACTGTGCCACACGTTCTGATGGATGTGAACAGTTGATAGAGGGAATTCAAAGTCTGATGACTAAAGGGATTCTGCAGTTTAGCTGGAGGGCTGAAAGTGGATCAGGAGAGGTAGTGCTGAAGCAAGCTGATGAGGTCGCCACCATCACCATCCCTCGCCGGATGATAACTATTTCTGCGCTCAGACCGCCCACAATTACCATCACCCGAGCTGGGCCAATACCCTTCGAGAGCACTAATGATGTCCCGTGGCATTATGGGGCTGAAGTCTACTGCAACGGACAAAAGTTGGAGCTGTAACCGTTTGGGTCGACAGTGGAGAACCTTGCGGGAATCAGTGGTATTACTCGCAGCGGGAGAGTGTTTGCACCACTAGAGGTAGTGGCGGATAAAGCGGTCAGAGCTGATGCGGCCGATAAAGGGAAAAGTAAAGTCGGTGAAGAGATCCCATGTGGGGCAGAAAAAGATTTTCTTGTTAAAGATGCCGAGGAGTTTATGCGGTTGATTAAAAAGAGTGACTACAAGATTATAGACCATCTCCATCAGACGCCCTCGAAGATTTCCATTCTGAACTTGTTGCTGTGTTCTGAAGCACGCCGCAACGCGCTGCTGAAGGTGTTGAACACCGCATATGTACCGCAAGAGATATCGGTAAATCAGCTAGAAGAGGTCGTAGCCCACGTAAATGCCGGAAATGGGCTAGGTTTCACAGACCTGGAGCTGACGCCGAAAGGGAGGAATCACAATAGCACCCTGCACATCTCGATAGAGTGTAGGGGCACGATTATGTCGCACGTGTTGGTGGACACGGGTTCGTCGCTCAATGTTCTTTCGAAGAAGGCATTAATGAAGTTGGATACTCGTGGAGTGATTTGCACACCCAGTGATCTGGTTGTGAAGGCGTTCGATGGGACTAAACGCCATGTTTTCGGGGAGGTGACCTTGCCAATCCAAGTTGGGCCGGAAATGTTCGACGCAGTCTTTTATATTATGGACATCATGCCTGCCTACAGTTGTCTCTTGGGCCGACCGTGGATCCATGCTGCTGGTGCCGTGACCTCCACGTTGCACCAAAAGCTCAAATATGCTGTCGGAGGTAGCATCGTGACCGTTTGTGGCGAGGAAGACATAATGGTGAGCCATTTGTCGTCCTTCAAGTATGTGGAGATGGATGGTGAAATCCATGAGACTCTATGCCAAGCGTTCGAAGCTGTCAGAGTGAAGGACGTAGCTCCTGTAGTCACGGAAAAGCCAGAGATGACTCTCTCCTCATTCAAGGAAGCTCAGGCCGTTGTCCAAGCCGGATCCACCCCAGGCTGGGGGCAAATTCTGGAGATACCTAACAAGCAAGATAAGTTTGGGTTGGGATATTCTCCTGGAGCTGAAGCTTCTTCTTCTTCTAGCAGTGCGTCTCGAGGTAAAAGGTCGATCCAGTTTACCAGTGGTGGGGTGATATTCGAAAGCGTCAACGCGGTGTCTGAAGATAGCGGAGATAGCGACTGTGACCTCGACTCTTGGATCCAGCCAAGCAAGCCAGGCGAGGGCCTTACCAACTGGTCCGTCAAGGATATCATCCAGATGACAAGCGAAGAGTAATGATTTACTTTTTCCAATCATTGTACAACCCTATGTCCTACCCGGGGCATAGTGGTTTTATTGTCAGGGCCTTGTTGGAGTATGTACATGCATTTTTTCAATAAATCAAAAGGCGTTTTTCTTCGTATTCAAATATTATGATCTCTGTTATTCCTGTTTTATATTTGTTTTGAAAAACAATAAAATGGCAATGGGGTCTGTGCTAACCTGCACATCCTTGTTTTAAACTTAACCCTTGTTATTGCAGGATCTACATAGCAGATGACATCGACTCTGGACCTTCTACGGCTCACTTCGACTTCGATTGCCCGATCTATCAAGCCGAAGAAGAGATTGATGAAGACGAAGGCCTTCCTGAAGAGTTGGCCCGCTTGTTGAAACAAGAGGAGAAAGTTATTCTGCCTCATGAAGAGGAGATCGAGGTCGTGAATTTGGGTTCTGAAGAACTCGTCAGAAATGTCAGGATAGGGGCTGCACTGTAGAGTGATGTCAAGCAGAGATTAGTCGAGATGCTAAGAGAGTATAGTCACGTCTTTGCTTGGTCATACGAAGATATGCCCGGACTTGATACGGACATCGTGGTCCACCACTTGCCGCTGCGAGAAGATTGTCCTCCCGTTAAGCAGAAGCTTAGGAGGACGAGACCAGATATGGCCGTTAAGATCAAAGAAGAAGTGCAGAAACAGCTTGATGCTGGCTTCTTAGCGGTCACTACTTACCCTCCATGGGTCGCCAACATAGTGCCTGTACCGAAGAAGGACGGTAAGGTACGCATGTGCGTCGATTATCGGGATTTGAATAGGGCGAGCCCTAAAGATGATTTCCCGCTGCCTCATATCGATGTGTTGGTCGACAACACAGCCCAGTTCTCCGTGTTTTCGTTCATGGATGGCTTCTCCGGTTACAATCAGATCAAGATGGCGCCGGAGGACATGGAGAAAACGACGTTTATCACTCCCTGGGGAACATTTTGCTATAAGGTAATGCCTTTCGGTCTGAAGAACGCAGGGGCCACTTACCAACGAGCTATGGTAACTTTGTTTCATGACATGATTCATCATGAGATTGAAGTCTATGTTGATGACATGATTGCAAAGTCCCAAACGGAGGAGGGACATCTGGTCAATTTGCTGAAGCTTTTTGAGAGGCTTAGGAAGTTCAGGTTGAGGCTGAATCCTAACAAGTGTACTTTCGGAGTACGGTCCGGAAAGTTACTGGGGTTTATCGTGAGTGAAAGAGGCATCGAGGTTGATCCTGCGAAGATTAAAGCGATACAAGAAATGCCAGTGCCGAAAACAGAAAAAGAAGTTCGTGGTTTCTTGGGCAGAATAAACTACATTGCAAGGTTTATCTCTCAGCTCACGGCCACGTGTGAACCGATGTTCAAGCTTTTAAAGAAAGATCAGGCGATTACCTGGAATGAGGATTGCCAGAAAGCATTCGACAAGATAAAGCAGTATCTTCAGGAACCTCCAATCTTGATACCCCCAGTGGCTGGATGGCGACTAATCATGTACTTGACAGTTCTTGAGAATAGTATGGGGTGTGTTCTCGGTCAGCACGACGAGACGGGCAAAAAGGAGCATGCCATTTACTATTTGAGTAAAAAGTTCACTCACTGTGAATCTCGCTACTCGATGCTGGAGAAGACGTGTTGTGCGCTAGCCTGGGCTGCCAAACGTTTACGACAATACATGCTCAACCACACCACCATGCTAATTTCGAAGATGGATCCAATCAAGTACGTCTTCGAGAAGCAAGTGCTTTCGGGTAGGATTGCCAGATGGAAAATGGGGTTGACGGAATATGATATTCAGTATGTTTCCCAGAAGGCCATTAAGGGAAGCATATTGTCTGATTACCTTGCCGAACAGCCGATCGAGGATTACCAGCCGATGAAATTTGAATTCCCTGATGAGGATATCATGTTTCTCAAAGCGAAAGATCGTGATGAGCCGTTTCCCGACAAGGGGCCAGATAGGAAATCCCAGTGGAAATTGATATTTGACGGGGCGGTTAATTCCTACGGAAGTGGCATTGGGGCGATCATCACGACTCCCCACGGATCCCACATCCCGTTCACTGCGAGACTAACATTTCCAGTCACCAATAACGAGGCGGAGTACGAAGCATGCATCATGGGTCTAGAAGAGGCAATTGATTTGAGAATCAAGAACCTAGACGTATATGGTGATTCGACGCTTGTGATCAACCAAATTAAAGGGGAGTGGGAGACTCGTCAATCGAATTTGGTGCCGTACATGAATTATGCCAGAAGGCTGCTTCCGTTCTTTGATCGAGTGGAACTCCATCATGTGCCCAGAGCGGAAAATCAGATGGCTGATGCCTTAGCCATGTTGGCTTCAATGTATAAAGTCAATTTTTGGAATGAAGCTCCAAGAATTGTCCTTTCCCGTCTTGATAGACCTGCATTCGTCTTTGCGATCGAGGAAGCCGCCGACGGCAAGCCATGGTTTCATGACATCCAGACTTTCCTTATGACTAAGGAGTATCCTGCGGGTGCGTCAACCCAGGATAAGAAGACTCTGAGGAGGCTTTCTGGAAATTTTTATCTCAATCCTGATGGAGTTTTGTATAAAAGAAACCACGATCTCGTGCTACTCAGATGTGTAGATGAAAAAGAGGCGAGTATGCTCATGGAAGAAGTCCATGAAGGCACATTTGGTACACACGCCGGCGGGCATGCTATGACGAGAAAGATCCTGAGAGCAGGATACTACTGGTTGACGATGGAATCGGATTGCTTCAAATTCGCGAAGAGATGTCATAAGTGCCAGATTTATGCTGATAAAGTTCACGTGTCGCCGTGCCCGTTAAATATCATGTCCTCCCCGTGGCCGTTCTCCATGTGGGGCATCGACATGATAGGCAAGATCGAGCCCACTGCATCTAACGGTCATCGCTTCATTCTAGTAGCTATCGACTACTTCACCAAGTGGGTGGAGGCAGCCTCGTATGCTAATGTGACCAAGCAGGTGGTGGCTAAGTTCATAAAGAGGGACATCATATGTCGTTACGGAATTCCCGAGCGGATCATTATCGATAATGGTTCGAATCTGAATAACAAGATGATGAAGGAGCTGTGCCAGAGTTTCAAGATTGAACACCACAACTCATCTCCTTACCGGCTGAAGATGAATGGCGCCGTTGAAGCGGCCAATAAGAACATAAAGAAGATTGTTCAGAAGATGGTTGTGACCTACAAAGATTGGCACGAGATGCTACCATTTGCATTGCACGGTTATCGTACGACGGTATGTACGTCAACCGGGGCAACTCCTTTCTCCTTGGTGTACGGTTTGGAAGCTGTCTTACCGTTAGAAGTGGAGATCCCTTCTTAGCGAGTTTTGGTTGATGTGGAACTCGACGAGGCCGAATGGATTACGAACCGACTGAACCAACTCATCCTGATGGACGAGAAGAGGTTAGCATCGATTGCGTATGGTCGTCTGTACCAAAGCCGAATGAAGAAAGCTTATGATAAAAAGGTGCGTCCTAGAAGCTTTCAGACGGGTGATCTCGTCCTGAAGAAGATTCTTCCTCCACACTCCGATCACCGGGGCAAGTGGACTCCGAATTACGAAGGCCCGTACGTCGTCATCAAGGTCTTCTGGGAGGAGCTTTGTTGTTATCCACGATGGATGGTGAAGATTTTGCATCCCCGGTGAACGCGGACGCAGTTAAAAAATACTTTGCTTGAAAGCGACTCGCTGGACAGTAAAAAGAGAGTCCAGGCAAAAATGGGGCATCCCGGCGAACCATAAAAAAGGAAAAAGGTTCGGGCAAAAATTAGGGATATAAATTGAAAAAATGTACACCCACAAAGTCGAAAACCCGGATGGGCGACTTTGGCAAAAAAGGGTATCCCGGTGAATCGACAACCCGCAAAGGGCGGTTCACGCAAAAGTTAGGGATTTGAAAAAGCAAATGACTGTGTTCCGCATGTGGACTTTCTTTGTTTAGTGGACCTGAGGGCCGTTTATCTGAATCAATCTCTTCTGAAGCTGAAGCGTCGGAGAAGTATCGAAGTCGAGTGGGTCATAGAGGGATCAACTCATGGTGTTCGTCTACGCCTCGTTGCCGACATTTGTATATACTGATGTATATTTATGTTTTATTTTTTTGCGCGGCTTCCTCATCCCAGGGGCTTGCATCTGTTACAAAACATTTCTACCCATTCAGGGGTTCGTTATCAATAAAATGTATACTATTCAGCAATTCTGTTTGTCTATTTAGCATTTATCTATTTTGTTTGCGAAAAAGAACGCCGATGTTTTTGATAAAATGCGCATACATAAACTTACTGGCCTAGGCCACTGATTGTTGAAACAATGAATTACTTGAACATTGTCACGAGATAATAACCTTGATAGGTCCCTTTGAGAAGGGTATCTTGTCTATTTGTTTGTGTTGTTACAGGAGTAGCATATTCCAGACGGTGCGCCGTGCGTATCCCCAAGCAGGATGATTCCTCCCTCTCCAGCAGAGTTCAGCAGCCTCTCCCCGCAGAGTCTGAACACGAGATCATGAGCATTGATATGTCTCCAGGAAGAGAAGATTCTCTCCCCAACCAGATGCATCCTGAAGGAACGTCATCTCCTCAGCTGAGTCATTCACTGAAGTGTGCAGCAGTTGATAGCTCAAGACTGAAGTCTCCAGCGGAATTGAGATTCCCCACAGAGTCGTACTCTCCCTCGAAGCCGGATGATTCCTTCTTCCCTAGCAAAATTGAGATTCCCCACAGAGTCGTACTCTCCCCAGCAAGCAGAATGATTTCTTCTTCCTCAGCCGAGTTTGCAGATCCCCAAGAGAGTCGAGTCCTTGGAAGCCGCTCGGGCCATGATTGGTTTCCCCCACTGGAGTGTCGAATAACTGATGCCGTATTTCCCCACCAGAGTCGTTATCTCCAGGGAAGTAGCCGTGAAGGCCGTGCAGTTTATTCCCGCGATTGAGATCGCTTTCCCTCAGCAGGTCCAGGTTCTCGTAGAGCTTCGTTCCCCTGCAGCAGTCAACTGAAGTTCACTTCCCCGCAGCGCCCGATTGAGATTGGCGCGACTTTTTCTCCTCAGTAGGATGATTCCTCCCCCTATCTGAGTAGTTCTTTCTCCTTGACAGGAGGAGTCTCCCTTCAGCATTTATTTTGCTGACGGGATCGCATCATTTTGCATGACTGCATAACATTTATCATAAACGTGTAGCATTTCCACCGTGTGGAGCATTGCGCCATTGCCGAAACATATGCATAATAAGCATGATCTAGGTTGTTACCGTTCTTGTTTTGCAGGTGTTCCGCCGCAGAATCGATTGCTCAAGATGATTCTTGAATTATCCCCAACGAGTCGCTTGCTCAAGATGATTCTTGAATTCCCCAGCAAGGTCGTTTGCTTAAGATGATTCTTAACATCCCCAGTGCAGTCGCCAGAGTGGTTGCTCAAGTTGATGCTCAGAGCCCCCGACAGAGTGTTTGCTCAGGATGATTCCTGAAATCTCCAGCATAGTCATCGGTTCAGGATGATTCTTGAAGTCCCCGGCAGAGTTACGTGTCCAAGATGATTCTTGAAGTCCTCAGCAGAGTTGATTCATCCAGAATGATTTCTGGATCCCCGAAGCAGAGTTACTTGATAGTTCTCCAGAATCCCCAGCGGAGGTGCGTCATCCCCAGCAGGTTTCTGAACAGCGAAGTTGAAACTTCCCCTGAAGACTTGATGATTGAAGTCCGACCGTGTTAACGAAGCAGTTCTCTCAGTTGACGCGGAGTTCCTGATGGCAGAAGTTCGGATATCCCCAATTGGTTCATGATTGACCGAGAATTCTATTCCCGACTTACTGATGAAGTCCGGCTGATGCCCGAAAGATTTCTTTGAATGCCCGACGGCATGATTAACTTGATTGTTGACCTGATGAGTCCCGAGGAATCCTGATGCCTGACGGCATGATCGACCATGTATTATCGGTTACCGCGTGACCAATTCCCCAGCTAGTTGTCGTGCAGCTATTATTTCAGTTTTTGAAGATTTGTTCCCGTCAGAGTACCGTGTACTTGTGCAGTTGGCAAATTTTCGGGTTTGTTGGTATTCAACTGTCTTTTACCTTGATTGGCTGAGAGCCATTCGCTCCTCACCCAGTCAGGTCCAAGCCGTTTGAATAGGGGCAGTTGTTGCACCCCAAAATTTGACAAACATTTATTTACCGAGCTTGTGATTCAGCTCATTCACATTAGCATTATCACTTGCATTTCATTGACATGTATGCAGGAGATCAAGAGGTATGAGTACCACAAGACTTTGAAGCTAGCCAAGAAGGTTATTCAAGTGTTCAAGGGTTGATATCTTTGTCATAGAAGTTAAGAGATCCTTAGAGAGGTCATTGTACAAGAATAAGAAGACTCAGCCATGAGTGGTGCAATTAGGGTTTGACTGGGTCAACCCTAGGTCAACTGATGATTTGGAGAGGGTTGAGACCTAATCCAAGAGCCATGTGATCATGGATTGATGCATTGAGATGTTATAAGGATTATTACAAGATCAACTCATCATTATTGAAGAGTTTGAGAAGTTTCAAGCTAGGGTTTCTCAGGCTTGACAGTGTAAAATCCCCTAGTTTGACCCCTATCTTCAAGGCGGTTTTGCTCAAGATGTGATTGTCATCTCATCTTTCCCCCAACATGAATGTTGTAGAGATTGTTCTTATATTTAATTTGAGTACTAGAAGTCCTTGATAGGATTTGTAGAGCTCAAGTTATGGCTTTGACAAGTTACAGGTCATCTGAGGTATGTGAATCTGGGGCCTTGAAAGTCACCCAACTTGCATCCAACTTTTTCCGAAGAAGGATGATTCTTATGAACTTTTGGTCAATATGAATGTTGTTCCTCATCTTCGTAGATTTCTAGAGAGTACTAGAAGTCCTTGATAGGATTTGTAGAACTCAAGTTATGGCTTTGATAAGTCAAGGGCATTTTGGTCATTTGGAGATTATAGGTCATTTCAAGCATAAGGCCATAACTCCTATTTCCAAGCTTCAAATGGAAAAATATTCAACATCAAACTTGCTTAAAATGATGTTTTAAGTCTAGTAAGGAGGTCATGAGGTGCTGAAAAGGCTTGTAGCAAAAAATGGTAAAAATGACCTAAAATGGAGGCATAAGTTAAATAAATCCAAGTTGGAAATTGAAATTTCCAAGCTACACATCCAAACCATGGCATATAATAGGTCATTTTGACTCTAAAAAGCATTTTAAAAACAATGGTTCAGCCACATTTTTGATTTGAGGCCTAAATCATGGACTTGTTTTGGAATATGGTTGCTTGCATATTAAGGCACAAATGCAAAACACAAGGAAACTCAATGCACAAGCTAGCAAGGTATCTTAACACATCATACATCTCATCTAAGGAGATTTTCAAGTCAGAACAAGGGCTGGAAGAGGCATTGCATGAGATGGCATGTGAGATGAGATGAAATCATAAACTCATGGCATGAGAATCCCAAATTCTCATTGGATGATTCCAGAAGGTTCTAGATGAGTCTGAACCATCCTATATAGTGTATAGAACTTGCTCAGATGCAAGGTTGGTGAGAGATTAGAGAGGAGAGTGAGATAGCCATTTCAATTGCTTCCATTGCAAGTTGAAATCAAATTCCACATTCCACACCATTTCCATTGCTTCTTTCAATCCTAACACATTCCATTGATCACACTGAATGTGTGCATACCAAATTGAGGGCAAGATCATGGAGAATTGAGGAGATAGCTTTTGGATTTTGGAGGTTGCAAGTCACAATCGAGTTTGGAGATTCAGGCTTTCTTGATCAAATCTTTTGCAAACAGAAGCTTTATCATCAATCAAGGAAGGTTTCTGAAGAGTTTGAGAGGTTGAAGTGGAGCTTTGACCTATCTGATAATCAAGATTTGACAGGTTTGTAACTTTTCTTCTACACCATAATTTAAGCATAATTAGTTAGAATTGTTAGGTTAGAATGGTTAGAGACAAGTAGGAGATGGATTCTGGGAAGTTTGAGATCAATTGGTGAGGTTTGAGTTGGTAACACCATTTTTGTTTTGATCAAGAACACGATGTATGATGAGGTATAACATGAGTTTAATATCAAGATTTAACCAGTGTGAGGTGGTGATCATTCTGAGGTAATCAATTTCAAGAATAGTCAAAGTTGAAGTTTGAGCTTATTTTTGATCTTGGATCGGGTTTAGAGATTGGGGATGATTCAATTGATTTTAAGGCCATGGTTGTGATCAGCATGGAATTTAGAGTGGATTAGGGTTTTAAACCATGGAGTTTGGTTGAGATTTGAGTTGATACGATTGTGGAGAAGCTTGAGCTTGGAGCTCTGTTTCCATGGCTTCTCCATTCAAACCCTAGCTGGAGGAAGAAGATAAAGACGTGGCCGTTGGATGAGGCGAAGACTCATTGACTGAGTGGAGATCCAAAGGCTGAGATTCAATTTCATTTGGAGAGGGAAATCTGAAGGTATCAAAACGAAGCGTTTCATTAAACTGTGGTTTTGGGCTTTAGTGGACTGATTTGATATCCCCACCCCCATTCGTGGCCCAGTTGCATTTTGAACTGATTTTTGTTACTTAATGCACCGCGTGTTTTCCATTTTATTTATATTTTTTGATTTAATTTCTGATTAGAAGTTGGGCCTAGCGTGTTTGATAATCCCACCCCCATTTCCAGCCCAACCATGTTTTGAACTGCATGTCATTGCTATTCACACCAATGTTTCCATATTTTAATTTCTTTTTCTCCATTTTATTTTAATCTTTGAAAAATCATATTAAATAGAAAAATGATGATTTTTGCATGGGGATTTTTTCTCCCATTTCATGTTAATGTCTAGAAAATTATGAAATCAAAACATTTGCATTTCATGAATTTTTAATAGTTTTTGTGTATTTTCTCTTTCAATAGCTTTTTAATTCTTTTATGTTGATGCATAGATTTGTAGAATTTTGTTTAGCTAGTTCCCTCCATATTTTTAGGCCATTAATTTTAGGATAGTTAGATTAGGACTTTAGCTCACCTCTGGATTTATTCCATAATTTTGTGATTAGTTTTTGATTAGTTTTGATTAGATGACTTTAGGTTGTATAGAATTAGGTCAATCCTTAACATAGGTCCACAATAACACTAGAATTTTGGGTTTCTAGGTCAAGTTAGATATTGGGACATATAGGGTATTAAGGGTAGGTATGTAGGATCCCCTAGAAATTATATTAGATTTTAATATAATAGTATACTATTTTTAAATGATTTTTGTAGTTGATTGTTGTTTGTGTTGCCCTTGTGGGCTTGCATTTTGTTTTGCCTTGCTTTGTGGGCTTTTGCTTGGCTTGGTGAGCTTGGTCTTGCTTTGAGGAGCATGGGGGAGCATAGTAGAAGACTTGAAGATTGAAGAAGGAGCTTGAGAGCTTGGAGTCTTGTTTGTTTTGTTGTTGTTTTAGGGTTAGGAATTAAGTAGAGCTTAGACCTAGTCAATTTCTTTTTTAAAACATGGATGGTATCTTTCACCTCCATTCTTCCCCATGATTCAAAGTCCTTCCATGGTACCTAGGAAGTAGAACTTTTGAGGGAACCATTCCTTTGATGTTGAACCCTTATAGGTCACATTTGGTGATCAATAAGCAGTTTAATATCCTAGCTTATCCAGTTAAGTGATTTCTTCTGGTTTGAGTATCTTGAGAGATGTTGGGCTTGAGTTTGAAGATGAAGACTTCATTGAAGAGTGTGGAAGAGGATGATTCCTTGAGCATTGCCATGGTAGCTGAAGCTTGAAGAGCAAGTTGATACTTAAAGACCCCATGGAGATCCAGTAAAGACTGAATGAAGAGCTGAGGCTTGAAAAAGAACTGAAGGATGAAGTTGACACTTCTAAGTGATTAAAGGTTATTCTGAGAAGCTGAAGCTTATAGGAAGAGAAAGCTAGTTGATACTGGTAAAGCTAAGAGAGCTTGAGAGCTTGAAGACTAAGTTGATACTTATGAAAAGGATTCAATTGAGATTGAGTGAAGAGCTGAAGCTTGAAGAACAAAGGATAAGTTGACACTTACTTTGAAGTTTGGGGATCCTGAAGGAATCAAGTTGATACTTGTGGTTAAGAGTGAAGCCTGAAGGTGGAACTGATTAAGAAGCTGAAGCTTGTAGGAAGAAGAAGATAAGTTGAAACTTATGTTGAAGGGTTGTAACCTGGAGAAGCAAATTGATATTTGTCAAGAGTGATTGAGGTCTGAAGACTGAGTTGCTGTTAGAAGAGCTGAGGCTTGGAGTTGAGAGAGGAGTTGATCTGCTTTCTTTCTTGTCTGTTTCTCTGTATTGATGTGCCTTGTTTGACTTGCTTGATGCATTAGAATAAGTCCATATCTAGACTAGATTTAATCTAGGAGCATGATTGCACTAGAGGTTGAGTTGCTCCCTCTGCTTGTATTGTTACTGTATGGCTTTGCTTGCGGGTATTCGGTAGAGCCCAGCTCCCTTGCCCATGTGGTTTATTTTGCTTGATAGCATGTTATTTCTTCTATATGATTGCAATTTACTGTTTTTGCTTGATAGCATGTTATTATTTCCTCAGTATGATTACTGTTATTCATTCTGGCTTGAGGTTGAGATGAGCTTGTGGAGGCTGATGTCCCACACACATTTCCTCCCTCACTTGCATTGCATGCATTTTATTTACTGTTTACTGTTAAGCTGATGCTTTATCTGTTTCTGTTTATCATTGACATGATCCCTTAGGAATCTCCTTTCCTTTGATAAGGAAGTGATGATAGAACTTTAGGTTGAAACCTATGCATGATAACTTCTAGGAGTTCCCTGTTTCAAACCTCAACTATAGGATGAATCCTTGGCGTGACAACAGTAGGACTTGATAGTCTCCCTCTTAGTTGAGCCTGTTCTCTTCTCATCTCAAAACAGTTTAAGATACAGTAATCATGAATGATTTCTTTCGTACGTTACGATCCTTAAGCTATCTGAGAAAGGATTGTGGGAGAGTTTCTTTTCCACAGTCTGGATGTTTAGTATGGTACCCTTTGGGTGACATGCGACGCATTCACTCTCAGGTCATAGTCTCTAGTGCGATTGAAATTGCAAACACAATAAAAAACACTTCTTTCATAAAAGACAGAAAACAAACTTCAAACCTTTTTGCCCCGTGGGCCCATAATTCAAAGGAAAGCTTTTCTGAAGAAAAGAGTGTCGTTAAACTTCAGCGCCACCGCAAACAGGCTTTGTCCCTAACTGCTGGAACTGCTGTTTAACCCTACTCGATAAAACAGATGAATATGAATCCCCGTAAGGCGTAGTTTCCCAAACTACGTAAGCTCTGATCTCTCATACCTGTTGAGAGTACGTAGGCACAGTACTGATGTATTGGTGAGCTACCTTCCCCGTAACCCGTCGTAGGTCGAACTACGTTGACTCTGATTTCTCATTCTCTGATGAGAATACGTAGGCATAAAGCGTGATGCTTTACCGAGTCATTTTCTTTTCCGTTTAAGCCAGCCTTGATAGGTAGATAGATAAACCAACTCGTCCAGTAAACATAACAAGTGTGGATCCCGTCGAGTACGACAGACGTGAGGGGTGCTAATACCTTCCCCTTGCGTAACCGACTCCCGAACCCAGACAACGGTTGCGATGACCTTGTCTTACCCTTTTTGTCAGGTTTTTCCGATCATTTCCTTTCCCGCTCCGAGGGATAAATAATGAAAGGTGGCGACTCTTCTGTTTTTCCGGCACCTTATTTTCGCGGAAGCGACACCCCTCTTGGGTAGATGACTATCAAGCCATCTATAGAGCAGGGGCACACAGCACGAGACTTTCTTGCCCCTTCTGTTCTCGTTTTTGTAGTGGATGGAACGGTAGACATCTCCTATCAAGGTAGGGACTGGATTCCCTGAAGCAAAGATGTGGAAGGCATCGAAGTCTACAAAGTCCGGCATATTGGGGAACTGAATGATGCGATATATGCACAGAGCGAGGATGGCGTTGAACACGACCCAACATCCGTCTTTGGTGCACTACTGAGCCTTTCCCACTAATAACTGCAAGGAGAAACCAGGAACCTTGTTCCAACTAGACAATACCAACTCGGAGGCATCCAAATGAAGTGAGGGAGCTAGACTAGCCAGATTAGGCTCAGCATCCATATGAACAAAAGGCATCTGACTCTTGATAGGCACACCTAACAAATCAACATACTCCTCTAGCGTGGGTGCAAGAATAAAGTCCTGGAAAGTAAAGCATCTAAACGGAGGATCGTAGAACTGTAACAGAGCGTGCAACCCATTCAACTCAAACACAGAGGGTTTACGAACCAAACTGAGCAGTTTACCGTAAGACTTTCTGAATTCATCTCTCACAGAATCATCTGCCAAAGCAATCAAACCAGTCAGCTGAACAACATCAGGAGTGGGGAGTTTGTAAGCCACGGTCTTCCTCAGAGAACCCATAATAACATAATAGAAGGCGAGAAAACCTAATTTGGGGGAAACGGTACATGTAACACAGACACACGTTAATGAAATGCAAATGAGTATGCAAAGCAATGTAAAATGCAATCATGCAGCAGGAGATCAAGACGACTGTGCTGTTGAAGATGCGAAGGTTCTGTATCAACGAAACCACAACACTGCTCTGTCAAGAACAACCATAGATCTGATGAGAAGAAAACCCAGATATCGGACCATAAATCTGCTCTGTCAAGAACAAACACGCATCTGATAATAAGGACCTCTGATACAGGACCATAACTCTGTTTTGTCAAGAACAAACATACATCTGCTGATGAGATCCTCTGATCCCCACCATAAATCTGCTCTGTCAAGAACACACATACATCTCTGGAGATAAGGTCCTCTGATACAGGACCATAACTCTGCTCTATCAAGAACACATATATATCTGATGATGAGAACCTCTGACACCAACAAAAATGATTCACTATCAAGAAAACCAGGAAGTCTGAAGGTTAAGGTTTCCTGCAACAAACCCAACCCTGCTCACAGGTATGGACCTAAACTGACACAAGTTCGGCATCCTATGTGGTCATCAGCGTCACAGATATTCAAGAGGGGTGATACGATACCCAGAAGGTGTGGCATCACCATCTCCTGAAGCGGCCTCACTCAGCTGAATTCCAAATGATCGGTCCCCAGAGTCGACAATCCTCCAAACCAACAACCCCCTCAACCTAAAGGGTTGAAAAAGAAGTCAACCGGGAAAACCTCGTCTGAGCGTGGATTTCATGAGACACTAGTGCCTGCAAAGCAAGCACGCGCCCACTAATTTCCACAACTAATGCTAGGTACACTCAAGCCTGGGTCTGGCTTCTCACTCATCAGAATGCCCCTCCCACAACAGCACAGATAATCATATCATACTGAAAGTAAAGTGCGGGAAATAAAATGCGATAAATAAACACAACCCAACAAGTAATCATACAAGCGCTAGGATTGACTCTCGCGGGGACGTTGGATCCCCAGACTGACTCGCATACGGGACGTTGGATCCCAGGAAATCATCAAGTCTCCCCAGCAGAGACGCCAGCTGTCGCTTCCGCGAAAATAAGGTGCCGGCAAAACAGAAGAGTCGCCACCTTTCGTTATTTATCCCTCAGAACGGGAAAGGAAACAATCGGAAAAACCTGACGAAAAGGTATAAGACAAGGTCATCGCAACCATTATCTGGGTTCGGGAGTCGGTTACGCAAGGGGAAGGTATTAGCACCCCTCACGTCCATCGTACTCGATGGGATCCATGCTTGTTGTGTTTATCTGACGGGTTGGTTTTATCTATCTACCTATCAAGGCTGGTCTGAAAAGAAAAGAAAATGACTCGGCAAAGCGTCGCGCTTTATGCCTACGTATTCTCATCAGAGAATGAGAAATCAGAGTCAACGTAGTTCGCCTAACTACAGGTTACGGGGAAGGTGGCTCGCCAATACGTCAGTATTGTGCCTACGTACTCTCAACAGACTTGAGAGATCAAAGCTTACGTAGTTCGGGATGATACGGCTTACGGGGATTCAGATTCATCTGTTTTTATCGAGTAGGGTTAACAAACAGTTCCAGCAGTTTGGCGTACGCGGCTCGACCCTTGGAGACTTAGGCGCTACCGTTTGCGGTAGAACTGGGAGTTAACAACACTCTTTTCTTCAGAAAAGTTTCCTTTGAATTATGGGCCCACGGGGCAAAAAGGTTTGAAGTTTGTTTTCTGTCTTTTACGAAAGAACTGTTTTTTATGGATGTTTGCAACCAATATCATACTAGAGACTATGACTTGAGAGTGAATGCGTCGCATGTCACCCAAAGGGTGCCATACTAAACATCCAAGCTGTCGAAAAGAAAATCTCCGACAACCCTTTCTCAGATAGCTTAAGGCTCGTAACGTACGACATCAGTTAACCTTTATTACTGTATTTTAATTTGTTTTGAGATAAGAAGAGAGAACGAACAGGTTCAACTAAGGGGAGACTATCAAGTCCTAATGTTGTCATGCCAAGGATTCATCCTATGGTTGAGGTTTGAAACAGGGAACTCCTAGAAGTTATCATGCATAGGTTTCAACCTAAAGCTCTAATCATCACTTCCTTATCAAAGGAATTAGGATTCCTAGGGGATCATGTCAATGATAAACAGAAACAGATAAAGCATCAGCTTAAACAGTAAACAGTAAACGACTGTAAAATGCATGCAATGCAAGTGAGGGAGGAAATGTGTGTGGGGCTTCAGCCTCCACAAGCTCATCTCAACCTCAAGCCAGATATGAATAACTGTAATCATACAGAGGAAAGAATATGCTATCAAGCAAAATATAAACTGCAATCATACAGAGGAAACAACATGCTATCAAGCAAACCACAAACCACATAGGCAAGGGAGCTGGGCTCTACCGAATACCCGCAAGCAAAGCCATACAGTAAAAATACAAGCAGAGGGAGCAACTCAACCTCTAGTGCAATCATGCTCCTAGCTTACATCAGTCTAGACATGAACTTATTCTAATGCATCAAGCAAATCAAATAAGGCACACCAATATAGAAAAGAAAGCAGATCAACCACTCCTACAACTAAACCAACCTTGACAGCAGCTCAGTCCTCAGTCTTCAACCACCCTTCAAGGCTATCATCTCCAATAGCAAGTATCAACTTGCTTCTCCAAGTTTTCAATACATCAAACATAAGTATCCACTTGTTCTTTCTTCTTCAAGCTTCAGCTCTCCAGTCAACTCCACCTTCAGGCTTCCCACCTAATATCAAGTATCAACTTGGCTCCCTCAGGCTCTCAATGCATCAACATAAGTATTAACTTATCCTTTATTCCTCAAGCCTCAGCTCTTCACTCAATCTCAATTGGATCTTCTTCACAAGTGTCAACTTGTTCTCAAGCTTCCAGCTCTCTCTTCTTTACCAGTATCAACTTGGTCCTCTTCATCTATAAGCTTCAGCTTCAAAAGGTAATCTCCAAACACAAAGAAGTATCAAATCCATCCTTCAATCTTCTTCAAGCAAGGAACTCCATCCTCTAACAAGGAAGAAAGATGCATCCATCAAGAGCAAAGTTTGGATGATTGGTAGCAGAGTGAAGACCAAAGGTCACCACTAAGCCTCCTATCATCAGAGAAAGGGACCCTCAAAGGTTCTACCAACTTGTAGAGAGCCACACATCCTACCAAAGGAGGGATGAGGCCTTTACAAGGGGACCTTACATCATAGGGAAGAATGGAAGTGATCAACATCATCCATGTTTATGAAGGAAGAGAATCTATCTAGAAGCTCTGCCTACAAAACCTTAATCTTAACACCTAAAGAAAACTACACCAAAAGAAGGGAAGATCCTCACATCCAAGCCTCTTCAAGCAATACAATGCATATTCAACTTGCCTTCAACATCATCCAAGAACAAGCAAAGCAACACCCTAATCTAAGGGAACTAAAGAAGTCAATCTAGTTGAGTTAGTGCATTAGAATCATCTAAAACTAGCACCTAAACTAAAATCAAGCAAAAATAGTAAACTTCATTGAAAATTCCTACAAAAATTCCTAAGGGACCCTAATTCAATCATGAATCTACCCTATAAAAATCAGAGGTTGAATCATCCACCTAGTCCTAAAAATACAATCTAAACCACAATCTAAATCAGAGGTTGGAGCACCTAAAGGTTTCAACCTAAACTACCACTTATGTTCATCACAAAAATGTGAGAAAAATCTATGGGGATCATGCAGATCTATGCTAACTACTCACAAAAAATCAAGATCAAAATCATCATCACATGATCAAACCAAATTCACCAATATCAAGCATCAAACATGACTATTTTAATATCAATTAAAATGTAAAAATTACCATAAAATCAGAAAATGCATGAAATAAGAATATTTTTTATCTAAACAATAGTAGACCCTATCATGAATCCAATGCAAAAAGAATGGGATTAATTGAATCATTTTTCCATTTTTTATGATTTAATCATTAACCATGCATAAAATGAAAAATAATAGGAAAATCCAAATAAAATGATAAACACACGGTGCAGATAGCAAGAGAAAGCAGTTCATTTTATGGATTGGGCCATAAGGGGGGTGTGAGTAGCACTTGGATTCTTAAGCCCAGAACCAGCTGATTAATGAAACGCATCGTTTCATTAAGTTCAGAGCTCTTCACAAATTGAGAAGCACGCGTGGTCGTTGGATGAGGTTCCCAGTCAAAGTCCAACCTTGATCTGATGGCTATCAAGTCATCTTCTTCATTTCAAATCTCTGCAACTCAGGCCACCTGCGCGCCCAAAGCCACCGCCGGTGACATTTTCCGATCACCAATCCACAACCCTAGTTTGCCATAGAGTCCACCATAGGCCACAATCCCTTGATCAAACTTGTCCCAAATTTCACAAGGAACTCAATCATACCCTTAATTCTCTCTGAAACCTCAAGATTCGCAAGAACCAACTCTCAACCGAAAATGGTAACATCCCTAATTAGTCACTAGTTCTCAAATTAATGATCTGAAAACCTTCATACATCAATCCTCATTGCATCTAACATCCTAATTCTTCTTAATTCTAACTAAAACAAGCTGGAGATTGAAAGTTACCAACCTGAAAATTTCGTGTGCACAGAAGTAGCAAGCCTTCGAATCAAGCCCTCTAATGCTCCAGACTCCTTTAGTGAATCACTTCCAAGCTTCTGTAGGCAATAGAACTGGTTGAAATGGCTTCAATTCTTGGAACCAACTCTGAGTTGCAGGTGGAAAAAACTGAGATCAAGAACACCAATCAGCCACAAATTTCCCTTGATTATGATCTGGAATCATTCCCTAGCATCCATGGAAGAGATTGCAATCAAGAAAATGGATGGAAAGTGAGTGAAATGATGTAACCGAATTCAGTTGCAAGCAAGAATTTTCCAAACTCAATCTCTGCTCTCTCCTTCAATCATCACCAACCTTGGCCTTGGATCACCTCTACTCAATATATAGGCCATGTATGGATGATCTAGAAAGCTCTAGATCCTTCCAATGAGAAGTTCAATCTCTCATGTCATGATAAGTTCAATCACATGCCATGGTATGCATAGTTCTGTTAGCAGCTTGAAATCACACTCATTCCCTTCCAATTTCTCCCCTAATGACATTTTGGATGTGTTTAGCTTGCAAGGGGCCTTGGTCATGCCTTGAATTTAGGTTTGGCCAATGTTACTTAATATGTAAGTAACTACTTTTTAAAGCAAGTCCACAAATTAAACTTCAATTCAAAAATGTGGCTAAACCAATGTTCTTAAAATGTGTTTTAGAGTCAAAATGACATATTACATGCCTTGGTTTGGACATGTAGATCACAAATACCAATTTCCATCTTTGGTTCATTTGAAAATCCTCCTTATTTTAGGTCATTTTTGCAACTTTGAGCTACAAGCAATTCCAACCTCTCATGACCTCTTGACTAGCCTTAAAATATCATTTTGAACAAGTTTTATGTTGAACATTTTCCCATTTGAAGCTTGGAAATAGGAGTTATGGCCTTATGCTTGAAATGACCTATAATCTCCAAATGACCAAAATGCCCTTGACTTGTCAAAGCCATAACTTGAGTTCTACAAATCCTATCAAGTACTTCTAGTACTCTCTAGAAAGCTAAGAGAATAAGGAACAACATTCATGTTAACCAAAAGTTCATAGGAATCATCCTTCTAGGGCAAAGGTTTCATGCAAGTTGGACAACTTTCAAGCCTCCAAATTCACATACCTCAGATGACCTGTAACTTGTCAAAGTCATAACTTGAGTTCTACAAATCCTATCAAGGACTTATAGCACTCAAATTAAAGCTAAGACCATGCTATACAACATTCATGTTGGGGGTAAGATGAGATGACAATCACATCTTGAGCTAAACTGCCTTGAAGATAGGGGTCAAACTAGGGGATTTTACACTGTCAAGTCTTAGAAACCCTAGCTTGAAACTTCTCAAACTCTTCAATCATGATGAGTTAACCTTGGAATCATCCTTATAACATCTCAATGTATCAATCCATGATCACATGGCTCTTGGATTAGGTCTCAACCTTCTCCAAATCATCAGTTGACTTAGGGTTGACCCAATCAAACCCTAGTTGCACCACTCATGGCTGAGGCTTCTTATTCTTGCACAATGACCTGTCTAGGCCTCAAAGTGATCTTAAAAACTTCTCATGAGATCTCTCAAGACCTCAAGCCCATCTCCCTGGCCTCAGAATCATCTGATGGCTTCCCACAACTCTCAAGTTAGGAGACACACCCTCTTGGTTTCAACCACTCTCTCTGAGGCTCTTTTAACTTCTCTGACAAGGATATCAACCCTTGAACACTTGAATAACCTTCTTAGCTAGCTTCATAGTCTTGTGTAGCTCTTGTTTGGTAATCATACCTCTTGATCTCCTGCATACATGTCAATGAAATGCAAATGATAATGCTAATGTGAATGAAATGAAACATAAGCTAGGTAAAGAGAAAGTGAGCAAATTTTAGGGTGCAACAATCATCATTCTAGATTTATATTCATTTGATTATCTAACCATAACCTATTTTGAGTTTGTCTTTGTTAAGATGCAGGTGAATTAGGGTTTCGTATAGTCAAGAATCGAGGTTTCGATGGTTTAATCAGTCAATGTATTGGATTGATTCTCCATGAAACAAGTTTTCAAATCATCAAAGACAGTCCATTGGGTCAAGTATGAATCCAATTTGAGGTTGTCACCCAAAGATTAAAGACAGTGCAGTTCAGGATCCCCGATTAGGGTTTTCAATTAGGAAAAGTCAACTGTAGTTTGACTTTTGATTTTAAAGGTGTTCCAATGATGGAATTGTGGTCCATGAAGTTCATATGGCTTAGTGAAGTTCACTCAAGAAGTTTCAAGGCCTCAGAAGACCGAGAACATCAACAGTCGACGCGGTAGTCATCAATCGATCGTTCGGTTGACCGAAAAGTCAACTCTTTAACATAAGGAATTTGACCTTAAAGTGTGAAGCAAAAATGTTACTAATAACATATTACACCTATCCATGAAGTTTCATGACCATTGGATCAAGGATTGGGGAGTAATCAAAAAAGTCGGGAATTAGGGTTTTGAAAGGGGCAAGATCATAACTTCCTAACCACACATCCAAATGAGTTGGTTCAAGCTTGTTAGAAAGGTCTTGGCAAGTCCTACAAAAGTGTAAAACTGACCCATGGGCAAAAAGCACATAGATTTGGAGTTAGAGCCAAAATCATCACAAGAGGGAGAAAACACTTAGAAAATTTCTAAGTTTCTGGCCTTTCAAATCATGTTTTCAGCCAACTTTGAGGAGTTTTTTGACCTAGTTTCACTTGGAATCTGAAGATCATGAAAACATTAAAGTTGTAGAGCTCCATGAGGGCTTTCCACAAAGTACTAGAACTCCTTCATAGCCCTTGTGAGCTGAAAGTTATGAATCCAACAAGTTGGGTTTTCAACACTTGAATGCACCATTTCAACTTTTCTACAAATTCACTTTTCAGCCACTTGAATCATTCTCAACCATTTGATCATGTCTTAATCTGATGCTTAGGGAGGATGATGATTAGAAAATGCGGGAAAAATGAGGTTTTGAGAGCTTTGCAAGTTAGCAAGCAAGTTGACATTATTATATTCAAGAAAAACCATAGGAAAGAGAAACTTTTGAAGAGAACCTTGCAGCTGCAGTCCCCTACACACTAGCCTCACTTCAGTCACCTCCATCTCTTTCATTCCACTTGATTTTTTCTCTGCATTGAGCCAAGGAACTGATATGCACAGCTGCCACATGATCTTGGATGGATTTTCTTCCAAAATTTCCCTCCAAAGGCAAAAAATCAAATCTGCCCCAAACTCTTCTCATGATCTATAAATAGAAGTTTCCTTTCACTCTTCAAAGGACACCAGAGCTATCCAAAACATCATAAACACAACTCTCCTTCTTTCCCTCTTTACTTGTAAGTGAAGAAATTTCACAAAACCACCAAATTTCACCACTTTGCATTTTTCACACCAGTTCTTGTTCCAAACACGAAATCACTTCAAATACCATATACACACCCTTAAAAGGTCCATTTTAAGCCGTTCCCATCATCACTTTCACCAAAAAAACTCTGAATCAAAAAGTCAACCTTCATACCACCATAGTTTGACTTTTATGCAAGTTTCATGCCAAATCACTACTTAAGCCATTTTTCATCATTGTGACACTTGGAACAACTTCCATTTAGGTCATACCAATTGTCCATGACCTAAAACAATCATTGGAAACCCCTTTTCTCAAATTGTCCTCAAAAAACCAATTGTTGCTTCAAAAAGAAGAAAACTCAAGGCTTGGTCAAAGGAGGGAAGGGTACTTTGCTCTTGCTGCTAGCTTGGTTTTGGAGGTCTACAAGAGGTATGTAGCCCTAAACCTCCTCATTATGCATCATGTTTTGTGGTTTCTTAGATTGGTATAGACATTGTTATGTTTAAAATGTGTTATGCTGTCAAAAACTGTCATGAAGTTTCTTAGATTGACCCTTTTTTTGATGGCCTGCTTTCTCTTAACCTTGACATTGTGATGTTTAGGTTCTTATTTTTACCTAGTGATTGGGTTATTTTATTAGAGTGGAATTCAGGCCAGGGTTTGATTGTTCAAGCTTTGTGTTGATCATTTTGTTGAGTTCACACTCACTGCCACCAAAACCATTTTACTCTTAACCAAAGCTTGTTAGGGATTTAACTTTTGTCCCATCTTGTAGTAGGTTTAGACAGTCTGTTGATAAGGTTAAGTTTGGAACTCATAGTTATGGTTGCTAGAACCTAGATCTCATGCCAAGTTGTAGATGGTGACTATCATTAGGGCAGTTTGTGGATATGTTGTTCTTTTATGTACTACACTGTTGGAATTTTGGTGCATTGTCATGCTGAGCTTGAATCTCTCATTGAAAGTTAGTGGTGTCTTTGCTGGCATGGCCTAGTAGAGTTTAGAATCTGGTTGTTTTTCTCTGCTACCATGATGTGGTGAGGAGAGGTTTGCCATGTGAGAACCCTTTTTTGGACTTGTAAAGTCTGTTGGATGATTGAAGTATATGATTGATGATGATGCTAGCTTAATCATGTTAAATTTCATAGGTAGTGCTTTTAGGATTGTCCATAGTTCATGAAACACTATGTCATAATCCCACCTTCTAGTCATGTCAAGTATTTGATCCTGTTGCTATTATGGTGATTAAGTATTTGGTTTTAACTTGCTGCCTAGAATTCACTTTTGTAAGACATAATACCTTGAATCCATCTATTACTGCTCTTAGAGACTGAGTTTGCTAGCTCTGCTTGTCTACTACCAGTTTCATTTCACATGATGAGGGGATTTGTTTACTGTTGTGATTTCCATCCAAGGGGATTTGGGGAGAAATGAGTTTGTTAAACCATTTTTCTTGCTGTCATGAATGTTCATTTTATGGTGAGACCAGTTTAAGTTGGTCTGCTGGTGCTAAGCATGTGTGTGCATTCTGTTCACAATGTAAGCATGTGGTTGAGTCATTTTATTAATAAAACCTATTCAATTTTGTTCTTGCATTGAGAAAATTCTTAGGTTTTTTGCTCTTTGAGTTACTGCCAGAATGGTAATTGGTTGTCATCAATGTGCATTAATTGAAATACCAAAGCATATTGACTGTCATGTTTTGAATATTGTTAGCTTCTGATCTATGAACTCATTGTTTGATCGAGGACTGTTTTGAAGTTGGTTGGGGGCAGACCATGTCCTTTGTTGTTAACTGGTATGTATGGTGTAGCATGGAGACTGTGATTGTCAATGAACTTTAGCTTGAGTCAGGATCTGATGTACTACATTATTCTAGTTAGAATGTGCAAATACAGTTAGGGGTTATAGTGCATTGTTGGGTTCACTTATTTTGGGGGATGCTTTTGGTTCTGCCAGGCCATCTCCAGGTTTTAATTTGCTAGCTCCTATAAGTAAGCATTGCTTTGTCTTTGAGCCTTTTGTTTTAACATTGTCCATATGCCAAGTCTATCTTAAATTATTGCAACTTGGAGATTACTTTGTGATTCAGTGAGAATGTGAGATTTTCCCTTTGAAACTCATCATAAGTAATGCATTTGAAACTTGTGTATACTTGAAACATAACCTGTTCTCACCTGTTTTGATCCATGGACTCCAAAGTGCATTTCAAAATCACCTTTATCATGAGCATTGGTGTTTTTCATTGTGTGCTTCATCTCACAAAATGGTTGAGACCATCATAATCCTTATGAAAAATCAAGCAGGTTAGACTTTTGTTTCATTAAAATTGGTTAAGAATTGAGGAAATTGGGATCAAACTGTTTTCAAGATTTTCACTTGGCTTGCCTTCAAGATTTGCCCAGCCATGCGCATGTTTTTGTACTTATACACATGGGGTGGCTTGATAGAATGGATGTATCTCCACCCCAGTGGTTGTTTGCGTTGCCATAAGAAATTACCATGCGCGTGTTTCCGGGTTCGACCCTCAGTGAGGGCTCTTTTTTCTTTTTTTTTTGCATTTTTATGATTTTTAATGTTTTCAAAATTTTACTTTTCTCTTTCCATTTAATTTTACACGCATTTAATGGTAGAGTTGGTAAAGTTTTGAGCCTATGACCCCAAGGTCTTGGGTTCAAGCCTTGGGGGAGGCATTTCCATTCTTTTTAATATTGCGTTTTATTTATTTTTATTTTAATTGTCATTAAAATTCAAAAATTCATAACTCCTTCATTTTTAATCCTTTTTGAATGATTCTTTTTTATAAATTCTTGTATTAATGAATATTTTCATATGATGCTTAAAAATTCTAAAATATTTATTTTAGAAACACTTTCCATTATGAGGAATTTACGATTCATTTTAGGGTTTTCACCATCTTACTTTTCCTCTCTCATTTCCAATTGTAATTTCATTCTCTTTTGAGTTTTATTTTAAAGATATGATTTTGTCTTGTTAGCATCCTTGTGTACTTGAGTTTGACTTAAACTCCTTTCTTGTAAGCATTTGAATTTGATCTTTTCTTAAAAACTTGAAAGTTTTCCTCGTGAAGTTTGGAACTTTTCCCTTACATTTGTTGTGACATTATCTAGTTATACTTGATATTTGTAACTTTAAAAGACCACATCTTTGTCAAGATACATCTTTATCTTTGTTAAGATCCCCTTCCATCTTTGTTAAGAAATATCCCCGTCTTTGTTAAGATGTGCCATTGGTTTTTACCTCTCATCTCTAACTCTTGAAAGAACTTCCCCCTTAATGATATTGTGATATCTCGATGTTTGTGTTGGTTGTGACCATTTATCTTGATTGAAATAATTGATATTAAAATATATTAATGTTTTCTTTGGTTGTAACCATTTATCTTGATTGAAATCATTGCTCGATATTGTAATATGCTTGCTTATTCTTAGTTGTAACCATGCCTCTTATCTTCATCATGTTTGAATGATTATTGCTTTGTTAAGTTATTTTCCCAAATGATGAAACTCTTTAGTTCTCACCCAAGTTGCCTCGTCTTTTTTCCCTTCAAAAGGAAATCTTCTTTGTTGACCCTCGAGGCCATAGATAACTCATAATGCTTCTCTTGACTTTGTTAAGTCATTTCCCTCATAGATCTGGATAGAACCTTCAACCTTCCTTTTGATCTGGATAGAACCAATTGGTCCCCGTTCTTTAGTGGCCTGAACTACGGCCACTCTGCTTTCTCATTGGATAATGAGAATACGTAGGCACAAGATGCGATATCTTGACGAACAACCTTCCTTTTGGTCTGGATATAACCAATTGGTCTTGCAACGTAAAGTTAGGTAGAGTTTGGTTAACTCTATGTAAGAATTAGGGTGATAATTACTTACCCCCCTCTTGACTTTGGTAAAAGTCAATTCCTTTGAGTGTTTAAACTTAGATTAGAGAGTTTGGTTAAACTCTACACAAACATTGTTATGTTTGTTCCCCTTTGAATCTCTATCATAATTAAGTGTTCTTTATCCCTAGTGAGGTGAACTACGATTGCTCTGATTCTATTCTAGTAAGGATACATAGGCAGAGGTTGCGATATCCTTGCGAGCAAACTTAGAAACTATCCCTAGGTCTTTACCTACAATCCCACCCTAACACTTTTTACCCAATCCCAAGCCATAACAAACATTTAGAAAACTTAGCATGCAAAAAAACAAAAGGTTCCTGTAGAGTACTACAGATGTTTAGGATGTGAAATACCTACCCTAGGCATAACCAACCGCCGATCCCCAAATCTTTAGCACTGTTGTTACGTCGCGCAAAAAGGTCTTTCTTTCTTTAACGTTTCCTTTGGATAAATCAAAGTCCGGTTGTGAATTTAAGAATTAAGATTCAAGTTAATCAATAGCTTGGTATCACGATTCTCATCGAGACAGTTACCATTGAGTAGAATGGACGTGAGAGGTGCTAATACCTTCCCCTTGCGTAATCGACTCCCGAACTTGAATTTGGTTGCAACGACCATTTTCTTTTCTTAAAGGTTTTATTGATATTTTCCTATTCCTTCATTGGGATAAATAAAATCCAGTGGAAACTTTGTTTGAACTAATTTTTTGCATGTACATCGCAAATGATCTTTTTTTAGGTACAACAGCTGGGGACTTTGTTGGGGACCTATGCTCCAAGCAAGAGACAGTGAAGCCCAACTTAGTTCAGTTTGCGATGAATGTTAGCTTTTTTTATTTATTTTATCTTATTTGCTTGATTATTTGTTTGTTTATTTGTTTTCCATTATCTGTTAGTTTGCTTATCGTTATTATTTATGCTATTATTGTTACTTATGACACTGTTGGGGCTCTCTGATTATTGGTAATTTGTTAGATAGGCTATCTACCTGAGTCTGAGAAAAACTATAGGATTAGGATGATGGTTGTGTAGTAGAGACCCATGAGGAGCCTTCCTCATTGGGACGATACGATGACCCCGCCTAGAGTAGATTCTCTTAGAGATGTTATTGTCTGACAAGCCTTTGTCAAGGCGATAATGTTTTTAAGTTAGATTGATGACTCTAAGGACCTTTTAACCCATTCCATCCATGGTGGTTTTGTAGTGTTAACTTACGAGACCTCGGACTCGTTGGGTTAATATGAAAGGCACATTTAGATAAGATCCCTTGAACATATTACAATCTTACAGTAATATTTTCAACCTCGATATATGTCTTTGAGAATCTTTTTTAGAGCCCTTTTTAATCGATGGTTGTGTAGGAGAAGCCCACAAGGAGCCTTCCCTATTGGGACAATAGGAAAACCACACCTAGAAGATATCATTTCAAGGATATTATTGTCTGATGATCCTTTGTCATGGCAATAATGTATTTGAGAAAGATCCATGACTCTGGGCACCTACCATTTTTAGAGCCTACCCGTGGGGTTCTAATAACCAGAGATACCCATTGTCATGACTCCAACTTGTGAAATTGATTGTAACTATGATCCTGAAACCATGCATAAGCATTGCATATTCATAACATAACATTCACATTTTTTTGGTTTCCAGCAAATCTAAGAATTACAGTTATATGAATTCATAAATTATGGGATCAAACACTCGAAGCACTTACTCCTACAGATTCAAGAAGCCTGACTTAGATGGATTGTGTGATTTGGTTTCTCGGATACCTGTAGTTTTCATAATCAATTTTGGGAAGAATTATGGCAAGCTACTTCACATATTGAGTCAAGAGGTGGACCCCCAAGTATTCGTTACCTTGGCACAATTCTATGACTCACCATTTAGATGTTTCACATTTCAAGATTTTCAGCTAGCACTAACATTGGAAGAGTTTGAGGTTCTGGCTGACATCTCCATGAAAAACAAGCTGCCATTTATGGGTGTGGACGTGTCTATGAAGGATGAAGTCATAACTAGTGTTATACATATGCAAAAGAAAGAAGTCACGACTAACCTAAAGACCAAAGGAGGTGCTAAAGGGTTCCCACTTAAATTTCTAATAGTGAGGGTTGATAGTCTTTTGGAGGCCCGGAGTTGGGATGCATGTTACACTGTCATTGCATTGTCTAATTTGGACGACTTCATAGACATAATTGCCATCAATATCTTACTCACGAAGAATTTCGTACTAATTCTGTTGGTGGATGTTTTCTATTATCTTAGTTAGAGGCAAGCGAAGAAGGGAGAAATGATTTCCTATTGTGCTTCTCTTTTGTACAAATGGTTGTGGATGCATCTTCCAAGGAAAAGACCTTTTGTGGAACAAGTTGATATTAGTTGGGCCTAGAGGATGGGATCTCTCACATCTGATGACTTCTCCTGGTATTCACAAGTGTATGATGAGTCATATCTAGCTGTGGTAAATTCCACAATGTTCCCCTCATTGATACTCGAGGCTGTACAAATTCTAGTCCTGCCTTACCTGATAGACAACTCGCTGTCGCATCACTGCGAAGAGGGGCCGGCAAAGACAGAAGATTCGCCACCGTTTGTTATTTATCCCAAAAGAGGGAAAGGAAACGATTAGATAAAACCTAACGAAAACGGGAAAAGACAAGTCGTCGCAACCATATCTCGGGTTCGGGAGTCAGTTACGCAAGGGGAAGGTGTTAGCACCACTCACGTCCGTCGTACTCGACGGGATCCACACTTTGTTGTCTATTTAAAAGGGTGTTTACTATCTAAGCTAAAGCTCAGGGACAAAAGAAAAGAAAAGATACTCGATAGAGCATCGCCGCTCTATGCCTACGTATTCCCTCGTGCAATGGGAAAGTCAGAGTCAATGTAGTTCGGCTAACTACGAGTGAAAGTGGGGAAGGTTGCTCGCTAAGACATCACCGTCTTGTGCCTACGTATTCTCATCCGGTATGAGAAATCAGAGCAAACATAGTTTGGGCTAACAAGAACACCGGTTGGTTCAAAATGTTTTAGGCCCGAGTAGGATTAAAACTTAGTTCTAGCAGTTAGGTGTATGTAGCTCGACCATTGGAGACTTAGGCGTTACCTGTTTGCGGTAGAACCAAGAGTTAACAATACTCTCCTTATGAAAAAGGTTTTCCAAATTAAGATCCCGAAGGATAAAAATATTTGAAGTTTGTTTTTGTGTTTTTTAGAAAAGAAGTGCATTGATTATTGTTTGTAATTCATGTTGTACTAAAGACTATGACCTAGGAGCGAATGCGTCACATATCGTCCAAAGGACATACGCTAAACACTCTAGATGATTGAGAGGAGCCCCCCCCCCCAATCACCATTCCCAAGTACTTAAGGCTCGTAACGTACAACAATCCTTATCATTTATTATGTGTTTTGAAAGTGTTTTGATATGAGAAGAGAAAGACACTCTAAAGGGAGACTAGGACTCAACCTAATGTTCTCATACAAAGTGCACCTATGATTGGGATAAAAGGGGATGCTACCTAATGTTATCATGCATGGATTCAAGCTTAAGGTCTATCATAATCCCTCTTGAACAAGGAAGATTAGAGGTCCTAAGGAAACGTGGCAAAGAAGAACAAAAGAAGAAGAAGAAGAAAGCATAAGACAATGCAAGTATGCAAACATGTAATGCACAATTAGAATGAAAGTGAGGTGGGAAAAAAGTGTGGGGCAGTAGCCTCCACAAGCACATATCAACCTCAAGCATGCATATTAGAGATGCAAAGAAGAAGGAAGAAAGAATGCACACAAAAGAGAGCAAACAAGCACACAAAAGTGGGATGAAATGGGAGAACAAGTCCTACAACCATTCAAGCATCAACCACAAGCCCTAAGGCACACCAAAAGGAAAGATATGAGGACATGATCAAATGAGAGAATGGGAGGCAAGGTGAGGACAGAAAGGAACTCAAATGGGCAACTCAACCATAAGCCATCTCAAGGATCATGCAAGAACACACAAGAGAGGTCATCAAAGAATCACCATTCATGATATGCTTCAAGTACCTCCAAAGGAGGGACTAAAGCATCTCAAATGGGACTCTAAGGTCATTGGACATAAGCAAATATGAGAGGATAAGGTACATAAATCAAAGAAGGAAAATCACCAAAGATAATGCAAGCATAGGCATGGAGGAAGACCTAAGTCTTAAGCACATTCAACACTTGAACTTCAAGTGGAAAGCCTAAAAAGAATGCAAATCTCAACAAGCAATGAACAAGTTTATGACCTAAAAATGAGCATTCAAATACCTCAACATGTTAAAAGTATGAATCAACAAGAATTGAGAGCTCAATGGATCCACAAGTGTCATTTCCAAAGCAAACTAGGCCAAGTGTTTGTATGAACCTCCCTTAGAAGTACCTTGACTTGCAAGTTATTGTGGTGAGAATCGTGATACCAAGCTATTGATTAACTTGAATCTTAATTCTTAAATTCACAACCGGACTTTAATTTATCCAAAGGAAAGGTCTAAAGAAAGAAAGAACCTTTTGCGCGATGTAACAACAACGCTAAGAGATTCGGGGATCGGGGGTTGGTTATGCCTAGGGTAGGTATTTCACATCCTAAACATCTGTAGTACTCTACAGGAACCTTTTTTTTGTTTGCATGCTAAGTTGGTAAATGTTTGCTAGGGATTGGGATTGGGTAAAGGGTGTAGGTTAAAACCTAAAGATAGTTTCTAAGTTTGCTCGCAAAGACGTCGCGTCCTCTGCCTACGTATCCTAACTAGGATAGAATCAGAGCAATCGTAGTTCACCTCACTAGGGTTGAAGAACACTTGATTATGATCAAGGTTCAAAGGGGAACAAACATAACAATGCTTGTATAGAGTTTAGCAAAACTCTCTAGATATATGTTATAACACTAAAAAAGGGGAGTAAGTAATCATTTACCATGATTCTTACATAGAGTTTACAAACTCTATCCTAGGGTTCTAGTTGAAGAACACTCCTAGTGTAGGTAAGGTTTTCTAGACTTAAAGCAAAGTCTAATGGCTTAATGTTCTAACTTAACTAAGCTAGGGTTCAAGATGACTTCACAAATTCAAGTGAGGGGTAATGAACTATCCAATGACACAAGGATCAATGGAGAGACTTTTCCTTTGGAAGGAGTGAGAGAGAGAGGCAACTTGGATGAGAACTAAAAAGTTCCATCACTTGGGGAAAGAATACTTAACGAAGCAAATGAATAATTAAGCAAGATGAATAAGATTACAATCAAGTAAGCATGCATATTACAATAAGCAAGGATCAAATAATACCAATGGTTACAACCGATAATCAAATATCTTAACAAAGATGGAAGCATATCTTAACAAAGGTATATATTGACACAGATTGAAGGCATATCTTAACAAAGGTATATTTTAACAAAGATTGAAAGCATATCTTAACAAAGGTATATTTTAACAAAGATGAAGGTAATAACCCCAAGGCCATATTATCAAATATGAAACACATCAACCATATAAATAAGTTACCACTTAAAAAATGATCATGTTATAAGTTCAAATGTAACAACAATTAGGCATTGATAACAATCAAGTACGCAAGGATTGATCACAACAATTCAATTCAAGGCTTTAGGAAAGAAATAATAACTCATGGTAACAACCAACAAGAAAATGAGATCTCAACATGTTAACAAATATAAAGGAGTCAAATATCAATAAATCTCACAAGATAAAATAAACATGGTATGAAGGAAATTTAATCGAAACGCACGGTAACGACCTAAAAATGGATCTACTAACAAGTAGGAAAAAAGCATTGTAAAATCAAGCAACTATGAGATTACAATCCATTTAATACAACTAGACATCACAATGAAAAAGTTGCAAAAAGAACGAGTTGAAAATAATGAACGATGAATAAGTTACGAATATTTGAAGTTGAAATGATTTATGACAATAAAACCACACAAATGAATAAAAAAGAAGGAGAAAGGGTCAAGCTGGGAGTTGAACCCAGGCCCTTGTGTTTACAAACACACACAACAACCACTTGGTCACCACATGCGCGCTGGAAGAAAAGTGGAAGAAAATGAAGAAAATAAAAACAATCATAATTGAAAATAAAATACCAAAAGGGTTGATCCCAAGGATCGAACCCATGGCTGGCAAGTGAAAGAGGTACTTAAGGTGCATGCTTCTGACACTGGGGTGGCTATACATCCGTTGATTTAGCCACCCCTAAAAATATATATGGCATATTTCCATGGATTTCTGGGCAAACAAAGGAAGCAAGAACAAGGCAATTTGAAGAAAGCGTTTTGATTCATAACTATATCAAATCTTAATCTTTTTTGATGAAATTTTAGCCAATCTTGACTGATTTTTAACAAGGATCATGATAGTGCCAATGAAATTTTGAAATGATGCCTCCAACCAAAAACACGATGCAAGATGTATGATGATAACATGAGTTGCATTTTGAAAATTACCAACAGCTATGAGTTCAAATATATGCAAATGGCATGGCACACACAACATATATATCATAACAGAAGTGTATGACCCTTAATGCTCAAGCATGAACAAGTAAAAATGGAATTGGCACATGAATTGCAAATAATGATATGAAAGTGGAGGCAAACTGTCAGAGCAGCATGTTGGCAGATGAAAAAATATCAGTTTGTACACATGGTCTATGAATCCTAATCATGTTAATGATGATGTTCTCAAGTCAAACAAATCAATTCAACAATGCTCAGATAAAGGAAAGGAGTAGAATGCAATATACACATCAAAGCACAACTATTATGACAAGTAACATTTGAAGAAAAGTGCAAATTTGAAAGCTAGATCAAGGAGGGAGCATAATCTGTTTGGATAGGCTTCATACACAAGCTCAAACCATGATACTAAGTGTGTCTATGCTTCAAAGTTAACCACAAACAACCTAGACATAAAATTCACCTACCAACTGCTAACTTAGCACACAAAATGCACAATTTGAAACCAAATAAGATTGGAACAACTTAAGGTTCAAAAGATACCACATACAACTCTCAAATATGATAGAAAAAGAGCCTAGCACTTAAGTTGATCATGGAATGCACATAACAAGAAAATGGATACCAAGTTGCATTTTGTATCAAACATGTGTGGCTGGCTGTCATGACAGAAAAGTAAGACATACAAAGTTGATTGATTCATGTACACACTAATCTTAAAACACTACCAGAGATTCAATGTCATATGAGCTGATGTAAAACAAATCAAACAACCAAAAGTGAAGTTTGTGCAGCTGTTGTGGTTTCAAAACTGTTTGGCAGCACAATGGTACAAACATGGTCAAGATGTGAATAAAGGATCTTATGTGAAAGGGATAGCACATACACATCAAAATGTGAAGTTAAATGAGTTTCAACTCAGAGAAACCATCATATTGCAAGCAGGAAAGAAATTGGTATGGTTGTGGTAAGAAATGTGAAAAAAGCTGCCTTGGCAAGTTAATGTGGCAGCAGGTGCATTTTTAAGACAATGAGTTTTATGTTGAAACAAACAATATACACATACCATGAATATGCTAACAGATGAGGATATGCTCTAGAAATAGCTTAAAACAGTACCAAACAGAATGTCACATATGAAGCTTATGAATATGCACAGAACCAATCTCAATTATGCAACAAGCAAGTTCATGATAGTTGGGATGATTCGGTAGCACACACAAGTTTCAAATAAGTAGAGCAATGAATCCATCCACATAGATAAAGTAGAATGCAGTTGAAACAGAATATGGTATGTGTTTGGCATTATGAAATCTTGAAAAATGCAAGTGAAGCATGACAAAACAGTTTGAACAAGTAAGGAGATTTTGAACTTACAAGCACCTCATACAATCTCAAAACATAATGACAAATGAGTCTACTACTTAAAAAAAACACCAATTGCTCCAAACCAGAAATGGTATGTTAATCCAAATTTGACAGCAAAAACAACAAAGAATTCATAGCAGGCCCTAATGGCTAAGTCTCATGTTTCTCATATTTCAACCAATTCAAGAAGACAAGTAAGATCAAATAAACATCAACCAATGATTTAGAACATTTGAGATGCAAAATAGTAAGCACAAACAGTCCCATACATAACTCAATAGTGATAAGCAAGATGACACAAAACATCATAAGTGTGAAAACAAGAGCCACATTTGATTCAAACATGATCTAGGGCAGGGGGATCCTATGAATAACTTACAAGTTATCCAAATATCATTAATGAACTAAGACTATCAGGCCTAGGGCAAGCTCATCAATATTTCAATGTTGGATTCCTAAAACTACCATATAGACCAAAACTTCAAAAACAAGTTATTCATGATATCAAAATACAATCTTGGTAACACATCATCAACATGTCATTTAGAAATGAAAATACATTATCAAAAACAAGTAACATAGCTATAAAACCTAAGTTCTTGACAAAGAACTAGTATGGGACATCAATGGTTATATCTTACAACAAGCACCTCAAAATGATAAAACATGACAATGTATGATCAATAAGGAGTTTGAACATCATATACCTCTTGTAGACAAGTCTTGAGCAAGCTAATAAGCTGAGAAACCCAGAGATCCTCTTCTTTGGCAAGGATTTGAAGCTTGCTTCCTCTTGAAGCAATAAACCACTTTTCAAGACAGTTGGAGTTATGAAGTTTCCAGCTGGTTTTTTAGAGTTTGGACAATTGAGATATGATGTATATGAGGTGGTGAGAGTGCCAGAATGGTGAGAGTGTTAAGTGAAGATTTGGCCTTCAAAGTGCAAGAAAGTCAAACTACTAAGGTGTGAAAGTTGACTTTTGGGAAAATAAGGTTTTTGAGTGGTTTGAATGTATGAACACCTTCTATACAATGTTTATGGATTGTGTAGATGGTTTCGAGTGACTTGTAAATGGTAGAACTGAGCTTGAGCAGAGTTTTGCTCAAGACAGCTTTTTAGTGAAAAATGGAAGTTTTGAAAATTGAGATTCTTGAGGAAATGAAAGAGAGTTGAGAGCTATTATTTCTCTTGGTTTTGGAGATTTCTCTGGTGTATCTAACATCAATGAAGAGGCCTCTATTTATAGTGAAAACAAGAGTGAGGGCAGCTTGGTACTTTGCCACTTTTGGAGGGAGATTTGTGAAGTTTCTTTGAAAAATCTTGCCAAGATCTCTAAACATGAGTTCCATGGACAATTGTTGAGCCAAATTCAAGGGAAATGATGGACATGAGGTGACTGAGGTGAGCTAGAAAGGGGTAGGGGAATGCAGCTGCATAAACCTTCAAAAAGTTTCTCTTTCCTAGCCTTTTAAATGATTATTTAATTGGCCACTTACTCCAACTTGCTAATCTCATCAATCCTTCTTTCCTTATGGTTTTTGCTTCATCTAAACTTCACATAATCAGAATGTAACATGATCCAAGGGTTGAGTATGTCTCAAGTTATGAAAATCTGACTTTTGAAAAGTTTGATATAGTGGTTTCAAGTGTTGGCAGCCCCAACTTCCATGATCCATAACTTCCTGCTCACACATGCTATTGAGGAGTTCTACCACAATTTGGAAAGCCCTTAAGTAGCTCTATAACTTTCATATTTTGGGGATTTCCAAATTCTAGATGGAACTAGGTTGAAAAACCCTTCCAAGTGTCTGAAAAAAAACACTTAAAAAGGCTAAATAACTTAGAATTTTTCTAAGTTATTTCCCTTCTTAAAATGAATCTTGTCATAACTCCAATTCTATGCATTTTTTGATCATGGACTACTTTGAGGCTTTTGTAGGATTTGTCAAGAGCTTTCCAATGAGATTTGAACCACTTCAATTGGATGTGTGGTTGAGGAGTTATGGTCTTGCCCCTTTTGAAACCCTAATTCCCGATTTTTGCAATTACTTCTTAACCCTTGATCCAATGGTCATGAAATTTTATGGGGAAGTGTAATATGACATAAGGAACATTTTTGAATCACATCTTGAAGTCAAATTCCTTATTGTTGAAGAGTTGACTTTTCGGTTAACCGTTCGATAAATCGGTGACTAACGAGTCGACTGTCGATGATCCGGACATTCGGAGGACTTGAAACTATTTGGATGGACTTTACTAAGCCATAGGAGATTAATGGGCCTTGACCCTACCAATGAAACACTCTTTGAATCAAAAGTTAAACTATAGTTGACTTTTCCTTATCGAAAACCCTAATCGGGTGTCTTGAATTGCACTGTTCTATATTTTCGGGTGACCACCTCAAATTGGATTCACACTTGACCCAATGTAGTATCCTTGATCTTGTTTATGGTTGAATCAATCCAAAACATTGATTGATCAAACCATCAAAGCCTCGATTTTGACGGTACGGAACCCTAATTCATCTGCATCTTGACAAAGATAAACTTGAAATGGGTTAAGGTTAGTTAATCAAATGAATATGATCTTACAATGATGATGAGGATCTAAGTGGTCAAAATTTGGGGTGCAACAGATTCCCCTATTTAAATATTTTCACTAGATGGTAATGAGAGATGACAATCCTCATAGAATCGCAGTGAAAGGTATTTAAATATAGCAAACCAGAAATTTTGCCCCTTAGATCCGATGGTATGCAAAAGGACGAATGCATATATGCCATGAATCTAAATGATGTTATATGATGCTTGAATGCAAGACAGATGCAGACACAAGAGCAAATATAAAAGAACGGCAAAACGACGAGTAACCACTCATGAGGACCCAACACACTGGGAAAGACTCCAAGCGAAGTAAGCAAGATAGTTCAGACATGACTAAAGATGCTTGTTCAAGGAAATCTTTCACGCAGGGGACACAAATTCCACCAGGGAAGACACATCTTCATTGGGGAAAGGAGATACGAACCTCACTGGGGATAACCAGATGAGGAAGCCCACCGGGGAAGAAACCCAATGGGGAAAACTTTGCTGGGGAACAAATCCACTGGGGAAGCAAAGCTTCACCGGGGAAAAGACGGAACGAAGACACGAATCTCATTGGGGATAACCAGATGAGAAAAAATTTCCTATAATGAAGAGTTCAAACGAGATCTTCAGGAAAAGGTTAGAATCAAGACCGGGCGTGCCGGGGAAGTTAGTACCCACTAATTCTCTGAGACTCGACTGGAAAAGCAAAAGCTTCAACTGGTGAGACTGGTGACGACCAGAATAACAAATAGCTTCAAACAGTGCTAGTTTCCACTAGACTTACTGGGGATATGGTGATGACCAATCCAAAGTTCGATTTCCAAAAAGTGCTAAATACCACTAGACTTTCTGGGGATATGGTGACAACCAAATTGAAGTCTCAATCTCAATTGGGAATTTCCAAATAATATTGATATAACACAGGACTTTGGCTGGGGAAGTTGGTAACAATCAACTTGTAACGATTAGCTTTCAAGCAATGCCAGTAACTACTGGGCTTAGAGGGGACTGGTGATGACCAAATCAGGATATACCAATAACAATTGGTTCTGGATAATGCTAGTAACCACTAGATTTAACTGGAGAGGTTGGTAACGACCGAGTCCAAGGAGATCAATGACCATTGGATTTTCAAAGAGTTTGGTAACAACCAGAACAAAATGATGATAACAATCTACTTTAAGTGATGCCTATAACTATTGGACTTAGGCCAATTGGTGACGACCAACTCAGGTATACCAATAACAATTGGTTCAGGATACTGCTAGTGAAAACTAGATTTTCCAAACAAGGCTAGTGACCACTATACTTAGAAGGATTGGTAATGACCGAATCAAGAGGTACCAATAACAATTGGCTCTGAAGGTGATACTAGTAACTACTAGATTCAGAAAGACTGGTAATAACCAAATCAAACAGGTACCAATAACCATTGGATTTGAAGGCGATGCCAATAATTATTGGACTTTTAGGGAATTTTGGTGACGACCAACTCAAATACCAATGGCCATTGGTTTTAGAAGGCAATACTAGCAACCACTAGATTTTTTAGCAAAGATTGGTGAAAACCGAATCAAAAGGACTCCAATAACGTTCGGTTGGCTTTATAACAGAATCAGTGACGACTGGGTTTGGAAAATTGTTGGTGATGACCAAATCGAGATACCGAACATAAATGGTTCTGAACAGGTGCTAGTGACTACTAGTCTTCAAAGATTATTAGTGACGACCAAATCAAAGATGAATATTGGTAACAACCACCCATTTGTGTAAACTGGATATTGCTAGTCACCACTAGCTTCCTAAAGAAGGTAAGGAAACCCCAGGATGTCAACTTTGAAGCGAAACTTGTTGTACAGGATCAAAGATAAAGGTAACGACCAAAAGATCTCAAAGGCAACAGCCAGACAACCGAGACTAAAACCAAAATGCAAACAAATGCGTATGCTGGTATGATGCTGTATGTAAAATGCAGATCGATCCGCAAGAACAAAGAAAAGCAGAACAAGGAAAACACAGAGAGGACTCGTCATGCTGAGTCTCAATGCTTCAAGTCAGGCGACACTTTCTTTTGGCGTAGATAACGATCTTTTCCCATAATATCCTTGTAATCCTATAGTGGAGAAGTCTTGGCTTAAGAGCCGAAATTGCTGTCGGATGCATCTAGTTTGGTCAAGGGTGACAGCAAACCTTCACAACTTTGAGAACTGTGTAATGTTATCAGATTACCTCTATAACTCTTTAATCGTTTCGTTCAAATTGCGTTTTCTTTTTAAAACAAGACTTAATTTTTTCAAAACACTTTGCTTTCAAGAAAATTCTTATTAACAAATAAGTGGAATTGCATAACAAAAACAAAAGATCATAACAATGATTGGCCGAAATCTGATCTTATTGATAGACAAGAACTTTACAAAGGGCAAAGCCTCGGGAACTTTATACATTTAAAAAAAAATGGCAAACAGAAAAGGCTACAGAATCCCATAATAATCCGGTCCTTTTAACTGTTAGTTCACTTGCTTCGCTGCTTCTGATGAGAATAACAGACGTTGCTCTTTCTTTTGATACCTTGCACAAGACTTTGCCCCCGCGTTCGTCAGCTTCAATTATTGGGCTTTCATCTTGTTGAAGCACTGGGATCTCCTTTCTAGGTCTTCTGCTTTAGGCATAGTACTTTCTCACTGCATCTGAGTTGATGGGATACTTGAGTTGTTCGCCATCCATGGTCTCAAGAATTAGAGATCCTCCGGAGAAGACAATTTTTACAACGAAAGGGCCATCGTAGTTGGGCATCCACTTTCCGCGCATATCCTTTTGAGTTGGTAGGATTTTTCTAAGCACAAGCTCTCCTTCCCTATACTCTTTGGGACGAACCTTTTTGTTGAACGCTCTTATCATTCTTTGTTGATAGATTTGACTATGACACATGTCCGTCATTCTTTTCTCATCAATGAGGTTCAATGAGTCAAACCTTTCTTTTATCCATTCTTCTTCATCAAGCTTTGCTTCCGTCAAGATCTTTAAAGAAGGTATTTTGACTTCAATGGGCAACACAACATCCATCCCATATACTAAGGAAAAGGGAGTTGCCCCCGTTGAAGTTCGCACTGATGTTCGATATCCATGCAAAGCAAATGGTAACATCTCGTGCCAATCCTTGTAGGTTATGGCCATCTTTTGTACTATCTTCTTGATATTTTTGTTTGCAGCCTCAACTGCGCCATTCATCTTAGGTCTGTAAGGAGATGAATTGTGATGTTTGATCTTGAAATCGTCACAGAGTTCCTTCATCGTTTTGTTGTTTAGATTCGACCCATTGTCAGTAATGATCTGGTTGGGAATACCGTATCGACAGATGATTTCCTTTTTGATGAAGCGAGCAACCACTTGCTTTGTCACGTTCGCATACGACGCTGCTTCCACCCATTTGGTGAAGTAATCAATCGCAACCAGGATGAAGCGATGGCCGTTGGAAGCTTTTGGCTATAATGCCCTTGTCATATCTATGCCCCACATTGCAAAAGGCCATGGTGACGTCATCATGTTGAGAGGATGCGGAGGGACATGCACTTTATCAGCATAGACTTGACATTTATGACACTTTCGAGCGAAGAGTATGCAGTCCGTTTCCAAAGTTAACCAAAAGTAGCCTGCCCTTAATATTTTCTTAGCCATAGCGTGGTTGTTGGCATAGGTGCCAAAGGTTCCCTGGTGTACTTCAGTCATTATGAGATTCGCCTCTCTTTCGTCGACACATCGGAGTAGAACCATGTCATGGTTTCTTTTGTACAAGGTACCATTGCTGATGAAGAATTTGGTCGACAATCTGCGTATAGCCCTTTTGCCAATTCTGGATGCGTCAGCTGGATATTCTTGATTTTGAAGAAAGTTCTTGATATCGTGGAACCACGGTTTCTCATCAGTTTCTTCATCTATTGTCATGACATATGCAGGTACTGTCCTTCTTTCAATGCGAAGCAGAGGCGCCTCGTTAACAAACTGGACCTTCCATATTGATGCCATCATAGCCAGTGCATCGACAATGTGATTTTCCACTCTCGGTACATTCTTGAAGGTAATTTCATCAAAATATTCAGCCATATCCAAGATATGAGTTTTGTAAGGGATCAACTTTTCATCTCTGGTTTCCCATTCTCCTTTGAGTTGGTAGATCACTAAAGCAGAATCACCGATCGCTTCCAAGATTTTGATGCGAAGATCGATAGCAGCTTCCAACCCTAAGATATAGGCTTCATACTCGGCTATGTTGTTCGTACACGAGAAACAAATTCGGGCCGTGACGGCAGTATACCCTCCAATTGGATTTTTCAAAACAGCTCTGACACCATGTCCATTCTTGTTTGACGCTCCATCAAACATCATTTCCCAGCGGGATCCAGGCTCGGGACCTTCTTCCGGACCAGGCTCTAGTTTGGTGCGTTGAATATACATCACATCTTCATTAGGAAAATCAAACTTGAGTGGTTGATAATCCTCCATGGGGTGCTCCGCGAGGTGTTCTGACAAGACACTTCCCTTGATAGATTTTTGAGCAACATACTGAATATCGTACTCTGATAAGAGCATATGCCATCTGGCTAATCTTCTTGTTTGAGCTGGCTTTTCAAAGATGTACTTGATGGGGTCCATCTTAGAAATCAGCATTGTGGTGTGACAAATCATGTACTGTCTCAGACGCTTGGCGGCCCATGCTAAGGCATAACAGGCTTTTTCCAAGGGAGAGTAACAACTCTCGCAATCGGTGAACTTCTTGCTCAGATAGTAGATTGCGTGTTCTTTCTTTCCTGACTCATCAGTCTGGCCTAAGAAACAACCCATTGAATCTTCTAGTACTGTCATATACATGAACAAAGGTCTTCCAGGTACAGGAGGAATCAACACCGGAGGTTCTTGTAAATACTGTTTGATTTTCTCAAATGCGGCCTGGCAGTTTTCATTCCATACTACTGTCTGATCCTTCCGTAACAACTTGAAGATCGGTGTGCAAGTAGGAGTCAGATTGGAGATGAACCTGGAGATGTCATTCAGGCGTCCGAGGAAACCTCTGACTTGTTTCTCTGTTTTAGGAGTAGGCATCTCCTGGATTGCTTTAACTTTGTCGGGGTCTACTTCAATTCCTCGTTGACTAACGATGAAACCAAGTAACTTGCCTGAGCGAACTCCGAAGGTGCATTTTGCTGGATTTAACCTCAGTTGATACTTTCAAAGTCTCTGAAATAGCTTCAACAGATGATCCAAGTGGTCTTCTTCACTTTGGGATTTTGCGATCATATCATCCACGTATACTTCGATTTCTTTGTGCATCATATCGTGGAAGAGTGTAACCATGGCCCTCTGATACGTTGCCCCTGCGTTCTTCAAACCGAAAGGCATGACCTTATAACAATAGGTGCCCTAGGTTGTGATGAAGGTTGTCTTCTCCATGTCGGTTGGGTCCATTTTTATCTGGTTATAACCAGAAAATCCGTCCATAAATGAGAATAATGCGAAGCTGGCTGTATTATCCACCAAAGTGTCAATATGTGGTAGAGGGAAGTCGTCCTTCGGACTTGCTTTGTTTAAATCCCTGTAATTGACGCACATCCTGACCTTGTCATCCTTCTTTGGGACTGATACGATGTTTGCCACCCATTCTGGATATTTAGATACCGCTAAAAAGCCTGCATCAATTTGTTTCTTGACTTTGTCTCGAATTTTGAGAGCTATGTCTGGTCTTGACCTGCGAAGTTTTTGTTTTACCGGAGGATACTCTGGTTTCAGGGGGAGCTTGTGCATAACGATGTCAGTATCCAACCCTGGCATGTCTTGATAAGACCAAGTGAATATGTCGACATAATCTCTGAGGATCGCTATCAGCTTGCTTTAGATCTCGGGCCCCAATGATGCCCCAATCTTGACTTCTCTTTTTTCTTCTTCTGATCCCAAGTTAATGACCTCAGTCTGCTCTTTGTATGGCTGGAGATAAACATATTCGTATTCAGCCATTCTCTTCAACTCTTCTGGAACTTCTAACTCTTCGTCATTCTCTTCTTCAGCTTGAAAGACAGATGAACCACTAGTAGAAGGAGCTGAAAGATCATAGGATTCTGTGGTGGATGGAGGTATTCTGCATGTTTTATTTTTGGGAACAATTAGACACACACACAGACATGCAGATGAAGGGTTGTTTTTAATTTTTTCAAAAAGATTGCCATTTTTCCTTTTAACAAAAAGAGTGAAAATGATGCGCAAAATAATAAACAAGAGTTTTAACAAAAACACTTTTTCATTAATGATTTTCAAATTACAAAGTGGCCCAATACAAAATAATTCGCAGGCCTTGGGCAAGACCAGGAATTTTAAAGAAAACACAAAGCTAACAAACAGAGTGAATTACTCTAAAGGTAAAAAGATGGGAATTTCCACAGACTCCCAGTTGCGCAAAGCTGCTCCTTCCCTAGTTATTAGATGATCTAGATTACCATCCTCATCTTCAGCAATGATGGCGTTGATTTGTAATCCACCGCTGGTAAATATCTCCTTCAAAGACTTCTTCTCCATGGTGCTTTCCTCTGGCTCGCCTTCTAGAGTTGGTTTGTAACCCAACCCTTGTCGATCATTTTTGGCCCGAGCGTTGACTTCAATGACCTCTCCCTATCCCAATGGGATTCCAGCTTTCAGTGCCGCCTTGATACTCTGAACAGAGGTGGATGATGGCCCACGGGTTATGTCTGATTCGTCAACTAGAACAGCGTGAGCTATTTCTAGTGCTTGGAAGGCTGTCTCAAGGGAATCTTCGTCAGCCTCGATATACCGGAATGAGGACAAGTTGCTTACCATTAAATCTTCTTCTCCATGAACAATGACCAACTGGTCATCCACAACAAACTTCATTTTCTGGTGGAGAGTAGAAGTAACAGCGCCAGCTGCGTGGATCCATGGCCTTCCCAGTAAACAACTGTAGACTGGATTAATATCCATCACCTGAAAGGTGACTTCAAAGATTTGTGGTCTGATCATAATAGGAAGATCAACCTCCCCTATCACGACTCTCCTAGATCCATCAAATGCCTTTACTATGAGAGAAGTTGGCCTCATGGTAGCACCTTGATAAGCCAGCTTGGCTAGTGTCCTTTTTGGCATTACGTTGAGCGCTGATCCTGTGTCAACAAGAACCCTGGACAGTGTATCTTCTTCACATTTGATCGACACATGTAGAGCACGATTGTGCTTACGTTTCTCTGCTGTCAGATCGTTGTCGTCAAAGCTTAGCGTGTTGCAGGCAGTGATGTTTGCTACAGTGGAGTCAAATTGCCCCACTATAATATCTTTGGTAACATGGGCTTGTGTCAAGATTTTGAGCAAAGCCTGGCGATGAGCCGGAGAGCTTAAGAGTAAAGCCATAACCGAGATGTTAGATGGTGTTTGATTCAGTTAGTCCACCACCCTATAATCACTTCGTCTGATGATTCTCAGGAACTCTTCTTCATCATTCTTGAGACTTTCTTTTCCTTTGACTAAAGGCTCTTTAGTGACAACTGCCTCTGGAACAGATTTTGGGGGAACCACAGCTTTTGGAACGGGAATTGTTGGCGGAGGAGCCACATTGTATGTTCGCGGTTTGTATATGCGACCACTCCGGGTCATCTTGCTCCCACCGGAAATGTTAGCCACATTTGCTGGCTTCCTTTATTTGAAGATCTCTTTGCACCATGAGTAGTCTTGCTTTGGTGTTACAGCCCTTGGGTGAGGTTTGGATCCTCCCCTTGGTTCAAACCTAGCTTGTCCCCTCCCGAATTTCGGGGGTGCATCGTCGCGGAATACCGGCCGGACGTTCTTGTAGTTGTTGTTGTTATTGTTATTATTTCTGAACACAGCACTTTTGTTGGGCTCTTCTGGCATGTTAAACACAGGTTCGATGACTGCCACATCTTCCCCTTTCTTCATGTGAGCAATTTCTATCATCCCTTGTTCAATCATTGCTCGAATGTATTTTTTCACAATGTCACAACCTTCTGGTTTCAGCATGCATTGTTCGCAGTTTTCATGGGATGTCTTAAGCGCCCATGCCTGAGCGAGGCGTTTATGTAGGTCCTCCAATGGCACCTTGATCTCATCGACAGTGGTGACTGTCTTATCCTCTGACCCTTCACCTTCTTCAGTAATGGCATTGACTCCACCATGATTTGGCAGAGGGTTGTTCTTTATGTTTGGATGATTATCTTCAAAGGACAGAATTCTTTTTTCAATCAATTCTCGAACGAGGTGCTGAAGTGCGAAGCAACCTTCAAGATCGTGGCCTGGAGCATTCTCATGAAATAAGCAGCGAGCGTTGGCATTGTAGTAGAACGGGAGTGGATTAGGTGGAGCACCTAATTTTCTTGTTTTGACCAGCCCTCTTTCTATCAACATGGGGAACAACTCAGTGTAACTCATGGGAATAGTCTGTATTTTTGGCCTATTTTCCTGATAATTCGCCCTTGGAGCCCTGTTTTGAGGCTGTTGACCCTGCGACTGATGGTATTGTTGTTGATTGTTGGAGTGATATTGTTGCTGATTGCCAGAATGATATTGGTGTTGATTGCTAGATGCCCTAGGCTGGGGACCCTGCTGTGATGATGGTTGAAAAACGGGAGTCACGACTGCTATATATGATGATGGATGGTACTGCTGGCGATGGCTTCTGGAATTTTGCGCCTTCTTCCCATATGTTATCGCACTCACATCCCCCTCTTTCTTTTTATGAAAGCTGCTAACCGGCTTCTTTGTTGTACTGGCGCTTGAGTTAGTATTTGGGGTAGCCAATTTTCCACTCTTTAAACCAGCTTTAACTTTGACCCCCACTGCCACAATATCAGAGAAATTGGTTGTGACACTGCTGATCATCCGTTCATAGAATTCTGGTCGGACCGTGTCTATGAACCAGTCTGCCAACTCCTTTTCAGTAAAGGGTGGCTCCACTTGAGCTGCAGTTCCGCGCCATCTTTGCGCATATTCCTTAAAGGTTTCAGTGCTCTTTTGCGTCATGCTGAGGAGCTGACGACGGTCTGGAGCTAAGTCTATGTTATATTTGTATTGTTGAATAAAAGCATCTGAAAGGTCTTGGAAACTGTGGATCTTTGCTTGATCCAAGCTGAGATACCATTTAGTCGACGCTCCTTTAAGACTGTCTTGGAAACAGTGTACCAACAGCTTGTCATTTTCAATATGCGGAGCCATCTGCCTACAGTACATGATTAGGTGCACTTTGGGACAAGTAGTCCCCTCATATTTGTCCAATACTGGCATCTTGAATTTCTGAGGAAATACCAAACCAGACACCAGACATAGGTCCTTGGCATCAGACCCAAATACATGGCTTCCTTCAATGGCCCTCATCCTTTTAGCCATAATGTCCATCTCTACCCTTAATTTTTCGTGCTTTTCATCCTCGGCTTTAGAACCGTCAGGTATGTCAAAGATTGGTTGTTGATTGTTGAAGATAGGTCGCACTGTAGTGTGTCCACCCGCCTGAGTGAAAATAGGATTCCTGATTGTTGAATCAAACAGTGGATTAAGACTTGAAGATTTCATATTGTTGAATGGTGGCACAAAAACCCGAGACATGCCATAGGGGAATTCTGCAGTGGTAACCGGAGCTACTGTGACATTGGCCGCTGTTGTGGAGACTTCGGAGATTACCGTAGACTATGTGTCCATCTTTGCCTTGATTATATTGAGAACTTCCATAATCTGGCTGACGTCACCCTTGATTCCTTCAATGTCGTTGTCCATCTGATCGAACCTCTGTTCATTATCTTCCATCTTCTTCTGAGCTCAGGATCGAGTGTTGTATCTGTGAGTATTCAGCGTGACTCCTTCTCTCTTTTTTGAACAAGAACAAAGGATGAGCTGCGGAACCCAGATGCAAGACCAATGCGGGATGAAATGCGAATGCAAATGCAAATGCAGATGCATAAACCATTCAAGGAAAAACAAATTTTTGTTTACAAACAAAAAGTTGGAACAACATGTAACGACATGCTTAAAAAGCGTTTTTTCATTGATAGCTGGAAGTCTATTACAATAGGTGGCTCTTGCTAAAAAGCAAGACCTTTCTTACAAGAAGTGAAATTAAATGCAACATTAGGATTACAATCCTTTTAGGGAAAGCAGGGAAATGGTGAAACAACGATCATTCTAACAAGATGATCCTTCTCCTTCTTGGACTTCAACATGAGCTTGGTCCTGGCGGATGATTTCCCACAGGTCTTTGTTCTCTCGTTGCGCTTTGATCAAAGCGTATTTCAGCTCTTCCCTAGTCGTGGGGACCCCAGGTTCCATAGTTATCTCATAATCATGAGTATAGAACATGGTCAAGGCGATTTCTTTCGACCATAGAAAATACCCTCTGGAAGTTAAACAACTTGCATTCTCCATTGGAGTTATGCCCAAGAGGTGAGGATCTCTTTGAGCGTATTGAGCACGAGCTTCTAGTTTAGGGTTGCAACCAGTTTCGTAGAAGCAAGGCCTCAATAGTTCCAGTTCGGGCTCTGTTCCGGTGGGACACCCATATTGACACCGGGCAAGAACAGGATTGTAGGTGATAACCCCCTTTGTCCCAATGAGAGGCACGTTGGGGAACTCTCCATAACTAGGGATCATGACTAGATCACCAAGGCTGGTGTCATACCATGTGATGTCATAGTGCCTGAGAGTGATGAGTTTAGAAATCCATGCGCTTTTGGTGGGAAGCCTCCAAAGGATATGAGTTTTGGGTAGATGAGAGGTAAACCACCGGTCAAGTAGTGCGAGGCAGCACGAGAACTACCCGAGATCGTACAAGATGAAGCGATGGATGACTATATAAGTATCAGCTAGTATCTCGTTTACCGGATTTTTGATGATGAAGAGACGGATCGCCTCCTCACTGATGAAGTCGTAACGGCTTGGGAAGAGATACAACCCATATATTAGAAATGCCAAAATTGCTTCAAAGATGCCCAGATTTCTACTTTCATAATGATATTCGGCCATCTCCATTAGAGGTCCTGCCTCCATTCCGTACCATCCTCCTTTCGCTTTCATTGGTGGTAAATCCTCTTGCTTGATATGAAGGGCTTTAGCCAAATCTCTTCTTTTCGGTTTTCCATAAGGAAGTGTGAAAGTCCATGGAATCTTCAAATAGTCGGTGTACTCCTCTATGGTTGGGAGTAGCTGAATGTCCAGAAAGACGAAGCAGTGGTAAGTTGTATCAATGAATTCAACCAGAGCTTGCAGCATGGGCTCGTTGACCAGAGCACTTATTAGTGGTAGTAGGTCTCCATATTTGGCAATGGAAGCAGCGGGGTTTCTGACAAGTCTCGCCAACATCCTGAGACGACCCAATCTTAAATCCGGGAACGGAAGCATGTCTCTTATCACCATGTTGTTGTCTGCAAAAAGAAAAGTTTGAATTTCCTTGAATGGTTAGAAGAAATGCAAATGCACATGCAAATGGTGTCATGGAACTCAAACATTTACGAACATCAGAAGTCGCCATTTCATTGATTAACCAAATAGGTTTACAAAATATTGTTTCCTCTTACAAGAGTTTTAAATATAAACAACAACTAAATGAATCCTAACAAGGTTCCCCTAGCAGTCTCAAATTGAGCTTCTCGATTTTTCTTTCCATTTGAGCCTTCTCAAAAATGAGCTTGTCCACAATTATCTTCCTTGGAGTAGAATGGGGCTCATAAGGTTTTTCTTGTGCTTTCCTCTTCTTACAAGAGAGTACTTCTTCGTCTTTCAACTGGAGTTGCTTCTGGAGCTCCGCATTCGCTTCGACGACTACTTGATACGTGTGCTTCCAAGCTTCTTCAGTTTGTTGTGCTTTGACTAAATCAATCTTCAACTTTTCTTCTTCATACATGAAGACCAAAGGGCGTTCTTCCTTCAAAGCCATAGGCTCTTGCTTAGGATAAGGCATCCTTAGTGTGATGGCTCTCTTTCGAACCCATTGGAGGTAAGGTTCCAAAGAGACACAGTTGAGTCTTCCAAGATCCTTTTTTCCTTTCTTGTGTAAATGCTTCCAAGCCTCTAGAGTCTTTCCTTTTAGTTCTTGGCTATCTTTTTCTTCTTTGAAGAAGATGTTTTCCACTTGAACACCATTGGGCTTATCCTTTAGAGGGTATCCCAATTGTCGGCTGGCGAGGATTGGATTATAACTGATTCCTCCATTAGCACTGAGAAGAGGTACATTGCCAAAATCCCCACAATTGTCAATAATCATTGTCCCATCATAGTCATGACTATACCAATCAATATCGGAGTGGGTGAGAGCCATGATCTTTTGTGACCACCATCCTTTCTTTAGATCCCAAAAAGCGTTAGCTTTGGGTAAGTGTGAAGTGAACCATTTGTATAACAGAGGAGCGCAACAAGTAATCATTCCTCCATTGTGAAAGTTCCTCAGATGAACAGAATGATATGTCTCTGCTAGCAAGGTAGGCACATGATTCTTCTTCAAGAAAATTTTAATGGCATTGAGGTCCACAAAATTCTCGAAGCTAGGGAAAAATAAGATGCCATAGATGAGCAAGGCAAGGATAGCCTCGAATGCATCCATGCTTAAATGATCTGCATAATACTGAGCTTTCTCAACCAAGAACTCTGCTTTTAACCCCAAAACTCCTCCTTTTGTAATCAGATTCTTTTTAATATCAACCAATCCTAAACGTGTATCCTTGGCAATATCTTGTTCTTTAGGGTCCTCCTCCATGATCGGAAAAGGAGAATCTTCAAGAATGGGCAATCTAACCAACTGAGAATACTCCTCTAGTGTGGGCACTAGTTGATAATCAGGGAATGTGAAACAGTGGTAGAGCGGATCATAAAACTGGAGAAGAGTATAAAGGAGTCCACTATCCATCTTTATCTTCAAGAGTAACAACAACTTCCCATACCTGCTTTGAAATCCCTCTAGACCTGTCACTAAGGTGCTCAACCTTCTCAAGTCATCTAGGTTAAAACCCTTGTAAGTGTACTTCAAAGTTTTATTTCTTTCACTGTTCATAACGACCTCTGATGTTTACAAACAAAAAAGTCTGAGTTCCATGAAACCATATGATGATATGATGTTATGAATGCAAAATGCACAAACACAGGCAAATGCATATGCACACAACACAAGCTTAGGTTTAAGGGCGAGCATGGATCCAAGGTCTATCCATCCCCAAGGATTGTACTATGGATTGATTGTACCTGCCGAACGGGTTCTACAGAGTTCCCAGAGTCATCAACCCATCTTTCGGATATTATCAATTTCCCAAATCACTTGGTAATCGATAATATTCTCAAGAGAATCTCGTCTGAGTGTAGTATCGCGTATCAACTATTTCGGAAATACTTCCTTATAGTCATCGCACTACATCCTAATAAGGCCAAAGTGGGGTAAAATGTATTCTAAAAGTCCACAGTGTCATTGGCTCCTTCGTCGAAAGTAGCATTGTTTTCACGAATACTCAATCAACAATACTAAACTTTCAAGAGGGCCTACACTGAGCGGTGGTTTCTCAAGTTAGCTTGGTCGGGAATCAACTCCCTATAAGCCTTCTTGAATATACCACCATCCTATCATAATTTCACTCAAGTCCGGGTATAGGACAGTCTCACCACTCAAAGTACCCAATATCCAACAATTAAACAAATATATTGACAAATATATATGTTAAGCAAATATTTACAAATATAGCATGCAATTAAACAAAATAGGCTAAACCCTCAAGTTAAGTAAGTATCCCCAGTGAAGTCGCCATTTCTGTTGCGGTGAGAATCGTGATACCAAGCTATTGATTAACTTGAATCTTAATTCTTAAATTCACAACCGGACTTTAATTTATCCAAAGGAAAGGTCTAAAGAAAGAAAGAACCTTTTGCACGATGTAACAACAATGCTAAGAGATTCGGGGATCAGGGGTTGGTTATGCCTAGGGTAGGTATTTCACATCCTAAACATCTGTAGTACTCTACAGGAACCTTTTGTTTGTTTGCATGCTAAGTTGGTAAATGTTTGCTAGGGATTGGGATTGGGTAAAGGGTGTAGGTTAAAACCTAAAGATAGTTTCTAAGTTTGCTCGCAAAGACGCCACGTCCTCTGCCTACGTATCCTAACTAGGATAGAATCAGAGCAATCGTAGTTCACCTTACTAGGGTTGAAGAACACTTGATTATGATCAAGGTTCAAAGGGGAACAAACATAACAATGCTTGTATAGAGTTTAGCAAAACTCTCTAGATATATGTTATAACACTCAAAAAGGGGAGTAAGTAATCATTTACCATGATTCTTACATAGAGTTTACAAACTCTATCCTAGGGTTCTAGTTGAAGAACACTCCTAGTGTAGGTAAGGCTTTCTAGACTTAAACCAAAGTCTAATGGCTTAATGTTCTAACTTAACTAAGCTAGGGTTCAAGATGACTTCACAAATTCAAGGGAGGGGTAATGAACTATCCAATGACACAAGGATCAATGGAGAGACTTTTCCTTTGGAAGGAGTGAGAGAGAGAGAGAGAGGCAACTTGGATGAGAACTAAAAAGTTCCATCACTTGGGGAAAGAATACTTAACGAAGCAAATGAATAATTAAGCAAGATGAATAAGATTACAATCAAGTAAGCATGCATATTACAATAAGCAAGGATCAAATAATACCAATGGTTACAACCGATAATCAAGTATCTTAACAAAGATGGAAGCATATCTTAACAAAGGTATATATTGACACAGATTGAAGGCATATCTTAACAAAGGTATATTTTAACAAAGATTGAAAGCATATCTTAACAAAGGTATATTTTAACAAAGATGAAGGTAATAACTCCAAGGCCATATTATCAAATATGAAACACATCAACCATATAAATAAGTTACCACTTAAAAAATGATCATGTTATAAGTTCAAATGTAACAACAATTAGGCATTGATAACAATCAAGTACGCAAGGATTGATCACAACAATTCAATTCAAGGCTTTAGGAAAGAAATAATAACTCATGGTAACAACCAACAAGAAAATGAGATCTCAACATGTTAACAAACATAAAGGAGTCAAATACCAATAAATCTCATAAGATAAAATAAACATGGTATGAAGAAAACTTAATCCAAACGCACGGTAACGACCTAAAAACGGATCTACTAACAAGTAGGGAAAAAGCATTGTAAAATCAAGCAACTATGAGATTACAATCCATTTAATACAACTAGACATCACAATGAAAAAGTTGCTAAAAGAACGAGTTGAAAATAATGAACGATGAATAAGTTACGAATATTTGAAGTTGAAATGATTTATGACAATAAAACCACACAAATGAATAAAAAAGAAGGAAGAAGGGCCAAGCTGGGCGTTGAACCCAGGCCCTTGTGTTTACAAACACACACAACAACCACTTGGTCACCACATGCGCGCTGGAAGAAAAGTGGAAGAAAATAAAAACAATCATAATTTAAAATAAAATACCAAAAGGGTTGATCCCAAGGACCAAACCCATGGCTGGCAAGTGAAAGAGGTACTTAAGGTGCATGCTTCTGACACTGGGGTGGCTATACATCCGTTGATTTAGCCACCCCTAAAAATATATATGGCATATTTCCATGGATTTCTGGGCAAACAAAGGAAGCAAGAACAAGGCAATTTGAAGAAAGCGTTTTGATTCATAACTATATCAAATCTTAATCTTTTTTTATGAAATTTTAGCCAATCTTGACTGATTTTTAACAAGGATCATGATAGTGCCAATGAAATTTTGAAATGATGCCTCCAACCAAAAACACGATGCAAGATGTATGATGATAACATGAGTTGCATTTTGAAAATTACCAACAGCTATGAGTTCAAATATATGCAAATGGCATGGCACACACAACATATATATCATAACAGAAGTGTATGACCCTTAATGCTCAAGCATGAACAAGTAAAAATGGAATTGGCACATGAGTTGCAAATAATGATATGAAAGTGGAGGCAAACTGTCAGAGCAGCATGTTGGCAGATGAAAAAATATCAGTTTGTACACATGGTCTATGAATCCTAATCATGTTAATGATGATGTTCTCAAGTCAAACAAATCAATTCAACAATGCTCAGATAAAGGAAAGGAGTAGAATGCAATATACAAATCTAAGCACAACTATTATGACAAGTAACATTTGGGGAAAAGTGAAAATTTGAAAGCTAGATCAAGGAGGGAGCATAATCTGTTTGGATAGGCTTCATACACAAGCTCAAACCATGATACTAAGTGTGTCTATGCTTCAAAGTTAACCACAAACAACCTAGAAATGAAATTCACCTACCAACTGCTCACTTAGCATACAAAATGCACAATTTGAAACCAAATAAGATTGGAACAGCTTGAGGTTCAAAGGATACCACATACAACTCTCAAATATGATAGCAAAAGAGCCTAGCACTTAAGGTGATCATGGAATGCACATAACAAGAAAATGGATACCAAGTTGCATTTTGTATCAAACATGTGTGGCTGGCTGTCATGACAGAAAAGTAAGACATACAAAGTTGATTGATTTATGTACACACCAATCTTAAAACACTACCAGAGATTCAATGTCATATGAGCTGATGTAAAACAAATCAAACAGCCAAAAGTGAAGTCTGTGCAGCTGTTGTGGTTTCAAAACTGTTTGGAAGCACAATGGTACAAACATGGTCAAGCTGTGAATAAATGATCTCATGTCAAAGGGATAGCACATACACATCAAAATGTGAAGTTAAATGAGTCTTAACTCAGAGAAACCGTCATATTGCAAGCAGGAAAGAAATTGGTATGGTTGTGGTAAGAAATGTGAAAAAAGCTGCCTTGGCAAATTAATGTGACAGCAGGTGCATTTTTAAGACAATGAGTTTTATGTTGAATCAAACAATATACACATACCATGAATATGCTAACAGATGAGGATATGCTCTAGAAATAGCTTAAAACAGTACCAAACAGAATGTCATATATGAAGCTTATGAATATGCATAGAACCAATCTCAATTATGCAGCAAGCATGTTCATGATAGTTGGGATGATTTGGTAGCACACACAAGTTACAAATAAGTAGAGCAATGAATCCATGCACATAGATAAAGTAGAATGCAGTTGAAACAGAATATGGTATGTGTTTGGCATTATGAAATCTTGAAAAATGCAAGTGAAACATGACAAAACAGTTTGAACAAGTAAGGAGATTTTGAACTTACAAGCACCTCATATAATCTCAAAACATAATGATAAATGAGTCTACTACTTAAAAACAAACACCAATTACTCCAAACCAGAAATGGTATGTTAATCCAAATTTGACAGCAAAAACAACAAAGAATTCACAGCAGGCCCTAATGGCAAAGTCTCATGTTTCTCATATTTCAACCAATTCAAACAGGCAAGTAAGATCAAATAAACATCAACCAATGATTTAGAACATTTGAGATGCAAAATAGTAAGCACAAACAGTCCCATACATAACTCAATAGTGATAAGCAAGATGACACAAAACATCATAAGTGTGAAAACAAGAGCCACATTTGATTCAAACATGATCTAGGGCAGGGGGATCCTATGAATAACTTACAAGTTATCCAAATATCATTAATGAACTAAGACTAACAGGCCTAGGGTAAGCTCATCAATATTTCAATGTTGGATTCCTAAAACTACCATATAGACCAAAACTTCAAAAAAAAGTTATTCATGATATCAAAGTACAATCTTGGTAACACATCATCAACATGTCATTTACAAATGAAAATACATTATCAAAAACAAGTAACATAGCTATAAAACCTAAGTTCTTGACAAAGAACTAGTATGGGACAACAATGGTTATATCTTACAACAAGCACCTCAAAATGATAAAACATGACAATGTATGATCAATAAGGAGTTTGAACATCACATACCTCTTGTAGACAAGTCCTGAGCAAGCTAATAAGCTGAGAAACCCAGAGATCCTCTTCTTTGGCAAGGATTTGAAGCTTGCTTCCTCTTGAAGCAATAAACCACTTTTCAAGACAATTGGAGTTATGAAGTTTCCAGCTGGTTTTTTAGAGTTTGGACAATTGAGATATGATGTATATGAGGTGGTGAGAGTGTCAGAATGGTAGGAAATGCCTCAAGTGAAGATTTGGCTTTCAAAGTGCAAGAAAGTAAAACTACTAAGGTGTGAAGGTTGACTTTTGGGAAAATAAGGTTTTTGAGTGGTTTGAATGTATGGACACCTTCTACACAATGTTTATGGATTGTGTAGATGGTTTTGAGTGACTTGTAAATGGTAGAACTGAGCTTGAGCAGAGTTTTGCTCAAGACAGCTTTTTAGTGAAAAATGGAAGTTTTGAAAATTGAGATTCTTGAGGAAATGAAAGAGAGTTGAGAGCTATTATTTCTCTTGGTTTTGGAGATTTCTCTGGTGTATCTAACATCAATGAAGAGGCCTCTATTTATAGTGAAAATAAGGGTGAGGGCAGCTTGGTACTTTGCCACTTTTGGAGGGAGATTTGTGAAGTTTCTTTGAAAAATCTTGCCAAGATCTCTAAACATCAGTTCCATGGACAATTGTTGAGCCAAATTCAAGGGAAATGATGGACATGAGGTGACTGAGGTGAGCTAGAAAGGGGTAGGGGACTGCAGCTGCATAAACCTTCAAAAAGTTTCTCTTTCCTAGCCTTTTAAATGATTATTTAATTGGCCACTTACTCCAACTTGCTAATCTCATCAATCCTTCTTTCCTTCTGGTTTTTGCTTCATATAAACTTCACATTATCATAATATAACATGATCCAAGGGTTGAGGATGTCTCAAGTTATGAAAATCTGACTTTTGAAAAGTTTGACATAGTGGTTTCAAGTGTTGGCAGCCCCAACTTCCATGATCCATAACTTCCTGCTCACACATGCTATTGAGGAGTTCTACCACAATTTGGAAAGCCCTTAAGTAGCTCTATAACTTTCACGTTTTGGAGATTTCTAAATTCTAGATGGGACTAGATTGAAAAACCCTTCCAAGTTGCTGAAAAAAATCACTTAAAAAGGCTAAATAACTTAGAATTTTTCTGTTATTTCCCTTCTTAAAATGAATCTTGTCATAACTCCAATTCTATGCATTTTTTGACCATGGACCACTTTTAGGCTTTTGTAGGATTTATCAAGAGCTTTCTAATGAGCTTTGAACCACTTCAATTGGATGTGTGGTTGAGGAGTTATGGTCTTGCCCCTTTTGAAACCCTAATTCCCGATTTTTGCAATTACTTCTTAACCCTTGATCCAATGGTCATGAAATTTTATGGGGAGGTGTAATATGACATAAGGAATATTTTTGAATCACATCTTGAAGTCAAATTCCTTATTGTTGAAGAGTTGACTTTTCGGTCAACCGTTCGATAAATCGGTGACTAACGAGTCGACTGTCGATGATCCGGACATTCTGAAGACTTGAAACTCTTTGGATGGACTTTAATAAGCTATAGGATCTTAATGGGCCTTGACCCCACCATTGAAACACTCTTTGAATCAAAAGTGAAACTACAGTTGACTTTTCCTGATCGAAAACCCTAATCGGGTGTCTTGAATTGCACTGTTCTATATTTCTGGGTGACCACCTCAAATTGGATTCACACTTGACCCAATGTAGTATCCTTGATCTTGCAAGAACTAAGAGAATCGAGTGATCTAAGTTTTGAGCACATAACTGAAATGTTCACAAACACATCAAGAACCTACCCCAGAATTTGCCTACGCACGTAGGTTTTCAGTATGCAACAAGAATTATGAAGAATCAATGCATATTGAGTGAGAATTTTGGAAGAGAAGAATACCTAACGGATTCTCTCCGTTGGAGCTTCTACAGGTGCTTAAGCTTGCTCAAATGATGCAGAATCACTCTATGAAGTTCAAGGAAGGTAATGCTGGCTTTGATTTGCTTTGAAACTGCTTCAATTTCAATTCACGATTTCCACTTTTCTCTTGAATTCTCCAACTGTAATTGAGCTCTTTCTTCACCAAAATGCACGAATGAGAGCTCCAATTCAATCTGAAGCTTTTAAATGATGGATCTAGAATGGTTTGGAGGCCCAATTGTGGCTGATTAGAGTGTAATTTTGAAATGCCCAATTTGGAAATTCAAGTTCATACACACGTGAAACTGGCACCAATTCCCTTGGAAAATCATTCAAATCATCTGCTGAGAGTTTGTTTTGATCATGTGGATGTAAATTCCCCCTTGATTTGATCTAATGATGGAGATTGAATGTGAAACTTCTACTTGAAGTTACTTGCATTTTCACGTGTTCTAGATTTCATAACTCAAATCCAATTTTTGCATTCTCCTTGTTGTGATATTATGACTCAAAATATGCACAAACATGACATGAAAATGAATTAAAACCAATTCAATTTAATTCATGACTTTAAGTTCAAATTTCCATTGAATTTCTTCACCAATCTTCGTATCCATGCCAAATCCATGACAATTTGATGTTCAAGGATGAAATTGATACCATTTGAAGAAATTTTCATGTTGGGAAAAGTTTCATTTGAAGTGCACAAGTGGATGAACAAGATCTATAATGAAAATGACCTATAATCTCACTTTCCCAAAATACCCCTGCCTTGCAAGCTTCATAACTTGAGTTCTACAAATGAGATGAAGGACTTGTAGGAATTTTTGGAAATCTAAGATCATGAGGAACAACTTTCATTTTCATCAAAAGTTAAGGAAAAACATGATTCTAGGTCAAAAGTACCTTGGAAGTTGCTTGACTTTTGTTGACTGAAAATAGAGTTCATCTGGGACCCCTAACTTGCCAGCATCATAACTTGAGTTCTAAAAACCCAATGGATGAATTCTAGTACTCAAAAGAAAGCTAAGAACATTCTCTACAAGTTTCATGTTTATGTCAAAGTGAGATTACACTTGTATCTTGAGATGTGTGGTCTTGAAGTTAGGCACTAAACAAGGGATTTTACACTAAGAAACCTCTGAAATCCTAATTTAGTAACTTCTCACACTCTTGATTCTTCTTGAATTGATCTTGAAATAACATCTTAGATGTCTCAACACAACTATCCATGACTTTAAAGACCTAGAACTAAGTCTTAATCTTCTTCAAATCCACTATGAATCTTGCACTAGGCAGATGAAACCCTAGGTGTACAATCCTTTGACTGCAACCTCTTGCACATGATATAACAATTTGCATAAGCTCCACAACGGCTCTCAAAGCACTCAATGAGATTCACAACATCTCATATCCATATCCATGAACTTGGGATCCTCATATGATCCTCAATTAGGCTCCAAGATAGGAGATAAGCAACATACATCCATTCACTTTCTCAAAGAGCTCTGACTAGCTTCTGATGACTTGATGAGCACTCATGCATGCTTGGAACCCTTGACAAACCCTCTCTTGCTATGCACACCTCTTGATCCCCTGCAAATGAACAATGATATGCAATGCAAATGCTAGAACAATGCAATGAAAACATAAGCCAAGTAAAGAAAAGGTTAGGCAAATTTTGGGGTACAACAGCTGCCCCTATTCAAGCGACTTGGACCTGAATAAGTGAAAAGCGAATGGCTTTCAAACAATCAAGGTAAAAGACAGTTGAATACCAAAGAACCTGTAAATTTGCCAACCGCAGAAAAATCTCTAGAAATAGCTGAACTGATAGCTGCAACGGCAACAAGCTGATTGATTAACAACCTTCGACACGCAGTCGGAAGAGACATTTGCCAACGCGCAAGCAATCGCCAAATAAAAGCGAGCATTGAACCCTAAGGCCGGATCAAACCGAAGCTAATAAACATCTTGAGAATACTCCGCTGGGGAAGAGAACTTTAACCAAGCAACTCTGGCAGGGAGAAAGAGAGAAATTTAACCAAATAACTCTGCTTTGGGAGCACAAAGAAACTTAACCAAGTAACTTTGCTGAGGAACAAAGAGAAACTTAACCAAGTAACTCTGTTGGCGACCCCACTGGGGAAAGAAGAGGAACTTAACCAAGTAACTATGTTGGATAACATCTAATAAAATGAATACATCCATAAAAAATTGTACCATGGTCTGAATACCATACAGGTTGAAGGGTGATATTTCAAATTGTTGGAATCTAAATATTCAACGAACAAAATGAGTCAATGAAATTTGCCAGAGTCTGGATACTTGACGTAATAACCGGAGTCTAGATACTCAACGAAATAATCTGGAGTCTGAATACTCAACAAAATAACCGGAGACTGAACGCTCAACGAAATAACCGGAGCCTGAGCGCTCAACAAAATAACCGGAGCCTGAACACTCAACGAAATAACCGGAGCCTGAACGCTCAACGAAATAACCGGAGCCTGAACACTCAACGAAATAACCAGAGCCTGAACGCTCAACGAAATAACCAGAGCCTGAATGCTCAACGAAATAACCGGAGCCTGAACGCTCAACGAAAATAACCAGAGCCTGAACGCTCAACGAAATAACCGGAGCCTGAACGCTCAACGAAATAAACAGAGCCTGAACGCTCAACGAAAATAACTGGAGCCTGAATGCTCAACAAAATAATCGGAGCCTAAACACTCAACGAAAATGACCGGAGTCTGGATACTCGACGGAATAACCGGAGCCTGAACGCTCAACGAAATAACCAGAGCCTAAACGCTCAACGAAATAACCGGAGCCTAAACGCTCAACGAAAATAACCGGAGCCTGAACGCTCAACGAAATAACCAGAGCCTAAACACTCAACGAAAATGACCGGAGTTTGTATACTCGGCGGAATAACCGGAGCCTGAACGCTTAACGAAATAACCGGAGCCTGAACGCTCAATGAAAATAACCGGAGCCTGAACGCTTAACGAAATAACCGGAGCCTGAACGCTCAACGAAATAACCGGAGCTGGATACTCAACGGACAAAGGAATACACCACAAATATACTCATGAGTTCATAACAACATGAACAGCTGAAGTCTGGCAACACTGCTGAGGAATAACATAAGTCGGGGTCTGGATACCATGCAGGCTATCTGAAATCACTAGTCGTCAAGGTCTGAACACCATACGAGCAACTACATCAATCACAACTTGCCATCGTCTGGATACCATACGGGCATAAGATAACCTTTCAAATGGCTGGAGTCTAAAAACTCAATGTAACTGACCGGAGTCTAGATACTCAACGGAATAGCCAGAGTCTGGATACTCAACGTAATAACCGGAGTCTAGATACTCAACGGAAATAAGCCGGAGTCTGTATACTCAACAGACGGAATAAATCTGAAATCGCCATGGTCTGGATACCATTTGGGCAGAAACAATTCTTTGTCGGGGTCCAGATACCCCGCAAGCAAAGTAAACCACTGTCATACTCATCAAGGTCTGGATACCACATGGGCTTCTGATAACACCATTGACCAAATTCAGGCGACGTTGCTGGAAAAGACGTAAGCCGGGGTCTGGATACCACACGGGCTAACGGAAAGTGCCATGGTTTGGATACCATTCGGGCAACAAGATATCAGTCAAAACTTGCCGGGTCTGAACACCATACGGACAAAGTAAATAAAACATCTATTGGAAATACACATGCAAACAAAGAGGTAATAACCTGGCTTATGTTTCACATGCGTATGTTTGAAAATGGCGTAATGCTCCATACATAATGGAAATGCTACGCGTTTGGAGGATGCTATGCACAGAATGCAAAATGAAACGGAACCAAACCAGTAAAATAAATGTTGATAAGAAACCAAAATCCACCCTGCTGGGGAAAAGGTTAACACATGCCAATCACAATTGGACTTTAGCTGGGAAACGAGAACAAGAAGTTCAAACTCAGCTGGGGATTCACATCAAAAACCTGCTGAGGGAAACGCACTGAACGGCCTTCTAGAATACAACTCTTCTGGGGAAAAGATGGCTCTGCCGGATATAGACAACCAGACATTGAGAACAAATTCACCCTACTGGGGAATCAACAACTCTGCGGGGAATCCCGAATCAACCCCCGAGATTCACAAACTCCCTGCTGAAGAAAATAGCCCTGAAAGGCTCACCAATACTCACCTGAAAGTGACGACTTACCGGGGACGCAATAAAAATTCAACCTCCTGGGAATTGCTCACCTGAGGCACAAACTATATCTGCTATAGATCCACTCTTCCAGAGGATCACAAACTTACCGACTTCGCCAGGACAAAGTATATCTCTGCGGGGAAATAGAACTACTTCATGTTGACTTTGCTGAGGATAGAGACAACTCTACGATCCTGCCATGGGAAAAGCCAACTCTACTGGGGATCGCCCAACGAGGGAACAACATCGACCTCTGCTTGGAGATGATTCAACAAATTGAACTCCGAGGGGATACAAAATCACCTGTTCAGACTCTGCGGGGAGAAATCCCATCTCGACTCGCTGAGGAGTAAATACATACCTGCAACCTATGGGGATTAAATGTGTACGGACCAACTGATGGGAATAAGCACGCACACTTAATATGTTGGGGATATCAATATCGACCCTCTGGGGGGGATAACCTTACTCTGCTGGAGACTTCGGTCTCGAACTGCGAAGAGCTAAATGTGTACCGACCAACTGCTGGGGATAAGCATACACGTTTAACTACTTGGTGCACCTCCATACAACTCTACCGGGGATAAAGACGTTCAAACTTCAATAGCTGGGGGGAAATGGTGATCATACCGGAGATACACCCCCAAGGGTAACGACCCTGCAAAAATGAACAAACAGACAAGATATCCTGTACAAAGGAACTATCTCAGTCATCATCCGTGACGTTGTTCAAATATCTCAAAGTTTTAACGATTATTGGCAAAGACTGCAAGTTTATGTATGCACAGTTTATCAAAAACATCAGACGTTTTTTGCAAACAAAATAGTAAGGCTAAAGCAAAACAAACAATGACTGAATAATATATCTTTTATTGACAGATGGGCCTGTAAATAGGCAAGATTTTACAACAGATGCAACCCCTGAAAAGAGGAAGTTGTGCAAAAATATACAGAAATGCACAGAAATATACAGAATGTCGACAATGTGGCACAAACGAACACCATAAGTTGATCCATCTATGACCCGCATGACTCTGATGCTTCACCGACGCTTCGTCTTCAGAAGAGATTGATTCAGATAAACGGCCCCCAGGTCCCCCCTCAATCCACTAAGCTCTTAAGATCACACAAAGACCACAGTCGTTTGCTTTTTTAAATCCCTAACTTTTGCCTGAATCGCTCTTGCGAGTTTTTAATTCACCGAGATACCCATTTTTTCCAAAGTCGCCTTTTCAGGTTTTCAGCTTTGCGGGTTTACATTTTTTCTTTATATCCCTAACTTTTGCCCAAACCCATTCTTTTTATGGTTCGCCGGGATGCCCCATTTTTGCCTGGATATTCTTTTTTCTTTCCAGCGGGTCTCTTCAAGGAAAGTATTTTTTAACTGCGTCTGCGTTCACAGGGGATGTAAAATCCTCACCATCCATGGTGGATAACAGCAAGGCTCCTCCGGAGAAGACCTTTCGCACAATGTATGGACCTTCATAGTTGGGAGTCCATTTGCCCCTGTGATCTGTTTGTGGAGGGAGAATCTTTTTCAGCACAAGATCGCCCGTCTGAAAGCTTCGAGGGTGCACCTTCTTGTCGAAAGCTTTCTTCATCCGACTCTGATACAACTGACCATATGCAATAGACGCTAGCCTTTTCTCATCCATCAGGCTAAGTTGATTCAATCTGTTATTTACCCATTCTGCCTCATCGAGCTTGACGTCGACCAGAACTCTCAAAGAAGGAATATCGACTTCTAATGGCAGGACAACTTCCATACCATACACTAGTGAGAAAGGAGTTGCCCTAGTTAAAGTGCGTACTATAGTACGATATCCATGCAAAGCGAAAGGCAACATCTCATGCCAATCTTTATAGGTTACAACCATCTTCTGCACTATCTTCTTGATGTTCTTGTTAGCTACTTCAACAACACCGTTCATCTTCGGACGATAGGGCGATGAATTGTGATGCTCGATTTTAAAACTCTGGCACAGTTCCTTCATCATCTTGTTGTTCGGATTCGAACCATTATCAGTAATGATTATTTCAGGCACACTGTATCTACAGATGATGTCCCTTTTGATAAATCTGGCTACGACTTGCTTCGTGACATTTGAATAGGAGGCTGCTTCCACCCACTTGGTAAAGTAGTCAATGGCTACCAAGATGAAGCGATGTCCATTGGGTGAAGTTGGCTCAATCTTGCCAATCTTGTCAACGCCCCACATGGAAAAGGGCCAAGGAGACGCCATGACGTTTAGAGGACACGGCGGCACACGAATCTTGTCTGCATAAATCTCGCATTTATGGCATTTCTTCGCATATTTGAAGAATTCAGATTCCATCGTCAGCCAGTAATACCCTGCTCGCAACAGCTTTCGAGACATGGCGTGCCCGCCGGCATGCGTACCAAAGGCTCCTTCGTGGACCTCTTCCATAAGCAATCTTGCTTCTCTTTTGTCCACGCATCTGAGTAACACCAAGTCAAAATTCCTCCTGTAGAGTACACCATCTTAGTTCAGATGAAAGTTTCCAGACAACCTTCTCAGAGTCTTCTTATCTCGGGTCGACGCCCCTGGCGGATATTCTTGTTTCTTAAGAAAGTTCTGGATGTCATAAAACCATGGCTTGCCATCAGAGGCTTCCTCAATGGAAAATACAAACGCCGGCCTATCAAGGCGCGAGATGACTATTCTTGGAGCATCATTCCAATAATTCACCTTGTACATTGAGGATAACATCGCCAACGCGTCTGCCATCTGGTTCTCCGCTCTCGGCACGTGATGCAACTCTACACGATCAAAGAATGGCAATAGCCTCCTTGCATAGTTCATATAAGGAATCAGATTGGGTTGTCTGGTCTCCCATTCTCCTTTGATTTGATTTACAACTAGCGCTAAATCGTCGTACACATATAGGTTCTTGATCCTCATATCAATAGCTTCTTCCAAACCCATGATGCACGCTTCATACTCCGCTTCATTGTTGGTGCAAGGAAATGTCAACCTGGCAGTGAATGGTATATGAGACCCATGGGGAATCGTAATGATCGCCCCAATTCCACTACCGTACGAGTTAACAGCATCATCAAATATCATATGCCACTGGGAGCCACGCTTAGGACCTTCATTAGGCAACGGTTCATCATAATCTTTTGTCTTAAGATACATGATGTCTTCGTCAGGAAATTCAAATTTCATAGGTTGATAGTCTTCAATCGGCTGTTCGGCAAGATACTCTGACAGAACACTCCCTTTGATAGCCTTCTGGAAAACGTATTGGATGTCATACTCTATTAGTACCATCTGTCACCTGACAATTCTTCTGGAAAGTGCTTGCTTTTCGAAGACACATTTAATAGGATCCATCTTCAAAATCAGCATGGTTGTATGATTGAGCATGTAATGTCTCAAACGTTTGACAGCCCACGCGAGTGCGCAACACGTTTTCTCCAACATCGAGTACCGAGACTCACCATCTGTGAACTTTTTACTTAGATAGTATATTGCATGCTCTTTTCTTCCAGTCTCGTCTTGTTGACCGAGAACACAACCCATACTATTCTCAAGAACCGTTAGATACATTCAAAGGTCTTCCAGTGACTGGGGGTATCAGTATTAGAGGTTCCTGCAAATATTCTTTTATTTTATCAAATGCCCTTTGGTAATTTTCATTCCAGACGACCGCCTGATCTTTCTTTAATAATTTGAACATTGGTTTCGTGGCTGTGAGATGAGATATGAACCGAGCAATGTAATTCAATCTCCCCAAGAAACCACGAACCTCTTTTTCCCTTTTTGGTGCTGGCATATCTTGAATAGCTTTTATTTTTGTAGGATCGACCTCGATTCCTTTTTCACTGACAATGAACCCTAGCAGCTTTCCTGACCTAACCCCGAAAGTACACTTATTAGGGTTCAACCTCAATCTAAATTTCCTGAGCCTCTCAAACAACTTCAACAGGTTGACCAGATGTTCTTCCTCTGTTTGCGACTTTGCTATCATGTCATCAACATAGACCTCGATCTCATGATGAATCATATCATGAAAAAAAGTGACCATAGCTCGCTGATAGGTAGCCCCTGCGTTTTTCAACCCAAAAGGCATTATGTTATAACAGAAATTCCCCCACAGCGTGATGAACGTCATTTTCTCCATATCCTCCGGTGCCATCTTGATCTAGTTATAACTGGAAAAACCGTCCATGAAGGAAAACATGGAATATTGAGCAGTGTTATCAACCAACGCGTCAATGTAGGGGAGCGGGAAATCGTCCTTCGGGCTCGCCTTATTCAAATCTCTATAATCAACACACATCCGTACCTTGCCATCCTTCTTAGGCACGGGTACAATGTTAGCGACCCACGGAGGGTAAGTTGTAATGGCTAAAAATCCTGCATCCAACTGCTTTTGGACTTCTTCCTTGATTTTCACAGCCATATCTGGTCTCGTGCGCCTGAGCTTCTGCTTGACTAGCGGACACTCTTCATGCAACGGCAAGCGATGAACCATAATGTCTGTGCCAATCCTGGACATGTCTTTGTATGACCAAGAAAAGATATCACTATACTCACGGAGCATTTCAACCAATCTTTGCTTGATGTCGCTCTGCAACGCAGCCCCTATCCGAACATTCCTCACAACTTCCTCAAAACCCAAGTTAATAACCTCGATTTCCTCCTGATGAGGCAGAATAAACTTTTCTTCCTGTTTCAAGAGTCTAGCTAGCTCTTTTGGAAAATCTTCATCTTCATCAATCTCTTCTTCGGCTTGAAATATCGAATTGTCAAAGTCGAAGCGAGTCATAGATGTCTCTGGCGCGGTGTCATCTGCAATGTGAATCCTGCAATGATAATGGTTAAATGCTTAAAATGATATGCAAAATAAGCACAAAGCCACATTGCCATTTTATTGTTAAACATAAAACATGAAAAATAAGGATCACAATATTTGAATTCAGAAAAACGCCCTTTGATTAATTGAAAAAGATTGTGCAAGTATAAACAATAAGGCCCTGAAGACAAAAACCACTATGCTCCGGGTAGAACATAGGGTTGTACAATAATCAGGAAAACAAAGTATTACTCTTCTGTTGTCACTTGAATGAATTCCTCGATAGACCAATTGTTGAGGCTTTGTCCAGGAATGCACGACTTAATCCACGAGTCTATATCGCAGTCGCTATCCCCGTCTTCATCTGACACAACGTTGATTCGCTCGAAGATAACCCCGCCTTTGGTAAATTGTACAGGCCCTTTATAGTGTGGCGCGCTCTGTGAGGATGACGAAGAAGATGGGAGGTATCCCAGACCAAACTTATCCTGCTTATGGGGTATATCCGACACTCGACCCTAACCCGGTGCTACCCTAGCCTGCACTACTGCTTGTGCCTCCTCGAAGGATGACATGGCCACTTCGGGCGCTTTGCTCACAGCAGACACTTTGTCTTTAATCTGTACCGTCTCAAAAGCTTGACAAAGAGTCTCATGGATTTCACCATCCACCTCAACATATATAAACGAAGACAAATGACTGATCATTATATCTTCCTCTCCGCATACAGTGACAACGCTGCCACCCACCATGTACTTGAGCTTCTGGTGCAGCGTGGAAGTTACGGTTCCCGCCAAGTGAATCCATGGACGGCCCAACAAACAACTATAGGAAGGCTGAATGTCCATAATATATAATACCACATTAAATACTTCGGGGCCCACCTAAATAGGCAACGTCAGCTCTCCAAATACAGATCTTCTGGTACCGTCAAAAGCACGTACTACCAAGTCACTTGGCATACACGTAATGCCCCGAGTATCCAATTTCATCAGTGCCTTTTTCGGAAGCACATTCAAAGACGATCTTGTATCTACCAGTACATGAGACAGGACGGCTCCACGACATTCAATTGAAATGTGCAACCTACAATTATGATTCTTGCCCCTCGGGGTCAAGTCTAAGTCCGTGAAACCTAGACCATTTCCTACATTGATATGCGCTACAACTCCTTCGAGTTGGTTAACTGATATCTCTTGCGACACGTAAGCTGTATTCAATATCCTCAACAATGCATTCCTGTGCGCTTCTGAACATAGCAACAACGACAAAATAGAGATTTTAGAGGGAGTCTGTTGCAAGTGATCAACTATCTTGTAGTCACTCTTTCTTATCAATCTCATGAACTTCTCCACTTCCTTCTCCAAAGAATTCTTCTCACCAGCTTGAGAAGTTTCTTCCACCACAGCTTTCTTCCCCTTATCAACTCTGTCAGCAACCACTTCAGGTGATGAGAACACTCTTCCTCTTCGAGTGATACCCCCAACTCCAACTAGATTATCCACAGAATCAGTCGGCAAGCTCTTCAATTCCTGTTTCTACCCATTACAATATACCTCCGCTCCGTAGTTCCACGGAATTGCTTTGGTACTCTCATACGGCACATGACCAGCTTTGGTGATGATAATGGTTGGCGGCTTCGGCGCAGAAATAGTTATAGTTTTGTATGGAATCGAGATCGTTGCAACCTCATTCCTTTCTTCAACCATTACCTCTTCAGACTTCTTCTCAGCAATCTGGTTAAACTGCAACATTCCATCATTCATCATACCCTCGAGATGACTCAAACATTCAGCACACGATTCACTACATCACGGGAATATCCCTCCCTTCAATAACTTTTCCTTCACAAAGCCCAGCGGCATCTTTAAATCATTGACATCAGTTATCAGATCTAAACTCTCGTCTTCAATTATTGCACTAACTCCGGCTGCCCCAGGGTTGGGCATGGGGTTCTGTACAACGTTGGGAGCATCGTGAGAAAAGTTTATTGCCTTGCTATCCACGAAATCCTAAACTTTGTGTTTAAAGGCCTTGCAGTTATCAATGTTGTGTCCAGGTGCCCCGAAATGGAACTCACAACGAGCATTCACATCATAACCGGGTGGTGGTGGTCCTGTCAGAGGAGCTAAAGTTCTCTTCTGGATTAACTATAACTGTAAAAAGTGCTGGAACAATTGGGAATAAGGCATCGGAGGTGCGTCAAATTGTCTATTTGCTGTCCGACCCCGATCTTGAAATCTTCTATAACCCTGTGGATTCTGCTGTTGCGGCTGTTGCTGTGGTTGTTGTTGATATTGAGGAACGGCTGGAATCATGATACTAGCAACCTGCTGCTGCTGACGGTTTTGCACTGATCGTTGATATCTATTCCTTTGGGAACTAGACACTGAATTAGTCTCGCCTTCACGCTTCTTATTACCAAACACCTTTTTACCTCCTCCTCCAGCTGAGGGCACCTCACCAGATTGGATCTTTCCCAACTTTATACCATTCTCTACCCTCTCCCCCGTGATGATCAAATCAGAAAAACTGCCAGACATGCTACTGATAAGCTTCTCATAATAGACACTAGGCAAAGTAGCCACGAACGTATCAATCAGTTCACGCTCCACCATCGGAGGCTGCACTCTTGTTGCAAGTTCGCGCCACCTCTGGGCGTATTCCTTAAAGCATTCACCAGTCTTTTGAGACAAATTCTAAAGTTAGACCCTGTTAGGAGCAAGGTCGTTATTATACTGATAATGCTTCACGAAGGCTTCAGCTAAGTCTCTCCAACTGCGGATATTAACAGGCTCCAGTCCCATATACCACTCAAGCGAGGGTCCTGACAAGCTATCTTAAAAAAAGTGCATGAGCAATTTTTCATCATCCGACTAAGCTGACATTTTGCGGTAATAAGAACACAAATGGACCCTTGGGCAAGTAGTTCCCTTATACTTGTCAAAGTCAGGGACTTTGAACTTTAGCGGAACTTTAAAATCCGGGATCAGCCCCAGATTCGCCATGTCTAGCCCCATGGAATTCTGATTTTCAAAAGATCTCATCTTTTCTTCAATAAGCCTAAAGCTTTTATCTGCCTCAGATGGTAATCCAACACCGATATCTCGCATAGAAAATGCATCTTCCTGCTGGTCCTCATCCCATTGAGGAACATTGTTGCCATGCATAGCATACACTACTTCAGGGATTCCACCTACGTTGCCTCCTCCCGGAGGGATAACTGTTGTAGGAATAGCGTGAGCATGTGGCGTACCATCACCACGAGGAGGATTAGCAGCAGTTCCTCTGTGAAGCACACCATTATTGTCAACTATGGAAATCAATGGATGGAGCAGAATCCTCAGCTGCTCCTGACCATGTGCCACACCCTGCATCAGCTCCATGAACTGAGCCATCTTGTCCCCCATCTCCTGCATCTCAGCTTGCACTTGTTCCATGACTCTGCGCTGATTCCCTCTTGTGGCGTACCGGTGAGTAGTTTGGTCGTCTATCCTAAAACAATCAAACAAACCAACAGGGGTAAGAAAAATGGTTCCGCTGCACCTGCTATGCAAAAATGCTATGTAAAATGCAGACATGTATATATGCATTAGGGACATTTCCCCTCGATTCTAGTTCCTGCGCGAACAACGAGACATAGGAAACCCATAGCTAAGCATAGAGTCAAACACCTCATACATATAAGAAAAAGGCCAACATGCAATGTACAATCATACAACTGAGTACAATGAATCCACAAAAGGACCTCAGCCAACAGGTCTGGTGATGGTCACTACAAACAGGCTACAAAGGAAAAGAAAGACATCAGGTACGAAAATGAGCGTGAAACTCCTCCAACAGCTCCTGTGTCTCAGGATGGTCAGGTCTGACGATTAACCCCTAAATGAGCGCCTCTCTCTGTCTGATAGTGGTCTGTAAACCCTCAGTATAGTCTTCCTAGGCACCCTCACCAAAGACTTCCTCTAGCTTGCACCTCTTTGAATCATCCCTCAGCTTGTAATCCTCCAAGGTTGCCAGAGCTTCATTCAATCTGCAATCACTGTCACGTCTGAGTGAAGCTTCATCTGCAAACCTCTCATCCTTCGCTCTGAGCTGGGTCTTTAGTCTAGTAATCTACTGCTTCAACTTATCCTCGTGCTCCTTGTTGTTGGAAAGAGTAGCATTCCACTAATCATTGAACATGGAAATCTCTATATAAGCCCTATCCAAGTCCTTCTTCTTATAAGCGAGAACATCACCGACAACTTTTAGATCTAAACCCAAACGTTCACGAGAACGAGTATCCTTGGTCAAATCTGTACCCAACATGTTCACAAGCTCAGCCTGCCTCTTGAAAGCATGCACAACTTCAGTCTTCTCACTCCAGAGCTGAATGATCTCTTTCTCTAACTCTTCATTAGCCTTCCGAAGCTCCACTTTCTCAGACCACAACTGGTTATACTTCTGAACATCCACAGTGGTAGGTTCCTCAATCATGAGAGGATACAATGGCTCAACAGATGGGAAAGGCATCAGTAACCTCTTTGCTCTATCCTGGATCCAAGTCAAATAAGGGTCGTAAGCTCGACTGTTACTCTTCCCCAAAGAAACTTTCCCTTTCCTATGGATTCTTCTCCAAGCATCTTCAACTCTAAGAAAAGGATCACCTTTCAACAATCCAGTCAGATACAGAGATTCATGTATCTCCTCTTCCTTAGGAGGCTCTCTCAAGGCGTACCCAAACTGTCTGACCAACAAAGATGGATTATATTTGATGCATCCTTTCCTTTCGACCAACGGGACATTAGGAAAATCTCAGTAACTATAAATGATCTCAGTACCAAGCATATCCCTGTCAAACCAAATAATGTTCTCATCAGACAACCCCATCAACCTCTCAGACCATTCTGAAGTACCTGCAGTAGTAATGAAAGGACCAGATTTAGGAAGATGGCTAGCAAACCACATATACAACAAAGGCACACAGCAAGATACATTCTTCCCTCTTCTGTTTTCATTCTTGTAGTGCACAAAATGATATACGTCACCGAGCAGCGTAGGTATAGGATTCCCTGAAGCAAAGATATGGAGCGCATCCAAATCTACAAAATTCAGAATGTTAGGAAATAACATGATACCATAGATACAGAGTGCTAAGATAGCATTAAACACCACCCAACAACCATATTTGGCAAACTGTTAAGCTTTCTCAATCAGAAAAGATAAAGGGAAACCAGGCATTCCAATGCTCTTAGCCAAATGCCCCTTCAGCTCAGAAACATCCAGATGCAAAGCAGCAACAAGCTTAGCCAGATCAGGCTCAGCTTCGGTGTGATAGAATGGCCTCTGATCAAGAATAGGCACTCCCAATAACATACAAAACTCCTCTAAGGTAGGTGTCAGAATATAATATGGAAAAGTAAAACACCTCAGCTGTGGGTCATAAAACTGCAAGAGAGCATAAAGACCATTAACTCATATACTGATGGTTTACAGACAACACTCAGAAGCTTCCCATAGGATTCCTTGAATTTTTCCATCACTTTCCTATCTGCAACAGAAATCAAACCCAGGAGAGATCTGATGTCAGGTGTTGGAAACTTGTATACCATTGTCTTCCTCAGGCTAGGCTCCATGTCAGAGAAATAAGAACACTAGAATTAAAGGGAAATGTACACCTGCAGTATAAATACATGTTAATAAATATGCAATATGAAAATGCAAATGCACATGCAAACAGGGGATCAAGATTGATATGCTATTGATTGAGAAGAACCAGTGCTTCGCTTTGACAATAACATAGCACTGTCACTGATAGGAACCCCTTGCATCAAGAACACAGATCCATACTGTAAAGAAGACCAGGTAGTCTAGAAGTCAAGGTTTCCTGCATAACCCAATCCCTCTCACAAGTATGGACCTATCCACTGACAAGGTTCGGCATCCTATGCGTTCATCAGCATCACAGACTTTCGAGAAACGGTGATACGTTCACCATTTCTGGTTTGGCATCATAATCTCCCGAAGCGGCCTCACTTAGCTTAATCACAAATGATTGGTTCCCAAAGTCGACAATCCTAAGATCCAAAATCCCTTCGAGCCTAAAGGGCCAGAAAAGAAATCATCAAAGAGAATCTCGTCTGAGCGCAAATTTCATGGGAACTAGTGCATGCCAAACATACAGGTTCACCACTACTTTCCATTTCTAATGCTATGTTTGTACTTAAGCCCGGGTCCGGCTTATCTCTCAATGGAACATTCCCCCCAACAGCACAACAAAACTGATATATACAATGCTGAAAGTAAATGCGGGAAAATAAAGTACAACACATATATACATACACCCAAAATAAACAACCAAGCGCTAGGATTGACTCACAGAGGGCATGGCTTATACCCCTGTAGAGTCGCCAGTTGTCGCATCGCTGCGAAGATGGGCTGGCAAAGAAAGAAGAGTCGCCACCGTTCGTTATTTATCCCAAAAGAGGGAAAGGAAACGATCAGAGAAAACCTAACGAAAACGGGAAAAGACAGGTTATCACAACCATATCTTGGGTTCGGGAGTCGGATACGCAAGGGGAAGGTGTAGCACCCCTCACGTCCGTCGTACTCTATAGGATCCACACTTTGTTGTCTATCTAAAAGGGTGTTTACTATCAAAGCTACGGCTCACGGACAAAAGAAAAGAAAATAGACTCGATAGAGCATCGCCGCTTTATGCCTACGTATTCCCTCGTGCAATGGGAAAGTCAGAGTCAACGTAGTTCGGCTAACTACGGGTGAAAGCGGGGAAGGTTACTGGCCAAGACATCGCCGTCTTGTGCCTATGTATTCTCATCCAGTATGAGAAATCAGAGCAAACGTAGTTCGGGCTAATAAGAACACCGGTTGGTTCAAAATGTTTTAGGCCCGAGTAGGGTTAAAACTTAGTTCTAGCAGTTAGGTGTATGCAGCTCGACCATTGGAGACTTAGGCGTTACCTGTTTGCGGTAGAACCAAGAGTTAACAAAACTCTCCTTATGAAAAAGGTTTTCCAAATTAAGATCCCGAAGGATAAAAAGATTTGAAGTTTACTTTTGTGTTTTTTAGAGAAGAAGTGCATTGATTATTGTTTGTAATTCATGTTGCACTAAAGACTATGACCTAGGAGCAAATGCGTCGCATATCGTCCAAAGAACATACGCTAAACACTCTAGATGATTGAGAGAAGGCCCCCTAATCACCATTTCCCAAGTACTTAAGGCTCGTAACGTACAACAATCCTTAGCATTTATTATGTGTTTTTAAAGTGTTTTGAGATGAGAAGAGAAAGACACTCTAAAGGGAGACTAGGACTCAACCTAATGTTCTCATACAAAGTGCACCTATGATTGGGATAAAAGGGGATTCTACCTAATGTTATCATGCATGGATTCAAGCTTAAGGTCTATCATAATCCCTCTTGAACAAGGAAGATTAGAGGTCCTAAGGGATCCTGGCAAAGAAGAACAAAAGAAGAAGAAGAAGAAAGCATAAGACAACGCAAGTATGCAAACATGTAATGCACAATTAGAATGAAAGTGAGGGAGGAAAAAAGTGTGGGGCAGTAGCCTCCACAAGCACATCTCAACCTCAATCATGCATATGAGAGATGAAAAGAAGAAGGAAGAAAGAATGCACACAAAAGAGAGCAAACAAGCACACAAAAGTGGGATGAAATGGGAGAACAAGTCCTACAACCATTCAAGCATCAACCACAAGCCCTAAGGCACACCAAAAGGAAAGAGATGAGGACATGATCAAATGAGATAATGGGAGGCAAGGTGAGGGCAGCAAGGAACTCAAATGGGCAACTCATCCATAAGCCATCTCAAGGATCATGCAAGAACACACAAGAGAAGTCCTCAAAGAATCACCATTCATGATATGCTTCAAGTACCACCAAAGAAGGGACTAAACCATCTCAAATGGGACTCTAAGGTCATTGGACAGAAGCAAATATGAGAGGATAAGGTACATAAACCAAAGAAGGAAAAACACCAAAGAGAATGCAAGCATAGGAATGGAGGAAGACCTAAGTCTTAAGCACATTCAACACTTGAACTTCAAGTGGAAAGCCTAAAAAGAATGCAAATCTCAACAAGAAATGAACAAGTTTATGACCTAAAAATGAGCATTCAAATACCTCAACATGTTAAAAGTATGAATCAACAAGTGTCATTTCCAAAGCAAACTAGGTCAAGTGTTTGTATGAACCTCCCTTAGAAGTACCTTGATTTGCAAGTCACCTCAAAATTAGGAAAAAGGTTCAAAAATAGCCAAATAAAATCTCAAATGGACATCAAAGAGTTGGAAACCAGAGGCCAAAAGATCAAAATCAAAGTCACTTCAAAGCATCATCAAAGAATTTGATTCACAAGGATGTTCCACTTTGAAGGAGGATTGTCGAGGGTCAACAAAAATGAGATCAAAGTCAAACCAAAGTGCACCAAACCAGGGGCAAAATCATCCTATAAAACTCTTTAACTCATCATTGACATGAGAAAAAGTTTCAATCATTGGAGAGAAAGATTGATCACGAAACAAAGCAAGAACAAGAAAGAACAATTAAAAGATCAAATAAAAACACTTCCAAGCATTAATTCCATTTTTAATTGAAAAATAAAAGGAAAATAAAAAATAAAAATATCAAAATTTATTTAACATCTCAAAGTATACTAAAAATGTTTTTGGGGAATTTTATAATGCTTGGAGGTATTTTTAAATAATCAAAATCAAAACAGAAAAAAAAACAAAATAAAAGAAAATAAAAGAAATAAGTAAACGATGTGAATACAAGAAACCAAGGCAAAATAGACTGGGCCCAAATGAAAGGGGGCATAAAAAGTAAGCCAAGCCCAATTAAAACACAAACGGATCAATTAGTGAAACGCAACGTTTCACTAATTGACGTGGCATGGTCAACAGACACGCAGGCAAGTCAGCTTCATCTGATCTGTTGATCTCAGCTGGTCAAAGTTTCAGCGCGCATATGTGGCAAGCCACGCAGGAAAAATCAGACGACGGAACACTATGCTCCGGTCATCTTCTCCGATCACACCACCGGAACTGCAAATCTAAAACCTAACCAAAACGTGCAAAATCATATACCAAATTGAAGCTCACACTACATCGGATCCAAATCTAGGCTTAGTTTTCAATTATCATGCAAGAACTAAGAGAATCGAGCAATCTAAGTTTTAAGCACATAACTGAAATGTTCACAAACACATCAAGAACCTACCCAGAATTTGCCTACGCATGTAGGTCTTCAGTATGCAACAAGAATTATGAAGAATCAATGCATATTGAGTGAGAATTTTGGAAGAGAAGAATACCTAACGGAGTCTCTCTGTTGGAGCTTCTACAGGTGCTTAAGCTTGCTCAAATGATGCAGAATCACTCTATGAAGTTCAAGGAAGGTGATGCTGGCTTTGATTTGCTTTGAAATTGCTTCAATTTCAATTCACGATTTCCACTTTTCTCTTGAATTCTCCAACTGTAATTGAGCTCTTTCTTCACCAAAATGCACGAATGAGAGCTCCGATTCAATTTGAAGCTTTTATATGATGGATCTAGAATGGTTTGGAGGCCCAATTGTGGCTGATTAGAGTGTAATTTTGAAATGCCCAATTTGGAAATTCAAGTTCATGCACACGTGAAACTGGCACCAATTCCCTTGGAAAATCATTCAAATCATCTGCTGAGAGTGTGTTTTGATCACGTGGATGTAAATTCTCCCTTTATTTGATCTAATGATGGAGATTGAATGTGAAACTTCTACTTGAAGTTACTTGCATTTTCATGTGTTCTAGATTGCATAACTCAAATCCAATTTGTGCATTCTCCTTGCTGTGATATTGTAACTCAAAATATGCACAAACATGACATGAAAATGAATTAAAACCAATTCAATTTAATTCATGACTTTAAGTTCAAATTTCCATTGAATTTCTTCACCAATCTTCGTATCCATGCCAAATCCATGACAATTTGATGTTCAAGTATGAAATTGATACCATTTGAAGAAATTTTCATGTTGGGAAAAGTTTCATTTGAAGTGCACAAGTGGATGAACAAGACCTATAATGAAAATGACCTATAATCTCACTTTCCCAAAATACCCCTGCCTTGAAAGCTTTATAACTTGAGTTCTACAAATGAGATGAAGGACTTATAGGACTTTTCGGAAATCTAAGATCATGAGGAACAACTTTCATGTTCATCTAAAGTTGAGGAGAAACATGATTCTTGGTCAAAAGTGCCTTGGAAGTTGGTTGACTTTTGTTGACTGAAAATAGAGTTCATCTGGGACCTCTAACTTGCCAGCATCATAACTTGAGTTCTAAAAACCCAATGGACGAGTTCTAGTACTCAAAAGAAAGCTAAGAACATGCTCTACAAGTTTATTTTTTATGTCAAAGTGATATTACACCTGTATCTTTAGATATGTGGTCTTGAAGTTAGGCACTAAATAGGGAATTTTACACTAACAAACCTCTGAAACCCTAATTTAGTAACTTCTCACACTCTTGATTCTTATTGAGTTGATCTTGAAATAACATCTTAGATGTCTAAACACAACTATCCATGACTTTAAAGACCTTGAACTAAGTCTTAATCTTCTTCAAATCCACTATGGATCTTGCACTAGGCAGATGAAACCCTAGGTGTACAATCCTTTGACTGCAACCTCTTGCACATGATATAAAAATTTTCATAAGCTCCACAATGGCTCTCAAAGAACTCAATGAGCTTCACAACATCTCATATCCATATCCATGAACTTGGGATCCTCAGATGATCCTCAATTAGCCTCCAAGATAGGAGATAAGCAACATACACCCATTCACTTTCTCAAAGAGCTCTGACCAGCTTCTGATGACTTGATGAGCACTCATGCTTGCTCGGAACCCTTGACAAACCCTCTCTTGCTATGCACACCTCTTGATACCCTGCAAATTGTTACACCTCAAAATTTGCCCAACCTATTTTCTTTACCATGCTTATGTTTCATTGCATTTCATATGGCATCCGCATTTTGCATAACATTTTTTCTCGAGGCAGGGGATCAAGGTTCCCGTGGCTCAGGTATTTCCCATACAAGCAATTGAGCAGCGAGCATCAAAAGATACGGCATTTATTTTGCCCAGTGGTCTTGCGGCCAATTTTATTTTGCAGGTTATGCTTAGATCAGGAGACAACATTCAGTCTATATCCAGCACTATCACAGTCACAGTATTCAAGAGCAAGTGTCAAAAGCTTAGCAGAGCTCAAAACAACGAGAAATAGGCAAACAAGCAGGTTTCCCTCCAAAAGGTGCCAAATTCAAATTTTTGAAGGTGTTAATCAGTTAACACATATGGTTAACTGATTAACCATTGGTGAATCAGCTCATATTTCAAATTTTAACAGTGTTAACTGGTTAACACATATGGTTAACCGGTTAACCATAGCAGATTTTGCCCTGTACATGACTTTGCAAGTCATTTGCACTTGGGGTCCAATTTTGATCACCTTGGAATTCACATTTTCATTTGGGAAGGATCTAGAACACCTTTAAATTTCAGATTTCCCTCCAAAATCCCATTCTACATTCCAAGCCTTGATTTCCAACCCAAATTCCAATCCTTGCTTTAGGATCCAAACCTAAGTCATATTTAAGTGATCCACTCCAAACCAACACATTCTAACCTTCATTTTTTCACTCCCACTTCAGATTTGATTCCAATTCTCTCTCAATTCTCCAAATTCCCTCCATAACCAAAACTCACTCAAAGCTCTTTCTCATTAGGATTCATTGATTTTTTGAAATCAATGGATTCTTGAGCATAAACCTTCATCCATCCTCATCTTTGGATCCCTTTTCATAATCAATTTTCGTGCAAATTGAGATCTGATTTTGGAGCTTGAGTTGGAAGTGATTAGTCGAAGCGTTTCGACTCGAATTTTGTGGATCTTCGTTCGTACAACCACATTTGGCTTGGATCTCGAAGTTTTTCGGGTTTCTATTGTTTGAAATACTCAAATTCAGTTGATCAACACTAACCAGAGAAAATCTCCGCTTCGAAGGTTGGAGATGCTAGATCCTTAACATTTTTGAGCTTATTTGCATTTCCATGATGATTTTCATATTCGATTGAATTTTGTGGATTCCGATCCGTGTGAATTGCGATTGTACTGTATAAATATGTTTGCATGTCTATTGGTTTTCTGTTTGCAGGTCTAATTTCGTGCTTATTTGATAAGCTAATCTGTTGGATCACTTGATTAAGTGATTTTGTGCATTAACTGCTTTTTTCTGTTGCTGTTTTTCACTTCTGGTACAGTGTTAACCAGTTAACGTATATGGTTAACCAATTCAAATATTCAAATTTTTCAAAGATTTCAGGGAGTTAACCGGTTAACGCCTGGTGTTAACCGATTAACACCTACAAGTTTCCAAATTTTCACTTGTTTTACACAGGTTAACCGATTAACAGTATGTGTTAACCGATTAACACTGCACCAGAATGCCATGTTTGCTGTTTTAATTGCATGTTCGCATACCGATTCGATTCGAATCATCATAAATCAGTATGATGCATTAGAATTGAATTGTTTTGGCTAATTGTCATTGTTTGTGGTTGATTAATCATGATGTTGTTGATATGTATGATCATTTTCCATTTGTTACATGCTTGTGTATGTGGTTCGAATCGATCATTCATTTGCATGTTTAATTGCTTGCATGTCTCGTTTTTCTCCACATGTTTGCATCATTCTTGCATCGCTGCTGAGGTCGAGACGCGCTTGTGGCGGCTACTGCCCCACACATTTTTCCTCCCTCCCACCATTCTAATTGTGCGTTTTCGTGTTTGCATTTCTCTACTTGTGATTGATTCTTCCTTTGTTCTTCTTGTTCTTTTTTGCCATGATCCTCATAGGGTTCCTAGTCCCTTCGTTTAAGATGGGAGTAGAAGAAACATTAGGCGTTTAATCCAAGTATACTAACATTAGGGTAGATGTTTCCCCTTTCGTCCAAAATTTAGGATCACTTTGCATGACAACATTAGGGCCGAGTTTCCCTTAGACCCTCCGTGCGTCTTCTCTTCTCATCTTCATACAATCCTAACGCACTTAATAAAGATAATGGATATTGTGCCATGAGCCTTATACTTGGGAAATGGTGGTTGATGGGCTTCTCCTCAATTACCAAGAGTGTTTAGTATACGTCCTTAGGACGATATGCGGCGCATTCGATCCTAGGTTTTAGAATTTAGTACAACATACATTATAAACACTCAAATTCAAAACACTTCTTCTCCGATAAAAAACACAACAAAATCATACATTTTTCCTTCGGGATTAATCAAACTTCTTTTTCAGAAAAGAGTGTTGTTAAACTTCGGTTCTACCACAAACAGGCTTTGTCCCTAACTGCTGGAACGAATGTTTAACCCTACTCGGATAAAACACTTAATCAACCTGTGGTTTCGTGTCCGCCCGAACTATGTTCACTCTGATCTTTCATACCAGATGAAAGTACGTAGGCACAAGACGCGATGTCTTGGAGAGAAACCTCCCCCTCTCTCCCGTAGTTAGCTGAACTACGTTAACTCTGACTTTCCCATTGCACGAGGGAATACGTAGGCACAGAGCAGCGATGCTCTGCCGAGTCTCTTTTCTCTTTCTTTTCTTTTTATCCTGAAGCCTGTAGCGTAGAGAGATAAACAACCCTTTTAGATAGCAAACAAGTGTGGATCCCGTCGAGTACGACGGACGTGAGGGATGCTAATACCTTCCCCTTGCGTAACCGACTCCCGAACCCAAGACTTAGTTGCGATGACCTCGTCTTTTCCTTATCATCAAGTTTTTCCGATCGTTTCCTTTCCCTCTCTTTGGGATAAATAATGAAAGGTGGTGACTCTTCTGTTTTCCGCCGGTTGTTTTTTCGCAGTTGCGACAGCTGGCGACTCTGCTGGGGACTCTGGTTCCCTATGTGAGTCAATCCTAGCGCTTGGTTGTTTATCTTTTTGGGTTTTGTACATGTGTGTTGTACTTTATTTACTTCCGCACTTTATTTTCCCGCATTTTATTTTCAGCATATATTATCATTATTGTGTTGTTGTAGGAGGGAAGTTCTGATGAGTGAAAAGCCAGACCCAGGCTTGAGAGCAAACGTAGCATTAGAGTGGAGATTAATGGAGGACCTGCTTGCTTAGCAAAAACCAGTTCCCATGAAATTCACACTCAGGCGAGGTCCTCTTTGATTATTTCTTTTCTGGTCCTTAGGATTGGAATTGATTTTGGATCTGAGGATTGTCGACTCTAGGAACCGATCATCTGTGACTCAGCTAAGTGAGGCCTCTTCAGGGGGTGATGATGTCAAACTAGAAATGGTGAACGTATCATCATTTCTTATAAGTCTGTGACGCTGAGGAGCGCATAGGATTTCGTACCTTTATCAGTGGATTAGGTCCATACCTATGAGCGGGACTGGGGTTATGCAGGAAACCTTTACCTTCAGACTACCCGGTTTTCTCTACAGTTTGAATCTGATGTATTAGTAACAGAGGTTCCTATCAGAGAAGTGATATGTTCTTATTGAAGCAGAATCTTGGCCCTTCTCACTCAACAGCACAACAACCTTGATCTCCTGCCTGCATCCTTAGCATTTGCATCCTTGCATTTTCATTTTGCATTTCATTAACGTGTGTCTGTGTTGCAGGTGCGTATCTCTCCCCGATTCTAGTGGTTTTGTTCTGTATTTCTGATATGGAGACTTTGAAGAGGACAATATCATACAGATTTCCCACTTCAGACATTGGTCCCATACTGAAGTTGATTGCCTTGGCTGATGGTTCAGTAACAGAAGACTTTAGGAAAACATATGGGAGGTTGTTGAAATTTGTTTGCAAGCCCACCGTACACGAGATCAGTGGCCTGTATACTCTGCTACAGTTCTATGATGCTCCATTGAGATGCTTTGTGTTTCCAGATTATGTTCTAGCACCCACTCTAAAAGAATACTCAGACTTGCTAGGCATTCCCGTCAAGGATCAAATTCCTTACCATCATGTTGACACTAAGCCTAATCTGGCCAATCTTGCCGCTGCTTTCCACTTGGAGGAGTCTGAGTTGAAAGGAGGATTGACTCAAAGGAATGAGATGTATGGTTTTCCTCTATCTTTCCTAGTGGAGAAGGCTCAGAAGTTTGCCAAGGAGGGCTGTTGGATCGTGTTCAACGTCGTTTTAGCTCTTTGCATATATGGTACCATACTATTTCCTAACCTGTCGGACTTTGTGGATGTAGACGCTTTCCACATTCTCGCCTCGGGGAATCCAGTACCCACTCTTCTGGGAGATGTTTACCACTCTATCTATTATAAGAACGAGAACCGGAGAGGGAAGATGGTGTCTTGTTGTGTTCCCTTGCTATACAAATGGTTTGCCAACCACATTCCTAAAGCGGGTCCCTTTGTCTCTTCTGTGGGCACTTTAGATTGGTCCGAGCATCTAATGGGTTTAACTGCAGAGAATATCATTTGGTTTTACAGGGATGTGTTGGGTACAGAACTCGTCTACAGTTGCAGTGGTTTCCCCAATATTCCTCGGATGGGGAGAAAGGGGTGTATCAATTACAACCCGTCATTGTTGATAAGGCAATTCGGTTATGCATTGAAGGAGGCTCCCAAAGAAGACGAGATACAGGAATCTTTGTATCTCACCGGGCTGTTGGATGGTGATGCATTAGTTAAGCTTGAGCATACTTGGAAAAATCTTCACAGGAAAGGTAAAGCAATGATGGGGAAGAGCAACAACAAAGCCTCTGAGCCATACCTGGTTTGGATCCGTGAGCGAGCCACGAAGTTTCTAATGCCTTATCCTGCTGTTAGACTATTATATCCTCCTATGGTTGAGGAGCCTACTACGGTTGATGTTCAGAAATACAAACACATGCTGCAAGAAAAGGAAGAGTTGAGGAAAGCCAACGAAGAGCTAGAGAAAGAAATTGCTCAACTCCGAAGCGAGAAGAGTGAAGTTGTGTACTCCTGCAAGAAGCAAACTGAGTTGATAAACCATTTAGGTACCAACTTAACCAAATAGACCGATGCTCGAGAGCGTTTGGGGTTAGACTTCAAGGCTGTCAATAGTGTCCTCGCCACCAAGAAGCAAGACTTGGACATTGTTGCACCCCAAAATTTGCCTAACCTTTTTCTTACTTGATTTATGTTTCATTGCATTAGCTTATCATTGATCTAGAATTTGTATAACATAGCATTATTCATTTAGCAGGGGATTAAGTGTGGTTTATATCAAGAGGAGCCTATCTAGAGGTCTTAGTCAAGCTTGAGAGGTCACCAAAGTCATCAGAAAGTGGGTTGTGTTCTTGAGAAGTTTGGATGCTGGTATGTGGTACATCTCCTAACTTGGGGGCCAATTGAAGACCATCACTGGGTTGTGAAGCTTTGATCATGGATAGGATATGTGGATAGAGCCTAGGGAGTGCCTTGAGGGTAATGGTAGAGCTCAGTTAAGTCATTATGCTAAGTGTGAAGAGCCATAGTTGAAGGTGTTGCAATTAGGGTTTTTGTCTGGTCAACCTTGAGTCAACTGTGCAATTGGAGGAGATTAAGACTCAGTTCCAAGTCTTTGTGATCATGGAAGGTTGTGTTGAGATACATGAGGTGTTATTCCAATATCAATTCAAGAAGAATTCAAAGTGTGAGGAGTTGCTAAACTAGGGTTCTCAGGGTCAAATCCCCTATTTAGTGTCTGACTTCAAGACCACTTATCTCAAGATACAAGTTTCATCTCAACTTTTGGCCAACATAGAACTTGTAGAGCATGTTATTAGCTTTAATTTGAGTACTAGAAGTCCTTGATTGGATTTATAGAACTCAGGTTATGATCCAGACAAGTTACAGGTCATCAGATGAATGTGAAATTTGTCTGCAAAAGTCCACCAACTTCCAAGGAACTTTTGACCTAGAAGGATGTTTCTCCTCAACTTCTAGACAACATGAAAGTTGTAGGTATTGGTCTTACATTTCCAAATTGTACTAGAAGTATTTCGTCTGATTTATAGAACTCAAGTTATGAGGTTTACAAGTCAGGGGTATTTTGGGAAAGTGAGATTATAGGTCATTTTGGAATATGGGTTATTTTCACTATCTTGGAACCCTCAAATGAAGCTTTGTCCAACACAAAACTTGCTCAAAATGGGATTTTAAGGTCATCTATGTATCCATGAGGCATTGATTTGGCTTAGGGCAAGACTTGGTTCATGGAAGCTTGACAAAAGGGAAATTAAAAGGAATTTAAGTTGAAAAATTCAAATTTAATCATATGTGGTCAAACAAGACCAAATGAGAGCATATTTTGACTAGAAAAACCATTTGGAACACTTTGGCATTAATGGAATTTCAATTTGAGGCTTATTTCATGGTGTTTCACATTGTTACTTCATGGATAAGTAACACATTCAATCTTGGCCATAAGATGATAACAAGGACTCAATCTTATCCATTCATTCTCAACAGGCCATAAGCAATACATGAGAAGCTTCTAGGAGAAGGAACTGGGCCAGAACCATGTATGCCATTGTTGAATTTTGGAAGAAAATTAAAAACTTGGATATCACAGTTTGGGCCTCCAATGGGCCTCCAAATCACCCAAACCAGTTCTATTTAAGTTCAGAAAGAGATTCAGATCAAGTTTGGTGGTTATTTTGAGCTAGAACCAGAGATTGCATTGAGAGTTTTCAAGCTTCAAGTGCAAATCGTGTTTTCCATTCCAGAGCAATTCAAGGCAAATCAAGGTTTCTAATAGCTTCATCATTGATGCTTGAAGGAACCTGCACAAGTTAGAGCCAAGAATCACAGTGTAACTGCTCCAATTTCAAGCTACAACTCAGGTTGGTAACTTTCACGATTGCTCTAGTTCTAGGTTGATCTAGGTAGAGTTGAACTATGGTTAAGGATTAGGGAAGAGTATAGATGGATTTTAGATCACAATTGTGGAGTTTAGAGACAAATTAGGATGTGATCAATTTTCTGTTGAGAATCGTAACTACCTGATTGTTGAGAGTTAACAAGATTGGAATAGCTTATAATGATCCATGAAGAACGAGGAGGAGATCTATGGCCTTAATTGTGAGATTGGTATTGATCAAGATCTTGGTGTTTTTTCTGTTATCTATCGTGTTTTAAAATTCAGTGAGAATTAGGAGAAAATAATGATGGATTTGGACTCAGCATGAAAAATGGAGAAGATCCATATAAATTTTGACATGATTTGATGACCTGTAAGTGATACCTCACCGGAGAAGACGGTGGCGCAGCCGCCGGACCACCGCCCTGAGTATTTCCCTCCTGAACCAGTTTAAATGTAGACGATGAACCATGACCCTTGGATGAGTGGAAATATTTGACTTAGTCTCCCAATCGTGTGCTTGTGATTCATCCTCAGACATTACCTTTGACCCCTCAATACGCATCCGTTTCATTTATGTGTTGGCACGCCCTGGATCATTGGATGCGTAGACTTAGTCATAGATCCAACGCCCCTGATTATTTCTCAGCATTTAATTTCTTTTATTTAATTTTGCATTTATTTTAATTGCATTTTTCTTGTTTAATTCATTTTAAATTGATTAGTGATCAGAAAAATATAAAAACATATGTGTATGCTCCTGATTTTATTTCTCATTTTTTGGCATTCTTGGATTTTATTTTGATGCAATTTCCAATTTATTTGCATTTTTTCCATTTTATTGATTTCTATTAATTTTGCATTTTGAGCTTGTTATTTGTTGATTTTTGTTCTCCTTTTTGGTATAGAATTTGATCTTGATTCTTTGCTGGTTTGCTATAGACACATTAAGGAGCTTGTGTTATTTTAGGGTAAATTTTAGGTAGCTTTAGGTTCTGTTTTGAACTAGACTTTTAGGAGCTTCCCCATTTGACCTCCCTTTGATACCTTTGTGATTTAGGATTTCTTTAGTGATCCTTCCTTTAGATTCAGTCCCTGACTTTTCTACCATAGGTCCCTAACCCTCTTAGGATCCCTTAGAAAATTCCCTAGAATTTTAGGACTTGATTTCAAATTTTACTTAGAATTAACATTTGGACTAGTCTTATGATGCTTCTAACATGATCTTTCCTTTAGAATGACCTTAATGGTGACCCATAGCATGAGATAAATTTCCCATTCCTTTTGGATAGTGTTTTAGACTTGTAAGGGCTTCTGTATGCTTAATTGAAATGCTTGATTTGGGTGTTTTGGTTTCCTTTTAGTAGCTCTCTTTAAGCTTGTAGGATTAGGGTTTTGTAGAGCCTTAGAAGTTGTTTTCTTCTTTCACAAACATGGTTTGCCTTGTTTGCTTTCCATTCTCATCCAATGATTCAAGGTCCCTATGTGGAAGCCTCATCCCTCCTTTGGAAGGATGTGTGGCATATCACAAAAGGTAGAACCTTTGAGGATGCCTATCTTAGATGTATGGTTGAGTGCCATGATGGATTCCTTTGGTTTCCATCATGCTTCCCATCATCATGCAATCATCTTGATTTTGGTTATCATCTCTCTTGGTGGATCTTTTGAAGCTTGAAGATGAAGTCTTCTCTTGAAGATAGCTTGGGCAAGGAGATCAAACTACAGATTGTTGGATTGTTTTCTGCTGTTAGCCTGCTTTGTTATTCAGCTGCTTGTTTGTTGTGCTTGTTAATTGTCTGTATTTGTGTGACTGTGTGTTGCATTAGAATAGGCTTTCATATAGTTGGTTTAGGCCTAAGTGCATTGAAAGGTTGAGCTTGCTCCCTTTGCTTGTCTGCATTAGAGGTTGAGTTTGTCTCCATCTGTTTGTTTGTTACTGTCTGGCTTTGCTTGTTGGCTGAAGGTTGAGTTTGTCTCCCTTGCCTGTGCTTTGTGTGGCTTGTGCTTGTTTGCTCTAGAAGTTGAGTTTGTCTCCTTCTGCTTGTATTGCTGCATTGCATGCATTTTATTTACAGTTATTTCTTTACAGTTTATTTCTTTTGTTGTTGCTTTCCTTTGCCATGTTCCCCTAGGAACTCTAGCTTCTCTTGTTCAAGAGAAGTTATGACAGACATTAGGGTTCTAACCATGCATGATAACATTAGGTAGCTCCCTCCTAACCTCAATCATAGGATCAACTTTGCATGACAACTTTAGGATTGGATCAGTTCCCCTTTAGTGCATCCTTTCTCTTCTCATCTTCAAACAAATCAAAATACAGTAATGAAGGTTAATTGATGTCATACACTACGAGCCTTAAGCTACTTGAGAAAGGGTTGTTGGAGAGTTTCTTTTCAACAACTTGGATGTTTAGTATGGTACCCTTTGGGTGACATGCGACGCATTCACTCTCAGGTCATAGTCTCTAGTGCGATATTAGTTGCAAACATCCATAAAAAACACTTCTTCCGTAAAAGACTTCAAAAACAAAGATCAAACATCTTTTTGTCCTCTGGGACCTTTAATCCTTGGAAACCATTTTCATAAGGAGAGTTTTGTTAACTCCCGGTTCTACCGCAAACGGTAAATGCCTAAGTCTCCGTCGAGCGAGCTGCATACACCAACTGCTGGAACCGTCTGTTAACCCTACTCGGGTAAAACACTTTTGAACCAAACCTGTGGTCTTGTTAGCCCGAACTATGTTTGCTCTGATCTTTCATGCCATGTGAAAGTATGTAGGCACAAAATGCGATATCTCGGCGAGCAACCTTCCCCCCTTTCACCCGTAGTTAGGCGAACTACATTGACTCTGATTTCTCGTTCCATACGGGAATACGTAGGCATAGAACTACTGTGTTCTGCCGAGTCATTTTCTTTTCTTTTCAGACCAACCTTTTAGTGTAGATAGATAAACCAACCCGTCAGATAAACACAACAAGCGTGGATCCCATCGAGTACGATGGACGTGACGGGTGCTAATACCTTCCCCTTGCGTAACCGAATCCCGAATCCAGACATGGTTGTGATGACCTTGTCTTATACCTTTTCGTCAGGTTTTTGCGATCGTTTCCTTTCCCGTTCTAAGGGATAAATAACGAAATGTGGCGACTCTTCTGTTTTGCCGGCACCTTATTTTCGCGGTAGCGACAGCTGGCGACTCTGCTGGGGACTTATAGCTGCTGGGGACTTTTCCCATCCCCTATGCTGGGACCGTTTCCCATCCCCTATGCGAGTAAATCCTAGTGCTTGTGTATTTATCTGTTGGGTTTTATTTATCGCATTTTACTTTCCGCATTTTATTTTTAGTATGATATCATTATTGTGCTGTTGTGGGAAGGGGCTCTATTGAGTGATAAGCCAGACCCAGGCTTGAGTGTATACCTAGCATTAGTTGTGGAAAGTAGTGGGCGCGTGCATGCTTTGCATGTACTAGTGTCTCACGAAATCCACGCTCAGACGAGATTCTCCCGGTTGACTTCTTTTCCAACCCTTTGGGCTTGAGGGGTTGTTGTTTTGGAGGATTGTCGACTCTGGGGACCGATCATTTGTGACTCAGCCAAGTGAGGCCGCTTCAAGAGATGAGGATGCCACACCTTCCTGGGTATCGTATCATCGTTTCTTGAAAGTCTGTGACGCTGGGAAACGCATAGGATGCCATACCTTGTCTGTGATTAGGTCCATACTTGTGAGCGGGGTTGGGTTATTGCAGGAAACCTTAACCTTCAGACTACCTGGTTTTCTTGACAGTGAATCAGTTCTGTTGGTATCAGAGGGTTCTCATCATCAGAGATGTGTTCGTTCTCGACAGTGCATAATTATTGGTCCTCTTCAGGGTTGTATTATCAGAGCAGTGTTGTGATTGTGTTGAAACAGAGCCTCGGTCTCCTCAACAGCACAATCTTGATCCCCTGTTGCATGATGTCATTTCGCATTTTGCATAATCATTTGCATATCATTAACGTGTGTCTGTGTTGCAGGTGCATATATTATCCCCCGGTTCCGGTAATCTTGCCTTCTGTTGTGCTAGCATGGGATATTTGAAGAAGAATGTGGCCTACAAGCTCCCTACCCCAGATGTTACTTTGCTGACTAGTTTGATTGCCTTGGCAGATGATACAGTGAGAGGGGAATTCAGGAAATCTTATGGGAAGTTGCTCAGCCTGGTTCGTAAACCTTCGGTCTACGAGTTGAATGGGTTATATGCCTTGCTACAGTTCTATGACCCTCCATTGAGGTGCTTCACTTTTCCGGACTTCATTCTTGCACCTACTTTAGAAGAGTATGCTGAGTTGTTGGGTGTACCGGTTAAGAATCAAATGTCGTTTGTTCACATGGATGTTAAGCCTAATCTGGCTAACCTAGCTGTTGCTCTTCACCTGGACGCTTCGGAGTTGCTTCTGACCAGTTGGAATGGGGTTCCTGGATTTTCTCTGCAGTTTCTAGTTGGGAAAGCCCAACAGTGTGCTAAAGACGGTTGTTGGATCGTATTCAACGCCATTCTCACCCTCTGCATATATGGCATCATTTTGTTTCCCAACATGCCGGACTTTATAGACTTGGATGCCTTCCATATCTTCGCATCAGGAAATCCAGTTCCCACCTTGATTGGAGATGTATATCATTCCGTCCATTACAAGAACGAAAATAGAAGGGGTAAAAATGTATCGTGATGTGTGCCCTTACTCCACAGATGGTTTGATAGTCACATGCCTAAGAAGGGTCTCTTTGCTTCATCTGCAGCCACAACTGAGTGGTCTGAGCGATTGATGGGTTTATCAGCAGAGAGCATTGTTTGGTTTGATCGGGATATGCTGGGTACTGAAATCATCTACAGCTGCAGTGGTTTTCCGAATGTGCCCTTGATTGGAAGAAAAGGTTGTATTAACTATAATCCCTCACTACTTGTCAGACAGTTTGCGTACGCTTTGAGAGGTCCGCCAAAAGATGAAGAGGTGCAGGAATCTTTGTACTTCACGGGACTTCTTGAGGGGGATATGTTAGCCAAGCTTCAGCATGCCTGGAATGACGTCAGCAAACGAGGAAAATCATTGTTGGGTAAGAGCAATAGCCAGGCGTATGCTTCTTATGTGACCTGGATTAAGAGCAGGGCAGAAACAATAGGGATGCCTTTTCCACCTGCTAAGAAAGAGTGCCCTCCAATGGTTGAAGAACCTACCACAGTGTCGATTCAGCAGTACAATCAGGTGTTAGCTGAGAAGGAAGAGCTGAAAAAGGCCAACGAGGAGTTGGAGAAAGAACTGGTACAACTTAGAAGTGAGAGAAATAAAGTCGTCCACTCCTTCAAAAAGCAGACAGAGCTGGTGAATTGCCTGGGCACAGACTTGACTAAACAAATAGCTGACCGTGAATGTTTGGGTTTGGTCTTCAAAGCTGTCAACAATGTGCTTGCCACCAAGAAGCAGAACCTGGATGATGCATACCGGAGAATCTCCAAATTCAACCAGCAGTGGAATGCTACTATAGCCAGCAACAAAGAGCGGGAGGACAAACTGAAACAACAGATCTCCAAGTTGAAGGCTCAGTTGAAGGCCAGCGAGAAGAAGTTGGATGAGGAAACTGCTCGTAGGTATGCCACTGAAGACATGCTAAACAAGGTTATCGCTAACCTGAAGGAGCGCAAGCAGATCTTTGAGTCCAAGAAGCGAAGGTTATTCTGACTGTTTTGGCCAAGGGGCGTGGGAGAACTCTGTTGAAGGTATCCAGTGCACCCTCATGCAGAGGGAGTTACTTGTCAAAGGGTTACTCACTCGGCCTGATCATCCCAAAACGAAGGAGTTGCTAGAAGAGTTTCGCGCCCGATGTCGCACTTGACTATCTTTGTAACCCTTTGTATTTTCTGATCTTTGCTGTAGGCTGACCATCACCAGGCTTGTTGGTCGAGGTCATGCTATTGATTCCCCATGTATTCAGTGACATTGTATGCTGCCTTATTGGGCCTTATGTATATACGAGATGTTATTTCAATGACTGGATCCAGACTTCTTATTATCAGCACTGTCACTAGAATCGGGAGAGAAATCTCCCTAAAGCACAGACACACGTTTGCATTTGCATAAATCATTTGCATAACAGGTACCTTGAGATGTCTCTTTAACCCTCTATTGATGCAGGTTTCAGGATTGCCGATCAGCGAATTCATCGCTACTTTACAAGAAGTAATTGCAAGAAAGCTATGGATCAAATGCAAACTGAGATGCAGGAGATGCGCGACAGGATGGCGCAGTTCATGCAGGTGATGGAAACTGTGGGCAAGGGGCAAGAGCAGCTTCAGACTCTGGTGCAGTCTCTGATTGCACGGGTTGACGGGCATGGTGTGCTACATGGTGGGGTTGCTACTAATCCTTCTCAAGTCGGGACTCCTCGAACGGGTGATGCTGTACCGGTGGTCGTTCTCAATACTGATGAGAACGGTATTAGAGATGGGAATGGGAATGTGACTGGTAATGGTAACAGGCATGTGGAAACCAACGGAAATGTTGGAGCTGGAAATGCTGGTTTTAATGTTGGAGCTGGAAATGCTGGTTTTGGTGTTGGTGCTGGAAACACTGGTGTAGGTACTGGTGGCGCCAATCAGGGCCATGGCAATCAGGGTTTTGGCAATGCAGGTTTTGGCAACGCAAGTAACAACGGTGTTGGGATGGGTGCCTACAAAGCTGGTTTTGGGCTGGGTGTTGCTAATCAGGGCTTTGGTAATGTGGGGTATGGTCCCAGGTTCAATCGGAATGGCTTTGGTCCTAATGCTGCTTAAGGCCGGGTATGATAATGGGGATTCTCATTGGGGCGAGGATCATCAAGAAGATGCTTTCCCTCCGCCGGGCAGGGATCTTGAGATGCCCACAGATGTTGGAGGAACAAGTGAGAGGTCTGGCCAATCAGAATTCCATGGGGTTGGACATGGTCAATATGGGGTTGGTTCCTGGCTTGAGGGTGCCGCTCAAGTTCCAAGCGCCTACTTTTGACAAGTATAAGGGGGATACTTGCCCAAGAGTTCATGTACGGTCTTATTATCAAAAAATGTCTGCTTATTCTGATGACGAAAAGATGCTGATGCATTTTTTCCAAGATAGCTTGTCTGGACCGTCATTGGAATGGTATATGGGGTTAGAGCCCACTCAAATTGGTAGCTGGAAAGAGTTGGCGGAAGCCTTTGTAAGGCATTATCAATATAACAGCGACCTTGCGCCTAACAGGGTCCAACTCCAAAATCTTTCTCAGAAGAGTGGCGAGAGTTTTAAAGAGTACGCCCAGAGGTGGCGTGAGCTTGCAGCTAGGGTGCACCCACCCATGGTAGAGCGTGAGTTTGTGGATCTTTTTGTGGGCACTTTCTCTGGTTTGTATTATGACAGGCTTCTCAATTGTACGACGGATAGTTTCTCTGATATGATACTCTTAGGAGAACGTATAGAGAACGACGTCAAGATTGGTAATATTCAAGCAGGAGAATCAACCTCAGCTGGAGGTGGTAAAAGGGTATTTGGGAATAAAAAGCAGGGAGACACTAATTCAGTGTATAGTGCTCGGAGAAGGGATAGAAGTCAGACTGGTCGCAGGCAGCAGGTTGCCAGTGTAACAATTCCTGTACCTCAGCAAAAATAACAGCCACAACAGCAACAGGGACAACAGAATTCTGCTCCACAAAGGTTCCAAGGTCGGGATAGGGCCGTGAAAAGAGTATTTGATGTACCCCCAATGCCGTATGCTCAGCTTTTTCAAACTCTACTACAATTGCAGCTTGTTGAGAAAAGGACGTTAGCTCCGCCGAAGGGCACGCCTCCTTTTGGTTATGATGCCAATGCACATTGTGAATTCCACTCCGGGGCACCCGGTCACAGCATAGAGAGTTGTCATGCATTCAAGCACAAGGTGCAGGATTTGATAGATAGTACAACTATAATCTTTGGTAATGAGGCACCCAATGTTGAGAAAAATCCGATGCCGTCTCACGGATCTGCAAAGGTGGGGGCAATATTGGAAGATATCAGTCTGAATTTGGTCATGAATGTGGATGAACTGAAGACGCCTCTGGGTTGTGTAAAGAGCAGGTTGCTGAAAGGGGGAGTTTTCCCTGGTTGTGATGCAGATTGTGCTGACTGTTTAGCCCGGCTTGAGGGTTGTGATAACTTAAGAAGAGGTATTCAAGGTCTGATTGATGAAGGAACGCTACAATTTGACCGTACTGCTGAAGAGAAGCCTGTTGAGGCAATAGTTGAAAAGCAGGGCAAAGTTGCAACGGTTACGATCCCGTTTAAGACTGTCACGATATCGGCGCCTCCTAAGAGGCCGACCATCACCATAACCAAAGCTGGACACATTCCATACAAAATCACTAAAGCCATCCCTTGGAACTATGGGGCGGAAGTTTACTGCAATGGAGAAAAGATTAACCTAGAAATCCCGCCGGTTGGGTCAGTTGATAACCTTGTGGGGGCAGGGGGCACAACCCGCAGCGGTAGAATTTTTACGTCACCAGAAGTAAAAGCTAAGAGAATTGCCAAAGGGAAAGGCAAAGTCAATGAGGAAGGACCTTCTCAAGAGAAGGAAAAAGAGACTTTGACTAAAGATGTGGAAGAATTTATGAGACTAATCCGGAAGAGTGATTATAAAATTGTTGATCATCTGCAGCAGACGCCTTCCAAAATCTCGATTTTGTCATTGTTGCTTTGTTTCGAGGCCCACCGGAACGCTTTGCTGAAGGCTCTTGACACTGCCTATGTACCCTAGGAGATATCCGTGAATCAGCTCGAATGAGTGATTGCGCACGTGAACGCGGGGCTTGGCCTTGGATTTACAGATTTTGATTTAACGCCCAGGGGCCGCAACCACAACAGTGCGTTGCATATTTCAGTTGAGTGTAGGGGCACTGTTATGTCTCATGTCCTCGTTGACACTGGTTCTTCTTTGAATGTTTTGCCCAAGAAGGCACTGTTGAAGTTGGATACCCGAGGCATAATATGCACGCCAAGTGACTTGGTGGTGAGAGCTTTTGACGGGACTAGAAGGTCCGTGTTTGGAGAATTGACTTTGCCAATCCAGGTCGGTCCAAAGGTGTTTGATACTGTGTTTTATATTATGGATATTCAGCCACCTTATAGCTGTTTGCTTGGACGACCTTGGATTCACTATGCAGGGGTTATAACGTCTACGTTGCACCAAAAGCTCAAGTATACGGTCGGTGGTAGCATTATCACCGTATGTGGGGAGGAAGACATCCTGGTAAGTCACCTGTCGTCGTTCAAATACGTCGAAGTGGATGGTAAGATCCATGAGACATTGTGCCAAGCTTTTGAAGGGGTACAGATCAGAGACCAATCTCCTGTCATAAGCCTAGGGCCAGAGGTGGCTATGTCTTCATACAGAGAAGCCCAAGCGGTAGTCCAGGCCGGGGAGACTAAAGGTTGGGGTCAAGTTCTGGAGATTCCTGTTAAGCAGGATAAGTTTGGTTTGGGGTATCGCCCGTCGTCGTCATCTTCATCACATAGCGCGCCAAAGTTCAAGGGGCCGATTGTGTTTACTCCAGGGGGAGTCAGTTTTGAAAGAATTAATGTTGTGTCTGATAGTGAAGATGGAGATAGCGACTGTGATATGGATTCATGGATCAAGCCCAGCGTGCCAAGACAAAGCCTATGCAACTGGTCTATTCAGGACTTCATTCAAGTGACGACGAAACAGTAATGCCTTGTTTTTTCGATTATTGTACAATCCTATGTCCTACCCGGGGCATAGTGATTTTATTTCAGGGCCTACTTATTTATGTGTATGCTTTGCTTTAATCATCAAATAAAGGCGTTTTTCTCATGCAAATTTTGTGATCCCTGTTTTTCTGCTTTTTATTTTTTACAATAAAATGGCAATGTGGTTGTATGCTTCGTTTGCATATCATTTGAAGCATTTAACCCTTTCTCTTGCAGGATCCATATTTCAGATGACACCAATCAAGAACTCCCTATGACTCGCTTCGACTTTGAGCACCCGATATTCCAAGCCGAGGAAGAGATTGTTGAGGATGACGACTTACCAGAAGAGCTGACTCGACTTTTGAGACAAGAAGAGAAGTTCATTCTGCCTCATCAGGAGGAAATTGAGGTCGTTAATTTGGGTTCGGAAGAAGTTGTCAGGAATGTCCAAATAAGGCTGCGCTGCAAAGTGATATCAAGCAAAGACTGGTTCGAGATGCTTCGAGAGTATAGTGACATCTTTGCTTGGTATTATGATGATATGCCTGGGTTAGACATTGATATTGTGGTCCACCGCTTGCCATTGCGTGAAGAATGTCCGCCGGTCAAGCAGAAGCTCAGAAGAGCAAAACCAGATACGACCGTAAAGATTAAAGAGGAAGTACAGAAATAGTGGGACGCTGGTTTTCTAGCTGTTACGACTTACCCTCATTGGGTCGCCAATATAGTACCTGTACCAAAGAAAGACGGTAAGGTACGGATGTGCGTTGACTATCGGGATCTGAATAAGGCGAGCCCTAAGGATGACTTCCCGCTTCCTCATATTAACGTATTGGTCGACAATACTGCTCAATTCTCTGTGTTTTCCTTCATGGACGGCTTTTCAGGCTATAATCAGATTAAGATGGCGCCGGAGGATATGGAGAAAACAACTTTCATTACCCCGTGGGGAATGTTCTGCTACAAAGTGATGCCCTTTGGTTTGAAGAACGCTGGGGAAACATATCAGCATGCTATGACGACGCTCTTTCATGACATGATGCATAAAGAGATTAAGGTCTATATTGACGATATGATTGCCAAATCCCAGACGGAGGAAGAGCATCTGGTGAATCTTCTGAAATTGTTTGAGAGGCTTAGGAAGTTCAGGCTGAGGCTGAATCCTAATAAGTGCACCTTCGGGGTGAGGTCTAGAAAGCTATTGGGGTTTATTGTTAGTGAAAAAGGAATTGAGGTTGATCCTGCATAAATAAAAGCTATACAAGAAATGTCAATGCCTAAAACAGAGAAAGAGGTTCGTGGCTTTTTGGGGAGGTTGAACTACATTGCCCGGTTCATATCTCATCTCACAGCCACGTGTGAGCCGATGTTTAAGTTGTTGAAAAAAGATCAGGCGATTGTCTGGGACGAAAATTGTCAAAAGGCATTTGAAAGAATAAAATAATACTTGCAGGAGCCTCCGGTATTGATACCCCCAGTAGCTGGAAGACCAATGATCATGTACTTGACGGTTCTTGAGAACAACATGGGTTGTATTCTCGGTCAACATGACGAGACTGGACGAAAAGAGCATGTGATCTATTACTTGAGTAAAAAGTTCACAGATTGTGAGTCCCGTTACTCAATGTTCGAAAAGACGTGTTGTGCACTTGCTTGGGCTGCCAAACGTTTGAGACAATACATGCTAAATCATAAAACCATGCTGATTTCGAAGATGGATCCGATCAAATATGTCTTTGAAAAGCAGGCGCTTTCAGGAAGGATTGCCCGATGGCAAATGATACTGACGGAGTACGATATTTAGTATGTTTCGTAAAAGGCTATCAAAGGTAGCGTGCTGTCAGAGTACCTGGCCGAGCAGCCAATCGATGATTACCAGCCAATGAAGTTTGATTTTCCTGACGAGGATATCATGTACCTAAAGATGAAAGATTGCGAGGAGCCATTGCATGGTGAAGGTCCTGAACGGAGTTCCCAATGGCAATTGATTTTTGACGGGGCTGTTAATTCATACGGAAGTGGAGTTGGGGCAACCATTACTACTCCCCATGAAACGCATATCCCGTTCACTGCCAGATTGACATTTCCAGTTACCAATAATGAGGCTGAATATGAGGCGTGTATCATGGGTCTCGAGGAGGCTATTGATTTGAGGATTAAAAATCTTGATGTATATGGAGACTCCGCGCTAGTCGTGAACCAGAAAAAGGGAGAATGAGAGACTCGTCAGCCTAATCTGATACCATACATGAATTAGGCAAGGAGGTTGTTGCCTTTCTTTGACAGAGTAGAGTTTCACCATGTGCCACGGGCATAAAATCAGATGGCAGACGCTCTTGCGACATTGTCTTTGATGTACAAAGTCAACTTCTGGAATGAGGCTCCCATAATAGTTATCTCTCGCCTTGATAGGCCCGTTTTCATATTCGCCATTGAGGAGGCTTCCGATGGCAAGCCGTGGTATTTTGATATCCAGAATTTCCTAAAGAACCAAGAGTATCCGACTGGGGCATCCAGCCGCGATAAGAAGACTCTTAGGAGATTGGCTGGCAACTTCTACTTGAATCCAGACGGTGTTCTGTACAGGAGAAACCACAATTTGGTGCTATTGCGATGTGTGGATGAGAAAGAAGCTAATCTGCTTAAGGAAGAGGTCCACGAGGGTACCTTCGGCACGCATGCCGGCGGACAGGCTATGTCTCGAAAGTTATTACGAGCAGGGTATTATTGGCTGACGATGGAAACAGATTGTTTCAAGTTTGCGAAGAAATGCCATAAATGCCAGATATATGCCGACAAGATTCATGTGCCGCCAAACCCTTTGAATGTTATGGCGTCCCCGTGGCCTTTCTCCATGTGGGGCATTGATATGATTGGGAAGATTGAGCCCACCGCGTCCAACGGACACCGGTTTATCTTGGCCGCTATCGATTATTTCACCAAATGGGTCGAAGCAGCGTCTTACGCAAATGTTACCAAGCAAGTAGTAGCCCGGTTTATTAAAAAGGACATCATCTGCAGATACGGAATTCCCGAAAGAATCATTACTGACAATGGTTCGAACTTGAATAATAAGATGATGAAGGAATTGTGCCAGAATTTCAAGATTGAGCATCACAACTCATCTCCCTATCGGCCTAAAATGAATGGCGTTGTCGAAGCGGCCAATAAGAACATCAAGAAGATAGTTCAGAAGATGGTTGTGACATACAAAGACTGGCACGAGATGTTGCCCTTCACTTTACACGGTTATCGTACGACGGTACGCACGTCAACCGGGGCAACACCTTTCTCACTGGTGTATGGTATGGAAGTTGTCCTACCATTGGAAGTTGATATTCCTTCTTTGAGATTTTTGCTCGATGTCCAACTCGATGAGGCAGAGTGGATAAAGAATAGACTAAATCAGCACAGTTTGATGGATGAGAAGAGACTTGCATCTATCGCATATGGTCGGTTATACCAGAGCCGGATGAAGAAAGCTTTTGACAAGAAGGTGTGCCCTCGAAGCTTTCAGACGGGCGATCTTGTGCTGAGGAAGATTCTCCCACCACAATCAGATCACAGGGGCAAATAGACTCCCAACTATGAAGGTCCATATGTCGTTCGAAAGGTCTTCTCCAGAGGAGCCTTATTGTTATCCACCATGGATGGCGAGGATTTTGCGTCCCTTGTGAACTCGGACGCAGTTAAAAAATACTTTACTTAAAGAGACCTGCTGGACAGAAAAATGAAAGTCCAGGCAAAAATGGGGCATCCCGGCGAACCAAGAAAAAAGAGAAAAAGGTTCGGGCAAAAATTAGGGATAAAAATTGAAAAGATGTACACCCGCGAAGTCGAAAACCTGAAAAGGCGACTTCGGCAAAAAAGGGTATCCCGGTGAATTGAAAACCCGAAAGGGCGATTCAGGCAAAAGTTAGGGATTGAAAAAGAAAATGACTGCGGTTCGAGTTTGATACTGCATTGCTTAGTGGTTTGGGAGCACCTGAGGGTCGACTATCCAAGTCAATCTCTTCCGAAGACGGAGTATCGGAAAAGCATCGGAGTCAGGCGAGTCATAGGAGGATCAACTCATGGTGTTTGTCTGTACCACGTTGCCGACATGTATATAAGTTTCTCTGTACCTCTGTACATATTTGCATTTGTTTTTGTAGCTTCCTCTTTTCAGGAGTTGCATCCACTGTAAAAACTTTGCCTATTTACAGACCCGTTATCAATAAACACATACTATTCAGTACTTGATGTTTGTTTCTTGTTTTAACTTTTACTGTTTTGTTTGTGGAAAACGCCGATGTTTTTGATAAACTTGCACGTGCATAAACTTGCAGGCCTCGGCCAATAATTGTTAAAACTTTGGATTAACTGAACAGTTGTCACGGATATTGACCAAGATAGTTCCCTTTGTGTAGAATTGTCTTGTTTCGTTCATATTTTGCAGGGTCGTTACCTTCGAAGCAAACAGTCAGGGGATCGTGTTTCCCCAGCCGGAGTCCCTTAACGTAGGAGCAGTCTCTAGGTGATCTTATTCCTCCCCAGCAGATGAAAGTTGCATTTTTATCCCCAGAAGAGTTGGATGCAGGCTAGCAGGTAGTCAGGCAGATATGTGCATTCCTAGTAGTTGGTTACGTATGCACATTCAATCCCCAGTGAAGACCTCACAGAGTACAACCAGGTTGTTAGTGGTTTGTAAGGATCATCCCTACGCAGGACTGTCCTTTCTGTTCTCCAGAAGGTTGTCTTTCCTCCAATAGGTTGTTCATCCTCTGCAGAGTTCGTAACTCCGGATTTGTTAAGCTATTCCCCAGCAAGGTTGTTGTTTCTTCCCCCACCGGAAGTTTGGTTTCATTTCTCCAACATTTATTTTGCTGGAACGCCTCTTTGCATTTGCATCGCGCATAGCATCTATCCCAAACGCGTAGCATTTCCATGTCGTATGAAGCATTACGCCATTTTCAAACATATGCATTTTGAAACATAAGCCAGGTTGGTTACCTCCTTGTTTTCAGGTGTTTTTTCCCTGCAGGTAATTGGAATTCTTGTTTAGGATGGTTTTCGAGTATTCAAATTTTTGGCATGAGATATGTGGTGATAACGTTCGTCCTATCATGTGTGCCCTCATCAGAGTTGCTTGATGGAGTTTCTCTTCTTCCCCAGCGGAGTTTTCCTCAGATTGCTGTTACATCAGCATTAAGAGACTTCATGATTAGACTTCAAAGTTGTTACCCATTTTTGTTCAAGATGGATGTTTGGCAGTTGACGTTAGAATTTCCCCGCAGAGTTGCTTGTTCAAGTCTTCGGATGCCCGTTTCTGCGGAAATGGAAGTTCAGGGATAGTATATTGACAATCCGCACTTTTATTTAGTGCGATGCTCGTTTCTCCGGAAATGGAAGATCCAGGATAGTACATGGATGACACGCTTTACGTAGTGCATGCCCGTTTCTTCGGAAATGGAAGGTCAAGGATAGTATATTGACATTCCGTACTTTTATTTAGTGCGATGATCGTTTCTCCGGAAATGGAAGATCCAGGATAGTACATGGATGACGCGTTATACGTAGTACATGCCCGTTTCTTCGGAAATGGAAGGTCAAGGATAGTATATTGACATTCCGCACTTTTATTTAGTGCGATGCTTGTTTCTCCGAAAATGGAAGATCCAGGATAGTACATAGATGACGCGCTTTACGTAGTGCATGCCCGTTTCTTCGGAAATGGAAGGTCAAGGATAGTATATTGACATTCCGCACTTTTATTTAGTGCGATGCTCGTTTCTCCGGAAATGGAAGATCCAGGATAGTACATGGATGATGCGCTTTACGTAGTGCATGCCCGTTTCTTAAAAAAGGGAAGGTCAAGGATAGTATATTGGCATTCCGCACTTTTATTTAGTGCGATGCTCGTTTCTCCGGAAATGGAAGATCCAGGATAGTACATGGATGACGCGCTTTACGTAGTGCATGCCCGTTTTTTCGAAAATGGAAGGTCAAGGATAGTATATTGACAATCCGCGCTTTTATTTAGTGCGATGCTCGTTTCTCCGGAAATGGAAGATCCAGGATAGTACATGGATGACATGCTTTCCGTAGTGCATGCCCATTTCTTCGAAAATGGAAGGTCAAGGATAGTATATTGGCATTCCGCACTTTTATTTAGTGTGATGCTCGTTTCTCCGGAAATGGAAGATCCAGGATAGTACATGGATGACGCGCTTTACGTAGTGCATGCCCGTTTCTTCGGAAATGGAAGGTCAAGGATAATATATTGACATTCCGCACTTTTATTTAGTGCGATGCTCGTTTCTTCGAAAATGGAAGATCCAGGATAGTACGTGGATGACGCGCTTTACGTAGCGCATGCTCGTTTCTTCGGAAATGGAAAGTCAAGGATAGTATATTGACAATCCGCGCTTTTATTTAGTGTGATGCTCGTTTCTCTGGAAATGGAAGATCCAGGATAGTACATGGATGACGCGCTTTACGTAAGGCATGCCCGTTTCTTCAAAAAGGGAAGGTCAAGGATAGTATATTGGCATTCCGCATTTTTATTTAGTGCGATGCTCGTTTCTCCGGAAATGGAAGATCCAAAATGGTGCATGGATGACGCGCTTTACGTAGTGCATGCCCGTTTCTTCGGAAATGGAAGGTCAAGGATAGTATATTGACATTCCGCACTTTTATTTAGTGCGATACTCGTTTCTCCGGAAATGGAGGATCCAGGATAGTACATGGATGACGCGCTTTATGTAGTGCATGCCCGTTTCTTCGGAAATGGAAGGTCAAGGATAGTATATTGACAATCCGCGCTTTTATTTAGTGCGATGCTCGTTTCACCGGAAATGGAAGATCCGGGATAGTACATGGATGACGCGCTTTACGTAGTGCATGCCCGTTTCGTCGAAAATGGAAGGTCAAGGATAGTATATTGGCATTCCGCACTTTTATTTAGTGCGATGCTCGTTTCTCTAGAAATGGAAGATCCAAGATAGTACATGGATGACGCGCTTTACGTAGTGCATGCCCGTTTCTTCGGAAATGGAAGGTCAAGGATAATATATTGACATTCCGCACTTTTATTTAGTGCGATGCTCGTTTCTCCGAAAATGGAAGATCCAGGATAGTATGTGGATGACGCGCTTTACGTAGTGCATGCTCGTTTCTTCGGAAATGGAAGGTCAAGGATAGTATATTGACAATCCGCGCTTTTATTTAGTGTGATGCTCGTTTCTCTGGAAATTGAAGATCCAGGATAGTACATGGATGACGCGCTTTACGTAGTGCATGCCCGTTTCTTCAAAAACGGAAGGTCAAGGATATTATATTGGCATTCCGCATTTTTATTTAGTGCGATGCTCGTTTCTCCGGAAATGGAAGATCCAGGATAGTACATGGATGATGCGCTTTACATAGTGCATGCCCGTTTCTTCGGAAATGGAAGGTCAAGGATAGTATATTGACATTCCGCACTTTTATTTAGTGCGATGCTCGTTTCTCCGGAAATGGAAGATCCAGGATAGTACATGGATGACACGCTTTATGTAGTGCATGCCCGTTTCTTCGGAAATGGAAAGTCAAGGATAGTATATTGACAATCCGCGCTTTTATTTAGTGCGATGCTCGTTTATCCGGAAATGGAAGATCCCGGATAATACATGGATGACGCGCTTTATGTAGTGCATGCCCGTTTCTTCGGAAATGGAAGGTCAAGGATAATATATTGGCATTCCGCACTTTTATTTAGTGCGATGCTCGTTTCTCTGGAAAAGGAAGATCCAGGATAGTACATGGATGACGCGCTTTACGTAGTGCATGCCCGTTTCTTCGGAAATGGAAGGTCAAGGATAATATATTGACATTCCGCACTTTTATTTAGTGCAATGCTCGTTTCTCCGGAAATGGAAGATCTAGGATAGTACATGGATGACGCGCTTTACGTAGTGCATGCTCGTTTCTTCGGAAATGGAAAGTCAAGGATAGTATATTGACAATCCGCGCTTTTATTTAGTGCGATGCTCGTTTCTCCAGAAATGGAAGATCCAGGATAGTACATGGATGACGCGCTTTACGTAGTGCATGCTCGTTTCTTCGGAAATGGAAGGTCAAGGATAGTATATTGACATTCCGCACTTTTATTTAGTGCGATGCTCGTTTCTCCGGAAATGGAAGATCCAGGATAGTACATGGATGACGCGCTTTACGTAGTGCATGCCTGTTTCTTCGAAAATGGAAGGTTAAGGATAGTATATTGACATTCCACACTTTTATTTAGTGCGATGCTCGTTTCTCCGGAAATGGAAGATCCAGGATAGTACATGGATGATACGCTTTACATAGTACTTGCTCGTCTCTTCAGAAATGGAAGGTCGGGGATGATATTTTGATATAGTCCTATGACGTGGCGCCCGCTTATTGTAGCGTATATTCAAAGAATGATTGTTGCTGATCTAGTATGTGGATTCAATGCATGTGGTGTCACACAGGTGGTTGATGTTGAAATCAGGTTCTGTATTAGATGATTGATCAGTTGTTGCCGTGACAACCAGATTCAATTGTCTGGATTTTTCTCCCCAAGCAGTTTGTGCAGTTTATTTCTTTGGTTAGAAAATTTCTGGGTTCTTTAGTATTCAACCGTCTTCTACCTCGATTGTTCGAAAGCCGTTCGCTTTTCACCTAGTCGGGTCCAAGCCGCTTGAATAGGGGCAGCTGTTGCACCCCAAAATTTGCCTAACCTTTTTCTTACTTGGTTTATGTTTCATTGCATTAGCTTGTCATTGATCTAGCATTTGCATAACATAACATTATTCATTTAGCAGGGGATCAAGTGTGGTTTATATCAAGAGGAGCCTATCTAGAGGTCTTAGTCAAGCTTGAGAGGTCACCAAAGTCATCAGAAAGTGGGTTGTGTTCTTGAGAAGTTTGGATGCTGGTATGTGGTACATCTCCTAACTTGGGGGCCAATTGAAGACCATCAGTGGGTTGTGAAGCTTTGATCATGGATAGGATATGTGGATAGAGCTCAGGGAGTGCCCTGAGGGTCATGGTGGAGCTCAGTTAAGTCATTATGCTAAGTGTGAAGAGCCACAGTTGAAGGTGTTGCAATTAGGGTTTTTGTCTGGTGAACCTTGAGTCAACTGTGCAATTGGAGGAGATTAAGACTCAGTTCTAAGTATTTGTGATCATGGAAGGTTGTGTTGAGATACATGAGGTGTTTTTCCAAGATCAATTCAAGAAGAATTCAAAGTGTGAGGAGTTGCTAAACTAGGGTTCTCAGGGTAAAATCCCCTATTTAGTGTCTGACTTCAAGACCACTTATCTCAAGATACAAGTTTCATCTCAACTTTTGGCGAACATAGAACTTGTAGAGCATGTTCGTAGCTTTAATTTGAGTACTAGAAGTCCTTGATTGGATCTATAGAACTCAAGTTATGATCCAAACAAGTTACAGGTCATCAGATGAATGTGAAATTTGTCTGCAAAAGTCCACCAACTTCCAAGGAACGTTTTACCTAGAAGGATGTTTCTCCTCAACTTCTAGCCAACATGAAAGTTATTGGTTTTGGTCTTAGATTTCCACATTGTACTAGAAGTCTTTCATCTGATTTGTAGAACTCAAGTTATGAGGTTTACAAGTCATGGGTATTTTGGGAAAGTGAGATTATAGGTCATTTTGGATTATGGGTCATTTTCACTATCTTGGGAGCCTCAAATGAAGTTTTGTCCAACACAAAACTTGCTTAAAATGGGATTTTAAGGTCCCATGAGGCATTGATTTGGCTTAGGGCAAGACTTGGTTCATGGAAGCTTGACAAAAGGGAAATTAAAAGGAATTTAAGTTGAAAAATTCAAATTTAATCATATGTGTTCAAACAAGACCAAATGAGAGCATATTTTAACTAGAAAAACCATTTGGAACACTTTGGCATTAATGGAATTTCAATTTGAGGCTTATTTCATGGTGTTTCACATTGTTACTTCATGGATAAGTAACACATTCAATCTTGGCCATAAGATGATAACAAGGACTCAATCTTGTCCATTTACTCTCAACAGGCCATAAGCAATACACATGAAGCTTATAGGAGAAGGAACTGAGCCAGAACCGTGTATGCCATTGTTGAATTTTGGAAGAAAATTGAAAACTTGGATATCACAGTTTGGGCCTCCAAATCACCCAAACCAGTTCTATTTAAGTTCAGAAAGAGATTCAGATCAAGTTTGGTGGTTATTTTGAGCTAGAACTAGAGATTGCAGTGAGAGTTTTCAAGCATCAAGTGCAAATCGTGTTTTCTATTCCAGAGCAATTCACGGCAAATCAAGGTTTCTAATAGCTTCATCATTGATCCTTGAAGGAATCTGCACAAGTTGGAGCCAAGAATCACAGTGTAACTGCTCCAATTTCAAGCCACAACTCAGGTTGGTAACTTTCACGATTGCTCTAGTTCTAGGTTGATCTAGGTAGAGTTGAATTGTGGTTAAGGATTAGGGAAGAGTATAGATGGATTTTAGATCACAATTTTGGAGTTTAGAGACAGATTAGGATGTGATCAATTTTCTGTTGAGAATCGTAACTACCTGATTGTTGAGAGTTAACAAGATTGGAATAACTTATGATAATCCATGAAGAATGAGGAGGAAATCTATAGCCTTAATTGTGAGATTGGTGATGATCAAGATCTTGGTGTTTTTTCTGTTATCTATCGTGTTTTAAAATTCAGTGAGAATTAGGAGAAAATAATGATGGATTTGGACTCAGCATGAAAAATGGAGAAGATCCATATAAAGTTTGACATGATTTGATGACCTGTAAGTGATACCTCACCGGAGAAGACGCCGCCGGACCACCGCCCTGAGTATTTCCCTCCTGAACCAGTTTAAATGTAGACGATGGACCATGACCCTTGGATGAGTGGAAATATTTGACTTAGTCTCCCAATCGTGTGCTTGTGATTCACCCTCAGACTTGACCTTTGACCCCTCAATACACAGCCGTTTCATTTATGTGTTGGCACGCCCTGGATCATTGGATGCGTAGACTTAGTCATAGATCCAACGCCCCTGATTATTTCTCAGCATTTAACTTCTTTTATATAATTTTGCATTTATTTTAATTGCATTTTTCTTGTTTAATTCATTTTAAATTGATTAGTGATCAGAAAAATATAAAAAAAAAATATGTGTATGCTCCTGATTTTATTTCTGGTTTTTTGGCATTCTTGGATTTTATTTTGATGCAATTTCCAATTTATTTGCATTTTTTCCATTTTATTGATTTCTATTAATTTTGCATTTTGAGCTTGTTATTTGTTGATTTTTGTTCTCCTTTTTGGTATAGGATTTGATCTTGATTCTTTGCTGGTTTGTTATAGACACATTAAGGAGCTTGTGTGATTTTAGGGTAATTTTTAGGTAGCTTTAGGTTCTGTTTTGAACTAGACTTTTAGGAGCTTCCCCATTTGACCTCCCTTTGATACCTTTGTGATTTAGGATTTCTTTAGTGATCCTCCCTTTAGATTCAGTCCCTGACTTTTCTACCATAGGTCCCTAACCCTCTTAGGATCCCTTAGAAAATTCCCTAGAATTTTAGGACTTGATTTCATATTTTACTTAGAATTAACAATTGGACTAGTCTTATGATGCTTCTAACATGATATTTCCTTTAGAATGACCTTAATGGTGACCCATAGCATGAGATAAATTTCCCATTCCTTTTGGATAGTGTTTTAGACTTGTAAGGGCTTATGTATGCTTAATTGAAATGCTTGATTTGGGTGTTTTGGTTTCCTTTTAGTAGCTTTCTTTAAGCTTGTAGGATTAGGGTTTTGTAGAGCCTTAGAAGTTGTTTTCTTCTTTCACAAACATGGTTTGCCTTGTTTTCTTTCCATTCTCATCCAATGATTCAAGGTCCCTATGTGGAAGCCTCATCCCTCCTTTGGAAGGATGTGTGGCATATCACAAAAGGTAGAACCTTTGAGGATGCCTATCTTAGATGTATGGTTGAGTACCATGATGGATTCCTTTGGTTTCCATCATGCTTCCCATCATCATGCAATCATCTTGATGTTGGTTATCATCTCTCTTGGTGGATCTTTTGAAGCTTGAAGATGAAGTCTTCTCTTGAAGATAGCTTGGGCATGGAGATCAAACTACATACTGTTGGATTGTTTTCTGCTGTTAGCCTACTTTGCTGTTGAGCTGCTTGATTGTTGTGCTTGTTAATTGACTGTATTTGTGTGACTGTGTGTTGCATTAGAATAGGCTTTCATATAGTTGGTTTGGGCCTAAGTGCATTGAAAGGTTGAGCTTGCTCCCTTTGCTTGTCTGCATTAAAGGTTGAGTCTGTCTCCCTCTGCTTGTCTGTTAATGTCTGGCTTTGCTTGTTGGCTGAAGGTTGAGTTTGTCTCCCTTGCCTGTGCTTTGTGTGGCTTGTGCTTGTTTGCTCTAGAAGTTGAGTTTGTCTCCTTCTGCTTGTATTGCTGCATTGCATGCATTTTATTTACAGTTATTTCTTTACAGTTTATTTCTTTTGCTATTGCTTTCCTTTTCCATGTTCCCCTAGGAACTCTAGCTTCTTTTGTTCAAGAGAAGTTATGACAGACATTAGGGTTCTAACCATGCATGATAACATTAGGTAGCTCCCTCCTAACCTCAATCATAGGATCAACTTTTCATGACAACTTTAGGATTGGATCAGTTCCCCTTTAGTGTGTCCTTTCTCTTCTCATCTTCAAACAAATCAAAATACATTAATAAAGGTTAATTGATGTCGTACGCTACGAGCCTTAAGCTACTTGAGAAAGGGTTGTTGGAGAGTTTCTTTTCAACAGCTTGGATGTTTAGTATGGTACCCTTTAGGTGACATGCGATGCATTCACTCTCAGGTCATAGTCTCTAGTGCGATATTAGTTGCAAACATCCATAAAAAACACTTCTTCCGTAAAAGACTTCAAAAACAAAGATCAAACATCTTTTTGTCCTTTGGGACCTTTAATCCTTGGAAACCATTTTCATAAGGAGATTTTTGTTAACTCCCGGTTCTACCGCAAACGGTAAACGCCTAAGTCTCCGTTGAGCGAGCTGCATACACCAACTGCTGGAACCGTCTGTTAACCCTACTCGGGTAAAACACTTTTGAACTAAACCTGTGGTCTTGTTAGCCCGAACTACGTTTGCTCTGATCTTTCATGCCGTGTGAAAGTACGTAGGCACGAGATGAGATATCTCGGCGAGCAACCTTCCCCCCTTTCACCCGTAGTTAGGCGAACTACGTTGACTCTGATTTCTCGTTCCAGACAGGAATATGTAGGCATAGAACTGTTGTGTTCTACCGAGTCATTTTCTTTTCTTTTCAGACCAGCCTTTTAGCGTAGATAGATAAACCAACCCGTCAGATAAATACAACAAGTGTGGATTCCATCGAGCACGATGGACGTGAGGGGTGCTAATACCTTCCCCTTGCGTAACCGACTCCCGAATCCAGACATGGTTGCGATGACCTTGCTTATACCTTTTCGTCAGGTTTTTCCGATCATTTCCTTTCCCGTTGCCGGCACCTTATTTTCGCGGTAGCGACAGACAGGGCATATCTAAAGATCTCTAAATTCGAGGCATTGTGGAATACTTTTCTGACCAACCACAAAGAACGAGAAGAGAAGCTAAGGCAGCAGATCGCCAAACTGACGATTCAGCTTGAGGCCAAGAACAAGAAGATTGAAGCTGAAGCATCTCTCAAGCGTAACGCTGAGTGCAAATTGAAAGAAGCTTTGGCAAACCTGAAGGAGCGTAAACCGAGGGTTGATTCCAAGAGATGCAGATTGGAAGATTACTTCGGAGAGGGAGCCTGGGAAGATTTCGTTGAAGATATCCAGAGCACCGCCAAACAAAGAGAGCTGCTTATTAGAGGATTGCTCACCAGGCCTGATCACCTCGAGATAAAGGAACTATTGGAGGATTTCCGTGCCCGCTGCCGCACTTGATTTCTTTTGTATTCTTTGTAGCTTTCATTCATTGTTGTATTGTTGACCATCACCAGGCTTGTTGGCTGGGGTCAATCTGTTACTGTTGATTCAATTGTACTCAGTCACTCCTGTATGCTGCCTATGTGGTGTAACGCCCGTTCAATTTAAATTAAATTATTTATGAATTGTTGGTGTGCCTTTATGTGGGAGTGTGTCTGAGAGCGTTGATTGGATTTCCTTAAATTATAGGAAATCATTTAATAAAATATAGAGTTTAATAATAATATAATATAATTAATAATGATGATAATTTAATAATTAGTAGTAATATTATTATTATTATTATTATTATTATTATTATTATTATTATTTGTAATATTAGTGGATGGAATAAGTGAAATAGGGGAGTTATTAGAGAAGTTGTGGGGGAAAGAGGAAAAACACGATAAATTGCTCGGAACCAAAATTAGGGAGAAAAAGTTGAGGAGAAGGGAAAAAGGAAAAAGGGACGTGGTTGGGGAAAATTGAGAACAGAGGAATTAACCGCCAGAGAGAATTCAAGGTAGTTGCAAAAGAGTCACCGGAGAGCAGACCGGAACCGGGAAGTTTAGAGTTGTCCTTAATCCAAAGGTAAGGGTGGGGTTCAATTCTATAACTATGGGTATGATCAATTTCATGAAGGGAACTTAATCATGGGGTTAGTTCCCGTAGGTTGAGAAATATTAAGGGTTAATGTTTGTCTGTGCCTGAACTAGTGTTTTATGTCATTAGTTCTATGTAATGATTTTGGGAAACAGCGCCGACACGCGCTAATTTCCCATTTGTTGAGAGGGTTGTTATGGTGTCCGCATTTGATTATATTATGTTGAAAGTTGTGGTTACGTGATCCGTATGAAATTGTGATGCTTCGGTTATGGACAATTTGGTTGTAGGCTTAATGCCTTGTTGCGTGGTTGTGGTGGTTGTGTTGTAGTCCATAATAGCTGCATCTCATTGCATATCATCCTGTTGGCCTGTATTGGCGTTGGTTGTGCCTGTAATGGCAACCTATAATGGCAATTAAATTGGTTGTGGAGTGTTGCTCCAAATTGGTACCACATGCATATGCATAGTTGAGTCGCATAGTGTCGCGTCGTTATGTAGTTGTAAGTGAAGATGGGTTGCTGAATTTGCTTGTTAATTGTTGTGAATATGAACGATAAGTTCCTGATATTGGTTGTCGATATTATTTGGAAAACTGCGAGAATCTTAATTGCTGTGATATGATCCTGACATGACTTTTATCATGCCTTACGTTATAATTTTAATGTCTCACCCTTTATGTTGTATGTTACCTCCGTTGGTGGTAATTTGCAGGTAACTCAGAATAAAGTGTCGCTTTCCGTTTAAGGTTTCGTTGGTCGCTCTGATACATAGCACTCTTGGAGGGATGAACGATTGATGTTATTGTTTTAATTGAACTCCTTGTTGCTTAATTATATTAAGTACTTCTCAAATAAATTGGTTGTTTCGGACAGTTCCAAATGTTGGTTGGATGCATAATTAAGATGTTAAACAAGTTGTCGTTATTTGTTCATCTGGATCTGTGTTATGTATGTTATTAAATGTTTTGCTGCAGGTGTATGTTATCTATTAAGGTGAAAATGTGACACCTCTGATGCATCCCAGAATTTGTAAGTGTGACGGTCGTCACCACTCTATGACGCTCGTCATGACCGTCACGGTCGTGACATCCATGATGGTCGTCATGGCCACCACGGTCGTGCCAGTTCCTTACAACTGTCATGGTACTTGTTTTTGTGCACTCTGATTGTTGTTTTGCCTAATTATCTGGTGGATTAGAATGGGGTGTTACATTAGTGGTATCAGATCAGGTTGTTCCATCCGACTAAGTTATCGAGTCAGTCGTCGTGTCTAGCAATCGAGTATTGTTGTTTGTGAAATCTGACTGTTGTTTGTTGCAGCCTAAGTTGAGATGGATGGAAGGAATGATGCTGCAATTGCTGCTGCTCTGCAAGCTATAGCTAATGCTATGGAAAATCAGCCAAATCCTGTTGGAGATGCTGGGTCTCGCAGTTTGGCAATATTTTAGCAGGAGAATCCACCTACCTTCAAGGGTAGGCACGATCCTGATGGTGCACTGGACTGGTTGAAGGAAATGCAGCGAATCTTTCGTGTGATGGATTGTACTCCAGCATAGAAGGTTCGTTATAGGACTCATATGCTAGTAGTTGAAGATGATGACTGGTGGCTAGAGACTCGTCCGGTATTGGAAGCTGCAGGTGAGGAGGTCACTTGGACTGTATTCCGTAGGGAATTTCTGAAGAAGTACTATCTGGAAGATGCCCGTTGGTAAGAAAGAGATTGAGTTTCTTAAACTGAAGCAAGGAGACAAATCTATTACTGAGTATGCTGCGAAATTCAAAGAGTTGGCTAAGTTTTATCCGCACTACAGCGCAGAAACCGCTGAGTTTTCTAAGTGTATCAAGTTTGAGAATGGATTGAAGTCTGAAATCAAGAAGGAAATTGGGTATCAGAAGATCTGTGTTTTTGATGTGTTGGTTGAAAGCTGTAGAATTTATGAAGAAGATAGCAATGCTCACTACAAGCTGTTGAGTGAGAGGAGAGGCAAGTCGCAGCAGAATCACGGTAAGCCTTATGACCCTCAAGCTGGAAAAGGGAAACAGAGAGCAACGGAGGATAAGAAAACTAGTAGGGGAGATGCTCCTGCTGGTATTGTTTGCTATAAGTGTGGGAAACCTGGTCATAAGAGTAATGTGTGTAACTCTGGACCAGTGAGATGTTACTGTTACGGTGAGCTAGGACACGCTATTGCTGAGTTAAAACCCAAGGGGATGGTTTGTTTCAACTGTGGTGAAGAGGGACACCTGCGTGACAAGTGTCAGAAGCCTAAGAGAGAAAAGACTGGTGGAAGGGTGTTAGCTCTAGCTGGGACTCAGACATCCAGCGATGACAGACTCATTGAAGGTACTTGTTTCATTAATAGTACTCCTTTACTTGCTATTATTGACACTGGTGCTTCTCATTGTTTTATTGCTGCTGCTTATGTTGAATGTTTGGGTCTTGTGTTATCTCACATGAATGGGGAGATGTTAGTTGAGACTCCAGCTAAGGGACCAGTGAATACATCTTTGGTATGTTTGAAATGTCCTCTGTCAATGTTTGATAGAGATTTCCTGGTTGACTTAGTCTGTTTGCCACTAAGTGGGATGGACGTAATTTTAGGTATGAACTGGTTAGAGTATAACTGCATTCATATTAATTACTTTGATAAGTCGGTGAGGTTTTCTACTCCTGAGGAGGAGGGAGCCCGCTTAGTGAGTACAAAACAGATGAGGCAGATACTACTAGAAGATGCTCAGGTGTTTGCGTTGGTGGCATCATTATCTGTTGAGAATCAAGCGATAATTGATGAGTTAGAAGTTGTTCGTGACTTTCCTGAAGTGTTTCCAGATGAAATTCCTGAAGTTCCTCTGGAACGAGAAGTTGAATTTTCTATTGACCTTGTACCTGGTACCAGACCTGTGTCTATGGCACCATACAAGATGTCTGCATCTAAATTGGTTGAATTGAAGAAACAGTTGGAAGACTTACTTGAGAAGAAGTTCGTTAGACCGAGTGTGTCGCGTGGGTAGCTCCGGTGTTATTAGTAAAGAAGAAGGATGGCAGTATGAGGTTGTGTATTGGTTACCGAGAGCTGAACAAGGTGACAATTAAGAATAAATATCCGCTCCCAAGAATTGATGACTTGATGGATCAGTTGCTTGGTGCGCGGGTGTTTAGTAAAATTGATTTCAGGTCGAGGTATCACCAGATTAAGGTAAAAGATAAGGATGTTCAGAAGACTGCATTCAGAACCAGGTATGGACACTATGAGTATACGGTAATGCCTTTTGGTGTTACTAATGCGCCGAGATTTTTTATGGAATACACGAACCGTATCTTTAACGATTATTTGGATCGGTTCGTGGTGGTATTCATTGATGATATATTAATTTACTCTAAGTCGAAGGAGGAGCATGTGGAGCACCTAGGATTAGTAATGCAAGTTTTGAAAGAAAGGAAGTTGTATGCGAAACTGTCAAAGTGTGACTTCTGGTTGAAAGAGGTTAGCCTTCTGGGTCATGTTATATCAGGTAGTGGAATTGATGTAGACCCATCTAAGGTTGATGCGGTGTTGCAATGGGAAACTCCGAAGTCGGCAACTGAGATTAGAAGCTTTTTTGGGACTTGCTGGTTATTACATAAGGTTTATCGAAGGTTTTTCTAAGTTGGCCCTTCCGTTAACTAAGTTGACTGGTAAAGGGAAAACTTTTGTGTGGGATGCTCAATGCGAAGCAGGTTTTATAGAGTTAAAGAAGAGGTTGACGTCTGCTCCGGTGTTGACCTTGACTAACACAAACGAACCGTTTGTGGTATATTGTGATGCTTCTAAGTTTGGGTTGGGAGGTGTACTCATGCAGGGTAACAAAGTAGTTTCGTATGCGTCAAGACAGTTGAGAATCCATGAGAAGAATTACCCTACACACGATTTAGAACTTGTTGTTGTTGTTTTTGTGCTGAAGATTTGGAGATATTATCTATATGGTTCAAGATTCGAGGTGTTCAGTGACCATAAGAGTTTGAAGTACCTGTTTGACCAAAAAGAACTAAACATGAGACAACGAAGGTGGCTAGAACTGTTAAAAGACTTTGATTTTGGTTTAAACTACCATCCAGGAAAGGCCAATGTAATAGCTGATGCCTTAAGTCGCATGACTTTGCATATGTCATCAATGATGGCCAGAGAGCTGGAATTGATTGAACAATTCAGAGATCTGAGTTTAGTTTGCGAAGTGACACCGAAAAGTGTAAAGTTGGGCATGTTAAAGATTAATAATGACTTTCTGGACAACACCAGAGAAGCTCAGAAATTAGATGTGAAGTTGGTAGACTTAATGCCCGGGGTTGATCATTCGAAAAATAGTGATTACCAGTTGGATGCACAAGACGTGTTAAGTTTCCGTGGTCGTATTCGTATTCCTGATAGTGCAGATATGAAGAAGGCGATCCTGGAAGAGGGTCACAGTGTTGCGGTGAGAATCGTGATGCCAAGCTATTGGTTAACTTGAATCTTAATTCTTAAATTCACAACCGGAATTTAATTTATCCAAAGGAAAGGTCTAAAGAAAGAAAAACCCTTTTGCGCGATGTAACAACAACGCTAAGAGATTCGGGGATCGGGGGTTGGTTATGCATAGGGTAGGTATCTCACATCCTAAACATCTGTAGTACTCTACAGGAACCTTTTGTTTATTTGCATGCTAAGTTGGTAAATGTTTGCTAAGGTTTGGGATTGGGTAAAAGGTGAAGGTTAAAACCTAAAGATAGTTTCTAAGTTTGCTCGCAAAGACGTCGCGTCCTCTGCCTACGTATCCTAACTAGGATATAATCATAGCAATTGTAGTTCACCTCACTAGGGATGAAGAACACTTGATTATGATCGAAGTTCAAAGGGGAACAAACATAACAATGTTTGTATAGAGTTTAACAAAACTCTCTAGATCTATGTTGAAACACTCAAGAGGGAAGTAAGTAATCATTACTATGATTCTTACATAGAGTTTACAAACTCTATCCTAGGGTTCTAGTTGAAGAAGCACTCCTAATAAAGGTAGGTCTTTTAGACTTAGAGCAAAGTCTAATGGCTTACACTAGGGTTCAAGATGACTTCACAAAGTCAAGGGAGCGGGTAATGAACTATCCATGACACAAGGGTCGATGGAGAGACTTTTCCTTTGGAAGGAGAGAAAGAGGCAACTTGGATGAGAACTAAAAAATTTCCATCACTTGGAGAAGAAATACTTAACAAAGCAACAAACATTTAAGCAAGAAGAATAAGGAATATGGTTACAACCAAGCAAGCATGCATATCATAATAAGCAAGGATTAAATTAAAACAATTGGTTACAACCAAGAATGACATATCTTTACAAAGATAAACAACTTAAAGGATACATATTAACAAAAATGGAAACAACAATCATGAAAATAAGTTACAACTTAAGATAATCATGTTATAAGTTCAAATGTAACAACATTCAGGCATTGATGACAATCAAATACGCAAGGAATAATCATAACAGTTAAACTCAAGACTTAGGAAGAGAATAACAAATTCATGGTGACAACCAAAGGAAGGAAAACCTAACATGTTAACTAACACATAGGGATCACATATCAAGAAATCTCACAAGATAAGTCAGGTATAATATAAAAGAATTTCAATCACGACTCAAGGTAACGACCTAAAAACCGAACCAACTTACAAGTAGGTAAAAGGCATTGTAAATACAATCAATTTGAGATTTTAATCCATTAAATGAAAATAGACATTACAATGAGCAATTTGTAAAAAGAACGGGTTAAAAATAATGAAAAATGAATAAGTTGTGAATTTTTGAAGTTATGAAGATAAAAAATAAATGAAACAAGTAAATAAAAAGAAGTGGCATGGGAAGGGATTGAACCCACGCCCTTTGTGTGTACAAACACAACACCAACCAACAGGCCACAGCGCGCGCATGAATGGAATGTAAGGAGAGAAGAAAATGATTAAACATGGCAAATGAAAAATAAAAAGCCAAAAGAGTTGATCACCAAGGATCGAACTCAGGTCAGGCATGTCAAAGGGTACAAGGCGCGCAAGTTGTCTACCACTGGGGTGGCTATACATCCGTGTATTTAGCCACCCCCATAAATAGATAAACCTATCTATGATGAAATTTCTGGGCAAAAAGCAAGTCAATAAAACCAAATGCACGAAGGATTCAAACTTTGTCAAAACTTAATCTTTTTTCATGAAATTTTAGTCAAACTCGATTGTTTTTTAACAAGGATAATGATGGTCACAACCAAATTTTGAAATGATGCCTCAAATAAAAAACACGATTGAAAATGCATTGAAATCAAATGAGTTGCATAATGGAAAACCAAGCCAGTTCTGAGTTCAAACACACCAAACAGGTATTGCACACAAGTCATACACATCATAACAGATAAATTACACACTTAGGGCTCAGCTACAAATCAATAGAATTGAAAATGGCTCATGGATTGCAAACATAGCGTGAAAATGAAAGCAAGCTGTCAAGGGCGGATGGAAATGTTTAGATCATACATACATGGCCTAACAGTTCTAAATATGTCAATTGATGGTCTTAAAGCTATAAACCAAACACAAATGTCTCAGGTGGAAGAAAGATAGCATGGCAACTAATGACAACATATTGGATGAATGAACTTTGCCAAATAGTGAACTCATGCTTAAGAGCAAAATGACCTCAAAAAAAAAAAACAAGTTATTTAAATCCAAACAGACCACAGTCACAACAATCCACATAAAACAAGGTTGGTCCCAAGTGATATGAGGGGATCAAAGATGATTAGCAATAGCAGCCAAGCAGCAGGCCAAGACAAAGGGCCTGCTGTCCAAAATTCAACCAAACATGGATGGGAATCAAACTTTAACAAAAACAGAACAAGAAAGATCATAAAACCTCAACCAAAACATTTAGAATGCAATGAGAAACAAGATAGCAACAATCAATATGCTAAGATCAAACACCAAACACAAACTGTCATGTCAAATGCCAAGTGAAATGGAAAAATAGAAAATTGGAAGCCAAGTCATGAAACAAACATAATCAGGTTGAACAAACCTCACACACAAACCATAAACATGCTATAAAGTGTTTCTATACTTCAAGATTAGCCACAAACAAAATAGAAATGAAAGTCATATGCCAACTGCTCATTAATACATAAAGATGCATATTTGAAGACAAAGACATGATTGGAACAGGTTAGACCAGACAAACATCATACACAAGATCCAAATGCATCAAAGAATGATTCTAACATTTAAGATTGATCATGAGATGCACATAACACAAGCTGGTTCACAAACTGCAAGTAGGGCATACATGGAAGGCAGGCTGTCAAAACAAGCAGGATACAAATTTGGCAGAGCATTAAAAAAATATGTTTGGTTCATGTACGCATACAAATCCTAAACATACTATCTAGAGGTCTAATGCTCATGAAATCACCTAGAGCAAACTCAAACAACAAAGTGAAGTGTGTGCTGCAGCTGTGGTCTTTCAAAACAGTTTGACAACATAGTGAAAGTGAATGGTCTCATGTCAAGGCATAGCATATACACATCATAAACATAGAAATAAATGAGTTCAAACTCAAAAAAATCAGCCACATTGCAAATAGAATAAGATTTGATATGGTCATGGCATACTTGGCTTGAAAAAAGCAATATGAAAGTGAAGTGAGAAAACAAGTGGACATAGGTCATAAAATCATCACACACACATCACAATCATGAAAATGAAAGAGATCATGCTTAGAAATTCAGGCTTATGCAAACAGAAATGAAATTGTCATGTTGATGGCTTATACAAAAAACTGTTTTGAAACATCTTAATGGTACAGCAGGGTATTTGTCAAGTGATGAGTTCTATGCTAAAACAAATACACACACATACCACAAATATGCAAACAGATGAGATCATGCCCAAGAATCAAATCAAAACAACACCAAGCAAAAAATGGCATACTGGTTGTAATTGAAGAATAAAAATGCAAGACTGTCAACATTCAAAAGCAGCAGGACAGGTCATGGCAGTATGAGATAGATAGGCATCACACACCAACTCAAAATATGTAGAATGAAGATTCTAGGTACATGGACCAGACAAAAACCAGTTGAAACAGAAAATGGCAAGTGATTGGTATCATGAAGTTTTGAAAATGCAAGTGGAGAAGGAAAATTTGTTTTGAAAATGTAAAGGCCAGTTTGAACATACAAGTACCACACACAACCTCTAAACATGTTTAATGATGTTCTCACATATAAAGATCATACACAAACTGCTCACAACCAGAACTGAGATGTTGGTTCAAACCTTTGACAGCAAAACAAACAAAACTCCACAACAGGCCCTATAGCTAAGTTTCATGCTTTCAACATTTCAACAAATCTCAAATGATATAAACATAACCAAACCATAACAAATCAACATTTTAAACAGTTGAGATGAAACATGGCAAGCACAAGCAGTCTAACACAAAAACTCATGACAATAGTAAGGCAAATGAAGCAAATATCACAATAAGCCAAACTAGATTCAAACATGACCTAGGGCAGGGGGATCTCATGAAACAACTAACAAGTTATCCAAATATCACAAAAAAACCAGGGCTGCTAGATTTAGCAAGCACAACAATATTTCATGTTTGAATCCCTAAAGCTAATCTTGGATAAAATCTTCAAAACAAGTTGTACACGACATCAAAGTTCGTTATTGGCAACATATCATCAGCACATCATACATGAGCAATATACTTTAACAAAAGCAATATCATAGCCGCAAAACATAAACACTTGACAAAGAACCAATATGGGACATCATAACTATATTTTCACAACAAGCACTTCAAAATTGTAAAACATGACAATGTATGTATAATAAAGAGGTTGAGCATTACATACCTCTTGTAGACTTTCTTGAACAAGCTAAAAAGCTAAGAAACCCAGAGATCTTCTTTTTTGGCAAAGATTTAGAGCTTTCTTCCTCTTGAAGCAATAAGCTATCTTTCAAGACAATTTGAGTTATGAACTTCCCAGCTGGTTTTTGAGACTTTGGATAGTTGAAATATGATATATATGAGGTGTTGGGAGTGTTGAAGTGGTAGGAAATTCCTTAAGTAAAGACTTGGCTTCCAAAGTGCATAAAAGTCAGCATATAAAGGTATGAAGGTTGACTTTTGGTAGAATGATGTTTTTGGGTGGTTTGAGTGTATGAACACCTTCCACACAATGTTTATAGATTGTGCAAATGGTTTTGAGTGGCTTGGAAGGGGTGGAAATGAGTTTGGGCAGAATTTTGCTTGAGACAAATTTTAGTGAAAACTTGGAAGTTTTTGAGGAATGAAGTTTTTGAGAAAATGAATGAGAGTTGAGAGCTGTGATTTCTCTTGATTTTTAAGAGTGCTCTGGTATGGTTTGTAACATAGAAAGAGGTCTCTATTTATAGGGAAAATGGAGGTGAGGGCAGCCTTGGCTTTTCCATATTTTGGAGGGAAGTTGTGAAGTTTTGAATGAAATCTTGCCAAAATCTTATGGCAGCTCTACACATCAGTTCCATGGGCAAATGCTGAGCAAAAATCAAGTGAGATGGGAAGGATGAGATGACTGAAGTGAAGCTAGGAGGGTAGGGGACTGCAGCTGCCCAATCTCTTTGAAAAAGTTTCTCTTTCATAGTCTTTTAATGATTATTATATTGGCCACTTGCTCCAAGTTGCAACAGCCCATTAATTCTTCACTTCTTCTATTTTTTGCATCATCTAAGCTTCATAATATCAGAATAGAATATGATACAATGGCTGAGGGTAGCCCAAGTTGATGAATTTTGAATTTTGGAGAGTGTTGAAGTGGTGACTTCAAGTGTGGCAGCCCCAACTTCCATGATCCATAACTTTCTGCTCACAAATGCTATTGAGGAGTTCTACCATAATTTAGAAAGCCCTCAAGTAGCTCTACAAATTTTATGTTTTTGAGATTTTCAAATTGTAGATGGAACTAGGTTGAAAAGCCCTTCCAAGTTGCTGAAAAAATAACCTAAAAGGCCAAATAACTTAGAATTTTTTCTAAGTTATTTCCCTTCTTGAAATGAATTTGGTCATATCTCCCAATCTAGGCATTTTTTGATCATGGACCACTTTGAGACTTTTGTAGGAATTGTCAAGAGCTTTCCAATGAGCTTTGAACCACTTCATTTGGATGCGTGGTTGAGGAGTTATGGTCTTGCCCCTTTTGAAACCCTAATTCCCGATTTTTGCAATTACTTCCTAACCCTTGATCCAATGGTCATGAAATTTTATGGGAAGGTGTAATATGACATAAGGAACATTTTTGATTCACATCTTGAAGTCAAATTCCTTATTGTTGAAGAGTTGACTTTTCAGTCAACCGTACGATCAATCGGCGACTACCGAGTCGACTGTTCGGGCTCCAGACTTTTAGAGGCTTTGAAACTCTTTGAATATACTTTACTAAGCCATAGGAACTTAATGGAACTTGATCCCACCATTGAAACACTTTTTAAATTAAAATTCAAACTACTATTGACTTTTACCGATCGAAAACCCTATCGGGTATCTTGAACTGCACTGTTCTCAATTCTTGGGTGACAACCTCAAATTGGATTCAAACTTGAACCAATGTAGTATTATTGATCTTATTTATAGTTGAACCAATCTAATACATTGATTGATCAATCCACCGAAGCCTCGACTTTGACGGTACGAAACCCTGATTCATCTGCATCTCGACAAGGATAAACTTGAAGTGGGTTAAAGTTAGTTAATCAAATGAATATGATCCTAAAATGATGATGAGGATCTAAGGGGTCAAAATTTGGGGTGCAACAGCTGCCCCTATTTAAATATCTTCACTAGATGGCAATGAGAGATGACAATCCTCATTGAATTCTAGTGAAAGGTATTTAAATATAGCAAACCCGAAATTTTGTCCCTTAGATCCGATGGTATGCAAAAGGACAAATACTAAAATGTAATGAGTTCTAAATGATGTTATATGATGCTTGAATGCAAGACAAATGCAAACACACGAGCAAATATAAAAGAACGGAAATACAACGAGTAACCACTCACGAGGGACCCAACATACTGGGGAAAGATTCAAGGCAAAGCAAAGCAAAGTAGTTCAAACGTGACTAAAGATGTTGTTCAAAGGAATCTTTCACACAGGGGACACAAATTCCAACAGGGAAGACACATCTTCGCTGGGGAAAGAAGACACAAACCTCACTGGGGATAATCAGATGAGGAAGCCCACCGGGGAAGAAGGCAATTCTTCACTGGGGAAACGAAAGAAAAGAAGCGTAAACCTCACTAGGGAAGAAAACCACTAAGGAAAACTTCGCTGGGGAAAAATTCCACTGGGGAAGCAAATCTTCACTGGGGAAAGACAGAACGAAGACACGAACCTCATTGGGGATAACCAGATGAGGAAATTCCTATAACGAAGAGTTCAAACAGGATCTTCAGGAAAGGGTTAGAAACAAGACCGGACGCGCCTGGGAAGCTAGTGTCCACTAGTTCTACGAGACTCGACTGGGAAAGCAAAAGCTTCAATGGGGCTACCGGTGACGACCAGAACAAAAACAGTTTCAACCAGTGTTAGTCTTCACTAGACTTACTGGGGAGGATGGTGAAGACCAATCCAACAAACGGTTTCCAAAAGGTGCTAAATACCACTAGACCTCTTGGGGATATGGTGACGACCAAATCAAAGTTCCAATTACAATTGGAAATTCCAAACAATATTGATAAAACATAATACTTCAACTAGGGGAATTGGTAACAACCGACTAATAACGATTAGTTTTCCAGCAATGCCAGTAACTACTGGACTTAGAGGGGACTGGTGATGACCAAATCAGGATATACCAATAACAATTGATTCTGGATAATGCTAGTAACTACTAGATTTAACTGGGAGATTGGTAACAACTGAGTCCAATGAGACCAATAACCATTGGATTTTCAAAGAGTTTGGTGACAACTAGACCAAAGTGATGATAACAATCTGATTCTAAGCGATGCCAATAACCATTGGACTTAGGCCAACTGGTGACGACCAAACCAAGAGTATACCAAAAACAACTGGTCCTGGATAATGCTAGTAAACACTAGAATTTCCAAACGATGCTAGTGACCACTAGACTTAGAAAATTGGTAATAAACGAATCAAAACGGTACCAATAACAATTGGATTTGAAGGTAATACTAGTAACTACTAGATTCAGAAAGACTGGTAATAACTGAATCAAAAGGAACCAATAACAATTGGATTTGGAGGCGATACTAGTAACTACTAGATTCAGAAAGATCGGTAATAACCAAATCAAAAGGTACCAATAACAACTGGTTCCAGGCGATGCCAATAATTATTGGACTTTTTAGGAAATTTTGGTAACAACCATGTCAAGTACCAATGACCATTGGTTTTAAGAGGCAAATACTAGTGACCACTAGATTTTAGCAAAGATTGGTAAAAACCGAATCAAAAGGACTCCAATAACGATTGGTTGGCTTTATAACAGGATCAGCGACAACTGGGTTTGGAAAAATGCTGGTGACGACCAAATCAAGTCACCAAACATAAATGGTTCTGAACAAATGCTAGTGACTACTAGTCCTTCAAAGATTATCGATGAAGACCAAATCAAAGATAAATATTGGTAACAACTGCCCATCTACGCAAATCGGATAATGCTAGTCACCACCAGCTTCCCAGAGAAGATAGGTAATCCCGGGATTACCAGTAACCTTGAGGTGTCAACCTTGTAGCGAAATCTATGGCAAAGGATCAAAGATAGGGGTAAAGACCGAAGGATCTCAAAGGCAACAGCCAGACAAACAGAGACCGAAACCAAATGTAACCAAATGCGTATGCTGGTATGATGTTGTATGTAAAATGCAGACCGACCCGCAGAAAAAGGAAAGCAAAATAAGGAAAACACAGAGAGAACTCGTCACGCTGAGTCTCAATTGCTTCAAGTTAGGCGACATTTTCTTTTGGTGTAGATAACAATCTTCCCAGATAGAATCTTCGTAATCCTGTAGAGGAGAAGTCTTGGCTTAAGAGCAAGAATTGTTGTCGGACGCATCTAGTTTAGTCAAGGGTGACAGCAAACTTTCACGACTTTAAGAACTGCGTAATGTTATCAGATTACCTCTAGAGTCCTTCAATCATTTTGTCAAATTGTGTTTTTTTTAAAACAAAATTTAAGTTTTTTTTTAAAACACTTTACTTTTTTGAAAAATCTTTATTAACGGATAAGTGAAATTGCATAACAAAAACAGAAGATCATAACAATGATTGGCCAAAATCTGATTTTATTGATAGACAAGAACTTTACAAAGGGCAAAGCCTCGGGAACTTTATACATTTGGATAAAATGGCAAACATAAAGGGTTACAAAATCCCATAATAATCCGATCCTCCTAACTATTCGTTCACTTGCTCCACCGCTTCTGACGAGAATGACAGATGTTGATCTTTCTTCTAACACCTTGCGCAAGACTTTGCCCCAGCGTTTGTCAGCTTTCAAACTTTGGACTTCCGTCTTGCTGAAGCACTGGAATCTCCTTTCTAGGCTTTCTGCTTTAGGCATAGTATTTTCTCACAGCGTCTGAGTTGATAGGGTACTTGAGTTGTTCGCCATCCGTGGTCTCAAGAATTAGAGATCCTTCGGAGAAGACAATTTTTACAACGAAGGGGCCATCGTAGTTGGGCATCCACTTGCCGCGCATATCCTTTTGAGTTGGTAGGATTTTTCTAAGCACAAGTTTTCCTTCCCTATACTCTTTGGGACTAACCTTCTTGTTAAACGCTCTTATCGTTCTTTGTTGATAGATCTGACTATGACACATGGCCGTCATTCTTTTCTCATCAATGAGGTTCAATGAGTCGAACCTTTCTTTTATCCATTCGTCTTCCTCAAGCTCGGCTTCCATCAAGATCTTAAGAGAAGGTATTTTGACTTTGATGGGCAGCACAACGTCCATCCCATATACTAAGGAAAAGGGAGTTGCCCCTGTTGAAGTTCGCACAGATGTTCGGTATCCATGCAAAGCAAATGGTAACATCTCGTGCCAATCCTTGTAGGTTATGACCATCTGCTGCACTATTTTCTTGATATTTTTGTTTGCAGCTTCAACTGCGCCATTCATCTTGGGTCTGTAAGGAGATGAATTGTGATGCTTTATCTTGAAGTCGTCACAGAGTTCTTTCATCGTCTTGTTGTTTAGGTTCGACCCATTGTCAATAATGATCTAGTTAGGAATACCGTATCGAAAAATGATTTCCTTTTTGATGAAGCGAGCAACCACTTGTTTTATCACGTTCGCATACGACGCTTCTTCCACCCATTTGGTGAAGTAATCAATTGGAACAAGGATGAAGTGATGGTCGTTGGAAGCTTTTGGCTTTATTGCCCCAATCATGTCTATGCCCCACATTGCAAAGGGCCATGGTGACGTCATCACATTGAGAGGATGTGGAGGGACATACACTTTGTCAGCATAGACTTGACATTTATGGCATTTCCGAGCAAAGAGTATGCAGTCCGTCTCCAGAGTTAACCAAAAGTAGCCTGCCCTTAAGATTTTCTTAGCCATAGCGTGGCTGTTGGCATGGGTACCGAATGTTCCCTCGTGCACCTCGGTCATTATGAGATTTGCCTCTTTTTCATCGACACATCGGATTAAAACCATGTCGTGGTTTCTTTTGTACAAGGTACCATTGCTGATGAAGAATTTAGCCGACAATCTTCGTATGGCTCTTTTGTCAATTCTGGATGCGTCAGCTGGATATTCTTGATTTTGAAGAAAGTTTTTGATGTCGTGGAACCACGGTTTCTCATCAGTTTCTTCGTCTATTGTCATAACATATGCGGGTACTGTTCTTCTTTCAATGCGAATCAGAGGCGTCTCGTTAACAAACTGGACCTTCCACATTGATGCCATCATGGCTAATGCATCAGCGATGTGATTTTCCGCCCTAGGTACATGCTTGAAAGTAATTTCATCAAAATATTCAGCCATCTCTAGGATATGAGTTTTCATCCCTGGTTTCCCATTCTCCTTTGAGTTGGTAGATCACCAAAGCAGAATCACCGATCACTTCCAAGATTTTGATGCGAAGATCAATAGCAGCTTTCAACCCTAAGATGCAGGCTTCATACTCGGCTATGTTATTCGTACACGAGAAACAAAGTCGGGCTGTGACGGCAGTGTATCCTCCGGTTGGGTTTTTCAAAACAGCTCCAACACCATGTCCGTTCTTGTTTGATGCTCCATCGAACATCATTTCCCACCGAGATCCAGGCTCAGGACCTTCTTCCGGACCAGGCTCTAGTTTCGTGCGCTGAATGTACATCACATCCTCATCAGGAAACTCAAACTTGAGTGGTTGATAATCTTCCATGGGATGCTCTGCGAGGTGTTCTGACAAGACACTTCCCTTGATAGACTTTTGAGCAACATACTGAATATCGTACTCTAATAAGAGCATATGCCATCTGGCCAATCTTCCTGTTTGAGCTGGTTTTTCAAAGATGTACTTGATGGGGTCCATCTTAGAAATCAACATTGTGGTGTGGCAAATCATATACTGTCTCAGACGCTTGGCGGCCTATGCTAAGGCACAACAGGCTTTCTCTAGGGGAGAGTAACGACTCTCACAATCGGTGAACTTCTTGCTCAGATAGTAGATTGCGTGTTCTTTCTTTCCTGACTCATCAGTCTGGCCAAAGACAAAGCCCATTGAATCTTCTAATACTATCATATACATGAACAAAGGTCTTCCAGGCACAGGAGGAATCAACACCGGGGGTTCTTGTAAATACTGCTTGATTTTCTCAAATGTGGATTGGCAGTTTTTGTCCCATACCACTGTCTGATCTTTTCGTAACAACTTGAAGATCGGCGTGCAAGTAGGAGTTAGATTGGAGATGAACTTGGAGATGTAATTCAACCGTCCGATGAAACCTCTGACTTGTTTTTCTGTTTTAGGAGCAGGCATCTCTTGGATTGCTTTAACTTTGTCGGGGTCTACTTCAATTCCTCGTTGACTAACGACGAAACCTAGTAATTTTCCTGAGCAAACCCCGAAGGTGCATTTTGCTGGATTTAACCTTAGTTGACACTTTCGGAGTCTCTCAAATAGCTTCAACAGATGATCCAAATGGTCTTCTTCGCTTTGAGATTTCACGATCATGTCATCCACATATACTTTAATCTCTTTGTGCATCATATCATGGAAGAGTGTGACCATGGCTCTCTGATACGTTGCCCCTGCATTCTTCAAACCGAAAGGCATGACTTTATAACAATAGGTGCCCCAGGGTGTGATGAAGGTTGTCTTCTCCATGTCGGCTGGATCCATTTTTATCTGATTATAACTAGAAAATCCATCCATGAACGAGAATACCGCGAAACTAGATGTATTATCCACCAAAGTGTCGATATGTGGTAGAGGGAAATTATCTTTCGGACTTGCTTTGTTTAGATCCCTGTAATCGACGCATATTCTGACCTTGCCATCCTTCTTTGGGACTAGTACGATGTTTGCCACCCATTCCGGATATTTGGATACCGCTAAAAAGCCTGCATCAATCTGTTTTTTGACTTCGTCTCAGATTTTAAGAGCCATGTCTGGTCTTGATCTGCGAAGTTTTTGCTTGACCGGAGGACACTCTGACTTCAGGGGGAGCTTGTGCATAACAATGTCAGTATCCAACCCTGGCATGTCTTGATAAGACCAAGCAAATATGTCGACATAATCTCGGAGGAGTGCTATCAGCCTGCTTTTGATCTCGGGCCCCAATGATGCCCCAATCTTGACTTCTCTTTTTTCCTCTTCGGATCCCAAGTTGATGACCTCAGTCTGCTCTTTGTATGGCTGGAGATAAACATCTTCGTACTCAGTCATCCTCTTCAACTCTTCTGGGACTTCTAATTCTTCATCATTCTCTTCTTCAGCTTGAAAGACAGATGAACCACTAGTAGAAGGAACCGAAGGATCATAGGATTCTATGGTGGATGGAGGTATTCTGCATGTTTTATTTTGGGAATAATTAGACACACACACAGACATGCAGATGAAGGGTTGTTTTTATTTTTCAAAAAAGATTTCCATTTTTCCTTTTAACAAAAAGAGTGAAAAAGATGCGTAGAACATAAACAAGAGTTTTAACAAAAACACTTTTTCATTCATAGATTTTCAAATTGCAAAGTGGCCCAATACAAAATAATTCGCAGGCCTTGGGCAAGACCAGGAATTTTAAAGAAAACACAAAGCTAACAAGCAAAACGAATTACTCTAAAGGTAAAAAGACAGGAATTTCCACAGCCTCCCAGTTGTGTAAAGCTGCTCCTCCCCGAGTTATCAGATGATCTAGATTGCAATCCTCATACTCAGCAATGATAGCGTTGATTTGAATTTCTCCACTAGTGAAATTTTCCTTCAAAGACTTCTTCTTCATGGTTCTTTCCTCCGGCTCGTCTCCTAGAGTTGGTTTGTAACCCGACCCTTGTCGATCGTTCTTGGCCCGAGCGTTGACTTCAATGATCTTCCCCCATCCCAACGGGATTCCAGCTTTTAGCGCCGCCTTGATACTCTGAATAGAGGTGAAGCATGGACCGCGAGTTATGTCAAATTCGTCGACCAGAACAGCGTGGGCTATTTCTAGCGCTTGAAAGGTTGTCTCAAGGGAATCTTCGTCAGCCTCGATGTATCGAAATGAGGATAAGTTACTCACCATTAAATCCTCTTCTCCATGAACAATGACCAACTGGTCATCCACAACAAACTTCATCTTCTGATGGAGAGTAGAAGTAACAGCGCCAGCTGCGTGGATCCATGGCCTTCCCAGTAAACAACTGTAGACCGGATTGATATCCATCACCTGAAAGGTGACTTCAAAGATTTGTGGTCCTATCATGATAGGAAGATCAACCTCCCCTATCACAGCTCTTATAGACCCATTAAATGCCTTCACTATGAGAGATGTTGGCCTCATGTTAGCACCTTGGTAAGCCAGCTTGGCTAGTGTCCTTTTCGGCATTACATTGAGCGCGAATCTTATGTCAACAAGAACCTTGGACAATGTATCTTCTTCGCATTTGATCGACACATGCAGAGCACGATTGTGCTTGTGTTTCTCAGCTGTCAGATCATTGTCATCAAAGCTTAGCATGTTGCAGGCTGTGATGTTTGCCACAATGGAGTCGAATTGCCCCACTGTAATATCTTTGGTAACATGGGCTTGTGTTAAGATTTTGAGAAAAGCCTGGCGATGCACTAGAGAGCTTAAGAGTAATGCCATGACTGATATCTTAGATGGCGTCTGATTCAGTTGGTCTACCACCCGGTAGTCACTTCTTCTGATGATTCTCAGAAACTCTTCTTCATCATTTTTTAGGCTTTCTTTTCCTTTGACCAAAGGCTCCTTAGTGATGACTACCTCTGGAATGGATTTTGGAGGAACAACAGCTTTTGGAACGGGAATTGCTGGCGGAGGAACCACATTATTTGTCAGCGGTTGGTATATGCGACCACTCCGGGTCATCTTACTCCCATCGACAATGTTAGCTACATTTGCTGGCTTCCTTTCTTTGAAGATTCCTTCACACCATGAATGGTCCTGCTTTGGTGTTACAGCTCTTGGGTGAGGTTTGGATCCTCCCCTTGGTTCAAACCTGGCTTGCCCTCTCCCAAATTTCGGGGGTGCATCGTCGCGGAACACTGGTCGGACGTTTTTGTAGTTGTTATTGTTATTTCTGAACACAGCTCTTTTGTTAGACTCTTCAGGCATGTTAAACACGGGTTCAATGACTGCCACATCTTCCCCTTTCTTCCTGTGAGCAATCTCTATCATCCCTTGTTCGATCATTGCTCGAATGTCTTTTTTCACAATGTCACAACCTTCTGAGTTCAGCATGCATTGTTCTCAATCTTCATGAGATGTCTTAAGCGCCCATGCTTGAGCAAGACGTTTGTGTAGGTCCGCCAATGGTACCTTGATCTCATCCATAGTAGTAACTGTCTTATCTTCAGACCCTTCCCCTTCTTCAGTAATATCATTTACTCCACCATGATTTGGTAGAGGGTTATTCTTTACGTTTGGGTGATTGTCTTCAAAGGACATAATTCTTTTTTCAATTAACTCTCGGACGAGGTGCTGAAGTACGAAGCAACCTTCAAGATCATGGCCCGGAGCATTCTCATGGAATAAACAGCGGGCATTGGCGTTGTAGTAGAATGGAAGTGGATTAGGTGGAGCACCTAATTTCCTTGTCTTGACCAAACCTCTTTCTATCAACATGGGGAACAAATCAATGTAGCTCATCGGAATAGGTTATATTTTTGGTCGATTCGCCTGATAATTCGCCCTTGGAGCCCTATTTTGAGGTTGTTGACCCTATGGCTGATGATACTGTTGTTGATTGCCGGAATGATACTGTTGCTGGTTTCCGGATGCCCCATGCTGATGACCCTGCTACGATGACTGTTGAAAAACTGGAGTCACCGCTACTATGTATGATGGTGGATGGTATTGCTAGCGATGGTTCCTGGAACTTTGCGCCTTCTTTCTGTATGTTACCATACTTACATACTCTTCCTTCTTTTTGTGGAAACTGTTGGCCGGTTTCTTTGCAACACTAGTGCTTGAATTAGTATTTGGAGTAGCCACTTTCCCACTTTTTAAGCCGGCTTCAACCTTAACTCCCACTGCTACAATGTCAGAGAAGTTAGTTGTGACACTGCTGATTAGTCGCTCAAAGAATTCTGGTCTGACCGTATCTACAAACCAGTCTGCCAATTCCTTTTCAGTAAGGGGTGGCTCCACTTGAGCAGCAGTCCCGCACCATCTTTGCGCGTATTCCTTGAAGGTTTTAGTGCTCTTTTGTGTCATGCTGAGAAGCTGACGGCAGTCTGGGGCCAAGTCCATGTTGTATTTATATTGTTGAATGAAGGCATCTGAAAGGTCTTGAAAACCATGGATCTTTGCTTGATCCAGGCTGAGATACCATTTAGCTGATGCTCCTTTAAGATTGTCCTGAAAACAGTGCACCAACAGCTTGTCGTTTTCGATATGCGGAGCCATCCGCCTGCAGTACATGATCAAGTGTACCTTGGGACAAGTAGTCCCCTCATATTTGTCAAACACTGGCATCTTGAATTTTTGGGGGAACACCAAACCGGACACCAGACACAGGTCTTTGGCGTCTGATCCAAAAACATTGCTTCCTTTGATGGCCCTCATTTTCTTAGCCATAATGTCCATCTCTACCCTCAGTTTTTCGTGCTTCTCGTCTTCGACTTCAGAACCGTCGGGTACGTCAAAGATAGGTTTTTGATTGTGGAAAATAGGTCGCACCGTAGTTGGTCCACCCGCCTGAGTGAAAATGGGATTCCTGATTGTTGAATCAAACAGTGGATTGAGACTTGAAGATTGTATATTGCTGAATGGTGGCACGAAATCCCGAGACATGCCATAGGGAAATTCTGTAGTGGTAACTGGAGCTACTGTGACGTTGGTCGTTGTCGTGGATACTTTGGAGATTACCGTAGACTGTGTGTCTATCTTTGCCTTGATTATATTGAGAACTTCCATAATCTGGCTGACGTCACCCTTGATTCTTTCAATGTCGTTGTCCATTTGGTCGAACCTCTGTTCATTATCCGCCATCTTCTTCTGAGCTCTGGATCGAGTGTTGTAGATGTGAGAATTCAGTGTGACTCCTTCTCTCTTTTCTCTCTCTCTCTGAACAAGAACAAAGGATGAGCTGCAGAACTCGGATTCAAGACCAATGCAGGATGAGATGCGAATGCAAATGTAAATGCAAATGCACAAATCATTCAAGGAAAAGCAAATGTTTGATTACAAACAAAAAAAGTAGGAACAACATGTAACGACATGCTTAAAAAAGCATTTTTCATTGATAATTGAAGTCTATTACAATAGGTGGCTCTTGCTAAAAAGCAAGACCTTTCTTACAAGAAGTGAAAGTAAATGCAACATAGGATTACAATCCTTTTTAGGGAAAACAGGAAATGGTGAAACAATGATCATTCTAACAAGATGACCCTTCTCCTTCTTGGTCTTCAACATGAGCTTGGTCCTGGCGGATGATCTCCCACAGGTCTTCATTCTCTCGTTGTGCTTTGATCAAAGCGTATTTAAGCTCTTCCCTAGTCGTGGGGACCTCTGGTTCCATCGTTATCTCATAATCATGAGTATAGAACATGGTCAAAGTTATTTCTTTCGACCAAAGCAAGTACGCTCTGGTAGTTAAATAGCTTATGTTCTCCATTGGAGTTATACCCAAGAGGTGAGGGTCTCTCTGAGCGTAGTGAGCACGGTCTTCTAGTTCAGGGTTGCGACCAGTTTTGCAGAAGCAAGGTCTCAGCAGTTCCGGCTCGGGCTCCGGCCCGGTTGAATATCCATACTAACGCTGAGCAAGAACAGTATTGTAGGTGATGACCCCCTTCGTTCCAATGAGAGGCACATTGGGAAATTCTCCATAACTGGGAATCATGACTAGATTACCAAGGCTGATGTCATACCAGGTGATGTCGTAGTGTATGAGTGTGATGAGCTTAGAAACCCATGCGCTCTTGCTGGGAAGCCTCGAAAGGATGTGAGTCCTGGGTAGATGAGAGGTAAACCACCTGTCAAGCAGTGCGAGGCAGCATGAAAACTGGCCGAGGTCATACAAGATGAAGCGGTGGATGACCACATATGTATCTGCCAGCATCTCGTTTACTGGATTTTTGATAATGAAGAGACGAACCGCCTCCTCACTAATGAAGTCATAACGGCTTGGGAAGAGATACAGCCCATATATTAGAAATGCCAAAATTGCTTCAAAGATGCCCAAATTTTTATTCTCATAATGGTATTCAGCCATCTCTATTAGAGGTCCCGCTTCCATTCCGTAATATCCTCCCTTTGCTCTCATAGGTGGTAAATCCTCTGGCTTGAGATGTAGGGCTTTAGCCAAATCCCTTCTCTTTGGTTTCCCATAAGGAAGTGTGAAAGTCCATGGAATCTTCAGATAGTCAGTGTATTCCTCTATTGTCGGAAGCAGCTGAAAGTCTGGGAAGACGAAGCAGTGGTAGGTTGGAGAATAAAACTCGACCAGAGCCTGCAGCATGGGCTTGTTGACTTGAGCACTTATCAGTGGGATTACAAAATATTGTTTCCTCTTACAAGAGTTTTAAACATAAACAAACAGCTAATGAATCCTAAGAAGGTTCCCCTAGGAGCCTCATGTTGAGCTTCTCGATTTCTTTTTCCATCTGAGCCTTCTCAAGAAGGAGCTTGTCCACGATTAACTTCCACGGAGTAGACTGAGGATTAGAAGGTTCTTCTTGTGCTTTCCTCTTCTTACAAGAGAGTACTTATTCGTCTTTCAACTGGAGTTGTTTCTGGAGCTCTATATTCTCTTCAACGACCACTTGATACTTGTGCTTCCAAGCTTCTTCGGTTTGTCGTGCTTTGACTAAAGCGATTTTCAACTTTTCTTCTTCAGACATGAAGTCCAAGGGGCGTTCTTCCTTCAAAGCCATAGGCTCTTGCTTAGGATAATGCATCCTTAGTGTGATAGCTCTCTTTCGAACCCATTGGAGGTAAGGTTCCAAAGAGACACAGTTGAGTCTTCCAAGATCCTTTTTCCCTTTCTTACGCAGATGCTTCCAAGCCTCTAGAATCTTTTCTTTTAGCTCTTGACTATCTTTTTCTTCCTTGGAGAAAATGCTTTCCACCTGAAAACCATTGGGCTTGTCCTTCAAAGGGTATCCCAATTTTCGACGGGCGAGGACTAGATTGTAACTGATTCTTCTATTAGCACTGAGAAGAGGTACATTACCGAAATCCCCAAAATTGTCAATGATCATTGTCCCATCATAGTCACGACTATACCAATCAATATCGGAGTGAGTGAGAGCCATGATCTTCTGTGACCACCATCCTTTCTTCGGGTCCTAAAAAGCGTTAGCTTTGGGCAAGTGCGAAGTGAACCATTTGTATAACAAAGGGGCGCAACAAGTAATCATCCCTCCATTATGAAAGTTCCTCAGATGAACAGAATGGTATGCATCTGCTAGCAAGGTAGGCACAAGATTCTTCTTCAAGAAGATTTTAATGGCATTGAGGTCCACAAAATTCTCGAAGCTAGGGAACAAAAAGATGCCATGGATGAGCAAGGTAAGGATAGCCTCGAATGCATCCATGCTTAAATGATCTGTATAATATTAAGCTTTCTCGACCAAGAATTCTGCTTTTAACCCAAAGACTCCTCCTTTTGTAATCAAGTTCTTTTTAATATCATTCAATCCTAAATGTGTAGCCTTGGCAATATCTTGCTCCTTAGGGTCTTCCTCCATGATCGGAAAAGGAGACTTTTCAAGAATGGGAAATCCAACCAACTGAGAATATTCTTCTAGTATGGGCACTAGCTCATAATCGGGAAAGGTGAAGTAATGGTAGAGCGGATCATAAAACTGGAGAAGTGTAGAAAGAAGTCCACTATCCATCTTTATCTTCAAGAGTAACAACATCTTTCCATACCTGCTTTGGAATCCCTCTAGATCTGTCACTAAGGTGCTCAACCTTCTCAAGTCATCTAGGTTAAAACCCTTGTAAGTGTACTTCAAAGTTTTCTTTCTTTCACTATTCATAACGACCTCTGATGTTTACAAACAAAAAAGTCTGAGTTCCATGAAACATGATGATATGATGTTTATGAATGCAAAATGCACAAACACAGGCAGATGCAAAGATCACACACATGCATACAAACACAAGCCTAGGTTTAAAGGGTGAGCATGGATCCAAGGTCTACCCATCCCCATTGATTTGCGCTATGGGTTAATTTGTACCTGCCGAACGGGTTCTACAGAGTTCCCAGAGTCATCAACCCATCTTTCGGATATTATCAACTTCCCAAATCAATTGGTAATCGATAATATTCTCAAGAGAGTCTCGTCCAAGTGCAGTATCGCGTATCAGCTATTTCGAAAATACTTCCTTATAGCCATCGCACTACGTCCTAATAAGGCCAAAGTGGGGTAGAATGTAATCTAAAAGTCCACAGTGTCACGGGCTCCTTCTTCAAAAGTAGCATTGTTTTCACGAATACTCAATCAACAATACTAAACTTTCAAGAGGGCCTACACTGAGCGGTGGTTTCTCAAGTTAGCTTGGTCGGGAATCAACTCCCTATAAGCCTTCTTCAATATACCACCATCCTATCATAAGTGCACTCGAGTTCGGGTATAGGACCGTCTTACCACTCAAAGCACCTGATATCCAACACACAAACAAATATATTGACAAATATACATGTTAAGAAAATATTTACAAAAATAGCATGCAATTAAACAAAATAGGCTAAACCCTCAAGTTAAGCATCCCCAGTGAAGTCGCCATTTCTGTTGCGGTGAGAATCGTGATGCCAAGCTATTGGTTAACTTGAATCTTAATTCTTAAATTCACAACCGGACTTTAATTTATCCAAAGGAAAGGTCTAATGAAAGAAAAACCCTTTTGCGCGATGTAACAACAACACTAATAGATTCGGGGATCGGGGGTTGGTTATGCATAGGGTAGGTATCTCACATCCTAAACATCTGTAGTACTCTACAGGAACCTTTTGTTTATTTGCATGCTAAGTTGGTAAATGTTTGCTAAGGTTTGGGATTGGGTAAAAGCTGAAGGTTAAAACCTAAAGATAGTTTCTAAGTTTGCTCGCAAAGACGTCGCGTCCTCTGCCTACGTATCCTAACTAGGATAGAATTAAAGCAATCGTAGTTCACCTCACTAGGGATGAAGAACACTTGATTATGATCGAAGTTCAAAGGGGAACAAACATAACAATGTTTGTATAGAGTTTAACAAAACTCTCTAGATCTATGTTGAAACACTCAAGAGGGAAGTAAGTAATCATTACTATGATTCTTACATAGAGTTTACAAACTCTATCCTAGGGTTCTAGTTGAAGAAGCACTCCTAATAAAGGTAGGTCTTTTAGACTTAGAGCAAAGTCTAATGGCTTATACTAGGGTTCAAGATGACTTCACAAAGTCAAGGGAGCGGGTAATGAACTATCCATGACACAAGGGTCAATGGAGAGACTTTTCCTTTGGAAGGAGAGAAAGAGGCAACTTGGATGAGAACTAAAAAAGTTCCATCACTTGGGGAAGAAATACTTAACAAAGCAACAAACATTTAAGCAAGAAGAATAAGGAATATAGTTACAACCAAGCAAGCATGCATATCACAATAAGCAAGGATTAAATTAAAACAATTGGTTACAACCAAGAATGACATATCTTTACAAAGATAAACAACTTAAAGGATACATATTAACAAATATGGAAACAACAATCATGCAAATAAGTCACAACTTAAGATAATCATGTTATAAGTTCAAATGTAACAACATTCAGGCATTCATGACAATCAAATACGCAAGGAATAATCACAATAGTTAAACTCAAGACTTAGGAAGAGAATAACAAATTCATGGTGACAACCAAAGGAAGGAAAACCTAACATGTTAACTAACACATAGGGATCACATACCAAGAAATCTCACAAGATAAGTCAAGTATAATATAAAAGAATTTCAATCACGACTCAAGGTAACGACCTAAAAACCGAACCAACTTACAAGTAGGTAAAAGGCATTGTAAATACAATCAATTTGAGATTTTAATCCATTAAATGAAAATAGACATTACAATGAGCAATTTTCAAAATGAACGGGTTAAAAATAATGAAAAATGAACAAGTTGTGAATTTTTGAAGTTATGAAGATAAAAAATAAATGAAACAAGTAAATAAAAAGAAGTGGCATGGGAAGGGATTGAACCCACGCCCTTTGTGTTCACAAACACAACACCAACTAACAGGCCACAGCGCGCGCATGAATGGAATGTAAGGAGAGAAGAAAATGATTAAACATGGCAAATGAAAAATAAAAAGCCAAAAGAGTTTATCACCAAGGATCGAACTCAGGTCAGGTATGTCAAAGGGTACAAGGCGCGCAAGTTGTCTACCATTGGGATGGCTATACATCTGTGTATTTAGCCACCCACATAAATAGATAAACCTATCTATGATGAAATTTCTGGGCAAAAAGCAAGTCAACAAAACCAAATGCGTGAAGGATTCAAACTTTGTCAAAACTTAATCTTTTTTCATGAAATTTTAGTCAAACTCGATTGTTTTTTAACAAGGATAATCATGGTCACAACCAAATTTTGAAATGATGCCTCAAATAAAAAACACGATTGAAAATGCATTGAAATCAAATGAGTTGCATAATGGAAAACCAAGCCAGTTCTGAGTTCAAACACACCAAACGGGTATTGCACACAAGTCATACACATCATAACAGATAGATTACACACTTAGGGATCAACTACAAATCAATAGAATTGATAATGGCTCATGGATTGCAAACATAGCGTGAAAATGAAAGCAAGTTGTCAAGGGCGGATGGAAATGTTTAGATCATACATACATGGACTAACAGTTCTAAATATGTCAATTGATGGTCTTAAAGCTATAAACCAAACACAAATGTCTCAGGTGGAAGAAAGATAGCATGGCAACATATGATAGCATATTGGATGAATGATCTTTGCCAAATAGTGAACTCATGCTTAAGAGCAAAATGACCTCAAAATAATAAAAAAACAAGTTGTTGAAATCCAAACAGACCACAGTCACAACAATACACATAAAACAAGGTTGGTCCCAAGTGATATGAGGGGATCAAAGATGATTAGCAATAGCAGCCAAGCAGCAGGCCAAGACAAAGGGCCTGCTGTCCAAAATTCAACCAAACATGGATGGGAATCAAACTTTAACCAAAACAGAACAAGAAGGATCATAAAACCTCAACCAAAACATTTAGAATGAAATGAGAAAGAAGATAGCAGCAATCAATATGCTAAGATCAAACACCAAACACAAACTGTCATGTCAAATGCCAAGTGAAATGGAAAAAGAGAAAATTGGAAGCCAAGTCATGAAACAAACATAATCAGGTTGAACAGACCTCACACATAAACCATAAATATGCTATAAAGTGTTTCTATACTTCAAGATTAGCCACAAACAAAATAGAAATGAAAGTCATATGCCAGCTGCTCATTAATACATAAAGATGCATATTTGAAGACAAAGACATGATCGGAACAGGTTAGACCAGACAAACATCATACACAAGATCCAAATGCATCAAAGAATGATTCTAACATTTAAGATTGATCATGAGATGCACATAACACAAGCTGGTTCACAAACTTCAAGTAGGGCATACATGGAAGGCAGGCTGTCAAAACAAGCAGGATACAAATTTGGCAGAGCATTAAAAAAAGATGTTTGGTTCAGTTGCACCCCAAAATTTGCTTAACCTTTTCTTGCCTGATTTATGTTTCATTGCATTTCATTTGCATAGTCACATCAAATACACAGTCTAATCATTTGCATATCATAGCATAGCATGCCTCCAACAATGGGTCAAGGTGTCTATCAAAAGAAGAACTTAGCAAGGTGTGTTATCCAAGAGGAGAAGTCTTCCAGGCCATCAAGAAATGATTTGAAGTCTTGAGAAGTTTGAGTGCCCACAGGTGGATTTCTCTTCTAAATTGAGGTGTATTGAAGATCATCAACATGGAATTGTGAATTTGAGGTGTGTATGGATCTCATGGGAGGCCTAGAGAGCCCTATTGAAGCTTAGACAAGTCATGGTATCAAGTTCAAGAACCACAGTTGAGGTGTGTACAAGTAGGGTTTCATCTGGGTAACCCTAGGTCAAGGAGAGCAAAGAAAGGGCAGCAAGACCTAGCTCTAGGTCATGGAAGTCATGGATTGATATGTTGAATCATGTGTATGGATGAGCCAAGATCAAGTTCAAGAGAATCAAGAGTGGTTGGAGGTGTTTGAGACAGGGTTCCTAGGGTAAAATCCCCTGTATAGCACTGAACTTCCAAGCCACATAAGTCAAAATACAAGTTTCAAATGGATTCTTGGCCAACATGAAACTTGTAGAGCTTCTAAATAGATTTAATTTGAGTACTAGAAGTCTTCATGGATATTTTTAGAACTCAAGTTATGGTTCTTGCAAGTTACATGTCACCAAAGGACACTGAAATTTATCTGTGAAAGTCACGTGACTTCCAAGCAACTTTTTCCCCTCAAGGAGTTTTCAAATGGATTCTTGGCCAACATAAGAGTTGTAGGGCTTGATCTTATATTTAATTTGAGTACTAGAAGTCTTCAAGAAGATTTGTGGAACTCAAGTTATGATCTTGGCAATCCAGGGGTATTTTGGGAAAGTTGAATTATAGGTCATTTTTCAACATGTGTCAAAATCTCTATCTTCCACTCCTCCAATGGAAAAATGTTCAACATGAAATGTGTTTAGAATGATGTTTTTAGGCCAGGTAAGAAGTCATGAGGATTTTAATGGGCTTGTGTCACAAAGTTACCAAAAATGGCTTAAAAAGGAAGAAATGAAAGTCATTTAAAGAGCCAAAAATGTGATTTTGTGTTTTGAGGTCAAAATGAGGCATGTGACATATCAAATTGATCAGAAAGGATGTTTTAAAGATGTGGAAATGTTACTTTTGGCAATTGAGGCATATTTCAAAGGATTGCATTCCAGAACTTTTTGGATCATTCTAACACATTCTATATAACCCTCATAACTAATTCAGTTAGTTTTTTAGCCAAGAACTCTGAAGAATTGAGAGAGAGCAAAGTGAGTTTCTTCATTGCAAATCAAATTCGTGTTTGGTGATTGGGAAGGATTCAAGGCAATTCAGTGCATACAGAAGCTCCACAATACTTCATTGATCGTGTCTGGAGAAGATTGAAGGGTGATTTGAAGATTTTCTTGCTCTATTCACTCAAATTTTACAGGTATGTAAATTTCATCTCATAGCATGATTTAGGTATAATTGCTAGGATTTGAATGCATAGATAGATTGTAGACATGGCTAGGATCGTTTTTGGTAGGAAAAATTGGTGATTAGAGACAAAACCTAGGGCAATGCAATTTCTGTTGAGGATCGTTTCTCTGAGTTCTTGATGAATTAAACATGTTTAGATGGTGATAATTACTCAGTGAAGCATGTAGATGATGTTAGGCTCTTTAATTTTGAGAATGGTGATGATTGAATTTGGAGTATATTCTGAGCTGGGAATCGTGTTTTGAGTTGTGGTGAGATTCAAGGAAAATGGAGGTTACCATTGGATTCAGTGAGAAAAAACGAGTTGATTAGGGTGCTTAGGTTTGAGTTTTGGTGGGTTTTTATGGAGTTGATGCTTGGGGACGACGGTGGCGCCACCTCCGGCCGCCGTCTGGTTCATTCCCTCCAAGAATTTAAAATGAAGAAGATGATGGATTCACCTTTAGATCAGACGTTGACCTTGACCACTCACACCAATGCACGGCCAGGATGTGTTGTTGGAGTCTGAAGAGAATGAAAGGAAGTGAAACTCACTGTTTCTCTTAAGTGAGTTGGATGGGCTCAACGCATAGTTTGCTAACCACACCCTACCTGGAGGCCCAATGGAGATTAACATGTGAATGCATTGCTATTTGACACACGAATTTGTCAATTTCCTTTCTTTTTTCTGATGTTATTTTTAGTTGGTTTGGGCTTAATGCCTCGCTTGCTACGCACACCCCACATCTGGGCCCAGCCTGATTTATAACTTGGATCAATTGCTATTTGACACGCCTGTTTGTCAATTTCCTCTTATTTTCTTTTATTTTCATGTTTTACATATGGTTAGAAATTAATTCATAATAAATTGAAAAATGATCATTTTAGGATGAGACTTTTTTCCCTGGTTTCCTTAGGGTCTCTAGAATTTTATAGGATTAAAAATATTAATTTCATGCATTTTATATTTTCTGGCATATTTTACAATTTTAATGCTTTTATTTTACTTTTGTTTGATACTTCATTTTTCTGAATTTAGTATGAGAGTTTGGTGAGGAATTTTGGAGTGATTCTTGTGAGGTTGATTAGATTAGGGAAGTATGTACCCTTAGGAATTTTTTCATATTTTTGTGATTTAAATTTAGGTTAGTTTGAGAGGTGAATAGGAGAGGTATTAGAATTAGGGTTTTAACACAACTAGTTGTAGTTTAGGGCATAGTTTGGGGACTTAGGGTTTGATTTAGGCCTTGGGATTCTAATGGGGTATTGGGTATAGGGTTAGGTTCCCTTAGAAATTTACCTATGATTTTATGATGAGTTTTAGCATTTTACTTGATTTTTGCAATTGGTGTGATGTTTGTGGGTTTTCCCCTTGGATGTTTGGTTTGGTTACTTTGATTGGGCTGTCTTAATTGGGCTTTGGGCTTGGGTTTTGCTTGATAGAGCTTCTAGAGGCATTGAGGATGCTTGGAGATAAAGCTTGGGGCTTGGTCATGAAAGTCTTTCCTGGTGAAGATTGCTTTTGAAGGCTTAGGGATTAGGGCATATTGGAAGAGCTTTAGAATAGACTTGTTTCTTCTTTCAAACATAGAGAGCTTCTTGTGCCTCTATTCATTCCTATGACGCAAAGTCCTTTTAAAGTACTCACATCCCTCCAAGGGAGGGATGAGTGACGTAATTTAGAAGTAGAACTTTGAGGATACCTGTCTCTTATAATGTTAAGTGCTTATGGGCTTCCTTTGGTTGTCACTAAGCTTTCTTAGCATTTCAACTTAATCTGTTAATTGATTCTCTCTTGGAGGTGGAGCTTGAAGATAAGAGCTTATTTGAAGCTTGAAGATGCCTTTCATGAGGATTGCTTGAAGATGGAGTTGTTATTGTCCACTTTGCTGTCAGGAGCTTGCTGGGGTATTGAAGCTAGGGTTTACTGTTGCTTTTGAGCTGGGGTTTTCTGTAGCTGTGGAGCTTGACTGTTTAGGTTTGAGGAGCCTTATTTGAAGTGTGCTTTCTCTTCCTTGGAGGTTGGAGATTGAAGCTTATTGAAGTTTGAAGGTTCTTGTTGTTGCTGTCAGAGCTGCTGTTTGCTGTAGGAGTTTGGTGCTACTGCTTAGGCTGCCTCCTCTGCTTTGGGGTTTTGTTTTCTGTATTGTTTGTTGGCTTGTTCAGCTTTCCCCATAGGTTTGAAGTGAATGTTGATTCACTTTTCCTGTTGTTTTCCCAGGTTCGAGGTTGAGTGGGACTCCCTTGCCTCACTTGTATTGCTGCATTGCATGCATTTTACTGTATTTGCTTGCTTTCTTTTTTGTTTATCCCCTAGGATCTCTGATTTCCTCTTTGCAGGAGGGAATTATGACAGACATTAGGATTCTTATCCATGCATGACAATATTAGGTTAGTTTTTATTCCCTTTTCAACCCTAGGCTTTTTTAGAGTTTCTTTCTCTTCTATCTCAAAACAACTCAAAAATACAGTAATAAGGTTAATCGATATCGTACGTTACGAGCCTTAAGCTATTTGAGAAAGGGTTGCTGGAGAGCTTCTTTCCAGTAGTCTGGCTGCTTAGTGTGGTACCCTTTGGGTGACACGCGACGTAGTCACTCTCAAATCATAGTCTCTAGTGCGTCATAGATTGCAAACAAACTAAAAAACATTTCTTTCGTAAAAGATTCGAAACAAACATCAAAGTGCCATTTTTGTCCGCTTGGACTCTTAATCAAGAAAAACCCTTTTCAGAAGGTAATAAAAACAGTCAGACAAGCTTGTGTCTTCCGTAGCCCGAACTACGTTTGCTCTGATCTTTCATGCTGTATGAGGCTTGCATCATGGGTCTGGAAGAAGCTATTTATTTGCGAATCAAACATCTGGATGTGTACAGAGACTCAGCTCTAGTGGTGAATCAGATTAAAGGAGAATGGGAGACATGTCGGCCCAATTTGATACCATATATGAATTACGCAAGGAGATTGTTGCCTTTCTTTGACAAGGTGGAATTGCATCATGTGCCGCAAGCAGAAAATCAAATGGCTGACACCCTGGCGACATTGTCTTCAATGTATAAAGTTAACTTTTGGAACGAGGCTCCCCAGATTGTTATCTCTCGACTCGATAGGCCCGCATTCATATTTTCCATTGACGAGGCTCCCGATGGTAAACCCTGGTACTTTGACATCCAGAACTTCCTGAAGAACAAGGAGTATCCGACTGGGGCATCCAGTCGAGATCAGAAGACTCTCAGGAGATTGGCTGGCAATTTCTATTTGAACCCGGACGGTGTCCTATACAAAACAAACCACGACTTGGTGTTGCTACATTTTGTAGATGAGAAAGAGGCGAAGTTGCTCATGGAAGAGATACGTGAGGGTACATTTGGTACACATGTTGGCGGGCATGCTATGACAAGAAAATTGCTGCGGGCAGGTTATTATTGGCTAACTATGGAAACAGACTGTTTTAAGTTTGCAAAGAGGTGTCATAAATGCCAGATTTATGCGGACAAAATCCACGTGCCTCCAAGTCCTCTGAATATGATGTCATCACCGTGGCCTTTCTCGATGTGGGGAATTGATATGATTGGAAAGATTGAGCCTACGGCATCCAATGGACACCGGTTCATCTTGGTGGCAATTGATTACTTCACCAAATGGGTGGAGGCAGCATCATATGCCAATGTCACCAAACAAGTGGTCGCCAGATGTATCAAACGAGATATTATCTGCAGATATGGAATCCCTGATCGGATTATCACTGACAACGGTTCGAATTTGAATAACAAAATGATGAAAGAGCTGTGCCAGAATTTTAAGATTGAACATCACAACTCTTCTCCTTACCGGCCTAAGATGAATGGCGCTGTCGAAGCGGCCAATAAGAACATAAAGAAGATTGTCCAGAAGATGGTTGTGACGTATAAGGACTGGCACGAGATGCTACCTTTCGCTTTGCACGGTTATCGTACGACGGTATGCACATCAACTGGGGCAACCCCTTTCTCATTGGTATACGGGATGGAGGCAGTGTTGCCGTTAGAGGTTGAGATTCCTTCCCTGAGGGTTTTACGTGATGTCTAACTTGACGAGGCAGAATGGATTAAAGATAGACTGAATCAGCTCAGTTTAATGGATGAGAAGAGACTGGCTTCTTTAGCATACGGTCGGTTATACCAGAGCCGGATGAAGAAAGCTTACGACAAGAAGGTACACCCGCGAAGCTTTCAGACGGGCGATCTTGTTTTGAAAAAGATTCTCCCACCACAAACAGATCACAGGGGCAAGTGGACTCCTAATTACGAAGGTCCTTACGTTGTCAGAAAAGTCTTCTCTGGAGGAGCCTTGCTACTATCCATCATGGATGGTGAAGACTTTACATCTCCTGTGAATTCGGACGCAGTTAAAAAATACTTTGCTTGAAAGTGACCCGCTGGACAGTAAAAGGAGAGTCTAGGCAAAAATGGGGCATCCCGGCGAACCAAAAAAAAATGATGAATAAAAGGTTCGGGCAAAAGTTAGGGATAAAATTGAAACAAAAATGTACACCCGCGAAGTCGAAAACCTGAAAAGGGCGACTTCGGCAAAAAAGGGTATCCCGGTGAATTGAAACCCCGCAAAGGGCGATTCACGCAAAAGTTAGGGATTGAAAAAGCAAATGACTGCGGTCCGGATTTGATACAGCCTTGCTCAATGGTTTGGGAGTACCTGGGGTCGTTTGTCCAAAAACAATCTCTTCCGAAGATCGAGTACCGGTAAAGCGCATAGTCAGGCGAGTCATAGGAGGATCAGCTCATGGTGTTTGTCTGTACCACGTCGCCGACATGTATACAAATATTGTTTTGTATTTTTATTTATGCTGCTTGTGCATATATGTATGTGTGTGTGTATGTAACTTCCTCTTTTCAGGAGTTGCATCCGATGTACAAAATTTTGCCCATTCAGAGGCCCGTTATCAATAAAACATGTTATTCAGTATGCGATGCTTGTTCTCTACTGTTTTGCTTGTGAAAGACGCCGATGTTTTTTGATAAACTTGCACTTGCATAATCTTGTCGGCCCTTGCCCATAATTGATAAAACTTCGAATTGACTGAAGTAATGTCACGGATGCTATCCCGGATAGATTCTGTTGTATGGGCCTGTTTTGTCTCGTTTATGTTTTGCAGGGTTTTTATCTTTGGAGCAAACAATCAGGGATTGTATTCCCCAGCCAAAATCGCTGGACGTTAGAGCCTGATTCCAGTTGATGTCATTCCTCAGCTAGTCGCAGCTTATCCCCGAGATTTGAAATGACGTTTATCCTTTCCCGAAGGAGGGAATCATTTTCCCTAGAAGAGTGTCCTCAAGGAATTTTTCCACAGGATATCCCCAGCAAGTCGAAATCAGTATCCCCTGCAGAGGTTGCGCTCCCCAGTGAGTCGGATATGTGCAGGATCAATCCTCAGCATGGGAGATTCCCGCAGTGTTTAACCAAGCCTCAGTTGGTTCAGAAGGGCTATCCCCATAGAAGATGGGTTTCTTTCATCCTCACAGTTGTCACGCCTTTGTCAGGATGATTATCCCCAGCGGAGTGTTAGCTTCGGTTTGTAAACTATACCCAGACAGCTGTCCCCAAGAAGGGTTGCTTCTTCCCCAACTGAGTTACTCTTCCCAGCAGGTGTTGCTCTTTCCTCCCAGCGGAAATCGATATTTGATCTCTCCTCGGCAGAGTTGGTTGTGTTTCCGGCATTTATTTTGCCGGAATACTTTGTGATACCCGTTCATCCCCAACAGGGTGGTATTTGTCCTCAACAGCCGTGTTGATGAAGCAAGCTTGTCAGAGCCTCCCCCAGTAGCCTGAATCTGCATTTGCATTTGCATATATTATCATGTTTGAATCTACCCAAAAACACGTAGCATTTCCATGCCGTATGGAGCATTACGCCATTGCCAAACATATGCATTTTGAAACATAAATCGGGTTGGTTAACCTTTTGCTTTCAGGTGTGTTTCTCAGCAGGAGTATGAAGTTACAGCTCAGATCTATTACCAGACGATCGAGGTCTCGCCGTGAGACATGTGATGATACAGTTCTTGTTATTATCCCCCACAGAGTTACTGGTTGAAGTTTCTCTTATCCGACCAGCGGAACATTCTTCCAGGTTTGCTGTCACGGCAGCATTTCAGGGTTTTATGAATCAATATTACAGAAGTGGTCACTTGTTGTCGAAACGGGTATCGGGCAGTTATTTTCAGAATATCCCCAGTGGAGTTAGCTACTGCAAAGAATATGCAAAGAAGCTATATCCAAGTTAACCTTCCTGTAAGAATCAGGCAGATGACTTTTCCCGTATGAAGCAGGCGGATGAACCTTCCTGTGTTCAGGCAGATGGTTTTCCCGTATGAAGCAGGCGGATGAAATTTCCTGTAAGAATCAGGCAGATGGTTTTCCCGTATGAAGCAGGCGGATGCACTTTCCTGTAATCAGGCAGATGGTTTTCCCGTATGAAGCAGGCGGATGAACTTTCCTGTGTTCAGGCAGATGAACTTTCCTGTAAGAATCAGGCAGATGGTTTTCCCGTATGAAGCAGGCGGATGCACTTTCCTGTAATCAGGCAGATGGTTTTCCCGTATGAAGCAGGCGGATACACTTTCCTGTAATCAGGCAGATGGCTTTTCCCGTATGAAGTAGGCGGATGAACCTTCCTGTGTTCAGGCAAATGGTTTTCCCGTATGAAGCAGGCGGATGCACTTTCCTGTAATCAAGCAGATGACTTTTCCCGTATGAAGCAGGCGGATGCACTTTCCTGTAATCAGGCAGATGACTTTTCCCGTATGAAGTAGACGGATGGAGTTTCCTGTGTTTAGGCAGATGATTTGCCTATATGGATAGGCAGATGAGTTTCCTGTGATTAGACAGAAATGTTTCCCCAGTCAAGTCGATGAATTTTATTGTCTATGATTGATAGGACCTCCTCGTGTTGGTGGGAGGCGACCAACTCATCCCCGCGGAGTAGCCGGGATCTCTTTGGGTTGACGAAATATGAGTCCTGACGTGGACCGATTGGTGTTTAGGTGTGATTTGGCAAATTTATTTCTCTTCTTGTGTTGACAATATTAGTTTGGTTGTGGATGGAGGTACTCAGTACCTGTGGCATTACATAGGTGGTTGAAGTTGAAACCAGAATTATCAGACGTTGAATCAATTGTTGTCGTAACAACCAGGTTCAGTTGGTGGATGTCGTTCCCCAAGCAGTTGTGCAGTTTATTTCTGCGGTTAGCAAATTTCCGGGTTTCTTGGTATTCAACCGTCTCGTACCTCGATTGTTTGAAGGCCGTTCGCTCTTCACCCAGTCGGGTCCAAGCCATTTGAATAGGGGCAGCTGTTGCACCCCAAAATTTGCTCAACCTTTTCTTGCCTGATTTATGTTTCATTGCATTTCATTTGCATAGTCACATCATATACACAGTCTAATCATTTTCATATCATAGCATAGCATGCCTCCAACAAGGGGTCAAGGTGTCTATCAAAAGAAGAGCTTAGCAAGGTGTGTTATCCAAGAGGAGAAGTCTTCCAGGCCATCAAGAAATGATTTGAAGTCTTGAGAAGTTTGAGTGCCCACAGGTGGATTTCTCTCCTAACTTGAGGTGTATTGAAGATCATAAACATGGAATTGTGAATTTTAGGTGTGTATGGATCTCATGGGAGGCCTAGAGAGCCCTATTGAAGCTTAGACAAGTCATGGTATCAAGTTCAAGAACCACAGTTGAGGTGTGTACAAGTAGGGTTTCATCTGGGTAACCCTAGGTCAAGGAGAGCAAAGAAAGGGCAGCAAGACCTAGCTCTAGGTCATGGAAGTCATGGATTGATATGTTGAAGCATGTGTATGGATGAGCCAAGATCAAGTTCAAGATAATCAAGAGTGGTTGGAGGTGTTTGAGACAGGGTTCCTAGGGTAAAATCCCATGTATAACACTGGACTTCCAAGCCACATAAGTCAAAATACAAGTTTCAAATGGATTTTTGGCCAACATGAAACTTGTAGAGCTTCTCAATAGCTTTAATTTGAGTACTATAAGTCTTCAAGAAGATTTGTAGAACTCAAGTTATGGTTCTTGCAAGTTACAGGTCACCAGAGGACACTGAAATTTATCTGTGAAAGTCACTTGACTTCCAAGCAACTTTTTCCCCTCAAGGAGTTTTCAAATGGATTCTTGGCAAACATATGAGTTGTAGGTATTGATCTTACCTTTAATTTGAGGACTAGAAGTCCTCAATAAGATTTGTGAAACTCAAGTTATGATCTTGGCAATCCAGGGGTATTTTGGGAAAGTTGAATTATAGGTCATTTTTCAACAATTGTCAAAATCTCTATCTTCCACTCCTCCAATGGAAAAATGTTCAACATGAAATGTGTTTAGAATGATGTTTTTAGGCCAGGTAAGAAGTCATGAGTATTTGAATGGGCTTGTATCACAAAGTTACCAAAAATGGCTTAAAAAGGAAGAAATGAAAGTCATTTAAAGAGCCAAAAATGTGATTTTGTGTTTTGAGGTCAAAATGAGGCATGTGACATATCAAATTGATCAGAAAGGATGTTTTAAAGATGATGGCAATGTTACTTTTGGCAATTGAGGCATATTTCAAAGGATTGCATTTGGTGGCTTATGGTTGAAGTAACATATGCAAAGTCATTCACAAGATCAGCTACAAGGCTCTAACCCTCACCAATCAATTCAAAATGTCATTTGGAGAGAAATTGGATCAAAACCAAGCTGCTGAAGCAAGCCAAAACCAACTGTCATGTGCAAGCTTCTCATGAAATTTTCAAGTGCAAGAGAAATTGAATTTCTCACATGGATCATTCCAGAACTTTCTGGATCATTCTAACACATTTTATATAACCCTCATAACTAATTCAGTTAGTTTTTTGGCCAAGAACTCTGAAGAATTGAGAGAGAGCAAAGTGAGTTTCTTCATTGCAAATCAAAATCATGTTTGGTGATTGGGAAGGATTCAAGGCAATTTAGTGCATACAGAAGCTCCACAAGACTTCATTGATCGTGTCTAGAGAAGATTGAAGGGTGATTTGAAGATTTTCTTGCTCTGTTCACTCAAATTTTACAGGTATGTAAATTTCATCTCATAGCATGATTTAGGTAGAATTGCTAGGATTTGAATGCATAGATAGATTGTAGACATGGCTAGGATCGTTTCTGGTAGGAAAAATTGGTGATTAGAGACAAAACCTAGGGCAATGCAATTTCTGTTGAGGATCGTTTCTCTGAGTTCTTGATGAATTAAACATGTTTAGATGGTGATAATTACTCAGTGAACCATGTAGATGATGTTAGGCTCTTTAATTTTGAGAATGGTGATGATTGAATTTGGAGTATATTCTGAGCTGGGAATCGTGTTTTGAGTTGTGGTGAGATTCAAGGAAAATGGAGGTTACCATTGGATTCAGTGAGAAAAAACGAGTTGATTAGGGTGCTTAGGTTTGAGTTTTGGTGGGTTTTTATGGAGTTGATGCTTGTGGACGACGGTGGCGCCACCTCCGGCCGCCGTCTGGTTCATTTCCCTCCCAGAATTTAAAATTAAGAAGATGATGGATTCACCTTTAGATCAGACGTTGACCTTGACCACTCACACCAATGCACGGCCAGGATGTGTTATTGGAGCCTGAAGAGAATGAAAGGAAGTGAAACTCACCGTTTCACTTAAGTGAGTTGGATGGGCTCAACGCATAGTTTGCTAACCACACCCTACCTGGAGGCCCAATGGAGATTAACATGTGAATGCATTGCTATTTGACACACGAATTTGTCAATTTCCTTTCTTTTTTCTAATGTTATTTTTAGTTGGTTTGGGCTTAATGCCTCGCTTGCTACACACACCCCACATCTGGGCCCAACCTGATTTATAACTTGGATCAATTGATATTTGACACGTCTGTTTGTCAATTTCCTCTTATTTTCTTTTATTTTCATGTTTTACATATGGTTAGAAATTAATTCATAATAAATTGAAAAATGATCATTTTAGGATGAGACTTTTTTCCCTGGTTTCCTTAGGGTCTCTAAAACTTTATAGGATTAAAAAATATTAATTTCATGCATTTTATATTTTCTGGCATATTTTACAATTTTAATGCTTTTATTTTACTTTTGTTTGATACTTCATTTTTCTGAATTTAGTATGAGAGTTTGGTGAGGAATTTTGGAGTGATTCTTGTGAGGTTGATTAGATTAGGGAAGCATGTACCCTTAGGAATTTTTTCATATTTTTTTGGTTTAAATTTAGGTTAGTTTGAGAGGTGAATAGGGGAGGTGTTAGAATTAGGGTTTTAACACAACTAGTTGTAGTTTAGGGCATAGTTTGGGGAGTTAGGGTTTGATTTAGGCCTTGGGATTCATATGGGGTATTGGTTATAGGGTTAGGTTCCCTTAGAAATTTACCTATGATTTTATGATGAGTTTTATCATTTTACTTGATTTTTGCAATTGGTGTGATGTTTGTGGGTTTTCCCCTTGGATGTTTGGTTTGGTTACTTTGATTGGGTTGTCTTAATTGGGCTTTGGGCTTGGGTTTTGCTTGATAGAGCTTCTAGAGGCATTGAGGATGCTTGGAGATAAAGCTTGGGGCTTGGTCATGAAGGTCTTTCCTGGTGAAGATTGCTTTTGAAGGCTTAGGGATTAGGGCATATAGGAAGAGCTTTAGAATAGACTTGTTTCTTCTTTCAAACATAGAGAGCTTCTTGTGCCTCTATTCATTCCTATGACACAAAGTCCTTTTAAAGTATTCACATCCCTCCCTTGGAGGGATGAGTGACATACTTTAGAAGTAGAACTTTGAGGATACCTGTCTCTTATAATGTTAAGTGCTTATGGGCTTCCTTTGGTTGTCACTAAGCTTTCTTAGCATTTCAACTTAATCTGTTAATTTATTCTCTCTTGGAGGTGGAGCTTGAAGATAAGAGATTATTTGAAGCTTGAAGATGCTGAAGATGCCTTTCATGAGGATTGCTTGAAGATGGAGTTGTTACTGTCCACTTTGCTGTCAGGAGCTTGCTGGGGTATTGAAGCTAGGGTTTACTGTTGCTTTTGAGCTGGGGTTTTCTATAGCTGTGGAGCTTGTCTGTTTAGGTTTGAGGAGCCTTATTTGAAGTGTGCTTTCTCTTCCTTGGAGGTTGGAGATTGAAGCTTATTGAAGTTTGAAGGTTCTTGATGTTGCTGTCAGAGCTGCTGTTTGCTGTAGGAGTTTGGTGCTGCTGCTTAGGCTGCCTCCTCTGCTTTGGGGTTTTGTTTTCTGTATTGTTTGTTGGCTTGTTCATCTTGCCCCATAGGTTTGAAGTGAATGTTGATTCACTTTGCCTGTTGTTTTCCCAGGTTCGAGGTTGAGTGGGACTCCCTTGCCTCGCTTGTATTGCTGCATTACATGCATTTTACTATATTTGCTTGCTTTCTTTTCTGTTTATCCCCTAGGATCTCTGATTTCCTCTGTGCAGGAGGGAATTATGACAGACATTAGGATTCTTATCCATGCATGACAATATTAGGTTAGTTTTTATTCCCTTTTCAACCCTAGGCTTTTTTAGAGTTTCTTTCTCTTCTATCTCAAAACAACTCAAAAATACAGTAATAAGGTTAATCGATATCGTACGTTACGAGCCTTAAGCTATTTGAGAAAGGGTTGCTGGAGAGCTTCAAAATTGTAAAACATGACAATGTATGTATAATAAAGAGGTTGAGCATTACATACCTCTTGTAGACTTTCTTGAACAAGCTAAAAAGCTAAGAAACCCAGAGATCTTCTTCTTTGGAAAATATTTGGAGCTTTCTTCCTCTTGAAGCAATAAGCTATCTTTCAAGACAGTTTGAGTTATGAACTTCCCAACTGGTTTTTGAGACTTTGGATAGTTGAAATATGATATATATGAGGTGTTAGGAGTGTTGAAGTGGTAGGAAATGCCTTAAGTAAAGACTTGGCTTCCAAAGTGCATAAAAGTCAAGATATAAAGGTATGAGGGTTGACTTTTGGGAGAATGATGTTTTTGGATGGTTTGAGTGTATGAACACCTTCTACACAATGTTTATAGATTGTGCGAATGGTTTTGTGTGGCTTGGAAGTGGTGGAAATGAGTTTGGGCAGAATTTTGCTTGAGACAGATTTTGGTGAAAACTTGGAAGTTTTTGAAGAATGAAGTTTTTGAGAAAATGAATGAGAGTTGAGAGATGTGATTTCTCTTGGTTTTTAAGAGTGCTCTGGTGTGGTTTGTAACACAGAGAGAGGTCTCTATTTATAGGGAAAATGGAGGTGAGGGCAGCCTTGGCTTTTCCATATTTTGGAGGGAAGTTGTGAAGTTTTGAATGAAATCTTGCCAAAATCTTATGGCAGCTCTACACATCAGTTCCATGGGCAAATTCTGTGCAAAAATCAAGTGAGATGGGAGGGATGAGATGACTGAAGTGAAGCTAGAAGGGTAGGGGACTGCAGCTGCCCAATCTCTTTGAAAAGGTTTCTCTTTCATAGTCTTTTATTGATTATTATATTGGCCACTTGCTCCAAGTTGCAACAGCCCATTAATTCTTCACTTCTTCTATTTTTTGCATCATATAAGCTTCATAATATCAGAATAGAATATGATCCAATGGCTGAGGGTAGCCCAAGTTGATGAATTTTGAATTTTGGAGAGTGTTGAAGTGGTGACTTCAAGTGTGGCAGCCCCAACTTCCATGATCCATAACTTTATGCTCACAAATGCTATTGAGGAGTTCTACCACAATCTAGAAAGCCCTCAAGTAGCTCTACAACTTTCATGTTTTTGAGATTTTCAAATTCTAGATGGAACTAGGTTGAAAAGCCCTTCCAAGTTGCTGAAAAAATCACCTAAAAGGCCAAATAACTTAGAATTATTTCTAAGTTATTTCCCATCTTGAAATGAATTTGGTCATATCTCCCAATCTAGGAATTTTTTGATCTTGGACCAATTTGATACTTTTTAAGGACTTGTCAAGAGATTTCCAATGAGCTTTGAACCACTTCATTTGGATGCGTGGTTGAGGATTTATGGTCTTGCCCCTTTCGAAACCCTAATTCCCAATTTTTGCAATTACTTCCTAACCCTTGATCCAATGGTCATGAAATTTTATGGGAAAGTTTAATATAACATAAGGAACATTTTTTATTCACATCTTGAAGTCAAATTCCTTATTGTTGAAGAATTGACTTTTCGGTCAACCGTACGATCAATCGGCGACTACCGAGTCGACTGTTGGGGCTCCGGACTTTTCGAGGCTTTGAAACTCTTTGAATAGACTTTACTAAGCCATAGGAACTTAATGGACCTTGATCCCACCATTGAAACACTTTTTAAATCAAAAGTCAAACTACAGTTGACTTTTCTCGATCGAAAACCCTAATCGGGTATCTTGAACTGCACTGTTCTTAATTCTTGGGTGACAACCTCAAATTGGATTCAAACTTGAACCAATGTAGTATTCTTGATCTTTTTTATAGTTGAACCAATCCAATACATTGATTGATCAATCCACCGAAGCCTCGATTTTGACGGTACGGAACCCTGATTCATCTGCATCTCGACAAGGAAAAACTTGAAGTGGGTTAAGGTTAGTTAATCAAATGAATATGATCCTAAAATGATGATGAGGATCTAAGGGGTCAAAATTTGGGGTGCAACACACAGGAGTAAGTTGAGCATTCATCCAGGAGCGACGAAAATGTATAGTGATTTGAAGAATCTGTTTTGGTGGCCTGGTATGAAGCGTAATGTGGCACGATTTGTTTACGCATGTTTGACTTGTTAGAAGTCGAAATTTGAGCACCAGAAACCTGCTGGATTGATGCGATCGTTAGAGATTCCAGAATGGAAATGGGACAGCATTTCGATGGATTTTGTAACGGGTTTGCCGAACACTTTGCGAGGATGTGATTCTATTTGGGTGATTATTGATAGGCTTACAAAGTCATCTCACTTTATTCCCATTAACATCACTTTTCCAGTATCAAAGTTGGCAGTGATTTACGTCCGAGTGGTTGTTAAGTTGCATGGTGTTCCGTTGTGCATTGTGTCGGATAGAGATTCGAGGTTTACTTCTGATTTTTGGAATAGTCTACAAGAGGCTCTGGGTTCCAAGTTGAGGTTGAGTTCAGCATTCCATCCTCAAACAGATGGTCAGACCGAACAGACTATTCAGTCTTTAGAAGATTTGCTGAGGGCATGTGTTCTGGAGGAAGGCAGTTCGTGGGATACCTATCTTCTGTTGATAGAGTTTACTTATAATAACAGTTACCACTCTAGTATCGGAATGGCACCGTTCGAAGCTTTATATGGTCGGAGATGTAGGACTCCGTTGTGTTGGTATGAATCCGGGGAGAGTGTGGTACTTGGACCGGAAATTGTCCGGGAGACGACGGAGAAGGTGAAGTTAATTCGAGAAAAGATGAAAGCTTCACAGAGTAGGCAGAAAAGTTATCATGATAAGCGCAGGAAGGAGTTAGAATTTGAAGCTGGGGATCATGTGTTTTTGAAAGTCACGCCTGTGACTGGAGTTGGTAGGGCCCTGAAATCTAAGAAGCTTACCCCTCGTTTCATTGGTCCGTACCAGATATCGGATAGAGTTGGAAAAGTCGCGTATCGAGTGGCGTTGCCGCCTAATTTGTCGAATCTGCATGATGTATTTCATGTGTCACAGCTCCGAAAGTATATCTCAGATCCATCGCATGTCATTCCTATGAACGATGTGCAAGTACGTGACAATCTTACGGTGGAGACGATACTTGTAAGAATTGATGATCGGGAGGTGAAGACGTTAAGAGGAAAAGAGATTGCGTTGGTGAAAGTGGTCTGGTTGGGAGCTGCTGGAGAAAGCTTGACGTGGGAACTGGAGAGCAGGATGCGAGAGTCTTACCCCGAGCTGTTTGATCGAGGTAATTTCGAGGACGAAATTCTTTTAAGTTTGGGGGAGTTGTAACGCCCGTTCAATTTAAATTAAATTATTTATGAATTGTTGGTGTGCCTTTATGTGGGAGTGTGTCTGAGAGCGTTGGTTGGGTGTCCTTAAAGTATAGGAAATCATTTAATAAAATATAGAGTTTAATAATAATATAATATAATTAATAATGATGATAATTTAATAATTAGTAGTAATATTATTATTATTATTATTATTATTATTAGTATTATTATTATTATTATTTGTAATATTAGTGGATGGAATAAGTGAAATATGGGAGTTATTAGAGAAGTTGTGGGGGAAAGAGGAAAAACACGATAAACTGCTCAGAACCAAAATTAGGGAGAAAAAGTTGAGGAGAAGGGAAAAAGGAAAAAGGGACGTGGTTGGGGAAAATTGAGAACAGAGGAATTAATCGCCGGAGAGAATTCAAGGTAGTTGCAGAAGAGTCACCGAAGAGCAGACCAGAACCGGGAAGTTTAGAGTTGTCCTTAATCCAAAGGTAAGGATGGGGTTCAATTCTATAGCTATTGGTATGATCAATTTCATGAAGGGAATTGAATCATGGGGTTAGTTCCCATAGGTTGAGAAATATTAAGGGTTAATGTTTGTCTGTGCCTGAGTTAGTGTTTTATGTCATTAGTTCTATGTAATGATATTGGGAAACGGCGCTGACACGCGTTAATTTCCCATTTGTTGAGAGGGTTGTTATGGTGTCTGCATTTGATTATATTATGTTGAAAGTTGTGGTTACGTGATCCGTATGAAATTGTGATGCTTCGGTTATGGACAATTTGGTTGTAGGCTTAATGCCCTGTTGCGTGGTTGTGGTGGTTGTGTTGTAGTTCATAATAGTTGCATCTCATAGCATATCATCCTGGTTGGCCTGTATTGGCGTTGGTTGTACCTGTATTGGCGACCTATAATGGCAATTAAATTGGTTGTGGAGTGCTGCTCCAAATTGGTACTACATGCATATGCATAGTTGAGTCGTATAGTGTTGCGTCGTTATGTGGTTGTAAGTGAAGATAGGTTACTGAATTTGCTTGTTAATTTTTGTGAATATGAATGATAAGTTCCTGATATTGGTTGTCGATATTATTTGGAAAACTACGAGAATCTTAATTGTTGTGATATGATCCTGACATGACTTTTATCATGCCTTACGTTATAATTTTGATGTCTCACCCTTTACGTTGTATGTTACCTCCGTTGGTGGTAATTTGCAGGTAACTCGGAATAAAGTGCCGCTTTCCATTTAAGGTATCATTGGTCGTTCTGATACGTAGCACTCTTGGGGGGATGAACGATTGATGTTATTGTTTTAATTGAATTCCTTGTTGCTGAATTATATTAAGTACTTCTCAAATAAATTGGTTGTTTCGGACAGTTCCAAATGTTGGTTGGATGCATAATTAAGATGTTAAACAAGTTGTCGTTATTTGTTCATCCGGATCTGTGCTATGTGTGTTATTAAATGTTTTGCTGCAGGTGTATGTTATCTATTAAGGTGAAAATGTGACACCTCTGATGCGTCCCAGAATTTGTGAGTGTGACGGTCGTCACCACTCTATGACGCTCGTCATGACCATCACGGTCGTGACATCCATGACGGTCGTCATGGCCACCACGGTCGTGCCAGTTCCTTACGACTGTCATGATTCTTGTTTTTGTGCACTCTGATTGTTGTTTTGCCTAATTATCCGGTGGGTTAGAATGGGGTGTTACATGTGGGCTCTTTATATATCAGATGTTGATTCATCCCTGTGATTGGCGCCTTATTTGTCTCTCTGGTATTCTGGAACTAGAATCGGGGGGAATCTCTCCTAAAGCACAGACACATTTTGCATTTGCATATCGTCTTGCATAACAGGTACCTTGGACTTGTTTATCTGACCCCTGTGTTTTCTTTCGAAGGTGTGTTTCAGGATTGACTGCAGACCAATTCACCGCTACTCCACCCGAGCCAATCAACTCAGAGCTATGGAGCAAGTTCAGGCTGAAATGCAAGAGTTTAGGGAGTGGATGTCCCAATTCATGGGCATCATGCAGGTGGTTTCCAGTGGGCAAGAGCAACTCAGAACCCTCGTGCAACCCTTGATTGCACGTACTGACACCAATGGGGTTTTGCACAGAGGCGAAACTACCAAACTTCCTCATGTGGAGACTCCCCGGGCTAACAATTCTGGGCCGACTGTGATCATTCCCAACGCGGGAGGCAATGGGAACGCTGGATTAGGTACTGGCAATGCTGAGGCTGGTAATGACAATATCGGAGTTGCTATTGGTAACATTGGTACAAGTGGTAACAACGCTGGAGTTAATGCTGGTAACGCTGGAAACTTCCATGGACCCGAAGTTGTGGGAATCGTCCATGGAAATGTTCATCAACCCTGGAACGAGGATCGTCAAGCTGACGTATTCTCAATGAGAGGTGATGAGGCTGAGCTACCTTCCGAGGCCAGCCGGAGATTCAAAATGCTTGAGGATAAGTTGAAAAGCCTTGAGAATCTGAATTCTATGGGGCTCGATATGGCCAACTTGGGACTGATCCCCGATCTCAAGATACCACCGAAATTCAAAGTGCCAGACTTTGATAAATACAAGGGCACCACCTGTCCTCGTGTCCACTTGAGATCTTATTACAGGAAGATGTCGGCGTACTCCGACGACGAGAAGTTGCTGATGCACTTCTTTCAAGATAGTCTGTCAGGACCTTCACTGGAATGGTACATGGGCTTGGAGCCTGTGAGTGTACGAAGCTGGACGGATCTTACAGAAGCGTTTGTTAGACATTACCAGTACAATAGTGACCTGGCACCCAACCGGGTCCAGCTGCAAAATCTGTCATAGAAGAATGGGGAGTGTTTCAAAGAATACGCGCAGCGCTGGCGTGAATTGGCAGCCAGGGTACAGCCGCCGATGGTTGAACGTGAACTGGTAGATATGTTTATGGCAACGCTGCCGGGAGTTTATTATGAAAAGCTAATCAGCAGCATGTCAGGGAGTTTCTCCGACTTAATCATCACTGGTGAGTAAGTTGAGAACGGGATTAAGCTGGGGAAGATCTAGGCCGGTGAAGGTTCCTCAGCTGGAGGAAAGAAAGTGTTTGGAGGAATGAAGAGAGAGGGTGAAGCCAACTTTGTATCCGGTTCCCGAAGGAACAGAAAGCCGACACAGAACCATCAACAACAGAGGGTCGCTAGTATTACTATCCCTACAGCTCCACAGCAGCAACAACAACCGCATAATCAATATTAGCAGGGGTATAGAAAGTATCCAGTCCGACCAGCGAATAGACAACTTGAGACGCCGCCAATGCCATATTCTCAGCTACTTCAAGCGCTATTGCAATTGCAACTCGTTCAAAAGAGGACACTGGCTCCACTGACCGGACCACCTCCACCCGGTTACGATACGAACGCTCACTGCGAGTCCCATTCCGGGTCACCCGGTCACACCACTGAAGATTGTAAAGCCTTCAAGCACAAGGTCCAGGACCTGTTAGACAGCAAAGCGATCAATTTCTCCGACAACGTGCCGAATGTCATTCAGAACCCAATGCCTAACCATAGACAGGCTGGGGTTAACGCAATTATCGAAGATGAGGACTTGAACTTAGTGAAGAGGGTCGATGATCTAAAGACACCACTGAGTTTTGTCAAAGCCAAGTTGTTAAAAAGGGCGTATTCCCAGGTTGCGGGGAGTTATGTATTGAATGTGCGAGGCATCTGGACGGTTGTGACCAGTTGAAGGACGGTATTTAGAGTCTGATTGACGAAGGGGTCCTATAATTTGATCGGAAGGTTGAGAACAAGTTCGGAGAGGTGTTAATAAGCAGAATGATGAAGTTGCTACAATCACCATCCCATATAAGACTGTCACCATTTCTGCTCCCAGGCCACCCACGATTACTATAACTAAAGTTGGCCCCATACCGTTCGAAAGTACCAATGTTGTCCCATGGAATTATGGAGCGGAGGTTTACTGCAACAAACAGAGGATAGACTTGAAGTACCCATCGGTAGGGTCTGTGGATAACTTAGTTGGATCAGGGGGAATCACTCGCAGTGGGAGGGTGTTCTCGCCGCCTGAAGTTGGTGTTGACCGAATGGATAAGGGTAAAGACAAAGCAGCCATTGAAGAAACCTCTCAGGAGGTAGAAAAAGACTTGCTGGTAAAGGATGCGGAAGAGTTCATGAGGTTAATCAAGAAGAGCGACTATAAGATAGTTGACCACCTACAGCAGACACCTTCGAAGATCTCTATACTGAATTTGTTGCTTTGCTCCGAAGCACACTACAACGCCTTGTTGAAGATCTTGAATGCAGCATATGTACCTCACAAAATTTCTGTCAACCAGCTCGAAGGAGTGGTTGCACATGTCAATGCCGGCAATGGTTTGGGCTTCACTGATCGTGACTTGACGCCTAAAGGCAAGAACCATAATAATGCGCTGCACATATCACTGGAATGTCGGGGAACTGTTATATCGCACGTGCTTGTGGATACCGGCTCTTCCTTAAATGTATTTCCAAAGAAAGCGCTTATGAAGCTGGACACTCGTGGGTTGTTGTGTACACCCAATGATCTAGTGGTGAGGGCCTTTGATGGGACCAAGCGGTTGAGTGTCTTGGCTCCGGTTCGTTCGTTCATTTGTCACGTGAGTGTCTTGGCTCCGGCTTGTTCGTTCGTTTATCGCGTTGGTGTCTTTGCTCCAGTTCGTTCGTTTCTCGTGTGAGTATCTTGGCTCCGGTTTGTTTCGTTTGTTTATCGCGTGAGTATCGTGGCTCCGATTTGTTCCAGTTTATCTCGTTGAGTGTTCATACTCTGGTCAGTTCCAATTGATGATACATTCCTCATTGTGTTGAGTATCCAAGCTCCGACAGGTTTCTCCGATTCGTTGTGTTCATCGAATATCCAGATTCTGACCATTTTGACATGCCACCCTTCAACCCACGTGGTATTCGAACCATAACACCAGTTTTATTACGGAGTTCCTCAACAGAGTTACTTGATTAGGTCTCTCTTCCCCAACGGAATGTTCGAGACGTTCATCATGTTCAATTCTGTGGTTGGCAAATTTCCGGGTTTCTTTGGTATTCAACCGTCTTTTACCTTGATTGGTTGAGAGTCGTTCGCTTCTCACCCAGTCAGGTCCAAGCCGTTTGAATAGGGGCAGCTGTTACACCCCAAAATTTGCCCAACCTATTTTCTTTACCTAGCTTATGTTTCATTGCATTTCATATGGCATCCGCATTTTGCATAGCATTGGTTCTCGAGGCAGGGGATCAAGGTTCCCGTGGCTCAGGTATTTCCCGTACAAGCAATTAAGCAGTGATCATCAAAAGATACGACATTTATTTTGCCCAGCGGTCGAGCGGCCGATTTTATTTTGCAGGTTATGCTCAGATCAGGAGATAACATTAAGTCTATATCCAGTACTATCATAGTCACAATATTCAAGAGCAAGTGTCAAAAATATAGCAGAGCTCAAAACGGCGAGAAACAGGCAAACGAGCAGGTTTCCCTCCAAAAGGCACCAAATTCAAATTTTTGAAGGTGTTAATCGGTTAAAACATATGGTTAACCGATTAACCATTGGTGAATCAGCTCAGATTTCAAATTTTAACAGTGTTAACCGGTTAACACATATGGTTAACCGGTTAACCATAGCAGATTTTGCCCTGTACATGATTTTGCAAGCCATTTGCACTTGGGGTCCAATTTTGATCACCTTGGAATTCACATTTTCATTTGGGAAGGATCTAGAACACCTTTAAATTTCAGATTTCCCTCCAAAATCCCATTCCACATTCCAAACCTTGATTTCCAACCTAAATTCCAATCCTTGCTTTGGGATCCAAACCTAAGTCATATTTAAGTGATCCACTCCAAACAAACACATTCTAACCTTCATTTTTTCACTCTCACTTCATATTTGATTCCAATTCTCTCTCAATTCTCCAAATTCCCTCCATAACCAAAACTCACTCAAAGCTCTTTTTCATTAGGATTCATTAATTTTTCATTGAAATCAATGGATTCTTGAGCATAAACCTTCATCCATCCTCATCTTTGGATCCCTTTTCATAATCAATTTTCGTGCAAATTGAGATCTGATTTTGGAGCTTGAGTTAGAAGTGATTAGTCGAAGCGTTTCGACTCGAATTTGGTGGATCTTCGTTCGTACAACCACAATTGGCTTGGATCTCGAAGTTTTCCGGGTTTCTATTATTTGAACTACTCAAATTCAGTTGATCAACACTAACCGGAGCAAATCTCCGCTTCGAAGGTTGGAGATTCTAGATCCTTAACATTTTTGAGCTTATTTGCATTTCCATGATGATTTTCATATTCGATTGAATTTTGTGGATTCCGATCCGTGTGAATTATGATTGTGCTGTATAGACATGTTTGCATGTCTATTGGTTTTCTGTTTGTAGGTGTAATTTCGTGCTTATTTGATAAGCTAATTTGTTGGATCACTTGATTAAGTGATTTTGTGCATTAAGTGCTTTTTTCTGTTGCTGTTTTTCACTTCTGGTACAGTGTTAACCGGTTAACATATATGGTTAACCGGTTAACCAATTCAAATATTCAAAATTTTCAAAGATTTCAGGGTGTTAACCGGTTAACGCCTGGTGTTAACTGATTAACACCTGGTGTTAACCGATTAACACCTACGAATTTCCAGATTTTCACTTGTTTTACACAGGTTAACCGATTAACAATATGTGTTAACCGATTAACACTGCACCAGAATGCCATGTTTGTTGTTTTGTTTGTATGTTCGCATACCGATTCGATTCGAATCATCATAGATCAGTATGATGCATTAGAATTGAATTGTTTTGGCTAATTGTCACTGTTTGTGGTTGATTAATCATGATGTTGTTGATATGTATGATCATTTTCCATTTGTTACATGCTTGTGTATGTGGTTCGAATCGATCATTCATTTGCATGTTTAATTGTTTGCATCTCTCACTTTTCTCCACATGTTTGCATCATTCTTGCATCGCTGTTGAGGTCGAGACGCGCTTGTGGCGGCTGCTGCCCCACACATTTTTCCTCCCTCCCACCATTCTAATTATGCATTTTCGTGTTTGCATTTCTCTACTTGTGATTGATTCTTCCTTTGTTCTTCTTGTGCTTTCTTGCCATGATCCCCATAGGGTTCCTAGTCCCTCCTTTTAGGATGGGAGTAGGAGAGACATTAGGCGTTCAATCCAAGTATGCTAACATTAGGGTAGATGTTTCCCCTTTCATCCAAACTTTAGGATCACTTTGCATGAAAACGTTAGGGCTGAGTTTCCCTTAGACCCTCCGTGTGTAACACCCCCTTTCTATAACCCCCAAATAATACAAATAATCATTTAGGCACGTATTTAAAATTTCATCAGAGTATATTTATAACATGGCATAAAAGGGGCATATCACATTATACAATAAATCAACACATTCAACACCTGCTCATATATACAGATATGCAACATCGAGGTAAACACCCACATCACAATATTTAGACTAAAAGCGGAAACATCTAAACATTGTATAATCTCCAAAACATGTATTCATATACATAAACATCATTCAATTTGATTCACAACATCATCCATGTCTACAACAACAAATCATCAGCAGATACATACACAGATGTATCACAAAAGAATCAAAATAATCCCTATCTACCCGGTGCTACATATCAGAGCCGACCGACCAAAAAGGATGAAGCCACGCTTCACAAAATACCTCCAACAATCTAATCTGCAATACCTCATAGAGCATTATAACACAACAGAAGGGTGAGAAACGATATCATAATAATTAATGCATATAAACATATATGTATACACATAACATCCAATAAACATCTTTCGCGTTCTCACTGCAACCCATCTCACTACACCATACATCGCAATGTATACAACAACATCTATATACAAATAGAATACCAAGCATACACACTACGCATCATCAACGTTTATATCAATTCATAAACACACACACATATACATATATATTCGCACATACATGTACCTTCAAGCATTTCATTCATGCCAATCATCACCATTCACATCAATCCAAAATAAACATACACAACATACTTATTTCATCGCTAATTCACATAAACATCTACATTCATGTTTATTTTGCCATGCATCACATAAAGATGCCAACATGCAACTCATAGAGACCAACACACGACTCTATGCAGATGCAAATGCGGTACCGACTCATTTCAGCAAGTTCGATTGAAGAACCAAATATAACCATCGCTCACACCCCACGTGGGCACACGAGGTCCACCCATTGCTCACACCCCACATGGGCATACAATGTGATTGCTCACACCCCACCTGGACACACAATCCGATTGCTCACACCTCATTTAGGCACACAATCGTCAGCAGATTCTCCACGAAATCAATCAGCACAAGAATGTATACCATAATGCTTCACATGCAAAATGACTCCATACACTTCTTGAAATGCATACACATCTATAATGTTTTCATGCATCTTCACCTCATCTAATTCCATACAATTATCATACATCACAATGTATATTACGTGACATATTCGTCATTCATCTCAATTATCATGCATTTTTAGTTAATTCAAACAATGCACATATTTTCCCAAACGGCCACAATTCATAATCTAGGATTCATGCCATACGGCTACCCACAGCACATCACAAACCAGCCTACAAGCTACTCATGCAAGACAAGGTCGATCGCAACTGATACCTCAAACAATACAGCATGAAACAAACAGAAAAAATCATCCTGCTGCATTCGCTACATGCTCGCCTAGCGAGCTGCTAGCGAGCGTTCGCTACATGCTCGCCTAGCGAACTGCTAGGAGCAAAAACAGAAGCTACAAACTTCATTCGCTACCTCGATTAATCCAACTTCGACCTAGAAATGAAGAGTGTAGAAAACTACCAAACAAATCCAATCTAGCACATACATGATCATATACATTATTAAGATTATAAAAATTCTCACCCTTACCTGATTAATCGCAAGCTAAGGTTGATCTTGATGATTCTAGGTTTTCCTCTTCTTTTCTCTTCTCTTTCCCTTCTCCTCTTTCCTTCTCTTGTTTTTCCTCCTAATGTTTCTATCTTTCTCTTTTTCTCCCTTATCTCATATTCTATTTTCTTTCCTCTCCAATTCTTTCCAAACACTTACCAAATTAATTCTCACAAAATATTCCAACTTAACATTATTACTAATGCCCAAAATACCCTCCAACCTATTTTTACCTGATACTCTCAAAATCGGCAAAAATAACACAATATGCAAACATAACATATTTTCACATAATTTCCACATCAAAAATAATAATCATCTAATTAAATCAAAAAAGACTCAATTAAAATGGGAATTCAGAGTCGGGGCGTTACAACTCTCTCCCACTTTAGAAATTTTCGTCCTCGAAAATATTACCTGATCCAAACAGCTCTTGATGCGACTCACGCATCTTACTCTCCAATTCTTAAGTCATATTGCCTTCTGCAGCACCTCCCCATGCTACTTTCACAAGCGCAATATCCTTGCCTCTTAGCTTCTTAACTTCACGATCCAAAATCCTAACCGGTAAAACTTCAACCGTGAGGTTATCCCTCACCTCAACCTCGTCCATAGGAATCACATGTGACGGATCCGGAACATACTTCCGAAGTTGCGAAACATGGAACACATCATGTAAATTCGAAAGATTCGGAGGCAACGCCACACGATAAGCCACAACACCCACTCGTGCAATAATCTGATACGGACCAATGAAACGAGAAGTCAACTTCTTCGACTTCAAAGCACGACCCACACCCGTAACCGGTGTAACTCTCAAAAACACATGGTCGCCCTCTTGAAATTCAAGATCCTTCCTTCTCTTATCATGATAACTTTTCTGCCTACTCTGAGAAGCTCTCAACTTTTCTCGAATAAACTTCACCTTCTCCGTCGTTTGTTGTACCATCTCCGGTCCAACTACCGATCTCTCTCCGGTTTCATGCCAACACAAGGGCGTTCGACATCTCCGACCATACAAAGCCTCAAATGGTGCCATACCAATACTCGAATGAAAACTATTGTTGTACATAAACTCAATCAATGCCAAATAACTATCCCAAATACCACCTTGCTCAAGCATACAAGCATGCAACAAATCCTCCAACGATTGAATTTTCCTTTTGGTTTGACCATCTGTTTGCGGATGATAATCCGAACTCAATCTCACTGCGAACCTAAACCCTTTTGCAAACTTTCCCAAAACCTTGAAGTAAACCTTGGATCTCTATCCGATACAATGCTCTTGGGAACTCCATGCAACTTCACAATCACCCGAACATAGATCTCAACAAACTTCTCCAAAGGATAACTAATATCAATTGGAATAAAGTGAGAAGATTTAGTAAGTCTATCAACAATCACCCAAATTGCATTGTGACCTCTCTGCGTATTTGGTAATCTTGTAACAAAATCCATCGATATACTATCCCATTTCCATTCCGAAATATCCAACAGTTGCATCAAACCACTAGGCTTCTGATGTTCCACCTTAGACTTCTGACAAGTCAAACACGAATACACAAAATGAGCCACATCTCTCTTCAACCCGGACCACCAAAAGATTTTCTTCAAATCTTGATACATCTTGTTCGCTCCCAGATGAATACTTAAGTTACTCTGATGTCCTTCTTCCAATATCATCTTTTTCAACTCTACATCATCGGGAATACAAATACTACCACGAAATCTCAAAATTCCCGATTCATCAACCTTGAAGTCTTCATCCTCATTCATCATCAAATCAACAAACTTCAAATCCATCTTTTGCTTTTCACATACGGTGGCAAGAAAGTCATTCGTAACATGTAACATACCAAGTTTCACATTACTCAGCGTCACTTCACAAACCAAACTCAAATCTCGAAAATTCTCCAAAAGTTCCCATTCTCTTACCATCAATGTTGACATATGTACCAACTGTTGCACCCCAAAATTTGCCTAACCTTTTCTTACTTGGTTTATGTTTCATTGCATTGGCATATCATTGATCTAACATTTACATAGCATAGCATTGTTCATTTGTGCAGGGGATCAAGTGTGGTTTATATCCAGAGGAGCCTATTTAGAGGTCTTATTCAAGCTTGAGAAGTCACCAAAGTCATCAGGAAGAGGGTTGGGTTCTTGAGAGGTTCAGTTGTTTGTATGTGGTTAATCTCCTAATCTGAGGACCAATTGAAGATCATCAGTGGGTTGTGGAGCCTGGATCAAGGAGAGAGGGTGTGGATAGAGCTCATAGAGTGCCTTGAGGGTCATGGTGGATCTCAATCAAGTCATTATGCCAAGTGTGAAGAGCCACAGTTGAGGGTGTTGCAATTAGGGTTTTTATCTGAGTAACTCTAAGTCAACTGTGCAATTGAAGAGGATCAAAGCTCATTTCTAAGTCTTTGTAATCATGAATAGTTGTTTTGAGATACATGAAGTGATATTTCAAGATCAATCTAAGAAGAATTCAAAGTGTGAGGAGTTACTAAATTAGGGTTCTCAGGGTAAAATCCCCAATTTATTGCCTAACTTCAAGACCACTTATCTCAAGATTCAAGTTTCATCTCCACTTTTGGCCAACATGAAACTTGTATAGCATGCTCTAAGATTTAATTTGAGTACTAGAAGTCCTCCATTGGATTTATAGAACTCAAGTTATGATCCAGACAAGTTACAGGTCATCTGAGGAATGTGAAATTTGTCTGTGAAAGTTCACCAACTTCTAAGGAACGTTTGACCTAGAAGGGTGTTTCTCCTAAACTTTTGGCCAACATAAAAGTTGTAGGTCTTGATCTTAGCTTTCCAAATTGAATTAGAAGTCTTCCATCTGATTTGTAGAACTCAAGTTATGAGGTTTACAAGTTAGGGGTATTTTGGGAAAGTGAGATTATAGGTCATTTGGCTTTATAGGTCATTTTCACTATCTTGCAAGCTTCAAATGAGGTTTTGTCCAACACAAAACTTGTTCAAAATGATGATTTTAGGTCAAACATGTCCTCATGATGAATTGATTTAGCTTAGGGTGAGACTTGGTTTGAGAAATTTGGCAAAAAGGGAGAATTTAAAGGCATTTAAGTGAAAATTCAAGATTAATTCATTTGTGTTCAAACAAGGCCAAGTGAATACTCATTTTAATCAGGAAAATCATTCTAAACACTTTGGCATTATTAGAATTTTCACTTGAGGCTTATTTCATGGTGGTTTGACTTGTATCTTCACAAATAAGTAAAATATCATAACTTGGTCATGAGAGGAGTTCAAGCTCTCTAATCAATCTCTACACTTTCCACAGACCACAAGGAATAGAATTGAAGCTTCCAAGGGAAGTTTTGAGTGCAAATTTGTGCATTCCATGTTTGAGTTTTTCAAAGAAAAGTGAAATTGAGATTTCTGAATTTGGGCCTCCATTGGACCTCAAAAGCCCACAAATCATTTCTATATAAGTTCAGAGGAAGGTTTTGCTCAAGGTTGGAGTTCATTTCGTGCCATAGTCAGAGATTGAAGTTGGAGTTTCAAGAGAGAAAGTGGAAATCGTGATTTCTGATCTAGACCAATTCAAGGCAATTCAAAGCTACAAACACCTTCAGCATCAAGCATAGAGTGGATCTGCACAGTTTGAAGCTGAGAATCGTGTTCCAACTGCTCCAATTTGAAGATCTAACAAAGGTATGTAGTTTTCAAAATTGCTGAAGATTCATGTTGATTTAGCATATGTTAGCATGTGGATAGGCTTTAGGAAGGATACTAGATGGATTCTGGATCATTATTTGAAGAATTAGAGACAAATTAGGATGAGGTGTGATTTCTGTTTGGAGTTGGTTTGGCCTGATCTTAAGGATTCAACATGATCTAAATGGTTTAAGATGATCAGTGAAGCATACGGAGGAGATCTATGGTTTTAGATTAAGGTTTGGTGATGATCAAAATTGTGGTGTAATTTCTGTTTGTGTTCGAATTTCAAAATCTATGAGGAATTAGAGGAAATGAAGGTGATATTTGGAATCTACATGAAATTTGGAGTGAGACTGTATGATTTTGGTTAAGGATCCATGACCTGTAAATGATGCCTCGCCGGAGAAGACGACCAGCGTCTTTCTCCGGCTACCGCTGGTCTGTTTCCCTCCAACTGGACTTTCAAACGAGGAAGACGAGTTTATCACCCTTGGATCTGTTTGAGACCTTGACTTTGTATTCCAATCGTGTGGCCACGTTTTAATTTCAGAATTGCCTTGGACCTGATTGAAACGCTGCGTTTCATTAAATGAGGTGGCAGCGCATGAGCCTTCAGATGCTTTGACCAGTCATAACATCCAACGCCTCTCATTTTATTCTGGCATTTTATTTTTGTTTATTTCTTTTTTCATTTTATTTTAATTCATTTACATTCTAAAATTCATTTTAATTTCAATATTCATCAGAAAAATAAAATAAAAATATGTCTATGCTCCTGATTTTATTCTTGATTTTATGATGCTTTAGTATTTCATTTTTGCTTATTTTTTCATTTATTGAGCATTTTCTCATTTTTTGCTATTTCTTTAATTTTGCATATTTTCTTCATCTTTTTGCTGATTTTTGTTCTTGCAATTGGTATTGAATTTGGGGCTGATTTTTTGCTAGCTGGTAGATTAGAGATGCATGATCCCCTAGGATTTAATTTAGATTTTTTAGACAACATTAGGTTCTGTTTTGGATTAGGATCTTTAGACCTTCCATTTTAGGGTTTTCATTTGATACCTTGTGATATAGGATTTTTTAGTTGACCTTCCCTTTTTATTTGATCCCTGACCTTTCTACTATAGGTCCTTAACATGTTTAGGTTCCCTTAGAAAATTTAATAGGATTCTAGAAGTAGTTTTAGTATTTTAATTTGATTTAATACTTAGGCTAGTTTTAAGTTGCTTTCAACATAACACTTGCTTTAGAATGACCTCAATGGTGGCCTTTAGTTCATAATAGGTTTGCTAATCTTCTTTGATGGTGCTTTAGAAATGTATAAGCTTCTATTTGCTTGTTGGTGATGTTTGCTTTGGTGTTTAGATCTCCCTTTAGAAGCTTTCTTTGAGCTTGTTCAATTAAGGTTTAGGAAGAGCTTAGTTGCTTTCTCTTTCTTCAAATAAACATGGATTGCTTTGTTTTCTTTCCATTCTCATCCTTTGATTCAAGGCCCCTATGTGGAAGCCTCATCTTTCCTTTGGAAGGATGTGTTGCACTTCACAAAAGGTAGAACCTTTGAGGATGCCTACCTCAGATGACTGGTTGAGTGTCAGGAGGGATTCCCTTGGTTTCCTTCCTGCTTCCCATCATCAATAAATAATCTTGATGTGGTTCTCTTCCATTTTGTTGGAGCTTGTTGAGGCATGAAGATGAAGACTTCTCTTGAAGATGGCTTGAAGTTGTTTGTTTGCAGACTGTTTGATTGTTTGCTGTATATCTGCTTTGCTGTTGAGTTGTTTGTCTGTTGTTTTGTCTGCTGTTTCTTCTGATTGTTTGACTATAGCTTGTGTGACTGTTTGGTATGTTGCATTAGACTAGGTTCTCATATAGTGATCTAGGCCTAAGAGCATCCTAAAGGTTGAGATTATCTCCCTTTGCTTGTCTGCATTTAGAGGTTGAGTCTGGATCCCTCTGCTTGACTGTTATTGATTGGCTTTGCTTGCTGGTTTAAGGTTGAGTCTGTCTCCATTGCCTGTGCTTTGTGTGTTGCCTTTGGGCTTGCTTTCTCTAGAAGTTTAGCTTGTCTCCTTCTGCTTTTTTGTTGCATTGCATGCATTTTTATTTACAGTTATTTCTTTTGATGTTGTTTTCCTTTGCCATGTTCCCTTAGGAATTCTGACTCCTCTTGTTCAAGAGAAGTTATGACAGACATTAGGGTTCTAACCATGCATGATAACATTAGTTATCTTCCCCCCTAACCTCAACCATAGGATCAATTTTGCATGACGACTTTAGGATTGGATCAGTTCCCCTTTAGTGCGTCTTTTCTCCTCTCATCTTCAAACAAAATCAAAATACAGTAATAAAGGTTAATTGACGTCGTACGCTACGAGCCTTAAGCTACTTGAGAAAGGGTTGTTGGAGAGTTTCTTTTCAACAGTATTGATGCTTAGTATGGCACCCTTTGGGTGACATGCGAAGCATTCACTCTCAGGTCATAGTCTCTAGTGCGATATCAGTTGCAAACATCCATAAAAGACACTTCTTCTAAAAAATAAAAAACAAAGATCAAACTCTTTTTGTCCTCTTGGACCTTTAATACCTTGGAAACCCTTTTCAGAAGGAGAGTTCTGTTAACTCCCGATTCTACCGCAAACGGTAAACGCCTAAGTCTCTGTCGAGCGAGCCGCATACACCAAACTGCTGGAACTGTCTGTTAACCTTACTCGGATAAAAAAAAACTTGTGTCTCTTGTTGTCCCGAACTACGTTTGCTCTGATCTTTCACGCCATGTGAAAGTACGTAGGCACGAGATGCGATATCTCGGCGAGCAACCTTCCCCCTTAACCCGTAGTTGGGCGAACTACGTTGACTCTGATTTCTCGTTCCAGACGGGAATACGTAGGCATAAAGTGCGATGCTTTGCCGAGTCATTTTCTTATCTTTTCAGACCAGACCTTTAGCGTAGATAGATTGATCAACCCGTCAGATAAACATAACAAGCATGGATCCCATCGAGTACGATGGACGTGAGGGGTGCTAATACCTTCCCCTTGCGTAACCGACTCCCGAATCCAGACAATGGTTGCGATGACCTTGTCTTATACCTTTTCGTCAGGTTTTTCCGATCGTTTCCTTTCCCGTTCTGAGGGATAAATAACGAAAGGTGGCGACTCTTCTGTTTTTCCGGCCTCGTTTTTCGCAGTAGCGACAGCTGACGACTCTACTGGGGACTCTGGTTCCCTATGCGAGTCAATCCTAGCGCTTGTGTCTTTACCTGTTGGGTTTTATTTATCGCACTTTACTTTCCGCATTTTATTTTCAGTATATCATTATTGTGCTGATTGTGGGAAGGGGCTCTGATGAGTGAGAAGCCAGACCAAGGCTTGAGTGTACTTAGCATTAGTTGTGGAAATTAGTGGGCGCGTGCTTGCTTTGCAGGCACTAGCGTCTCATGAAATCCACACTCAGATGAGGTTCTCCCGGTTGACTTCTTTTCCGGCCCTTTGGGCCTGAGGGGTTGTTGGTTTGGAGGATTGTCGACTCTGGGGACCGATCATTTGTGACTCATCCAAGTGAGGCCACTTCAAGAGATGATGATGCCACACCTTCCTGGGTATCGTATCATCGTTTCTTTGAAAGTCTGTGACGCTGGGAAACGCATAGGATGCCATACCTTGTCTGTGATTAGGTCCATACCTGTGAGCGGGGTTGGGTTATTGCAGGAAACCTTAACCTTCAGACTACCTGGTTTTCTTGACAGTGAATCAGTGTTGTTGGGTTCAGAGGTTCTTATCATCAGAGATGTGGTTGTTCTCGACAGTGCATATTTATTGGTCCTCTTCAGAGTTTTATTATCAGAGCAGTGTTGTGATTGTGTTGGATCAGAGCCTCGGTCTCCTCAGCAGCACCATCTTGATCCCCTGTTGCATGTTTGCATTTTGCATTTTGCATACTCATTTGCATGTCATTAACGTGTGTCTGTGTTGCAGGTGCATATTATCCCCCGGTTCCGGTATTCTTGCCTTCTGTTGTGCTAGCATGGGATCTCTGAAGAAGAATGTGGCCTATAAGCTCCCTACCCCAAATGTAGCTCTGTTGTCCAGTTTGATTGTCTTGGCAAATGATACAGTGAGAGGGGAATTCAGGAAATCTTATGGGAAGCTGCTCAGTTTGGTTCGTAAACCTTCTGTGTATGAGTTGAATGGGTTGTATGCCTTGCTGCAGTTCTATGATCCTCTATTGAGATGCTTTACTTTCCCAGACTTCATTCTTGCACCTACATTAGAGGAGTATGCTGAGTTATTGGGTGTGTCTATCAAGAGTCAGATGTCATTTGTTCATATGGATGTTAAGCCTAATATGGCTAATCTAGCTCTTTCTCTTCATCTGGATGCCTCTGAGTTGATCTTGTCCAGTTGGAATGGGGTTCCTGGATTTTCTCTGCAGTTCCTAGTTGGGAAGGCCCAACAGTGTGCCAAAGGCGGTTGTTGGAGCGTATTCAACGCCATTCTTGCTCTCTGCATATATGGCATCATTTTGTTTCCCAACATGCCTGATTTTGTAGACTTGGATGCCTTTCATATCTTTGCATCAGGGAATCCAGTTCCTACCTTGATTGGAGATGTATATCATTCTGTCCATTACAAGAACGAGAATAGAAGGGGTAAGAATGTATCATGTTGTGTGCCCTTACTCTACAGATGGTTTGATAGTCACCTACCCAAGAAGGGTCTCTTTGCTTCATCTGCAGCCACAGCTGAGTGGTCTGAGTGATTGATGGGTTTATCAGCAGAGAGTGTTGTTTGGTTTGATAGAGATATGTTGGGTACTGAGGTCATATTCAGCTGCAATGGGTTTCCAAATGTGCCTTTGATTGGAAGAAAGGGTTGTATCAACTATAATCCATCTCTACTTGTCAGACAGTTTGCATATGCTTTAAGAGCTCCGCCAAAGGATGAAGAGGGGCAGGAATATTTGTACCTCACCGGTCTTCTAGAGGGGGAGATGTTAGCAAAGCTTCAGCAGGCCTGGAATGATATCAGTAGATGAGGGAAATCATTGTTGGGTAAAAGCAATAGCCAAGCTTATGCTCCGTATGTGACTTGGATCAAGACCAGAGCAGAGACTATAGGGATGCCCTTTCCACCTGCTAAGCGGGAGTGCCCTCCAGTGGTGGAAGAGCCTACTACCGTGTCTATTCAGTAGTATAATCAGGTGTTAGCTGAGAAAAAAGAGCTGAAAAAGGCCAACGAAGAGTTGGAGAAAGAGTTGGCACAGATTAGAAGCGAGAGAAACAAAGGCGTCCACTCCTTCAAGAAGCAGACAAAGTTGGTGAACAGGTTAGGCACGAATTTGACTAAGCACATAGCTGATCGTGAGCGTTTGGGTCTGGACTTCAAATTTGTCAACGATGTACTGGCTACCAAGAAGCAGAATCTGGATGAACCATACCGGAGAATATCCAAGTTCAATCAGCAATGGAATGCTACTATAGCCAACAATAAAGAAAGGGAGGATAAACTGAAACAGCAGATCTCCAAATTGAAGTCTCAGGTGAAGGCTAGTGAGAAGATGTTTGATGAGGAAACTGCTCGCAGATATGCTACTGAAGACATGCTAAACAAAGCTCTCGCTAACCTGAAAGATCGCAAGCAGAGGTTTGAGTCTAAGAAGCGAAAGTTAGAAGATTGCTTTGGTCAAGGCGCGTGGGAAGATTCTGTTGAAGGTCTTCAGTGCACTATTATGCAGAAAGAGTTACTTGTTGAAGGGTTACTCACTCGACCTGATCACCCCAAGACAAAAGAGTTGCTAGAGGAGTTTCGTGCCCGTTGTCACACTTGATTATCTATGTAACCCTTTGTTTTTTTTTCTGATCTTTGCTGTAGGCTGACCATCACCAGGCTTGTTGGTTGAGGTCATGCTATTAATTCCCCATGTATTCAGTGACTTTGTACTGCTGCCTTGTTGGGCCTTATCTATATATGAGATGTTATTCCAGTGACTAGATCCAGACTTCTTGTTATCAGTACTAGCACTCTGGCACTCGAATCGGGGGAAAAATCTCCGTAACGCACAGGCAAACGCTTGCATTTGTATAAATCATTTGCATAGCAGGTACCTTGTACTGTGTTTCTTAACCCTCAGTTGATGCAGGTTCCAGGATTGCCGATCAGCGAATTCATCGCTACTCTACCAGAAGCAACTGCAAGAAAGCCATGGATCAGATGCAAACTGAGATGCAAGAGATGCGCAATAGGATGGCGCAATTCATGCAGGTGATGGAAACTGTGGCCAAGGGCCAGGAGCAGCTGCAGACTCTGGTGCAACCTCTGATTACTAGGGTTGACAGTCAGGGTGTGCTACATGGCGGAATTGCTACTGATCCTCCTCATGGCGAGACTCTCCAAGCTGGTGACGTTGTACCAGTGGTTGTCCTCAATGCGACTGAGAACGGTAACAGAGCTGGGAACGGAAATGTGACTGGTAACGGTAATGGGCATGTGGAAACCAATGGAAATATTGGTGCTAGGAATGCTAGTTTCAATGTGGGAATTGGGAATGTTGGTCTTGGTGCTGGGAATACTGGTATGGGTATTGGTGTTGGTAATGTTGGTAATCAAGGTTATGGCAATCAGGGTTATGGCAATCAGGGCTTCGGTAACGCAGTTTTTGGCAATGCAAGCCACAATGGTATGGGTATTGGTGCTCACAACACTGGTTTTGGGCCAGGTGCTGGAAATCAGGGTTTTGGTAATATGGGGTATGGTCCCAGGTTCAATCAAACTGGCTTCGGTCCTAATACTGCTTATGCTGGGTATGACAACGGGGATTCTCACTGGGGTGAAGATCGTCAGGAAGATGCTTTCCCTCCTCCAGGAAGGGATCTTGAGATGCCCGCTGACAATGGTAGAAGGTTCAGGTTGTTGGAAGAACAGATGAGGAATCTTGCTAATCAGAACTCCACGGGGTTGGATGTGGCCAACATGGGATTGGTTCCTGGTTTGAGGGTGCCACTCAAGTTCAAAGCGCCCACCTTTGACAAGTATAAGGGGGATACTTGCCCGAGAGTTCACGTGCGATCTTACTATCAAAGAATGTCTGCCTACTCTGATGACGAGAAGATGCTGATGCATTTTTTCCAAGACAGTCTGTCAGGACCGTCATTAGAATGGTACATGGGGTTAGAGCCTACTCTGATTGGTAGATGGAAGGAGTTAGCGGAAGCTTTTGTCAAGCACTACCAATATAACAGCGACCTTGCGCCGAACAGGGTCCAACTCCAAAATCTTTCTCAGAAGAATGGCGAGAGTTTCAAAGAATACGCCTAGAGGTGGCGTGAACTTGCAGCCAGGGTGCACCCACCCATGGTGGAGCGTGAGTTGGTGGATATGTTCGTGGGCACTTTCTCTGAGATGTATTATGACAGGCTTATCAATTGTACGACGAGTAACTTTTATGAGTTGATACTCTTGGGGGAACGCATAGAGAATGGTGTTAAGATTGGTAAGATTCAAGCGGGAGAGTCAACCTCAGCTGGAGGTGGTAAAAAGGTTTTTGGGAATAAGAGACAGAGGGATACTAATTCAGTATACAGCTCTCGAGGAAGAGGTAGAGGTCGAAACCAATACCGTCAGCAACAGATTGCTAGTGTGATAATTCTTGTACCTCAACAGCAACAACAACAGCCACAACAGCAACAGGGACGACAGAATGCTGCTCCACAAAGATATCAAGGTCGGGATAGGGTTGTGAAAAGAGTATTTGATGCACCTCCATTTCCGTATGCTCAGCTTCTTCCAACTTTGTTACAGCTGCAGCTGGTTGAGAAAAGGACGTTGGCTCCGTTAAAGGGCATGCCTCCTTTCGAGTATGACGCCAATGCACATTGTGAATTCCACTCCGGGGCACCCGGTCACAGCATCGAAAACTGCCATGCTTTCAAGCACAAGGTGCAAGATTTGTTAGATAGCAAGGCTATAAACTTCGGTAATGAGGCACCCAATATTGAGAAGAATCTGATGCCAGCTCACAGATCTACGCAGGTGGGTGCAGTTTTGGAAGATGCTAGTCTGAATTTGGTCATGAATGTGGATGAAGTAAAGACGCCTTTGGGTTATGTCAAGAGCAGGTTGCTGAAAGGGGGAGTGTTCCCTGGTTGTGATGATGATTGTGTTGATTGTTTGGCCCGGCCTGAGGGTTATGATAACTTGAGAAGAGGTATTCAAGGGCTTATTAATGAAGGAACGCTGCAATTCGACCGTACGGCTGAAGAGAAGCCTATTGAGGCAATAGATGAAAGGCAGGGCAAAGTTGCAACAATTACAATCCCGTTTAAGACTGTCACGATATCGACGCCTCCCAAGCGACCGACTATCACTATAACCAAAGCTGGACCCATTCCGTATGAAAGCACTAAAGCCATCCCTTGGAACTATGGGGCGGAAGTTTATTGCAATGGAGAGAAGATTAACCTGGCAAGCCCGCCGGTAGGGTCAGTTGATAACCTTGTGGGGGCAGGGGGAATAACCCGCAGTGGTAGAATCTTTGTGTCACCAGAAGTAGAAGGTGAGAGAATTGCAAAGGGGAAAGGTAAAGTCAATGAGGAAGGACCTTCTCAAGAGAAGGAAAAAGAGGCTTTGACTAAAGACGTGGAAGAATTCATGAGATTAATTCGGAAGAGCGATTATAAAATTGTCGATCATCTGCATCAGATGCCTTCCAAGATCTCGATTTTTTCATTGTTGCTCTGTTCCGAAGCTCACTGGAACGCGTTGCTGAAAGCTCTTGACGCTGCCTATGTACCCCAGGAGATATTCGTGAATCAGCTCGAATGAGTGATTGCGCACGTGAATGCGGGGCATGGCCTTGGCTTTACAGATTTTGATCTAACACCCAGGGGCCGCAACCATAACAGTGTGTTGCATATTTCTGTTGAGTGTAGGGGCACTGTTATGTCTCATGTCCTTGTGGACACTGGTTCATCCCTGAATGTTTTGCCCAAGAAGGCGTTGTTGAATCTAGATACCCGAGGTATAATATGCACGCCAAGTGACTTGGTAGTGAGAGCATTTGACGGGACGAGAAGGTATGTATTCGGAGAATTGACTTTGCCAATTCAGATTGGTCCAGAAGTGTTTGACACTATGTTTTATATCATGGGCATTCAGCCAGCTTATAGCTGTTTGCTTGGACGACCGTGGATTCGCGCTGCAGGGGCTGTGACGTCTACGTTGCACCAAAAGCTTAAGTATATGGTCGGTGGTAGCATTGTCACCATATGTGTGGAGGAAGACATTCTGGTTAGTCACCTGTCATCATTTAAATATATCGAAGTGGATGGTGAGATCCATGAGACATTGTGCCAAGCCTTTGACGGGGTGCAGATCAGAGATGAATCTCCTGTCGTAAGTAGTGGACCGGAGGTGGCTATGTCGTTGTGCAGAGAAGCCCAAGCGGTAGTTCAGGCCGGAGAGACCAAAGGTTGGGGTCAAGTGCTGGAGATTCCTGTTAAGTAGGACAAGTTCGGCTTAGGGTATCGCCCGTCGTCGTCATCTTCATCACAGAGCGCGCCAAGGTTCAAAGGGCCGATTGTGTTTACTCCGAGAGGAGTCAGTTTTGAACAGATCAATGTTGTATCTGACAGTGAAGATGGAGATACTGACTGTGACATGGATTCATGGATCAAGCCCAACGAGCCAGGACGGAGCCTATACAACTGGTCTATCCAGGACTTTATTCAAGTGATGCCGAAACAGTAATGCCTTGTTTTTTTTATTATTGTATAATCCTGTGTCCTACCCGGGGCATAGTGATTTTATGTCAGGGCCTACTTGCTTATGTGTATGCTTTGTTTTAATCATCAAATAAAGGCGTTTTCCTCATGCAAATTTTGTGATCTCTGTTTTTCTGTTTTTTATTTTACAATAAAATGGCAATGTGGTTGTGTGCTTCGTTTGCATATCATTTGAAGCATTTAACCCTTTCTCTTGCAGGATCCATATTTCAGATGACACCGATCAAGATCTCCCTATGACTCGCTTCGACTTTGAGCACCTGATATTTCAAGCCAAAGAAGAGATTGTTGAGGACGCCGACTTACCAGAAGAGCTGACTCGTCTTTTGAAACAAGAAGAGAGAATCATTCAGCCTCATCAAGAGGATATTGAGACCGTTAATTTGGGTTCGGAAGAGATTGTCAGGAATGTCCGGATAGGGGCTGCGCTGCAAAGCGATATCAAGCAGAGACTTGTCGAGATGCTTCGAGAGTATAGTGACATCTTTGCTTGGTCTTATGAAGATATGCCTGGTTTAGACACTGATATTATGGTCCACCGCTTGCCATTGCATGAAGACTGTCCGCCGGTCAAGCAAAAGCTCAGAATAACGAAACCAGATATGGCCGTAAAGATTAAAGAGGAAGTACAGAAACAGTGGGACGCTGGTTTCCTAGCTGTTACAACTTACCCTTCTTGGGTTGCCAATATAGTACCTGTACCAAAGAAAGATGTGCGTTGACTATCGGGATCTGAACAAGGCGAGCCCTAAGGATGACTTCCCGCTTCCTCATATTGACGTGTTGGTCGACAACACTGCTCAATTCTCGGTGTTTTCCTTCATGGACGGCTTTTCAGGCTACAATCAGATTAAGATGGCACCAGAGGATATGGAGAAAACAACTTTTATTACCCCGTGAGGAACGTTTTGCTACAAAGTGATGCCCTTTGGTTTGAAGAACGCTGGGGCAACATATCAGTGTGCTATGACGACACTCTTTCATGACATGATGCACAAAGAGATTGAGGTCTATGTTGATGATATGATTGCCAAATCCCAGATGGAGGAAGAGCATCTGGTGAATCTTCTGAAATTGTTTGAGAGGCTTAGGAAATTCAGGCTGAGGCTGAATCCTAATAAGTGCACCTTCGGGGTGAGATCTGGTAAGTTACTGGGGTTCATTGTTAGCGAAAAAGGAATAGAGGTTGATCCTGCTAAAATAAAAGCAATACAAGAGATGTCAGCGCCAAGAACAGAGAAAGAGGTTCGTGGTTTTTTGGGGAGGTTGAACTACATTGCCCGGTTCATATCTCACCTCACAGCCACGTGTGAGCCAATGTTTAAACTGTTGAAAAAAGATTAGGCGATTGTCTGTAATGAAAATTGTCGAAAGGCGTTTGAAAAAATAAAAGAATACTTGCAGGAACCTCCGATCTTGATACCCCAAGTAGCCGGGAGACCACTGATCATGTACTTGATGATTCTTGAGAACAGTATGGGTTGTGTTCTCGGTCAACATGACGAGACTGGACGAAAAGAGCATGCGATCTACTACTTGAGTAAAAAGTTCACAGATTATGAGTCCCATTACTCAATGCTCGAAAAGACGTGTTGTGCACTTGCTTGGGTTGCCAAACGTCTGAGACAATACATACTAAATCATACAACCATGCTAATTTCGAAGATGGATCCGATCAAATACGTCTTTGGGAAGCAGGCACTTTCTGGAAGGATTGCCCGATGGCAGATGGTACTGACAGAGTACGATATACAGTATGTCTCGCAAAAGGCTATCAAAGGTAGCGTATTGTCAGAGTACCTGGCTGAGCAGCCAATCGATGATTACCAGCCAATAAGGTTTGATTTTCCTGACGAGGATATCATGTACTTGAAGATGAAAGATTGCGAAGAGCCATTTCATGGTGAAGGTCATGAACGGGGTTCCCAATGGCAATTGATTTTTGACGGTGCTGTTAATTCATATGGAAGTGGAATTAGGGAAATCATCACGACTCCTCATGGGAGGCACATCCCGTTCACTGCCCGATTGACATTTCCAGTTACCAACAATGAGGCTGAATATGAGGCGTGTATCATGGGTCTCGAGGAGGCTATCGATTTGAGAATAAAGAATCTTGATGTGTATGGAGACTCCGCGCTAGTCGTGAACCAGATCAAGGGAGAATGGGAGACTCGTCAGCCTAATCTGATACCGTATATGAATTATGCAAGGAAGTTGTTGCCCTTCTTTGACAGAGTAGAGTTTCACCATGTACCACGGGCAGAAAATCAGATGGCTGACGCTCTTGCGACATTGTCTTCGATGCACAAAGTTAACTTCTGGAATGATGCTCCCAGGATGGTTATCTCTCGCCTTGATAGGCCTGCCTTTATATTCGCCATTGAGGAAGCTTCTGATGGCAAGCCGTGGTATTTTGATATCCAGAATTTCCTAAAGAACCAAGAGTATCTGACTGGGGCATCCAGCCGTGATAAGAAGACTCTTAGGAGATTGGCTGGCAATTTTTACTTGAATCCAGATGGTGTTCTGTATAGGAGAAACCATGATTTGGTGCTATTGCGATGTGTGGATGAGAAAGAAGCTAATCTGCTTATGGAAGAGGTCCACGAGGGAACCTTTGGCACGCACGCCGGCGGACATGTTATGTCTCAAAAGTTATTACGAGAATGGTATTATTGGCTGACAATGGAAAGAGATTGTTTCAAGTTTGCAAAGAAGTGCCATTAATGCCAGATTTATGCCGACAAGATTCAGGTGTCGCCGAGCCCTTTGAATGTTATGGCGTCCCCGTGGCCTTTCTCCATGTGGGTCATTGATATGATAGGAAATATTGAGCCCACTGCATCCAACGGACACCGGTTCATCTTGGTAGCTATCGATTACTTTACCAAATGGGTTGAAGCAGCGTCTTACGCTAATGATACCAAGCAAGTAGTAGCCCGGTTTATCAAAAAGGACATCATTTGTCGCTACGGCATTCCTGAAAGAATCATTACTGACAATGGTTCGAACCTGCATAACAAGATGATGAAGGAATTGTGCTAGAATTTCAAGATTGAGCATCACAATTCATCTCCCTATCGGCCCAAGATGAATGGCGCTGTCGAAGCGGCCAATAAGAACATCAAGAAGATAGTTCAGAAGATGGTTGTGACATACAAAGACTGGCACGAGATATTGCCCTTCGCATTGCACGGTTATCGTACGACAGTACGCACATCGACCGGGGCAACACCTTTCTCACTGGTGTATGGTATGGAGGTTGTCCTACCATTAGAAGTTGAGATTCCTTCCTTGAGATTTTTGCTCGATGTCCAACTGGATGAGGCAGAGTGGATAAGGAATAGACTGAACCGGCTCAGTTTGATGGATGAGAAGAGACTTGCATCTATCGCATATGGTCGGTTATACAAGAGTCAGATGAAGAAATCATACGACAAGAAGGTGCGCCCTCGAAGCTTTCAGACGGGCGATCTTGTGCTAAAGAAGATTCTCCCACCACAATCCGATCACAGGGGCAAATGGACTCCCAACTATGAAGGTCCATACATCATTCGAAAGGTCTTCTCCGGAGGAGCCTTACTATTGTCCACCATGGATGGCGAGGATTTTTTATCCCCTGTGAACTCGGACGCAGTTACAAAATACTTTGCTTAAAGAGACCCGCTGGACAAAAAAAAAAGAGTCCAGGCAAAAATGGGGCATCCCGGAGAACCAAAAGGAAAAAAGAAAAGGTTCGGAAAAAAATTAGGGATAAAATTGAAAGGATGTACACCCGCGAAGTCGAAAACCTGAAAAGGCAACTTCGGCAAAAAAGGGTATCCCGGTGAATCGAAAACCCGCAAAGGGTGATTCAGGCAAAAGTTAGGGATGGAAAAAGCAAATGACTGCGGTCCGAGTTTGATACTGCATTGCTTAGTGGTTTGGGTGTACCTGAGGGTCGATTATCCAAGTCAGTCTCTTCTGAGGATGGAGCATCGGAAAAGCGTCAGAGTCAGGCGAGTCATAGGAGGATCAGCTCATGGTGTTTGTCTGTACCACGTTGCCGACATGTATACAAATTTCTTTGTACCTCTGTACATATTTGTATTTATCTTGTTGCTTCCGCTTTTCAGGAGTTGCATCCATTTTACAAAACTTTGCCTATTTACAGGCCCCTTATCAATAAATGCATACTATTCAGTACTTGATGTTTGTTTTAACTTTTACTGTTTTGTTTGTGGAAAACGCTGATGTTTTTGATAAACTTGCACGTGCATAAGCTTGCAAGCCTCGGCCAATAATTGTTAAAACTTTGAATTGACTGAGCAATTGTCACGGCTATTGACCTGGATATTTCCTTTTGTATAGGATATCTGGTTGTTGCTCGTATTTTGCAGGGTCGTTACCTTCGCAGCAAACAGCTAAGGGATCGTGTTTCCCCAGCCGGAGTTCCTTAACGTAGGAGCAGGCTCTAGGTGATTTTATTCCTCCCCAGCAGATGGAAGTCGTATCTTTATCCCCATAAAAGTTGGATGCGAGTTAGCAAGCGACCAGGCAGTGATGTGTATCCCCAGCAGTGGTCGCGTGTACATGTAACCCACAGTGAAGTCCTCACAGGGCACAACCAGGTTGTCCATGGTTTAAAAAGTTCATCCCCGCGCAGGATGGCTTTTTCTCTTTCTCTAGTAGGTTGTCTTTCCTCCAATAGGTTGATTATCCTCAGCAGAGTTCGTAACTTCGGATTGTTAAACTATCCCCCAGCAGAATTGTTTCTTCCCCCAGCGGAGTCGGTTTACCTTTCTAGCATTTATTTTGCTGGGATAATTCTGTGATACCCGGTTATCCCTAGCGGAGTTGGCTTTGTCTTCAGCATTTATTTTGCTGAAGCGGTTCTGTATCCAGCTTTTCTCCGGCAGCCCGAGCCTGCATTTGCATCATATCTGCATTGCATAGCAATTTACCCAAATGCGTAGCATTCCATCTTATATGGAGCATTACGCCATTTTCAACATATGCATTTTGAAACATACGCCAGGTTGGTTACCTCTTTGTTTTCAGGCGTTCTTCCCTGCAGGTAATTGGAATTCTTGTGCAGGGTGGTTTTCGGATATTCAAATTCTTGGCATGAGATATGTGATGATAACGTTCGTCCTGTCATGTGTTCCCTCATCAGAGGTGCTTGATTAAGTTTCTCTTCTTCCCCAACAGAGTTTTTCTCGGGTTGCTGTCACGTCAGCATTTCAAAAGAAAATTTCAGGGATTAGACGGTTGAGGTCAGTACTCATCGTCAAGGTTAATGTCTGGCAGTCGACGTCAGAATTTCCCCGGCAGAGTTCTCCTCAGGTCGTTGTTACGTCAGCATTAAACGGCTTCATAATTAGACTTTGAAGTTGTTGCCAGTATTAAACAGCTTCATAATTAGACTTTGAAGTTGTTGCCATAATTTCCTCGGAAGAGTTCTGGAGGGCTTCATGATTAGACTTTGGAGTTCGACAGAGTTTTCCTTGAATTGTTGTTACGTCAGTATTGGACGGCTTCATAATTAGACTTTGGAGTTGTTATCAGCATTACACGGCTTCATAATTAGACTTTGAAGTTGTTTTTAGAAATTCCCCGACAGAGTGGCTGTTACGTCAGCATTAAACGACTTCATATTTAGACTTTGGAGTTGTTATCAGCCTTGGACGACTTCATAAGTAGACTTTGGAGTTGTTATCAACATTACACAGCTTCATAATTAGACTTTGGAGTTGTTGTCAGTTCTAAACGGCTTCATAATTAGACTTTGGAGTTGTTGTCAGAAATTACCCGGAAGAGTTCTAAACGGCTTCATAATTAGACTTTGGAGTTCGACAGAGTTTTCCTCGAGTGGCTGTTACATCAGCATTAAACGGCTTCATAATTAGACTTTGGAGTTCGGCAGAGTTTCCGGGAGTAGCTGTTACGTCAGCATTAAGCGGCTTCATAATTAGACTTTGGAGTTGTTGTCCGCATTAAAGGGCTTCATAATTAGAATTTGGTGTTGTTGCCATATTTTCCCCGCAGAGTTGTTTGTGCAAGTCTTCGGTGACAGTACCGCGCTTTTATTTAGTGTGATGCCCGTTTCTTCAGAAATGGAAGATCCCGGATAGTACAGGGATAACTCGCTTTACGTAGCATATGCCCGCTTCTTCGGAAATGGAAGGTCAAAAGATAGTACCTTGACAGTACCGTGCTTTTACTTAGTGTGATGCCCGTTTCTTCGGAAATGGAAGATCCCGGATAGTACAGGGATGACGCACTTTACGTAGCGTATGCCCGTTTCTTCGGAAATGGAAGGTCAAAAGATAGTACATTGACATACCGCGCTTTTATTTAGTGTATACCCGTTTCTTCGGAAATGGAAGATCCCGGATAGTATGTGGATGACGCGCTTTACATAGTGCCCGCTTATTGTAGCGTATTTTGAAATTGATTGTTTGGATTCAATGCTTGTGGCGTCACACAGGTAGTTGATGTTGAAATCAGTTTCTTTATCAGATGATTGATCAGTTATTGCCGTGACAACCAGATTCAATTGTCTGGATGTGTTGTTCCCCCAAGCAGTTTTGCAGTTTATTTCTTCAGTTAGCAAATTTCTTGGTTCTTTGGTATTCAACCGTCTTCTACCTTGATTTCCCGAAAGTCGTTCGCTTTTCATCCAGTCAGGTCCAAGCCGCTTGAATAGGGGCAGTTGTTGCACCCCAAAATTTGCCTAACCTTTTCTTACTTGGCTTATGTTTCATTGCATTGGCATATCATTGATTTAACATTTGCATAGCATAACATTGTTCATTTGTGCAGGGGATCAAGTGTGGTTTATATCTAGAGGAGCCTATTTAGAGGTCTTATTCAAGCTTGAGAAGTCACCAAAGTCATCAGGAAGAGGGTTGGGTTCTTGAGAGGTTCAGTTGTTTGTATGTGGTTAATCTCCTAATCTGAGGACCAATTGAAGATCATCAGTGGGTTGTGGAGCCTGGATCAAGGAGAGAGGGTGTGGATAGATCTCATAGAGTGCCTTGAGGGTCATGGTGGAGCTCAATCAAGTCATTATGCCAAGTGTGAAGAGCCACAGTTAAGGGTGTTGCAATTAGGGTTTTTATCTGAGTAACCCTAAGTCAATTGTGCAATTGAAGAGGATCAAAGCTCATTTCTAAGTATTTGTAATCATGGATAGTTGTTTTGAGATACATGAAGTGATATTTCAAGATCAATCTAAGAAGAATTCAAAGTGTGAGGAGTTACTAAATTAGGGTTCTCAGGGTAAAATCCCCTATTTATTGCCTAACTTCAAGACCACTTATCTCAAGATTCAAGTTTCATCTCCACTTTTGGCCAACATGAAACTTGTATAGCATGCTCTTAGATTTAATTTGAGTACTAGAAGTCCTCCATTGGGTTTATAGAACTCAAGTTATGATCCAGACAAGTTATAGGTCATCTGAGGAATGTGAAATTTGTCTGTGAAAGTTCACCAACTTCCAAGGACGTTTGACCTAGAAGGGTGTTTCTCCTAAACTTTTGGCCAACATGAAAATTGTAGGTCTTGATCTTAGCTTTCCAAATTGTATTAGAAGTCTTCCATCTGTTTGTAGAACTCAAGTTATGAGGTTTACAAGTTAGGGGTATTTTGGGAAAGTGAGATTATAGGTCATTTGGCTTTATAGGTCATTTTCACTATCTTGCAAGCTTCAAATGAGGTTTTGTCCAACACAAAACTTGTTCAAAATGATGATTTTAGGTCAACCATGTCCTCAATATGAATTGATTTAGCTTAGGGTGAGACTTGGTTTGAGAAATTTGGCAAAAAGGGAGAATTTAAAGGCATTTAAGTGAAAATTCAAGATTAATTTATTTGTGTTCAAACAAGGCCAAGTGAATACTAATTTTAATCAGGAAAATCATTCTAAACACTTTGGCATTATTAGAATTTTCAACTGAGGCTTATTTTATGGTGGTTTGACTTGTAACTTCACAAATAAGTAACATATCATAACTTGGTCATGAGAGGAGTTCAAGCTCTCTAATCAATCTCTACACTTTCCACATACCAAAAGGAATAGAATTGAAGCTTCCAAGGGAAGTTTTGAGTGCAAATTCGTGCATTCCATGTTTGAGTTTTTCAAAGAAAAGTGAAATTGGGATTTCTGAATTTGGGCCTCCATTGGACCTCAAGCCCACAAATCATTTCTATATAAGTTCAGAGGACGGTTTTGCTCAAGGTTGGAGTTCATTTCGTGCCATAGTCAGAGATTCAAGTTGGAGTTTCAAGAGAGAAAGTGGAAATCGTGATTTCTGATCCAGACCAATTCAAGGCAATTCAAAGCTACAAACACCTTCAGCATCAAGCATAGAGTGGATCTGCACAGTTTGAAGCTGAGAATCGTGTTCCAACTGCTCCAATTTGAAGCTCTAACAAAGGTATGTAGTTTTCAAAATTGCTGAAGATTCATGTTGATTTAGCATATGTTAGCATGTGGATAGGCTTTAGGAAAGATACTAGATGGATTCTGGATCATTATTTGAAGAATTAGAGACAAATTAGGACGAGGTGTGATTTCTGTTTGGAGTTGGCTTGGCCTGATCTTAAGGATTCAACATGATCTAAATGGTTTAGGATGATCAGTGAAGCATAAGGAGGAGATCTATGGTTTTAGATTAAGGTTTGGTGATGATCAGAATTGTGGTGTAATTTCTGTTTGTGTTCGAATTTCAAAATATATGAGGAATTAGAGGAAATGAAGGTGAAATTTGGAGTGAGACTGTATGATTTTGGTTAAGGATCCATGACCTGTACATTATGCCTCGCCGAAGAAGATGACCAGCGTCTTTCTCCGGCCACCGCTGGACTGTTTCCCTCCAACTGGACTTTCAAACGAGGAAGACGAGTTTATCACCCTTGGATCTGTTTGAGACCTTGACTTTGTATTCCAATCGTGTGGCCACGTTTTAATTTCAGAATTGCCTTGGACCTGATTGAAACGCTGCGTTTCATTAAATGAGGTGGCAGCGCATGAGCCTTCAGATGCTTTGACCAGTCATAACATCCAACGCCTCTCATTTTATTCTGGCATTTTATTTTTGTTTATTTCTTTTTTCATTTTATTTTAATTCATTTACATTCTAAAATTCATTTTAATTTAAATATTCATCAGAAAAATAAAATAAAAATATGTCTATGCTCCTGATTTTGTTCTTGATTTTATGATGCTTTAGTATTTCATTTTTGCTTATTTTTTCATTTATTGAGCATTTTCTCATTTTTTGCTATTTCTTTAATTTTGCATATTTTCTTCATCTTTTTGCTGATTTTTGTTCTTGCAATTGGTATTGAATTTGGGGCTGATTTTTTGCTAGCTGGTAGATTAGAGATGCATGATCCCCTAGGATTTAATTTAGATTTTTTAGACAACATTAGGTTCTGTTTTGGATTAGGATCTTTAGACCTTCCATTTTAGGGTTTTCATTTGATACCTTGTGATATAGGATTTTTTAGGTGACCTTCCCTTTTGATTTGATCCCTGACCTTTCTACTATAGGTCCTTAACATGTTTAGGTTACCTTAGAAAATTTATTAGGATTCTAGAAGTAGTTTTAGTATTTTAATTTGATTTAATACTTAGGCTAGTTTTAAGTTGCTTTCAACATAACACTTGCTTTAGAATGACCTCAATGGTGGCCTTTAGTTCATAATAGGTTTGCTAATCTTCTTTGATGGTACTTTAGACATGTATAAGCTTCTGTTTGCTTGTTGGTGATGTTTGCTTTGGTGTTTAGACCTCCCTTTAGAAGCTTTCTTTGAGCTTGTTCAATTAAGGTTTAGGAAGAGCTTAGTTGCTTTCTCTTTCTTCAAATAAACATGGATTGATTTGTTTTCTTTCCATTCTCATCCTTTGATTCAAGGCCCCTATGTGGAAGCCTCATCTTTCCTTTGGAAGGATGTGTTGCACTTCACAAAAGGTAGAACCTTTGAGGATGCCTACCTCAGATGACTGGTTGAGTGTCAGGAGGGATTCCCTTGGTTTCCTTCCTGCTTCCCATCATCAATCAATAATCTTGATGTGGTTCTCTTACCTTTTGTTGGAGCTTGTTGAGGCATGAATATGAAGGCTTCTATTGAAGATGGCTTGAAGTTGTTTGTTTGCAGACTGTTTGATTGTTTTCTGTTTATCTGCTTTGTTGTTGAGTTGTTTGTCTGTTGTTTTGTCTGTTGTTTCTTCTGATTATTTGACTATAGCTTGTGTGACTGTTTGGTATGTTGCATTAGACTAGGTTCTCATATAGTGATCTAGGCCTAAGAGCATCCTAAAGGTTGAGATTAGCTCCCTTTGCTTGTCTGCATTTAGAGGTTGAGTCTGGATCCCTCTGCTTGACTGTTATTGATTGGCTTTGCTTGCTGGTTTAAGGTTGAGTCTGTCTCCCTTGCCTGTGCTTTGTGTGTTACCTTTGGGCTTGCTTGCTCTAGAAGTAGAGCTTGTCTCCTTCTGCTTGTTTGTTGCATTGCATGCATTTTTATTTACAGTTATTTCTTTTGTTGTTGTTTTCCTTTGCCATGTTCCCTTAGGAATTCTGACTCCTCTTGTTCAATAGAAGTTATGACAGACATTAGGGTTCTAACCATGCATGATAACATTAGTTAGCTTCCCCCTAACCTCAACCATAGGATCAATTTTGCATGACGACTTTAGGATTGGATCAGTTCCCCTTTAGTGCGTCTTTTCTCCTCTCATCTTCAAACAAAATCAAAATATAGTAATAAAGGTTAATTGACATCGTACGCTACGAGCCTTAAGCTACTTGAGAAAGGGTTGTTGGAGAGTTTCTTTTCAACAGTCTAGATGCTTAGTATGGCACCCTTTGGGTGACATGCGAAGCATTCACTCTCAGGTCATAGTCTCTAGTGCGATATCAGTTGCAAACATCCATAAAAGACATTTCTTCTAAAAAACAGAAAACAAAGATCAAACTCTTTTTGTCCTCTTGGACCTTTAATCCCTTGGAAACCCTTTTTAGAAGGAGAGTTCTGTTAACTCCCGGTTCTACCGCAAACGGTAAACGCCTAAGTCTCCGTCGAGCAAGCCGCATACACCAAACTGCTGGAACCATCTGTTAACCTTACTCGGATAAAAAAGACGAACATGTGTCTCTTGTTGTCCCGAACTACGTTTGCTCTGATCTTTCATGCCGTGTGAAAGTACGTAGGCACGAGATGCGATATCTCGGTGAGCAACCTTCCCCCTTAACCCGTAGTTGGGCGAACTACGTTGACTCTGATTTCTCGTTCCAGACGGGAATACGTAGGCATAAAGTGCGACGCTTTGCCGAGTCATTTTCTTTTCTTTTCTGACTAGCCCTTTAGCATAGATAGATTGATCAACCCGTCAGATAAACACAACAAGCATGGATCCTATCGAGTACGATGGACGTAAGGGGTGCTAATACCTTCCCCTTGCGTAATCGACTCCCGAATCCAGACAATGGTTGCGATGACCTTGTCTTATACCTTTTCGTCAGGTTTTTCCGATCGTTTCCTTTCCCGTTCTGAGGGATAAATAACGAAAGGTGGCGACTCTTCTGTTTTGCCGACCTCGTTTTTCGCAATAGCGACACCAACTTCCGACTCAAAGCATCGGCCACCACATTTGCTTTACCCGGATGGTAATTCAAACCAAAATCGTAATCCTTCAAAAACTCTAACCATCTTCTTTGCCTCATGTTCAATTCCTTCTGATTAAATAAATATTTCAAACTCTTGTGATCACTAAAAACTTCAAATCTTGCACCATAAAGATAATGCCTCCAAATTTTCAAAACAAAGACCACGACCGCTAATTCCAAATCATGTGTAGGATAGTTCTTCTCATGCACTCTCAATTGTCTCAAAGCATAAGCCACAACTTTTCCATCTTGCATCAAAACACCACCTAAACCAGACAAAGAAGCATCACAATAAACCCCAAACGGTTCCGTCGAATTTGGCAAAATCAAAACCGGCACCGTTGTTAACCTTCTCTTTAGCTCAAGGAAAATCTTGTCATAATCAATATCCCAAACAAAAGCCTTTCCCTTACAAGTCAACTGAGTCAATGGAAGTGCCAACTTCGAAAATCCTTCAATAAACCTCCGATAATAACCGGCCAAGCCCAAAAAGCTTCGAATTTCCGTAACTGACTTAGGAGCCTCCCACTGCATTACCGCATCAATCTTGGACGGATCAACACTAATACCATTACCAGAAATAACATGCCCAAGAAAACTTACTTCCGATAACCAAAATTCACACTTCGATAACTTAGCATACAATTGCTTTTCTTTCAAAACTTGCAACACAACCCGCAAATGCTCTTCATGCTCTTCTTGAGACTTAGAGTAAATCAAAATGTCGTCGATGAACACAACCAAGAAACGATCCAACTGATCATGAAAAATACGATTTATGTATTCCATAAACACACCCGGCGCATTAGAAACTCTGAATGGCATCACAGAAAATTCGTAATGACCATACCGTGTTCTAAAAGCCGTCTTTTGGATATCCTCTTCTTTAACACGAATCTGGTGATAACCTGATCTCAAATCAATCTTACTAAAAACACTAGCACCAACTAATTGGTCCATCAAATCATCAATTCTAGGAAGCGGATACTTGTTCTTAATAGTCACCTTATTCAACTGCCGATAATCAATACATAACCGCATACTCCCATCTTTCTTCTTTACCAACAACACCGATGCACCCCAAGGTGAAACACTCGGTCTAACAAACCTCTTTTCCAATAATTCATTCAATTGTTTCTTCAATTCCACCAACTCTGATGCCGACATATGATATGGTGCCATCGAAATCGGTCTAGTACCCGGAACTAGATCAATTGAAAACTCAACTTCTCTTTCCGACGGTACGTCCGTAATGTCCTCCGGAAATACTTCTGGAAAGTCACACACCACTAGAACCACATCCGGACCAACCTTACCCTCCAAGGACAACGATGCAAACAAACTGAACACTTGAGCTCCGTCTGCTAAAAGTCTCTTCAACTCTTTAGTGGATAGAAAAATCTCTTCTTCATCATCTCCCAAAGAAGGAAACCTAACCAACTTGTGACAACAATCAATACAAACTCTATTGAACTGCAACCAATTCATACCCAAGATCACATATAATCCTTCTAATGGCAAACACACTAAGTCCATAATAAAGTCCTTACCATACATGGTCAAGGGACAACTTAAACATACCAAGGACGTAGTTACCTACCTCGAAGCGGGCGTCTCAATAACCATATCACCACCACAAGAAGATAAACACAAATCCAAACGCTTAGCGCACTCAAAAGAAACGAACTAATGAGTCGCTCCGGTATCAATAATAGCAACTAAAGGCACATTATTAATAAATCATGTACCTTTAATCAAACGATCCGTATTAGTAGTGTCTGAACCTGCTAATGCAAATACTTTCCCATCTGTTGGAGCTTGTTTTGGTTTAGTGCACCTTATACTAATATGACCAACTTCCCCATAATTGTAACACTTCACCATATTCCTTCTACAATCGGTCGCATCATGACCCGTGCCTCCACAGTTAGCACACTTAATTACCGCATTCTTACACTCAAAAGATTTGTGCCCTAAAGCACCACACTTGTAGCACTTAATGGGACCCGAACTTCCACCTCCGGACCTCTTAACAAAGCTTTCCCTATGCTTGCCTTTATCAGCAGGCGTCACATAAGGTCCACTCCTTACCGGTTGCTTCCCTCTCTTCTCATTCAGACTCTTATAATGAGTAGAACGAGCTCTACTATTCTCTTCAAAAATTCTACAACATTCGGTCAAGTCCGAAAATCTTCTAATCCTCTGATAACCCACCGCTTGCTTGATCTTCGGACGCAAGCCGTTCTCATACTTAACACACTAAGAAAATTCCGCCGTCACCGCATCGTAGTGAGGATGGAACTTCACTAACTCTGTGAACTTAGCCGTGTAGTCCACCACGGATATATTGCCTTGTTTCAATTCCAGAAATTCCATTTCCTTCTTTCCCTTCACACTCTCAGGGTAATACTTTCTCAAAAATTCTGTGCGAAACAAATCCCAAGTTATTTCCTCATCGTCCACCTCAAGAACTTGTCTCATACCGATCCACCAGTCACCGACTTCGTCCCGTAACATGTGAGATCCAAGTCTCACCTTGTTCCCTTCAGCATAATTCATAACTCTAAAGATCCTCTCAACCTCCTTCAACCAAATTTGAGCACCGTCCGGATCAAACCTTCTTTTGAATACCGGCGGCTGATTCTTTTTAAACTCCTCATTGGCATTCACATTCGGCGCACCCTGCACCACTCTAGCCATTGCCTCCAATGCCGCAGCCATAGCATTGTCATTACGACCAGCCATATTCTGATTATTCCCAAAAATAACAAGGTTAAACAACCGTTCAACCAACAAAACAACGAGACAAACACAACTGACTCAACACTGGCTCTGATACCATTTAATGTAACACCCCCTTTCTATAACCCCCAAATAATACAAATAATCATTTAGGCACGTATTTAAAATTTCATCAGAGTATATTTATAATATGGCATAAAAGGGGCATATCACATTATACAATAAATCAACACATTCAACACCTGCTCATATATACAGATATGCAACATCGAGGTAAACACCCACATCACAATATTTAGACTAAAAGCGGAAACATCTAAACATTGTATAATCTGCAAAACATGTATTCATATACATAAACATCATTCAATTTGATTCACAACATCATCCATGTCTACAACAACAAATCATCAGCAGATACATACACAGATGTATCACAAAAGAATCAAAATAATCCCTATCTACCCGGTGCTACATATCAGAGCCGACCGACCAAAAAGGATGAAGCCACGCTTCACAAAATACCTCCAGCAATCTAATCTGCAATGCCTCATAGAGCATTATAACACAACAGAAGGGTGAGAAACGATATCATAATAATTAATGCATATAAACATATATGTATACATATAACATCCAATAAACATCTTTCACATTCTCACCGCAACCCATCTCACTACACCATACATCGCAATGTATACAACAACATCTATATACAAATAGAATACCAAGCATACACACTACGCATCATCAACGTTTATATCAATTCATTAACGCACACACATATACATATATATTCGCACATACATGTACCTTCAAGCATTTCATTCATGCCAATCATCACCATTCACATCAATCCAAAATAAACATACACAACATACTTATTTCATCGCTAATTCACATAAAAATCTACATTCATGTTTATTTCTCCATGCATCACATAAAGATGCCAACATGCAACTCATAGAGACCGACACACGACTCTATGCAGATGCAAATGCGGTACCGACTCATTTCAGCAGGTTCGATTGAAGAACCAAATATAACCATCGCTCACACCCCACATGGGCACACGAGGTCCACCCATTGCTCACACCCCACATGGGCACACAATGTGATTGCTCACACCCCACCTGGGCACACAATCCGATTGTTCACACCTCACTTAGGCACACATTCGTCAGCAGATTCTCCACGGAATCAATCAGCACAAGAATGTATACCATAATGCTTCATATGCAAAATGACTCCATACACTTCTTGAAATGCATACACATCTATAATGTTTTCATGCATCTTCACCTCATCTAATTCCATATAATTATCATACATCGCAATGTATATTACGTGACATATTCGTCATTCATCTCAATTATCATGCATTTTTAGTTAACTCAAACAATGCACATATTTGCCCAAACGGCCACAATTCATAATCTAGGATTCATGCCATACGGCTACCCACAGCACATCACAAACCAGCCTACAAGCTACTCATGCAAGACAAGGTTGATCGCAACCGATACCTCAAACAATACAGCATGAAACAAACAGGAAAAATCATCCTGCTGCATTTGCTACACGCTCGCCTAGCGAGCTGCTAGCGAGCGTTCGCTACATGCGCGCCTAGCGAACTGCTAGGAGCAAAAACAGAAGCTACAGACTTCATTCGCTACCTCGTTCGCCACGGCGAACCTCCAGCGAGCCATTCGCTACCCCCTTCGCTGCCAGCGTAGGAGATCAAAACCATTCTGTCCCAAGTCTGGGACCATTCGCCACGCAATCGCCTAGCGAACTGCTATCGAGTGCTCGCGACCTGCTCGCCTAGCGAGCTGCTAGCGAGCGTCTGCGATATGCACTTTCCAAACTGTTCAGAACTCAAACACCCGATGAAATCGCCCGATAAATCCTAACTTGCTTCTAGTAGCCTTAGTCTAACATATATCGACTAATCTACATCATCTAATCACGATTCTAACCGTTAAACAACGATTTCTATCGATTAATCCAACTTCGACCTAGAAATGAAGAGTGTAGAAAACTACCAAACAAATCCAATCTAGTACATACATGATCATATACATTATTAAGATGATAAAAATTCTCACCCTTACCTGATTGATCGCAAGCTAAGGTTGATTTTGATGATTCTAGGTTTTCCTCTTCTTTTCTCTTCTCTTTCCCTTCTCCTCTTTCCTTATCTTGTTTTTCCTCCTAATGTTTCTATCTTTCTCTTTTTCTCCCTTATCTCATATTCTATTTCCTTTCCTCTCCAATTCTTTCCAAACACTTACCAAATTAATTCTCACAAAATATTCCAACTTAACATTATTACTAATGCCCAAAATACCCTCCAACCTATTTTTACCCGATACTCTCAAAATCGGCAAAAATAACACAATATGCAAACATAACATATTTTCACATAATTTCCACATCAAAAATAATAATCATCCAATTAAATCAAAAAGGACTCAATTAAAATGGGAATTCAGAGTCGGGGCGTTACACCGTGCGCCTTCTCTTCTCATCTTCATACAATCCTAACGCACTTAATAAAGATAATGGATATTGTGCCATGAGCCTTATACTTGGGAAATGGTGGTTGAGGGGCTTCTCCTAAATTACCTAGAGTGTTTAGTATACGTCCTTAGGACGATATGCGACGCATTCGATCCTAGGTTGTTGACTTTAGTACAACATACATTATAAACACTCAAATTCAAAACACTTCTTCTCCGATAAAAAACACAAAACAAATTCAAACCTTTTTCCTTCGGGATTAATATAACTTCTTTTTCAGAAAAAAGTTTTGTTAAACTTCGGTTCTACCGCAAACAGGCTTTGTCCCTAACTGCTGAAACGAATGTTTAACCCTACTCGGATACAAGACTTAATCAATCTGTGGTTTCGTGTCCGCCCGAACTATGTTCGCTCTGACCTTTCATACCAGATGAAAGTACGTAGGTACAAGATGCAATGTCTTGGCGAGCAACCTCCCCCCTCTCTCCCGTAGTTAGCCGGACTACGTTGACTATGACTTTCCCATTGCACGAGGGAATACGTAGGCACAGAGCAGCGATGCTCTGCCGAGTCTCTTTTCTCTTTCTTTTCTTTTTGTCCTGATGTATGTAGCGTAGATAGATAAACAACCCTTTTAGATAGCAAACAAGCGTGGATCCCGTCGAGTACGACATTCGTGAGGGGTGCTAATACCTTCCCCTTGCGTAACCGACTCCCGAACCCAAGACTTGGTTGCGATGACCTCGTCTTTTCCTTATCGTCAGGTTTTTCCGATCGTTTCATTTCCCTGTCTTTGGGATAAATAATGAAAGGTGGCGACTCTTCTACTTTCCGCCGGTTGTTTTTTCGCAGTTGCGACACAAATGAACAATGATATGCAATGCAAATGCTAGAACAATGCAATGAAAACATAAGCCAAGTAAAGAAAAGGTTGGACAAATTTTGGGGTACAACACTCGGGTATCCAATGGAGGGACCCCTTGTAGAGAAATCCCTAGAGGCCTTCCTGCTGTTTAATTTAGGAACTGAGGATTCTGACTTGTTCAAGAAAATCAAGAAAGCTTGGGAAATAGCTCAGGAGACTCTTGATTCTTTTTATAAGACATGAGGGAATTGCAGTGGGATCTGGACGAGGCCTATAAGGAATTGAAAGTGACTCAGGAGAAGTTGTTGGAGGCAGAGTATGCAATATCTATCTCAATAAAAAATATATAAAAGTCGTTGAGACTGGTTATTCCATTATGCAAGTTTCCTTTGATAATATTTTAAAGTGGTTGAAGTTCCTCCATCATGAGATCAATATCTCGAGGAAGCAAATCCACGCCGAACAAAGGATATTGAACATCAAAGCGGTCATTCTTGACAATGACCCTACCTTGTAGATTTCTTTTGATATCTTAGTTCTTTTTGTTTTTGATTGAAATGTGGGTTGTCTTCAATCGTTTTCAACTTGTATGAGCGATGTTGACTTCTTGTCCATTTGCAAAGATACTATCAAAGAATAAAATAACAAATATACTTTATCAAAACACAAAAAAAAAACTTAAAATAATAATTACTTTAGAATTACTTCTTATTTGGGATATTGTAATAAATATTATGGAGCAAATCGGATGAACAAGCATATTGAGATACTCCATGTGATTCTATTTATAAGAAGAAATTTACTTTTTAGACAAAAAGCAATATATGGTTGTTTGCAAGCAGCACATGCTCAAGATTTTCTCCTTTTTATCCCTATTGACAGTCTAGCCCAGCATATGTCCATGATAGTGTAACATATCATCCTTAAATACTAGCTTATAATTCCCTTATTTCTTGTTGAAGAGGTTTGTCCTGTTTTCCATAAGTTCTTGGATACATTTGAGGAACACACTATTTATTACAGAAGCTTCCAGGATTCAAATACCGACATGAATTTGTTAGGGATGTCCAATTTAATATTTTTAGGCTTGCAGGGGAATCTGTGAGGAAATATGTGTCTGTGAATTTCTTGGCTGACTTACAAGAACATAGATCAGTTGTTAGGCCAACAAATGCTCTGGTGTATGGGTGGATAGGAGGGAAACATGCATGTGCATACTTGATTGCGGTTTTCCAACTAGTGGGACTAAAGACTTGAGGTTTTACTGTGGGACAGACAGCTCTCAAAGCCAGTTGGTCAGGCATGAGAAAACGTGTTTCGACAACCAACATGCTTTCATATCATTTTCCTTTAACACTTTTGGTTTTATAGTATCAGAAGCAATTGATCTTTTACAGAGAGTGCATATATATTGAATAATCAATGTACTCGGTTCGCAAGGCCCAAGGTGAAAGTCCCAAAAGAAAGAATAAAGTAAGCAAATGAGAAACAGGTGTTTCCTCATTCTCACCTAAAGTAGATAACTTCATCTTCTGATGCATCACCCACCGTCGATAACAATCATAATTTTTTTAGCATAGTGCATCATTTCCGTTGTAGACGTTTTTAACCGCTCCTAGTATATAAAGAAAAGGTGTGACATTATCAAGTATTCAAATTCATTATCACTTTCACATGACTTTGATTCTCTAACTTACTTGGGTGTTGGAATGCTAACCTTGCAGTCACCATACAAGGCCAACCTTGTACATCCATCTGATCGTGTGTTCCACAGATGATCCTGACTAGAACGATCACACCAGATGAGGAAGCTCTATGGTACCCACACACATTATATGCATGATGAGCCATTGACCATTTGTTCTTACCTAGCTACCACGTCAAGGATACATAAGGCCTTGTAACACGACTAGAGCGATAAAAGAAAGAGGAATGCCAAGGAGATCAATGTGGTTTCCCTCATTAGATTATATGATAAATGGCTATCAAACCTTCCAAGTGAGGGATTCAGGATCCCAATAGGTACACTAGGAATAACATTCACTTTTTGACACTCTAAACCCCAATAAAAATTTTATTTCTTCATAATATTACCCATATGTTGCAGAATAAACGATTGTAAAATCAAAAGGGTATCACATTAACATAAATAACATAAAAAAGATAACATAAAAAATAATAATTCTAAGATACGAAATCCAACCCCAATATCACAATATCAAAGTCTTATTACAAATTAAACGAACAAGTTGACTTAATAGTTTAGTAAAACATAAGCATAAAGGAAAACTAATGAAGTGGTCTTCTATACCATCTTCCATATGGTACTTAAAAATGACTACTCCTATGTCTCGACCTGAGAATAACTTGCATATAGGTTTACCCTGGAAAACATAGAAATAGAGGGGTGAGAATACATTCTATAAAATACATGGTATAATAACATGAAAAAGCAGCATATTCATAACACATAACATTTACACAGTTCTTACAACATTACATAGGATCATACAACATTACACCACACATACATGAATGCTTATGCGATGCAATAATCCTCTAGTCCAATGCATGTGGTAACATCACTAAACTAATAGCTTATTTTCATGACTTCTATTAGTTTAGGACGATAGCTTAGCTACATCCCACACTATAACGCCCTCTTAGACATCTGTAGACATGCAATGTCTAGAAGTACATGAGAGATACATACACACTATTGAAGGTGAGAAAGATATACACAATAAAAGGGGGGAGATTTAATTGTGTATTCCAAAAAGTCTATATTTACTTCTAAAACTGAAGCTTCAAATTCTAAACCACGTTCATAGTCCGATATCAATCTGTGTAATAACAACGACAATATATGTTCAGAAGTAAATGCTAGCAACACATAAAGATTATCCTGGTTCCTCTCATAAACTAAGAGTAGTCTAGTCTCCTTGCCTCAACAAGAGCTTTTTGCTATAACCAAAAATATTATAATTGCTCAAGCACACTTGTAAGAGACTTCAATGCTCAATTAACCTAGAAAGAGACTTCTGCTCTAGAAACCTTGCAGGAGACTTCCTTCTCAATCAACCTAGAACGAGACTTCCTTGCTTAAGCCAACTGCTCAAAACTTCCTGCTTAAACACTAGCTTCAAGACTTCCTTGCTCAAGTACACAGACAAGAGACTTCAATTCTCAAGCATGCAGGCAAGAGACTTCCTCTACTTTAAACCAATAGTTTAGTATTAAAGATAACTACTATACTTTGATACAAAATCAGAAGTATAACATTTGTGAAAAACACAAAAATGTTTTCAACCTTTCATAGATTTCTAAGATAATCTAAGATAAGAAATCTTAAGATCTTATGTTATAACAAGTACAAGTAACAACTCAGAGTTATGCTTGTTAGAACAAGATTTGTTCTTGATATTTTCTCTTTAGTTTTGATGATAACAAAAGTATTAAACGAATAATGGTTTATTTGATGTGTGTTTTATGCAGGTTCTTGTCTTGTACATAAATAATCAGAATTTGTTTACTTAAGATACACTTGGATTTGCTTCACTGCTAGCTTCTGGTGGTAGAGTCTGAAGAACAATTTCTAGTGTGTTTTGATGAAGATTCTGAACTGAAGGCCTCAATATTCAGGTGAGTTTCTACACTTAGTAATTGTATATCAGCATCTGGTACCATTTAGAGTTGGTGATAAAATTGTGGACTATCCGTACTGCTGAAAGCATGTTGTATTGTCTTATTAGCCTGTCAGCTTGAGTTTACAAGATTGCAAGGTTCAAGAAAAGTAGGTACATTATATGGATGTCTACTCCCAACGACTCTATTAGTACAAGACCTCTTGAAGACTCAAAGGTTAAACGTGTTACACAGTGGATTACGAAATTTGTTGTGCATCCATCTTCAACATCTCTTATACTTTGGAGAAAAATCAAAGACACTTGATCAAGTAACCTTCTCAACGGCTAGTTTCTGGAAAGCCTATATATATGGCTGAAAATTCAAAACTGAATTTTCAACAAGGATTCTTCTGTTGAAGGAGTAGCAAGATTAAGCAATTATCAACTATGTAATAGGCGGATTTTCTGTTTTAGGTTGTAATTGTAAAAGCCTTAAGATTTCTTAACCCTGTATATATTCAAGAAATCTTAAGTGTTTTAGGTCTTTATTATGGTGATCTCCCGTACCTCTGATGCGTGCATCATGTACACCTTATTCTCTAATCTGCTAAGCCTTCATAAGTTTAGATTAAGTCTCCTGTTATGTGCTCGAGCAAACAAAAGTCTTATTTATCTAGTTGGATTGAGCAAAGGAAAGTCTTAGACATGTGCTCTAAGTAAAGGTAAGTCTCAACCAGAAGACAGATGAAGAGACGGCTCAGTTAGATGGTGTGAGCAAAGGAAAGTCTTAGACATGTGCTATAAGCAAATGAAAGTCTCAACCAGAACACAGATGAGTAGGCGGCTTAGTCAGATGGTGTGAGCAAAGGAAGTCTTAGACATGTGCTCTAAGCAAGGGAAAGTCTCAACCATAGGACAAATAAGCAGGTGGCTCAGTCAGATGGTGTAAGCAAAGGGCAAGTCTTAGACCTGAGCTCTAAGAAAGGAAAGTCTCATATAGTTGGTTTGAGCAGTTGTAAAAGTCTTATGCAGAATCATAAGCGATTGTAATCACGAAGTGGTTATAATGAAAAGCTCTTGCGAGGCAAGGGAACTCTACTACTCTCAGTTAGAGGAGGAACTAGTATAAATCTTTTGTGTATTCTGTTGTTATTTTATTTACTTCTGTTGAATCCACTGCCAAATAAATCAACTCTGAATCTGAACATCAGTTCTAATTCTAAGACTCTGATCAGAAGCTAAATAATAAGAAAACGCAAAACACAATTCAACCCCCCCCCCCCTTCTTATGTACTTTTCACACCTTTAATTGGTATCAGAGCATGGTCCATGCTTAACACTTAACAGTGGTGCAGATGTTGATCCAATAAGAAAAGTATATTTCTTTTTCAATAGGGAATCAAGTGCCACATGAAACATATCATACGGCTTTTCCTACCATATTCAAATGGGTGATTCCATTGAATTTAAATGATGGAAAAGCTAAACATATGTTTAACTCATTGGACTTGATAAAGTGTTGCTGAAGGTCTATAAAATATCCTTGAAAAAGGTATTACTATAGAAGTTGATGGTGTTATAGATGATATTTTTGAAAATCTTTCTCACCAACTCAGAAGATGCATATTGAATATCTTCAGAGGTAGTTACATTCTGATAGATGCATTATCTCACTTCTGATTATATCAACATCATTGATATGTCTGATGCTTGGACTATCTTTGAAGTCTTGTGCTTAGGTTTGTGGAATCATTTTTTAAAGCTTGAAGTAGTTACACTTTGTTTTATCTTTTCAAGCAAATTCTGAGAGGACTGTTTCTTGACTTAAATCTAAAGTCACATTTTTTTCTTTTATGTTTACATCCTGAATCTGATGTGTTATGAAGGTTTGTCTTGCAGTCTTTAAAGAAAAGAAATGAATTTGTATGATGAAAAAAATTTCAACATACCATCTTCTCCTTTTTAGCTTAAGTTCTGTGTAATGACTAATGATTAGAAACTTAGGTTTCTTGTCAGAAGGATTTTCATACTGGCTGAATGGACTGTGATATTTGTTGATAGAAGAGTGACTTTAAGAGCTTCTGAAATATATTTTTGTCAACTGATTTCCCAAATCTAAAAGCAAGAAGTAATTTCTACCAGAACCTAATATCAGATGATAAATTCTTAGCTTATGATCCTGCATACTTGAACAACTATTAGCAAACCCTATTGTTCTTTAGATACATTATTATAATCAAAACCTTTTAGGGGCATAAACAAATATTGTTCCAACAATCTCCCCCTTTTTAATGATGACAAACAAATGTATTTAAGAACAATGGTTATTGATAATATTAACAGATTTTGATACCAGAGTATATGGTTTGTAAGCTCCCCCTGAATCCGACAGTCCTTAGGTTGAGGTTTGTAAGCTCCACCTTAGTCAATTTCTATGTTAATTTTATCTTTTAGTTTAATTAACAGATTCTATTATCAGGGTCTGAGGTTTGTAAGCTCCCCCTGAGTTTGGCAAAACTTAGGTTGAGGTTTGTAAGCTCGTCCTTTAGTCTGATAGTTCTTAAGCTCCCCATAACTCCTACCTTTGTTGATTAAATCTTATTTCAGTACAAAATAACATGTTTAGAAGAAAGCATTACCAAAATAATGGAAAATAGGGTTCAGGCAAATTAAAAATATTAAAAATACTTTTAAGCTTCTTAAATATTTCCATGAATTTTCTCTCCTTTTTGTCATCAACAAAAAGATAATAAATGTATATACAGATGACAAATAAGCATAAGAACCACAATTTTCAATATGGTCAAAGGTAGACTCTGAGGACATGGATGCAAGAAACAGTAAGTTCATAGGCACAAGACTTACATAACACAATCTTTAAGATAGAGGAGATTGTATCAAGACTCTATAAAAGCATATGGAGAGCACAACAGCAAAACATAAAACTTAAAGAGAATCACAAGAATGGTTAGGAAGAAGAAGACATACAAAGTAGATAAGCGGGATTTCACAAAGGAAATTCACAACTCAATGAGAAAAGATGCAAAAGAAGAGAGAAAGAAACAGAAGAGGGAGGCTAAAGAACTTGTAAAAACTCAAAAAATATATATAAAAGAAGTTTCATCTGGTGGAGTTGTTGAGGAAATCAAGGTTCTAGCAGAAGATGAAGAGTGGGATGCAGATTGGAAAAACTTTTGAGACTTTGAGTGGGATGCAGTTTACAAAAACTTTCTGGAGACTTACAAGGGAACAGAATATCAAGAAGATCAGGACTGAAAACCCATGTAATAGTGTATAGGAACAAATCTTGCAATATCCCTTGTGAATAAAGTTTCCTTTTCTCTACAATAGTCAAAAACTTCCTTTCAAATCTTTCAATTATGGTTATGATTGTGAATCAATCAGTAAGATAAATAAGGCAAGATGAAAGATACATAAGAGAAACATTTTTATTAAAATGAACAAAAGAACTACATAGATAAAATACAAAACAAAACAATTAAAGTATAAAGAAAAAAACTAAGAAGAGGAAGAAGACCCATCCACAAACACCACATTGACCTTAAATGGGTTAAAACCTTTCAAAGCTTATATAAGCTTTAACTTATCTCCCTTAGACTTGTGTTTTAATCTCATTCAAAGTTATCCCAACTCCTTGTTGAATGAAGATTTTAGAAAGAACTCTTCCATAAGGAATGAAGCTTGACTTTCCATATTTAAAGGAGGTGAGAGTCATTTTAAGATACTCAAACATAACTTGAGGGAGGTTAATCTTTAGATCTAAGTTTAGAAGCAACATAAATTTTTTTTCATCAATATCTAAAGAAGTCAGATCCTTGTTCTTTTACAGGAAGTTTGAGATCAACAAGTGATACCAGACTAGTGCCTTGGAATTAAGATTAGAAACTTTAGTTAGGTCAAAGAGATCTTCAAAGATGAGATGACAAGGTAAATAAGAATTCTAGAAAAGCATATCCAAAACCACACCTTCCTCCCCATAGTTTATTGCATTAGCAATAGATGTGGGGGTGATGGTGATAAGAACACCAAATACTACAGAAATAATGGCATATTCTAGATGAAGATCTTGGATATAAGCATCTACCCCAAACTCCTTGACTAGATTAGGGTAAGAATGACCTTAGAGCATACCAAAGAAATTATCTCAACCATTATTGGAGATAGTGCTTTAAAGATTTGTGAGGGTAAGGTGCCTCAGTCCTTATTTTAATGATGTTAAAACATGTATAGCTCGTACCTTGTAATTTGGACCTATCATCGAGTCTTAGCTTGCATCCATACTTTACTAATGCATAAAATATTTCAAAATCATGTGTCTATACATATAAGAGCATCTCATTAATGTTTTGTGTGTACTTGATCAGGTTAGGAATCTTAGGTATGCATAAATATAGCTTAGGTAGACCAAACTATGAGCAAAAAAGTTAATTTTGGAAGTTTAAAGTGTTTTAGTCGACTCAAAGCCCTGCTTAGGTCGACTCATATAAGTTGAATTTTAATCTTTTGCTTTCATAAGTGCTCGCGTCGACCTTCTGGTCGGCTCATACTGTTTGTGTTTGTATTTGTCAATTTTGGGCAAGTTTGCGTCGGTGTATAGACCCTGTTTCAATCGATGCACGACTTCAATTTTTGCATAGTCTTGCTCTCGGGTGTGCTCAGGTCGACCCCTACAAGCTTAGTTCGACCGCTCGCTAAAAATATGCTATTTTTCTGATCTTTCTTGTGTCAAAATGTTGTTATGTTAGTTTATTGGTTATGGCATCATATATATTCATTTTGTATCATCATTTTAAAATACAACAAGAAAAGTGAAAGATATACACCAAATTGCTCTCATCACCTTCATCCTCATTCTTGAATTTTCTCAACAATTACACATAATAATTTTTGTTGATCATTTGCATCATTGAGGTGATAACTTCCAAATGTAGGATTCTGTATCTCGTTTTGGGTTGAGATTTTGGTGGGCTTTTCTTGAATAAAACCGTTAGGGTTTTGTCCTCCAAGATCTTGAGGATTTGGGGGGGGGGGGGGGGGGTTTGCACAAATCTTGTCTTCACAGATTCAGCCGAGCGAAGGGGATTGAAGAATGGAGGGTCCGTTCAATCAAGTAGCGTTAACTGGAGGATTGTGCAAGGAAGATTTAGGTTCGAACGGTGTATGATCGAAATCAGACGAGTGAAAGGTTTGAAGACCGATGGGGTTGTTAAGACAAGTAGAGGTAACTGGAGTTTTGTTCAACACATTCAAGGCACTTGATTCATCTTGAATCAAGGGGAGAGAAGACATAGTATCAACATCAACAACTAGGTTTGAGTGTGTGGTGACAATTGATTCTCTTGTATAAACTTTTGCAACAAGATAATACATATCTTAATTCTAGTTTTAGAATTGGGGGTAGACGTACCCTAAGCAAGGATGAAAGGGGAACTTCCTAAACAAATCCGGTGTTGTTCTTTCATTCTCTATCTATTTAACATTGAATTGTTAACGTTTATGAAATATCAATTGATCGATCAAATTCTGTTGTAGTGTAGTGTTGAAAATCTGATTTGAAAACTCATTGCAATCACTTGGATTGTAATCGCAAAAATTATGCACTTACATTACATAGGAAACAACACTTGAGGTGTTTTGCACACCAAGTGCTCGACGAATCGATCGCATACAAACTGTTTATGTTATCATCAAATTAACTTTACATTTTACAAGTCATTGGAAATTGGACACTCTAAAGTGCTGTTAATCGTATTGATTAATCATCAAGCTATTGATTCGATGTCTCATTAGAATTGTTGTTCCATTTGGCTTGTCATATATCTGATCTTTTCGATAACGGTTCATTTAGACGACTTGGTTCCTCGGCCACTTCCGCACAAATTTTTAAAAATATATTTTTAAGCGTCGACTCTTGTAATAAATTAGTGATATATTCAGTCCCCCTTCGAGATCATTTCCATCGTCTAACAAGTGATATCACGAACACCGGTTCATATAGTGCTTTGCATATAACATTTTAGAAAATGTCTAACAAACCAAAAGGGGCTTACAATAGAGCACCAATTTTTACAGGTGAGAACTATAGTTATTAGAAAGATTGTATGCGTGTGCATATCAATTCCATTGATAGAAAGGTATAGAACGTTATTCAAAATGGTCCTATGGAAATAAACATGAACGATGCGAATAATGTTGTTGTGCCTAAGCTGGAAGCACATTGGAACGAAGAAGATGAGAAAAAGTATAGTTACGATTGGAAAGCTAGAAATATTCTAATATCCTCTTTGGAAGTTGATGAATATTATAAAGTTTCTCATTGTACTACTGCAAAAGGTATGTGGGACGCATTGCAAGTTTCCCATGAGGGAACTAATGATCTTTATTGCAACTGCGAAAAACACTCGGCGAAAAAACAGAAGAGTCGCCACCAAATGTTATTTATCCCAAATAGAGGGAAAGGAAATGATCGAAGAAAACCTGAAAAACGGGAAAAGACAAGGTCATCACAACCAAATCTTAGGTTCGGGAGTCGGTTACGCAAGGGGAAGGTATTAACACCCCTCACGTCCATTGTACTCAATGGGATCCACGCTTGTTGTCTAATCAAAGGGTGTGTTTATCTATAAGCTACTGCTAAATGGAAACGAGAACAAAAGAAAAATAAAAAGACTCGATAGGACATTGCCGCCCTATGCCTACGTATTCCCTCGTGCAATGGGAACGTTAGAGTCAACGTAGTTCGAAAAACTATGAGTGATGGGGGAAGGTTGCTCGCCAAGACATCGCCATCTTGTGCTTACGTATCCTCATCTGGTATGAGAAATCAGAGCAAACATAGTTCGGGTAAATGAAACCACAGGTTAGTTAAGTGTTTTTTATGAGTGACTTTAAGTTCTCATTCCAGTAGTTAGGGACGATGCCTGTTTGCGGTAGAACGAAAAAGTAACATACCCTTTTCTGAAAATGAATTTGGAACACAAATCTTGAAGGATAAAAAGGTTTGAGTTTTGTTTGTGAGTTTTAGTGAAGTGAATTAGTTTGCTTTGTGATTCACGTTGCACTAAATACTATGACATAGGAGCGAATGTGCCGCATATCGCCCAAAGGGCATATGCTAAACACTCTAGACAAGTGAGGAGAAACCCCCCACTCATTATTTCCCATGTGCTTAAGGCTCGTAGCATACAACGTTCATTGTATTCATTAGATGAGTTAGAATGTGTTTTGAGATGAGAAGAGAGACGTACGGAAGGTCTAAGGGAAAACTCGGCCCTAACATTGTCATGCAAAGTGGTCCTAAGGTCGGGATACGAAAGGAGACTCTATCCTAATGTTAGCATGCAAGAGATGGACCTAAGGTTAAGGTTATAAGGGACTAGCCTACTTGTTGTCATGCATGGATTAAACTTCTAATGTCTATCTTACTCCAAATTTAATTGGAAATTAAATTGGAATAAGAATCCTAAGGGAGCATGCAAAGACAAGGCAAAAAGCAAGAAAACAAGGTAAAAATAGCAACTACAACAGCGTCTCCTACACAAGACAACAATAAAATCCAGCATACAAGCAAGACAACATATAACAGCACATGTTTCAGCATAAAAACAGGTGTGAAAAGCTAGGCAGCAAGCAAGTAACGCAAAGACAACATGCAAGTTCAATGCATAGACAGCTGTGGAAAGTATGGAGCAAGCAAGCTTGAATGCAATTAATCAAGAACAAACACCAATCATGGGTAGATATCATGCAACAATGGACATGCTTCAACAAACAAACATAATCGATCAACAACAATGCATCAACAAGAATCATCAAGATCAACATGTTCTTTTCAAATTAAATTGGACGATCAACCGATCAAACAAACATGCAACGGAAAGAAATGCAATCATGCATCACAATATTCAGCAACATAATCATCAATGATCATCAATTAACATGCTATAAACAAACAAGTGAAATGGTCATTCACCAAACAAATCACATGAACATGTTAAACATTCAAAACGGAAACCAAAAGTTGCGCGTCGAAGAATCGAGATCAAACATTCAAGAAGGATGAAGTATATCCAAAACAAATCACATAAATGCACCATGTCAATCCATGAAGTTTACATGTGAAAAGGAACTCGAACAAGCAAAAAAATGTGAAATTCTAGTATGCAGACTTCAGATGTCCCAAACATATTTAAGGACATTGATCTCTTCTTAAAACAGAACAAGGACAGAACATGTGCATTTTAATTCACTTTAAAAATTAGCAGTGTCGTGACATCTGCTGTAACATCTGCAGACTGGATCATAAAGCTCTTACCTTTATATTACTCCCAATAAGCTTGTACAAGTCCGATTTAATCCATTGACACCCAATGACAGAACCACAAAAAAATACACTATCAGGTTCACCATGAGCTAGAGCAGTAACACAATGTCACAGCATCTTGTCTGACATTCCATCCTCAAAGAGGCAAACAATCACAAACTGCTTGAAACCACGGACAATCTTAAAAAAAACTATACTATTGCAGCAACAGATCCTAGATAGAAGTATAACTCCCCATATCAAGGATAACGAGTGCTCTTTTTCCAGAAGCATGTGAATGGAAAACATAAGACTCATCTTCATGTCTTCAAGAGCTCACTCCCTGTTCAACACATATGTTGAATGCATTCACTTACTGCTTGAACCACAAGAAACCTGTGTATCACAATAGTACACCCATCAGACAGAAGCTCTCCTCCTATCTTTTAAAAAAATGCTCCTTTCAGCAAGAAACACCCAAGATGCTCCTTTCAGCAAGAAACACCCAAGATCACCACATTATCTCTTATGACCAACTTCATGCTCATGCAGTGAGAAGGCACTAAACTACTCCACTTCTTTCTAGAGTTACCTGCAGTAGAAGAAATCACTTCTCCACAAGTATTCTGACCTCAGCCTGAGTCAGGGAACAAGATAGACACCCTATAATCCAAGACATTCTTTACCTCATCATTCTCACATATGATAAGTTTAGAACACTTCTGATTCAACTAGTGACTACCATCTTCCACAATCTGAACTTCAAGTTGAGCAACTAGAATGATGTTCTAACATCAGTTAGGACATCCTAATCATCTCACAGACACCATACACTATGGTTCTTGATACAATACCCACTTAGACTTACTATCTGAATAGTAATCCAATCTGAGGATCTTCAGAGAGAATAGTTCCACCAGCTTGATCAACGAGAAGTCCAAATAACAAAGAGAAAGTTAAACTCTCAAACTTCTACCAAAAGAAGGCACTCATCCTTAATCAACTTAGGGCTTCTACCATAAGCTCAAAGACATGAACAAAACCAGAATCTCCTTTGGTATTCAACAACTACCCTTCTGCACAAGAGTAATTTTCTTTAAGCACACTTCTTTAAATAACCAAATGCCACTGTTTGGTTAACACGGCTTCTTTCTAAAGAATCTCTAAACAAACTTGATCTTCAAGTTACATCTCCTACTTGCTCCATAGCAAGGCATTTTAGATACATCAAGACTTGGACCAGCAACATCTATTCCTTCTTGCAGCTCCCGCAAATTGTATTCTGCTTTATTGTACCACAACAAATCACTTGAAATGCATTTGCTTCAAGAACTCCTCTTAAGAGAAACCAAACATGCCAAAGCTTGATTCTTCAGAGAGGAAGGATCACAAAAATCTTTACAAAAGGACTCCCGCTTTCCTTAAGTAGAGACTTCTTCAGGATGTCAAAGATAACCGCCACTTATCCTTGAAACCTACTGCACTCCATTACAAAATAAACTGATCCAAGGTCAATTCATCAAGATGATGAAATCTACAACTTCCCTTAGCACCATTTTAGACAAGTTTCTTGTCAGGAAACTTTCTAGAAAAATTTTGTGCCTTTGTAGGGCCAAGCTCATGAAGAATGCAACCACACAAGTAAATGGTACCAAGATCATCAGCTACATCTCCTTTGCTTTAGAGAAACAAGATTTTACATAATCTCTACTTGACTCAACCTGCCTATGACTTCTTCTATTGATAGAACCCTTGCAATTCATGAGTGGTGAAAGTAAATCACCTCCCACTATCTTCTTTAAAACAGCCTTCAGCAACCTGTAACACACAGCAGAACAACCCAAGCACACAAGTAACAACCTAGGCATACAAATAACACAACTACAATATTCAGCAACCTACCACAACCATACATCAAACTGTATATAGGCCAATCTTCTCCCATGGCTACCAGAGTTCTTTCATCAAAAAAATATGCAGCGGAACCACCAAAAGAACATCTTCAACATGCCCTAAACAAGATGTCAGAACATATTATAGGAAATCATACAGAAGTAGCCACTCCTCCTTTGGCAAAACATTCAACAGGTCACAGAAGCTTCTATATCAGAGGGCACAACAACAAATACACAAAATCCTTCACAAGCAGGAGTAAACACAACCTCCCCCTTAACTCCATAAGTAGCTCAAACATTTAGCAAGATCAGCAAATCAGCTACAACTTCTCCTTGTTTAAAATACCAGAAAATATGTCCCAGGATCTCATCCAGAACAGATAGGATGCCTACTCTGATACCAATTGAAATTCTGGTATGCAGATTTCAGATGTCCCAGACATATGTAAAGACATTGATCTCTTCTTAAAACAGAACAAGGACAGAACATGTGCATTTTAATTCACTTTAAAAATTAGCAGTGTCGTGACATCTGCTGTAACATCTGCAGACTGACATAACAGTTTATATAACCATGTAAACTGAGTAGAATGTTAAATGCTGAAAGATAAATAACACAATGAATTGTTAACCCAGTTTGGTGCAACATCACCTACATCTGGGGGCTACCAAACCAGGAAGGAAATCCATTATTAGTAGAATTAATTCAGAGCTAAACTCTCAGTTTACAACTCCTCACTTAATCTCTACCCAATGCAATTTCTGCCTAGAACGCACTAGATAAGAGACACCTCTCACTCCCCACAATCACAACAGTGATAAACAATTTAAAACAGTAAAAAGACTTTAGAAGACACTCTTCAAAGTCATAATACTTGATTTTTCTTAACAGCTTCAATCAAGAACAATACACTCTTGCTTACAAGCTTTGAGTGAACAATTAACAATTAACAACCAACAACCTAAACATGTCTACCACGATGCATTCAAAGATACAAAGGGCGACTTACAAAGTCACACACAAAAGACTCTCAAAACCCTAAAGCCTTATTTTAAACTCAAGTTTTTCTTGTTGTGAGTGCTTAATTTCCCTTGCTTCTGCGGCTCCTTAAATAGTAATACAGACTGGGCTTGGGCTGGTCAAAAGTAACAGCAGGAAGAGAAGATTTTAATCTTCATAAATAGCAACAAATTTGATTTGATCAATCAAATCTAAACATATCATTCTTCCATTCTTCAATCAATCTTCTGATAATAACTCCAAATTAAATCCAATCTGATCCATAATAAGTGTATCAGAAACACCCACAGTAAGCCACTAAAAACACGCAGATTATGTACCAGAAAAGTGCAGCCAACTTGCACAAAAAGATATGGACACACAAACATATTCAGGACAGACAGATGTCACGAAATCCTGTAGGACATCTTGTGATTACACCTAGTTTTACCAAAATGCCTGCCAATTAAGTCAAACTCCAAATCTTCTTCATAACAGTAGAAACAAATATTTTATAGTTTCCTAAAAAGTCTCAAAGATCCTTTTTATGAAATCCAATTAAATCTGTACTTTATTCCTAATAAATCTCCTTGACTTGTGCATACTGATGACGTATATCTAACAAGATCTCATCAAACCAAAACACCTCTGTCAAGAGATATGAAATAGCAGCTCCTGCTGTACCAGACAAAGATGTCACGACATCTGTCTCGACATCTTGATTAAAACACATGACAGCAGTTATGTCTCGACATCTTGATTAAAACACATGACAGCAGTACTGTCAAAACAGTAGATGAAGATGTTATAACATCTTGCTTAACATCAGTGTTGAATCATGTTTTACCAAAATTTAGCCAATCATAGAACCATGTACAATCATAGAATCATGGAACTAACAAAATGCAAAAAATAAAGGCGAAAAATGCAATAAAAAATGCTAAAAATAGGTTTAAAAAATGCAAAAAATAAACAATTTGTCTAGAGTAACGGGTTACCCTATATAATGTAACTGGTTACTTGATGAAAAAAGGCCCAAAAACGTGAAATTTGATAAGGTAACTAGTTACCCTATATAAGGTAACCGGTTACCACTGAACAGAAACCAGAAAAACAGCTTTTAAAATCATTTTTCAGCATCAAACAACTTCTCCAATCATCCATATGAACATGATACCAATGAAGCACGAAATTATCATCAAGAAACAACGATCAAACATCGTGTAAACACATTCAAACCTGAAATTACAAATCACCAAGATCCAAATCATCAAAATGGATCAAAAAGCAACAAAAACCATGGATCTACATTGTGATTATTCAAATAAGCTCAAAATTGGATTAGATCTAGAATTCACCAACCTTCAAAGATGAGATTTGCTTTGGTATGTGTTGATTTACTTGAAACTAATAGATCCAAGCTAGAAACCCAGAGATTCTTCAAGATCCAAGAGTTTCCTTGTAATAGAAATGAAGAACAAGCAAGATAAAGCAAAATAATCCACAAAAAGCACTTCCAATCTAACTTCCAAATTCATATCCAAAACCAAACGAAAATTGAATGGTGAATTGAAGATAATGGAGATGAAAGATGGAGGTTTAGCTCTAAAATTTTATGATTCCAATGAAGAATCAAAAAAACTCAAGTGAAAAATCTTTAATGAAGGTTTTGGGAGTGAAAACGTGGAGAGAAAATTGAGAGCAAATTCTCAAGAATGAGTGTGAAGTCTAAAAATGAAGGGTAATTGTGTGAGGTTTGGAGCAAATTCACTTAAATAAGCTCTAGGTTTGGGAATCAAAATATGGTTTGGAATGTGGATTAGCATTTGGAATGGAAATTAGGAGTGGAATTAGGAATGTAGTGTTCGAAATTTAGAGGGAAATGGTGAAAATTGAAGCAATTCTAGATCCTTCCAATGATGATCATGTGAAATCAATGGTTGATAATGATTGGAGAATTTCCAAATGCTGAAAATTTGAATTTCTTGGCAAATTCGCTTGAAGTAACCGGTTACCCTATATGTGGTAACCGGTTACCACATTCAAAAATGCCCAAATTGGCGCCAAATGGAGGAAATTCTGCATAATCTCCCGTTGCCACCTGTTCTAAGCTCTATTAAGCCTCTGAAACTCGCTCTTAGATATGGTAATTGTGAGAATGCTTAAGATACCCTATGCACTATCTCATGAGCTGAAAATAACCTACTGAATACAAATAAAATCGACCGCTCGATCGTTGGGCAAAATAAATGTTGGAGCCTCTGACGCTCGTTGTTTGAACTCTTGCAACAAAAAGGAACCCTGAGCCATAGAAATACCTTGATCCCATGTCTTGAGAACCAATGCAAAAATGCAGAGAAACGAAAGCCAGTAAACCAAGAAACGATGAGGCAAATTTTGGGGTGCTACAGCTGCCCATATTCAATCGACTTGAACTTGAAGGGATGATAGCAACGACTTTCAAACATTCAAGGTGCATGGAGATTGAATACCAAAAGAACCCGGAAATTTGCAACCTGCAGGGATGCAAAATAGAAAATACCAACCAGAGATTGGGATACGACACACTGAGGATAACAATCCAAGATGAACAAAACATCAACCAAAAGTTGGAACAAAACCGCGGAACACAAACCAAAAGATACCAACCAAGATTTGGGATAACAACCGAAGAATACTAACCAAGAGTTGGCGACTTCACCGGGGAGGGTGCCTACCAAAAGTTGGGATGAAACCAAGGGATACCAACCAAGAGTTGGAATAACATCCAAAGGAAACCAACCAAGAGTTGGGATAACAAGAATGCCGACCAAAGGTAACCTTTTGGGGAACAAAAATCAAATCAAGGACCTGCAGGGTGTACAACCAACGGACTTACAACCTGAGGGAAAAGACAACTCCACTAGGGATGAAGAAAAGCCTAAACAGATAACTCTACGGGGAACACGGGTCCACCAGGAGATAATAATCAAAAAATACCAACCAAACGTTAGGGTAACCAGCAAAGGGGTACCAACTAAGAGTTGGGATAAAGGTCAAAGGATACCAACCAAGAGTTGGGATGACAACCGAAGACATACAAGAAGTAAAATCAACGATTTTACAACCTAAAGGCGACTCCGCTGGAGAAAGAGTAGACTAACCAGATAACTCTGCATGGGATAAACATCAACCAAAGATATCAAACAAAAGATACCAACCTAAAAGTTGGAATAAAAGTTACTCCCTGTGGATAAAAACCAACACCACCAACCAAGAGTTGGAATCACAAAAGCTACCAACCAAAAGTTGGAATCACCGCAACGAAAAGTAATAACCACAAGCTACCAACCAAAATTTGGAATCAACAAAGGAAGACTAACAATCAAAAATTGGAATCAACAACCCAAAAAAAAAGACTACCAACCAAAAGTTGGGATCGTCAACCAGGAAACGAAGGTTACCAACCAAAAGTTGGAATAACGCCAACAAGACAACTAAGCTGGGGATTACCAACCAAGAGTTGGAATCAAGCAAAGGCTACCAACCAAAAGTTAGAATCGCTGGAACACGATCGAGGGCGAACTGACCACAACGAAGATTGCCAACCAAAAGTCGGAATAATAGACTCTGTAAGGGAAACTAAGGACTACCAACCAAAAGTTGGGATCACGTCCACAAATTTTACCAACCAAAAGTTAGAATCAAACAAAGGCTACCAACCAAAAGTTGGGATCACACCCAAGAGATGAAAACTACCAACCAAAAGTTGGAATAATGACTCTGCCCGGGGAAAAATACCTCACTGATGGATTACCAACCAAAAGTTGGGATGACGTCTACCAAGTGACGAATTACCAACCAAAAGTTGGGATGACTCCCACAAACTGAAGATTATCAACCAAGAGAGGAAATGACATCAACAAAACCTTACCAACCAAAAGTCGGAATATCGTCAACAAACCTTTAGACTCAGTTGGGGATTACCCACCAAAAGTTGGAATAACGTCCAACAAGCGACGGATTACCAACCAAAAGTTGGGATAACGACCTCGCCAGGAAATAGAAGAGGACTACCAACCAAAAGTTAGGATAGCATCTAACCACCAATGGACTACCAACCAAAAGTTGGAACAAAGCAAAGGTTACCAACCAAGAGTTGAGATAACACTCACGAAATGAAGATTACCCACCAACAAACAATAGATTAAACTGGGGGTTACCAACCAAGAGTTGGAATGACACACCTTGACTAGGCAAGAAATAGAATCAACCGACTCATAACCTGAAAAGCAAGCTTTGTCTGGGAAAAGAGAAGTTTAATCAAACGACTCCGTCGGGGGAAAAGACGTTTAAACAAACGACTCGGTTAAGGAAAGAGAAGTTAAACAAACAACTCTGTTGAGGAAAAGATGTTTAAACAAAAGACTCTGCCGAAGAAAATGATGTTTAAACAAACGACTCAACTAGGGAAAGAAGACGTTTACGCAAACGACTCAATTGAGGAAAGAAGACGTTTACGCAAACGACTCAACTGAGGAAAATACGTTTAAATAAACGACTCAGCTGAGGAAAAGACGTTTAAACAAAAGACTCAATCGGGAAGAAACCAATAGGATGAACGAACAAAATGTCCACTCCGATGGGGATAACAAACTTTCCTCTGAATAAAACCATCAACTACCAAAGAAACAACTAGCACCCTAGGTATCAAACCTGGGTTATGCTTTAGATGCGTATGCTTAAAAATGTCGTAATGCCCCATACGAAATGAAAATGTTACGCATTTAGGAGGATGTTATGCAAAATGCAAATGCAAAGGAACCCAACCCGAAGAAGTGCTGAGAAGACCAGCAAACCAACTCTGTTGAGGAATACGCCTTGGATGGCCCTTTTGCAAAACTTCACCCTGTTGGGTAATACCCCTAGATGAATCTCCTTGAAAAACTTCACCCTGCTGGGGAAAACACCAAAACTCCACTCATTGGGGAATCAAGAATAGCGTTGAAATCCCACCTGGTGGGGATAACAAGCTCCGACTGAAAGTTCCACTATGCTTGGAATACAAGAATAATAATCTGCCCTGCTGGGGATATTAGAATAACAAACCTCCCTGCTGGGGAGTAAACAAGCTCTGTTTAAACAACTGCCCTGAGGAAAATGAGAATACCATCTGTTGGGAGCTCGTCCCGAAAACTGATCCTGGAAGATGCCAATGATCACTGGACTTTGCTGGAGATACCAACTTGTCGTTGATGTACCTGTTGAGAGAATCAGCACTAACCTCTGCTCGGGGAAGAAATTCATGAATACTGATCTTGCCGGGGAGAGACACCAGAGCATCGGTTATGTTAGGGAAGGACGTCAAAAACATTGTCTGCCGGAGAGTAACACTGAATTGGAATCTGTCTTGCCGCCAAGGAAATATCCTTCATCCTTACTCTACTGAATATGCTGAAAATAAATCCACCTTACTGAGGATTAGCCTCTGTGGGGAGACAGAACTCCGCTCTGCTAAAGATACACTACACATCTCTACTTTTCTGATTTGATAATAGGATTCTATGGGGAAGACAAAATCTCTGCTGTGGGGAAACAAAAATCTTTATTGAACAAAATGCCTGACTGCATTCTATTTGAAGTAGTCAACCCTCTAACACTCATTGGGTAGTATGAATCAAGCTCGGCTGGGAAATACAACTCTGAACTCCTACTAGGGGAGAACTGATTCACCGTACGCTGTCGTTAGAACTTCATCATTGAAGAAAAAAGCTCTACTGGGGAGAGGACCCTACCATCCTGCCACAAACAAGAAACAATAAGATGTCCCATGTATGAAATGGCTACCTGGGTTACCATTCGTGACACTTATCGTTCAAGCAAATCCATTGCTTTCACTATGCTCTATAAAGCCTCATGCTTTCACCAGTAATGTTTATCAAAATATCTGACGTTTTTTTGTAAACAAAACAGTAAAAGTAAAAACAAGAAATGACAAACTCTTTGACTGAAGTGAATAATTTATTGATGAAAGGAATGTAAATAGGCAAATTACAATTCGGATGTAATTCCTGAAAAGAGGTAATTGCGCAAAAAAGTAAATAGAATACATAGAAATGTCGTCAATGTGGAAACAGACAATCACCATGTGTTGATTCATCTATGATATGTATGCCTTCAATGTTTCTCCATGTTTCGCCTTCTGAAAAGACTGATTGGACTGATTCCTTTCCTTCGGAGTAACCATGCATCAAATAAGTTCACAAATTGAACGTAGACCGCAGTCGTTTGCTTTTAACATCCCTAACTTTTGCCTGGATCGCCCTTTCGGGTTTTCAATCCATCGGGATACCCATTTTTTCCAAGGTCGCCTTCTCAGGTTTTCAACTTTGCGGGTTTACTTTTTTTCCTTTTTTTATCCCTAATTTTTGCCCAAACCTATTCTTTTTATGGTTTGCCGGGATGCCCCATTTTTGCCTGGACTTTTCTTTTCTTGTCCAGCGGGTCTCTTTTAAGCAAAGTATTTTTTGACTACGTCTGCGTTCACAGGGGATGAAAAATATTCACCATCCATGGTAGATAGTAATAAGGCTCCTCTAGAGAAACTTTTGCTTACCACATACGGACCTTCATAGTTGGCAGTCCATTTGCCCCTATGATCTGTCTGAGGAGGAAGGATCATTTTCAACACCAAATCACCTGTTTGGAAGCACCGAGGACGCACTTTCTAATCAAAGGCTTTCTTCATCCTACTCTGGTACAACTGGCCATGAGCAATGGTGATAAACCTAAAATATATTGTTTATTTGACTCGATTTTGCGCATGTTATTTAGTATTTTATTTCTGTTTTCTTGTATTATGCCTTTGTTTTGTTTCTTTTTCAGGTTTTTGTATTTTCAAAGCTACTCGAGAAGAAATGAAGAAAAACAAGCTAAAAACCCTACTTTCTGAGGAATTGTACACATGGCTTCCACTATGGCGGGCGCCATAGGGGATGCCACACATTGGATAGAAGCCAACTGCTGACCACTGCCACGTCTCCCGCTCCTTTCCACCCTAGTTCATGTGGCGGGCGCCACAAGGAGGTGGCGAGCGCCACAAGGAGGTGGCGAGCGCCACAAGGAGGTGGCGGGCGCCACCTTCACACGACCATTTCCCTCCCAAAAGGAGTTGGGGGCATTCTTGTCTTTACCTGTACTTTTCTACCACTATAAATAGAAGAGTTTTGTTTCATTTCAAATCATCCAAGCTTAGAGAACAGAACTCAAGCCATAAATTTCACCTATCGTAAAGTGATAAACTTCTCACATCGAGGGGTTATCACACTGTGTAATCGAGTTTGGAGCACTTGGATAGAAGTTAAACCTGCCGCAATTTTATTTCAGTCTTTTTACTTCCAGTTGTACAAGATTTTAAAGCCTCTCGTTTAGAGCAGGTTTCTGTCTATTTATTGCCTTCTATTTACTTACCCGCCTTTATTTCTTGCACCGCACTTTATTAATTTACTTACCTGCACTTTATTTACTCGCATTTATTTACCATGTCCGGCTAAATCTTAAGGGCTAGGATGCAAGGATTATAGTTATAATTAGTATTCCACACGGTTGTCAGTAGAATTACTTAGGGGTTGTTTTAACTTTTAACACTTATTTTCTGTACTTAAAATCTGTTGGGTAAGATCGAAAGTCGTCCAACCTTTAGATAAATTTGGTTAATTTTGACTGTTCCAAGGAAGCGAAAGTGCTTGGCTTAGTCAATTAGGGATCTTTAATGTTTAAGAAAACCAATTTTAAAACTGTTTTCGGACGCGTTTATGGATTTAAAGTCCGGTTCATAAGAACCTCTTTTTGTTAGAAATTCCAGGTTAAAATACTTTTCGACTAAGTCAAGAAACTATATTTCTTAAAAATAGGTTTATTAATCCTAACGCAATGCGCACCTTTTTATAAGTGACAATAAGAGGGGTCGATTAGGGATAAACTCGATTCTGAATACGCGAAAGCGACAGTTCCCGTAAAATTAGTTCTTTTCATGAGTAGAAAACATTACCCCATAAGGAATCCTATATGTACACATCTAGAATACTATGTAGCTATATGAATTGCATCTATGCCTGTTGCTTTATTATTGAATTTATTTTCGCACTTTACTTTTATTTCACACAACCCAATCCTTTATTTGATTTGCCTTAGATAAACACCGTAATAATAGTAATCGATAGATTGATGTTTGGTCTCTGTGGGATCGAAAATATTTTATATTACTTTGACGCTATTCGTGCACTTGCGAATCGCCCATCAAGTTTTTAGCACTGTTGCCGGGGACCAATTATGTCAAAAAAATTTACCCTATTGTCACACCTGTTGCACCCCAAAATTTGCCCAACTTTTCTTTACCTAGCTTATGTTTCATTTCATTCATATTAGCATTATCATTTGCATTCCATTGACATGTATGCAGGAGATCAAGAGGTATGATTACCAATCAAGGGCTACACAAGAGTGTGAAGCTAACTAAGAAGGTTATTCAAGTGTTCAAGGGTTGATATCCTTGTCAGAGAAGTTAAAAGATCCTCAGAGAGAGTGGTTGAAGCCAAGTGTGTAGGTCTCCTAACTTGAAAGTTGTCGAAAGCCATCAGATGATTCTGAAGCCATGAGGTTGGACTTGAGGTCTTGAGAGTGCTCATGAGAAGTTTTGAAGATCACTTTGAGGCCTAGATATGTCATTGTGCAAGATTAAGAGGGCTCAGCCATGAGTGGTGCAATTAGGGTTTGACTGGGTCAACCCTAAGTCAACTGATGATTTGAAGAAGGTTGAGACCTAATTCAAGAGCCAGGTGATCATGGATTGATGCATTGAGATGTTATAAGGATGATTCCAAGGTTAACTCATCATGATTGAAGAGTTTGAGAAGTTTCAAGCTAGGGTTTCTAAGGCTTGACAGTGTAAAATCCCCTAGTTTGACCCCTATCTTCAAGGCAGTTTAACTCAAGACGTGATTGTTATCTCATCTTACCCCAACATGAATGTTGTAGGGCATGATCTTAGCTTTAATTTTAGTGCTAGAAGTCCTTGATAGGATTTGTAGAACTCAAGTTATGACTTTGACAAGTTACAGGTCATCTGAGGCATGTGAATTTGGAGCTTGAAAGTTGTCCAACTTGCATGAAACTTTTGCCCTAGAAGGATGATTCCTATGAACTTTTGGTCAACATGAATGTTTTTCCTTATCCTCTTAGCTTTCTAGATAGTACTAGAAGTCCTTGATAGGATTTGTATAGCTCAAGTTATGGCTTTGACAAGTCAAGGGTATTTTGGTCATTTGGAGATTATAGGTCATTTCAATCATAAAGCCATAACTCCCATTTGCAAGCTTCAAATGGGAAAATGTTCAACATCAAACTTGTTCAAAATGATGTTTTAAGGCTAGTAAAGAGGTCATGAGAGGTTGGAATAGATTTCTTCACAAAATCACAAAAATAGCCTAAAATAAGGATAAATTTCAAATGAACCAAAGATGGAAATTGGGATTTTTGATCTACATGTCCAAACCAAGGCATGTAATATGTCATTTTGATTGTAAAACACATTTTAATAACATTGGAATTGCCACAATTTTGAATTGAGGTTTAATTTGAGGACTTGCTTTGAAAAGTAGTTACTTATATCATAAGTAACATTTGCCAAACCAATATGCAAGGCATAACCAAGGTTCCTTTCAATCCAAACACATCCAAAATACCATTAGGAGAGAAATTGGAAGAGAATGAGGGTGAATACAAGCTGCCAACATGAGTTGTTATGAACACACCATGAGATTGAACTTTCCATGACATGAGAAATTGAATTTCTCATTAGAGTGATCTAGAACTTTCTAGATCATCCATACATGTTCTATATATGATTTAGAAGGGGTTCAGAGTGAAGGTTGGTGAGAATTGAGAGAGAAGAGTGAGCTTGCACTTTGAAATTTCCCATTGCAAATCAAAATCGGTTACAAGGTTTGAAGCCATTTCAATCCAAGATTTTGATCTCAGAAGCTTGCTCTAGCATTGGTGGATGATTCCAGATGGAGAATTGAGCAAGATTGGTGAAGAATCGTGGGAGAGCCATTGAAGTTTTTCATCTGCAACTCAGAATTGGTTTCAAGAATCCAGAGCATTTCAACTCTTTTCATTGCATACAGAAGTTTGGTTAGAGGCTAGTGAAGGATCCTGCAAGCTCTTGAAGGTTGATTTGAAGATTCAACCACTCTATTTGCTCGAGTTTACCAGGTATGCAGTTCTTGTTCTATGGCTTAAATTAAGTAGAATTAAGAGGAATTGTTATGGTAGATGCATAGTAGAATGGTGTAGGAAGGTTTCTGGATCATAAATTTGGAGATTAGTGACCAATTAGGGTTGTTCCAATTTTCGGTTGAGATTGTGTTCTTGCGAATCTTGAGGTTTTAGAGTGAATTAATGGCATGAATGGATTCCTGAGGAGATTTGGGACAAGATTCATCAAGGAATCGTGGCCAATGGTGGATTCTATAGAGAGTTAGGGTTGTGGAATGGTGATCGGAGAACATCACCGGCGGTGACTTTGGCGCGCAGGTGGCCTGAGTTTCAGAGATTCAAAAGTTTGAAGACAACCTTAGGGCCATTGGATCATAGTTGGACTTTGACTGGAGACTTCATCCCACGGCCACGATTATTTCTAAATTTGTGAAGGATTTCTGAAATTATATGAAACGCAGCGTTTCATTTAAATACTGGTTTTGGGCTTAATGCAATAGTTGATACTCCCACCCCCCTTTTGGCCCAGTTTGGATATTGAACTAATAATACTTGCTATCCACACCATGCGCTTATCATGTTTATTTTGATTTTCATTTTATTTTTCATTTTATTCATGGTTATTGGAAAATTCATAATAAATGGAAAAATAACTCAATTAATCCCATTCGTTTTGCATTGGATTCATGATTGAATCTAGTATTTTTTAGATAAAAAAATATTAATATTCCATGCATTTTCTGATTTTATGTGCATTTTTGAATTTTAATTGATATTAAAATAATCATGTTTGATGCTTGATTTTGTTAAATTTGGTTTGATCATGTGATGATGATTTTGGCCTTGATTGTTTGTGAGTAGATAGCATAGACATGCATGTTCCCCCTAGATTTTTCTCACATTTTTGTGATGAATGTAAGTGGTAGTTTTAGGTTGAAACTTTAGGATCTCCTTTTTTTGGGTTTTTGGTTGATACCTTATGGTTTAGATTTTATTTTTAGAACTTGGTGGATGATTCAACCTCTGATTTTTGTAGGGTAGATTCATGATTGAATTAGGATCCCTTAAGAATTTTTATAGGATTTTTCAATATAGTTTTCTAATTTTGTTATATTTTTGTTTAGATGCTAACTTTAGATGATTCTAATGCACTAATTTGACTAGAATGACTTTTTTAGTTCCCTTAGATTAGGGTTTTGTCTCTCTTGCTCTTGGATGATGATGAAGGCAAGTTGAAGATGCATTGGATTGAATGAAGAAGCTTGGATGTGAAGATCTTCCTTTCTTTTGGTGTAGTATTGATTAGGTGTTAAGATTAGGGTTTGTAGGCAGAGCTTCTAGATAGGTTCTCTTCCTTCATAAACATGGAAGATGTTGATCACTTCCATTCTTCCCTATGATGTAAGGTCCCTTTGTAAAGGCCTCATCCCTCCTTTGGTAGGATGTGTGGCTCTTTACAAGTTGGTAGAACCTTTGAGGGTCCCTTTCTCTGATGATGGGATGCTTAGTGGTGACCTTTGGTCTTCACTCTGCTGTCAATCATCCAAACCTTGCTCTTGTTAGATGAATCTTTCTCCCTTGCTAGAGGGTGGAGTCCCTTGTTAGAAGATTGAAGATGCTAGAAGTTGCCACTTCTTTGTATTTGAAGACTGCCATTGAAGCTGAAGCTTGAAGATCAGGAAGAGCAAGTTGATACTTGTAAGGAGGGGAGAGCTGAAGCTTGAAGGTCAGGAAGAACAAGTTGACACTTGTGAAGAAGATAAAATTGAGATTGAAGGAAGAGCTGAGGCTTGAGGAACAAAGGATAAGTTGATACTTATGTTGGTACGTTGAGAGCCTGAGGGAGCCAAGTTGATACTTGCAGTTAGGAGTGAAGCCTGAAGGTGGAATTTGCTGGAGAGCTGAAGCCTGAGGAAGAGAGAATAAGTTGATACTTATGTTTGATGTGTTAGAAGCTTGAATAAGCAAGTTGATACTTGCTATTGAATATGATAGCCTTGAAGAGTGGTTGAGGACTGAAGACTGAGTTGCTGTCAGAAGATTACTTTGCTGTGAAGCTGTGGGAGTTGTTGATCTGCTTTCTTTCCTATCTGTTTTCTTTCTGTGCAACTGTATTGGTGTGACTTGTTTGATTTGCTTGATGCATTAGAATAAGTTCATATTTGGATTGTGTTAAGCTAGGAGCATGATTGCATTATAGGTTGAGTTTCTCCCTCTGCTTGTATTTTTACTGTATGGCTTTGCTTGCGGGTATTTGGTAGAGCCCAGCTCCCTTGCCTATGTGGTTTGTGATTTACTTGATAGCACTTTGTTTTATTCTTTCTGTATGATTGCAGTTATTCATATCTAGCTTGAGGTTGAGATGAGCTTGTGGAGGCTGATGCCCCACACACATTTGCTCCCTCACTTGCATTGCATGCATTTTACAGTCGTTTACTGTTTAAGCTGATGCTTTATCTGTTTTTGTTTATCATTGACATGATCCCCTAGGAATCTCACTTCCTTTGATAAGGAAGTGATGATTAGAACTTTAGGTTGAAACCTATGCATGACAACTTCTAGGAGTCCCCTGTTTCAAACCTCAACCATAGGATGAATCCTTGGCATGACAACATTAGGACTTGATAGTCTCCCCTTAGTTGAACCTGTTCGTTCTCTCTTCTCGTCTCAAATCAAATTAAAATACAGTAATAAAGGTTAACTGATGTCGTGCGTTACGAGCCTTAAGCTATATGAGAAAGGGTTGTCGGAGAGTTTCTTTTCGACAGCTTGGATGTTTAGTATGGCACCCTTTGGGTGACATACGACGCATTCACTCTCAGGTCATAGTCTCTAGTGCGATGTTGGTTGCAAACATCCATAAAAAATAGTTCTTCCGTAAAAGACAGAAAACAAACTTCAAACCTTTTTGCCCCGTGGGCCCATAATGCAAAGGAAGCTTTTCTGAAGAAAAGAGTGTCGTTAACTCCCAGTTCTACCGCAAACGGTAACGCATAAGTCTCCAAGGGTCGAGCTGCGTACATCCAACTGCTGGAACTGTTTGTTAACCCTACTCGATAAAACAGATGAATTTGAATTCCTGTAATCCGTATTATCCCGAACTACGTAAGCTCTGATCTCTCATACCTGTTGAGAGTACGTAGGCACAATACTGACGTATTGGCGAGCCACCTTTCCCGTACCCGTAGTTAGTCGAACTACGTTGACTCTGATTTCTCATTCTCTAATGAGAATACGTAGGCATAAAGCGCGACGCTTTGCCGAGTCATTTTCTTTTCTTTTTTAAGCAAGGCCTTGATAGGTAGATAGTAAAACCAACCCGTCAGATAAACACAACAAGCGTGGATCCCATCGAGTACGATGGACGTGAGGGGTGCTAATACCTTCCCCTTGCGTAACCGACTCCCGAACCCAGACAATGGTTGCGATGACCTTGTCTTATACCCTTTCGTCAGGTTTTTCCGATTGTTTCCTTTCCCGCACCGAGGGATAAATAACGAAAGGTGGCGACTCTTCTGTTTTGCCGGCACCTTATTTTCGTGGTAGCGACAGCTGGCGACTCTGCTGGGGACTTGATAGTTTCCTGGGATCCAACGTCCCGTATGCAGGTCAGTTCGGGGATCCAACGTCCCCTGCGAGAGTCAATCCTAGCGCTTGTATGATTACTTGTTGGGTTGTGTTTATTTATCGCATTTTATTTCCCGCATTTTATTTTCAGTAGGATATGATTATCTGTGCTATTGTGGGAGGGGCATTCTGATGAGTGAGAAGCCAGACCCAGGCTTGAGTGTACCTAGCATTAGTTGTGGAAATTAGTGGGCGCGTGCTTGCTTTGCAGGCACTAGTGTCTCATGAAATCCACGCTCAGACGAGGTTCTCCCGGTTGACTTCTTTTTCGGCCCTTTGGGCCTGAGGGGTTGTTGGTTTGGAGGATTATCGACTCTGGGAACCGATCATTTGGAATTCAGCTGAGTGAGGCCGCTTCAGAAGATGGTGATGCCACACCTTCTGGGTATCCTATCACCCCTCTTGAATGTCTGTGATGCTGATGACCGCATAGGATGCCGAACTTGTGTCAGTTTAGATCCATACCTGTGAGCAGGGCTGGGTTTGTTGCAGGAAACCTTAACCTTCATACCACCTGGTTTTCTTGATAGTGAATCAGTTTTGTTGGTATCAGAGGTTCTCATGATCAGATGTACGATTTTTCTTGACAGAGCAGATTTGTGGTCTTGTATCAGAGGTCCTCATTATTAGATGTTTGTTCTTGACAGAGCAGATTTGTGGTCCTGTATCAGAGGTCCTCATTATCAGATGTTTGTTCTTGACAGAGCAGATTTGTGGTCCTGTATCAGAGGTCCTCATTATCAGATGTTTGTTCTTGATAGAGCAGATTTGTGGTCCAGTATCAGAGATCCTCATTATCAGATGTTTGTTCTTGACATAGCAGATTTGTGGTCCAGTATCAGAGGTCCTTATTATCAGATGTGTGTTTGTTCTTGACAGAGCAGATTTATGGTCCGATGTCAGGGTTTTCTTCTTATCAGAGATAGTGGTTGTTCTTGACAGAGCAGTATTGTGGTTTTGTTGACACAGAACCCTCATCTCCTCAACAGCACAGTCGTCTTGATCTTCTGCTGCATGATTGCATTTTACATTGCTTTGCATAGTCATTTGCATTTCATTAACGTGTGTCTGTGTTGCAGGTACCGTTTCCCCCGATTCAGGTTTTCTTGCCTTCTATGGGTTCTCTGAGGAAGACCGTGGCTTACAAGCTCCCCACTCCTGATGTTGTTCAGCTGACTGGTTTGATTGCTTTAGCAGATGATTCTGTGAGAGATGAATTCAGAAAGTCTTACGGTAAACTGCTCAGTTTGGTTCATAAACCTTCTGTGTTTAAGTTGAATGGGTTACAAAACCTTGCTGCAGTTCTACGATCCTCCGTTGAGATGCTTTACTTTCCAGGACTTTATTCTCGCACCCACACTAGAGGAGTATGTTGATTTGTTAGGTGTGCCTATCAAGAGTCAGATGCCCTTTGTTCATATGCATGCTGAGCCTAATCTGGCTAGTCTAGCTCCTTCACTTCATCTGGATGCTTCCGAGTTGATATTGTCTAGTTGGAACAGGGTTCCCGGTTTCTCCTTGCAGTTCTTGGTGGGAAAGGCTCAGCAGTGCGCCAGAGACGGATGTTGGGTCGTGTTCAATGTCATCCTTGCTCTGTGCATATACGGCATCATTCTGTTCCCCAATATGCCCGACTTTGTAGACTTCGACGCCTTTCACATCTTTGCATCAAGGAATCCAGTCCCTACCTTGATAGGAGATGTCTACCATTCCGTCCACTACAAAAACGAGAACAGAAGGGGTAAGAATGTATCTTGCTGTGTGCCCCTGCTCTATAGATGGCTTGATAGTCATCTACCCAAGAAGGGTCCCTTTGCTTTGTCTGCAGCCACAGCTGAGTGGCCTGAGCGTTTGATGAGTCTGTTAGCGGAGGATATTGCCTGGTTTGACAGAGATAGATTGGGTACTGAGATCATCTTCAGCTGCAGCGGGTTTCCGAATGTGCCTTTGATAGGTAGGAAGGGCTGTATAAACTATAATCCATCCCTGTTGGTCCGATAGTTTGCTTATGCTTTGAGAGCTCCGCCGAAGGATGAAGAGGTGCAGGAATTTCTGTACCTCATGGGTCTTCTAGAGGGGGATATGTTATCTAAGCTTCAGCATGCTTGGAATGGTATCAGTAGGCGGGGAAAGCCGTCGCTGGGAAAAAGTAATAGCCAGGCCTACGCTCCATATGTGACTTGGATCATAGCCAGAGCAGATGCTATAGGGATGCCGTTTCCCCCTGCCAAGCCAGAAAGCCCTCCAGTGATTGAAGAGCCTACCACCGTGCCTATTCAGCAGCATAATCAGGTGTTAGCTGAGAGAGATGAGCTGAAAAAGGCAAATGAAGAACTGGAGAAAGAATTGGCTCAACTCAGAAGCGAGAAAAGTGAAGCCGTCTATTCCTTCAAGAGGAAGAAAGAGCTGGTGAACCAGTTAGGGACAGATTTGACTAAGCAGATAGCCGAGCGTGAGCGTTTGGGTCGAGACTTCAAAGCTGTCAATGATGTACTAGCCACTAAGAAGCAGCACTTGGATGAAGCGTACCGGAGAATATCCAAGTTTAATCAGCATTGGAAGGCCACCCTAGCCAACGGCAAAGAACAGGAGGATAAGCTGAAGCAACAGATCTCCAAGCTGAAAGCCCAGGTGAGGGCTAGTGAGAAGAGGTTTGATGAAGAAACCGCTCGTAGATATGCCGCTGAAAGCCTGCTAAACAAGGCTCTTGCTAACCTGAAGGAGCGCAAACTGACGTTTGAGTCCAAGAAGCGGAAGTTAGAAGATTGTTTCGGCGAAGGAGCATGGGAAGACTCGGTTGAAGGTCTTCAATACACCATCATGGAAAGAGAGTTACTCGTCGAAGGGTTGCTCACTCGGCCTGATCATCCAGAAATGAAGGGGTTGTTAGAAGAGTTTCGCGCCCGTAGCCATGCTTGACTATTTGTAATCCTTTTGTTTTGATCGTTGTTGTATGCTGACCATCACCAGGCCTGTTGGTTGAGGTCATGCCATTGATTCATCTTGTATTCAGTGACGTTATGTATCGCCTCTATGGGCTTTCTTTATATATATGAGATGTTATTTCCATGACTGGACTCGGACTTCTTATTATCAGCACTGGCACTCAGGCACTAGGATCGGGGGAAATCTCCCTAACGCACAAACACACGTTTGCATTTGCATGAAGCATTTGCACAACGAGCACTTTGTCGTTTTTCCTAACCCTTTTGTGTATGCAGGTTGTTTCAGGAACTCCGAGAAAGGATGGACCGCTTCATGGAACTCATGCAAGTGGTCGCCAACGGCCAGGATCAGCTCAGAACCTTGGTTCAGCCTCTGATTTCAAGGGTCGACAGCAATGGTGTACTCCATGGTGGGACTGTGCCCACCCCTCCACCTGTTGAAACTCCTCAGAATGGCGTCCCCGTGACCGGGGGGAATGGCAGTGCCAACGACAATGTGATAGCTAACATGGGACTCAACGGTAATACGACTGGCGTTGGTAATGGGAATTTTGAAGCTAATGTCAATGTTGGATTGGGTAACGGCAATGCGGGTGTTGGAAATCTGTATGGGCCTCAGCCATGGTTAGAAGACCGTCAGGACGATGTGTTCTCACAGAGAGGTGCTGAAGGGGAGCTGACTGCTGAAGCATGGCTAAGGTTTAAGGCACTCGAGGACAAGATGAGGAATTTCGAGAACCAGAACACCATGGGTGTTGATATGTCCAAGTTGGGGCTGATTGCTGATTTCAAGGTGCCTCCCAAGTTCAAGGTACCTGACTTTGAAAAGTACAAGGGAACCACTTGCCCCCGCATCCATTTGAGATCATATTACAGAAAGATGTCCGCTCACTCTGAGGACGAGAAGTTGCTGATGCACTTCTTTCAGGACAGTCTGTCCGGGCCCTCCCTGGAATGGTACATGAGTATGGAACCTACCAGTGTGCGCACGTGGAAGGAGCTTGCTGAAGCATTTGTGCACCATTACCAATATAAAAGTGACTTGGCTCCGAACCGAGTCCAACTGCAGAATTTGTCGCAAAGGAACAACGAAGGGTTCAAGGAATACGCCCAGCGGTGGCGCGAATTAGCTGCTAGGGTTCAGCCGCCGATGGTTGAACGGGAGCTTGTCGAAATGTTCGTAGCCACCCTCCCAGGGGTTTACTATGAGAAATTGGTCAGCAGTATGTCTGGAAGCTTCTCAGACCTCATTATCACGGGTGAGCACGTTGAAAATGGGATCAAATTGGGGAAAATTCAAGGGGATCTGCCCTCAGCTGGAGGAGGGAAGAAACCTTATGGTGGCAAAAGGAGGTAAGGAGAGACGAGCGCCGTGTCCAACGCTCGAAGGAAAGGCAAAGGCCAGCACCAGCAGGTGGCCAGCATAACTATCCCGGCAGTCCAACAGCCACAGCAGCAGCAGTCGAACCAACAAGGGTACCGAAAGTATCAAAACAGGAAACCTCTGTCGAGTCATCACCTCGAGACACCGCCCATGTCTTACGCTCAGCTGTTACAGACTCTGCTCCAATTACAGCTGATCCAGAAGAGAACCTTGGCTCCCTTGACAGGGGCACCTCCGCCAGGTTATGATGCGAATGCAACATGTGAATTTCACTCGGGGGCACCAGGCCACACGATAGAAAATTGCAAAGCCTTCAAGCACAAGGTGCAGGACATGGTGGACGCTAAGATCATCAATTTCTCAGATAATGTGCCAAACGTCACGAAGAACCCTATGCCGAATCATAGGGGAGGTGGAGTGAATGCCATTATCGAAGACGAGAATTTGGATTTGTTGACTGATGTCAAGGATCTGAAGACACCGCTTAGCTTCGCCAAAGCCAAGCTGATGAAAAGAGGTTTCTTCCCGGGCTGCGGAGAGTTGTGTATGGGCTGTGCGACTAGTCCTGATGGATGTGAACAGTTGATAGAGGGGATTCAGAATCTGATGACCGAAGGAATCCTGCAGTTCAGCCGAAGGGCTGAATGTGGATCGGGAGAGGTAATGCTGAAGCAAGATGATGAGGTTGCCATCATCACCATCCCTCGTCGGACGATCACTATTTCTGCACCTAGACCGCCCATAATTACCATCACCAAAGCTGGGCCGATACCTTTCGAAAGCACCAATGCTGTCCCATGGCATTACGGAGCAGACGTCTATTGTAACGGACATAAGTTGGAATTGGAACCATCTGGGCAATCTGTGGATAACCTAGTGGGAATTGGCGGAATCACTCGCAGCGGAAGAGTATTTGCGCCACCTGAGGTTGTGGCGGACAAAGCGGACAAAGTGGATGTAGCTGATAAAGGTAAAAGTAAAGTCGTTGAAGAGATCCCTCGTGGGGTAGAGAAAGACTTACTTGTTAAAGACGTCGAAGAATTTATGAGGTTGATTAAAAAGAGTGACTACAAGATCGTCGATCATCTCCATCAAACACCCTCGAAAATTTCCATCCTGAATTTGTTGCTGTGTTCTGAGGCACATTGCAACACGCTGCTGAAGGTGTTGAATGCCACGTATGTACCGCAGGAAATATCAGTCAACCAGTTGGAAGGGGTCGTAGCCCACGTGAATGCTGGAAATGGGTTAGGGTTCACTGACCTGGAGCTAACGCCGAAGGGAAGGAACCACAACAGCGCCCTGCACATCTCGATAGAGTGTAGGGGAACGATTATGTCTCATGTGTTGATGGACACAGGGTCGTCGCTCAATGTTCTTCCAAAGAAGGCATTGATGAAGTTAGATACTCGCAGATTGATTTGCACACCCAGTGATCTGGTTGTGAAGGCGTTTGATGGAACCAAACGTCATGTTTTCGGGGAGGTGACCCTACCAATCCAAGTTGGGCCGGAAACGTTCGATGCAATCTTCTACATTATGGACATCATGCCTGCCTACAGCTGTCTCTTAGGCCGGCCATGGATCCATTCGGCTGGCGCCGTGACCTCCACGTTGCACCAGAAGCTCAAGTATGTTGTTGGAGGTAGCATCGTGACTGTATGTGGCGAGGAAGACATAATGTGAGCCATTTGTCGTCCTTCAAATATGTTGAGATGGATGGGGAAATCCATGAAACCTTATGTCAGGCGTTCGAAGCCGTTAAGGTCAAGAACGTGGCTCCTGTAATGACTGAAAAACCAGAGATGACTCTCTCTTCCTTCAAGGAAGCCCGAGCCGTTGTTCAAGCCGAATCTACCCCAGGCTAGGGGCGAATTCTAGAGATACCTAACAAGCAAGACAAGTTTGGGTTGGGATATTCTCCTGCGGCTGAAGCCTCCTCTTCTTCTAGCAGTGCGTCGCGAGGTAAAGGGCCGATCCAGTTTACCAGTGGCGGGGTGATATTTGAAAGTGTCAACGCGGTGTCTGAAGACGGCGAAGACAGTGACTGCGATCTGGACTCTTGGATCCAGCCAAGCAAACCGGGCGAGAGCCTCAACAACTGGTCCGTCAGGGATATCATCCAAATGACAGACAAAGAGTAATGATTTACTTTTTCCAATCGTTGTACAACCCTATGTCCTACCCGGGGCATAGTGGTTTTATTGTCAGAGCCTCGTTTGATTATGTACATGCATTTTACCAATAAATCAAAAGGCGTTTTTTCTTCGTATTCAAATATTGTGATCTCTGTTATTCCTATTTTATATTTGTTTTGAAAAACAATAAAATGGAAATGGGGTTTGTGCTAACCTGCATATCCTTGTTTTAAGCTTAACCCTTGTTATCGCAGGATCCACATAGCAGATGACATCGACTCTAGACCTTCTACGACTCACTTCGACTTCGATTGCCCGATCTATCAAGCCGAAGAAGAGATTGATGAAGATGAAGACCTTCCCGAAGAGTTGGCCCGCTTGTTTAAATAAGAAGAGAAAGTTATTCTGCCTCACGAAGAAGAGATCGAGATTGTGAATCTGGGTTCTGAAGAACTGGTCAGGAATGTCAGGATAGGGGCTGCATTGCAGAGTGATGTTAAACAGAGATTGGTCGAGATGCTAAGAGAGTATAGTGACGTCTTTGCTTGGTCATACGAAGATATGCCCGGACTTGACACTGACATCGTGGTCCACCACTTGCCGCTGTGAGAAGATTGTCCTCCCGTTAAGCAAAAGCTTAGGAGGACGCGACCAGATATGGCCGTTAAGATGAAAGAAGAAGTGCAAAAGCAGCTTGATGCTGGCTTCTTAGCGGTCACTACTTACCCTCTGTGGGTCGCCAACATAGTGCCTGTACCGAAGAAGGACGGTAAGGTACGAATGTGCATCGATTATCGGGACTTGAATAGGGCGAGCCCTAAAGATGATTTCCTGTTGCCCCATATTGATGTGTTGGTCGACAATACATCTCAGTTCTCCGTATTTTCGTTCATGGATGGCTTCTCCGGCTACAATCAGATCAAGATGACGCCGGAGGACATGGAGAAAACTACGTTTATCACCCCTTGGGGAACATTTTGCTACAAGGTAATGCCTTTTGGTCTGAAGAACGCAGGGGCCACTTACCAACGAGCAATGGTTACTTTGTTTCATGACATGATTCATCATGAGATTGAAGTCTATGTTGATGACATGATTGCGAAGTCCCAAACAGAGGAGGGACATCTGGTCAATTTGCTGAAGCTTTTTGAGAGGCTTAGGAAGTTCAGGTTGAGGTTGAATCCTAACAAGTGTACTTTCGGAGTACGGTCGGGAAAACTATTGGGGTTTATCGTGAGTGAAAGAGGCATTGAGGTTGATCCTGCGAAGATAAAAGCAATACAAGAAATGCCAGCGCCAAAAACTGAAAAAGAAGTTCGTGGTTTCCTGGGCAGAATAAACTACATTGCAAGGTTTATTTCTCAGCTCACGGCCACGTGTGAACCGATGTTCAAACTGTTAAAGAAAGATCAGGCAATTATTTGGAACGAGGATTGCCATAAGGCATTTGATAAGATAAAACAGTATCTACAGGAACCTCCAATCTTGATACCCCCAGTGGCCGGAAGACCCTTAATCATGTACTTGACAGTTCTTGAGAATAGTATGGGGTGTGTTCTCGGTCAGCACGACGAGACGGGCAGAAAGGAGCATGCCATCTATTATTTGAGTAAAAAGTTCACAGACTGTGAATCTCGCTACTCGATGCTGGAGAAAACGTGTTGTGCATTAGCCTGGGCTGCCAAACGTTTACGACAGTACATGCTCAATCACACGACCATGCTAATTTCGAAGATGGATCTGATCAAGTACATCTTCGAGAAACAAGCGCTTTTGGGCAGGATTACCAGATGGCAAATGGTGTTGACGGAATATGACATTCAGTACGTTTCCCAGAAGGCCATCAAGGGCAGCGTACTGTCTAAATACCTCGTCGAACAGCCGATCGAAGATTACCAGCCGATGAAATTTGAATTCCCTAATGAGGATATCATGTTTCTCAAAGCGAAAGATTGCGATGAACCGTTGCCCGACGAGGGGCCAGATAGGAAATCCCAGTGGAAATTGATATTTGACGGGGCGGTTAATTCTTATGGAAGTGGCATTGGAGCAATCATCACAACTCCCCATGGATCCCACATCCCGTTCACTGCAAGACTGACGTTTCCGGTCACCAATAACGAAGCAGAGTACGAAGCATGCATCATGGGTCTAGAGGCAATTGATTTGAGAATCAAGAACCTAGATGTATACGATGACTCGGCGCTTGTGATCAACCAGATTAAAGGGGAGTGGGAGACTCGTCAATCGAATTTGGTGCCGTACATGAACTATGCCAGAAGGCTGCTTCCGTTCTTTGATCGAGTGGAACTCCATCATGTACCCAGGGCTGAAAACCAGATGGCTGATGCCTTAGCCATGTTGGCTTCGATGTATAAAGTTAATTTTTGGAATGAAGCTCCAAGAATTATCCTTTCTCGTCTTGATAGACCTGCAGTCGTTTTTGCAATCGAGGAAGCCTCCGACGGCAAGCCATGGTTCCATGATATCCAGACCTTCCTTATGACTAAGGAGTATCCTGCGGGAGCGTCAACCCAGGATAAGAAGACTCTGAGGAGGCTGTTTGGAAATTTTTATCTCAATCCTGATGGAGTTTTGTATAAAAGAAACCATGATCTCGTGCTACTCAGATGTGTAGATGAGAAAGAAGCGAGTATGCTCATGGAAGAAGTCCATGAAGGCACATTTGGTACGCACGCCGGCGGGCATGCTATGACAAGAAAGATCCTGAGAGTAGGATACTACTGGCTGACGGTGGAGTCGGATTACTTTAAATTCGCGAAGAGATGTCATAAATGCCAGATCTATGCTGATAAGATTCATGTACCGCCGTGCCCGTTGAATATCATGTCCTCCCCGTGGCCGTTCTCCATGTGGGGCATCGACATGAAAGGCAAGATCGAGCCCACTGCATCTAACGGTCATCGCTTCATTCTAGTAGCTATCGACTACTTCACCAAGTGGGTGGAGGCAGCCTCATATGCTAACGTGACCAAGCAGGTGGTGACTAAATTCATGAAGAAGGACATCATCTGCCGTTACGGAATTCCCGAGCGGATCATTACTGATAATGGTTCGAATCTGAATAACAAGATGATGAAGGAGCTGTGCTAGAGTTTCAAGATTGAACACCACAACTCATCTCCTTACCGACCGAAGATGAATGGCGCCGTTGAAGCGACCAATAAAAACATCAAGAAGATTATCCAGAAGATGGTTGTGACCTACAAGAATTGGCACGAGATGTTGCCATTTGCATTGCATGGTGTCGCTACTGCGAAAATCGGCGCCGGCTGAACAGAAGAGTCGCCACCGTGCGTTATTTATCCCAAGAGAGGGAAAGGAAACACTCGAAGTAAACCTACCGCAAAGACGGGAAAGGAATGGTCATCGCAACCAAATCCTGGATTCGGGAGTCGATTACGCAAGGGGAAGGTATTAGCACCCCTCACGTCCGTCGTACTCGACGGGATCCACGCTTGTTTTCTAGTACGGATTGCTATTCTATCTATTCTACGGGTCAAGGGTTAAAAGAAAATAAAATGACTCGGCAAAGTATCGCACTTTATGCCTACGTATTCCCGTTTGGAACGAGAAATCAGAGTCTACGTAGTTCGCCTACCTACTGGAAAGGAGGGAAGATTGCTCGCTAGGATATCGCATCCTATGCCTATGTACTTTCATACAGCATGAAAGATCAGAGCAAACGTAGTTCGGGCCACGGAAGACACAGATTTGTCTATTTATCTTTTATCCTTCTGGAAAAGGTTTTCTCCTGATTACGGGTCCAAGCGGACAAAAATGACACTTTGATTGGTTTTCAGCCTTTTACGCAAGAACTGTCTTTTATTGATGTTTGAAATGTTATTGTGTTTTTGAATGATTTTTGAGATAGAAGAGAAAGAACTCTAAAACCTAGGGTTAAAATGGGAATCAAAATCTACCCTAATGTTGTCATGCATGGATTAACACCTAATGTCTGTCATATTTCTCTCTTGCGCAGAGAGAAACAGAGATCCTATGGGATAAACGGAAAAGAAACAACAACAAATATACAGTAAAGCAGTAAAATGCATGGATGCAACAGTACAAGTGAGGCAAGGGAGTCCCACTCAACCTCGAACCTGAGAAAACAATAGGCAAAGTGAAATAGCTTCACTTCAAACCTATGGGAAAATTACCAAACAATACAGCAAAGAAAATAAACCCCAAAACCAGCTCTGACAGCACACCAGCTCCTACAGCAGCAGCTCTGAACAAACATCAAACTCTGACAGTTGATTAACTGCAAAACATTAACATCCTCAAGTGAACCCCAAGTCAACTCTTCAATAATCCCCTACACTCCAAGCAACACCAAGCTTTAGCAAGCAATGAACCCCAACAGTTGACAGCTTCAGACAGCAGCAAAACCCTAATCCAACAATTGAGCAGCTTTGACATGAACAGGTATCATCTTTATCAATCTTCAATGCAATGAATTTCTTCTTATCTGCAATGGCTTCTTTCTTCAAGGCAAGCACTCCAAAAGAGAATCACTTAACAGAATAAGTTGAATGCTAAACAGCTTATTGATAACCAAAGGAAGCCTATAAGTGTTTAACATTATGAGAGACAGGTTCCCTCAAAGTTCTACTTCCAAGATAAGCCACTTATCCCTCCAAAGGAGGGATGTGAATATCTTAGAAGGACTTTTAGTCATTGGGAGGAATGGAAGCACAAGATGCTTTCCATGTTTGTGGAAAAATTCAGTCTAATCTAAAGCTCTGCCTATTTCTCCTATTTCCTATGTCTTCAATCAACACCTTCAATCTCCAAGCTCCAAGGATCTTCTTTTGTCTTCAATTAACACCTTTTATTCTTCATGCTCCACAAGCTCAAACCAAGCCCCATACCCCATAGAAAAGCCCAAAAGTCCAAGCAAACAAATATAAACCCCAAGTGGGAACACCAAACAAACACTCCATTTGTAAAATATACTAAAAATAGTAATATAGTATTTAAAATTCTAAGATTAATTCTAAGGGGATTTCTACATCTACTTTACATACCCTATATGTCCCAGAACCTAATTCAAGCTAAAAACCCCAAAATAAAAGGTTATAATGCACCTATGTTGAGTTTGAACCCTACTCTAACTAACCTAATGTTCTCTAATCAAAACTAAACAAGATTAAATCACAAAAATGTGAGATAAATCTCTAAGGGAACCTATACCTCTAATCTAATCAACCCAACAAGAATCAACTCAAAACAATTCACCAATTGGTCACAAGCAAATTTACAAAAACATGTATCAAATGTACAAAATTAAAGAAATTAATAAAATGGGAAAAATCAAATTAAATTGAAAAATGGGTGAATATGAAATTTATTATTTTCATAAAATCACAAATAAATCCAAGATCATGGAGGTATTTTTGAAATATTTTTCTGATTAATTTTGGATTTACTATGATTTTTGTAGTAAACTATATGCAAATAATATGAAAATTCAAACGAAATGGAAAAACAGGGGTGGCAACAGCAATTATTTCCACTTCAGAAATACATTGGGCCCAGGAGGGGGGTGCAGATATCACTGTGTTGGGCCCATTACCAATCCAGAAAAACAACTACCAACACTAAGAAAAAAAAACAAACAGGGGGGGGGGCGAATAGCGAGAATTCGCTCTATATTCCTAGTTGGGCCCCAGACTGGGGGTGCGAACAGAAAATCTGTGCTAGGCCCAGACCAAAACGCAAAGGGGAGAGGGGGGTGCTTATGGAAAATAGGGAGTATGATCAGCAAAGGCAATGGGTCTAAGGCCCGAGCCCAATTCTCCCTCAGCCCCAGCAAAACAAAACGAAACTTCTCCTAAACTCTCCCTCACTACTGTTCACTGTCTCCAAACCCTAACGGCGCCTCTCTCCATCTCTCTCTCTCTGAAACCCTCTCCCTCTGAAACTCCCTAACAACTCTCTCAATAATCTCCATCTCACAAACAAGATTCCCGTTCTAATCTCCGTTCGCCCGTTAACACCACATAGTTTCTCAGTTAAAAAAACAAATAAGCTACTATGGATGAAGAATTCAAAGCAAACCTGGAGCCACTGATGAGCGATGGTGGAGTTTGCGAAGAATCTGAAGAATCAACTTCTGGAGATTTCTTCGTAGACGCTGGAATTGGACGATCAAACGATGGAATGATGATGAAGATCTTTTTGAAGATTGCTGAAGAATGATGATGTTGAATCTGATGATGAATGATGAAGATCTATGCAGATCGTTCACTGAAGATGAATGTTCTTCGTGGATCTTGACAACTCGTTGAAAATCTGGAAAACTGCTCTTGATGATGAACGGTTTGCTGGAAAAACGTTGAAGATTAATGAAGATTCCGGCGAGGAGTAATTTTCCGGCGAAGATTGATGGAGGCTGATCGGTGAGGATGATGAAGTTTGGAAGGTGCTTGGAGGAATTTTCTGGAAAATTTCAGTTTCCGGCGAAGTTGCAGTTCTCCGACGACGGTTGCGGCGGCTCCGGTGAGAAGTTACAGTGGATGAGACGGCGGTTGCATGGCCGGCGGCGAAGGGAACCGGCGGGTCTCAGAGATGGACGCGTGGCAGAGGGAGGAGGGAGAGGAGGACACGTGGGAGTGGGGAGAAAGGAGAAAGAGACGCGTGTGGGTTGAGGTGGCGAGAAATTCTGAGTGGAAAAAAGTGAGGTGGCTGAAACTTGGGATGCACGCGTGGCAACGCCTTTATAGGACATGTGGCAGCATTCTGGACTTGGACTTTGATCTGGGCCTCACGAAATGGATACTGGCCCAGTTATTAATCACTAGGGATAAACATGATTAAGGACCACTTAACCCAACAAAATGAAAATTAAACCAATTAACTAAACAAAGATTTAATAATAAAACCCTACTTGAAATAAACGAAAATTAACTAAAAACAAAACCTAATTAAAATCTCTAATGAACCCTAATTAATCCTAAAACGAAAATTAATAATAAAATCCTAATTAACCTATTAAAAAAACAGAGAAAATTATTTAATATCTAAAAAACTATTTTTTTAAAAAATCTAACTAAATCTGAAAAATCAAATAAAATCTAATAAAATCTAAAACATTTAATATCTATTTTAAAACCTAAAATTTTAAAAAAACAATTACAATCTAATAAAATCTAAAAAAACAGGAGTATCTATTTTAAAAATCTACTCTTATTTAAGAAAAATAATATCTAGTTATATCTATTAAAAAAAATTCTATTAAAAGGAAAGTAATAAAAAAAATTTAAAAAAATCTATTAAATCTCTAAAAAAAGGAATATTTATTTAAAACTCTAAAAATTATAAAAAAAAACTATTAAATTCTATAAACAAAATACTAACCTATTTACTATCTAAAAAAAACAAATAACCCTATTAAAAAATCTATTAAATGCATTAAAAATCTAGAAAATAAAAGAAAAATCCTAAAAATGCCAGGAGGCCGATTAAATCGATTATAAAACGATTGCGCAACCATAACGAAACCCGGGCCCCGAGATGGCCTGAAAACACAGGGAACGAGCACCAATTCTCAAAATACGCTTATTCAAACCGGCCTGAACTGCCTGAAACGCCAAGGGCTGCAATCCCGATAAAATCAATCTGACTGAGAAAATGCAATGCATGCAGTATGCGAATGCGAATGCAAAATGCGTTGAAACATAAATCAGATATGGGAACCGGTTGGTCAAATTTCGGGGTGCAACACACGGTTATCGTACAACGGTGCATACATCAACCGGGGCAACTCCTTTCTCACTGGTGTACAGTATGGAAGTTGTCCTACCGTTAGAAATTGAGATCCCTTCTTTACGAGTTTTGGTTGATGTGAAACTCGATGAGGCAGAATGGATTAAGAACCGACTAAACCAACTCAGCCTGATGGACGAGAAGAGATTAGCATCGATTGCATATGGTCGTCTGTACCAAAGCCGAATGAAGAAAGCTTATGATAAGAAGGTGCGTCCTAGAAGCTTTCAGACGGGTGATCTCGTCCTGAAGAAGATTCTTCCTCCACACTCCGATCATCGGGGCAAGTGGACTCCTAATTACAAAGGTCCGTACGTCGTCAGCAAGGTCTTCTCGGGAGGAGCCTTATTGTTGTCCACGATGGATGGTGAAGATTTCGTATCCCCGGTGAACGCGGACGCAGTTAAAAAATATTTTGCTTAAAAAATGACCCGCTGGAAAGAAAAAGAATATCCAGGCAAAAATGGGGCATCCCGGCGAACCATAAAAAAGGAAAAAGGTTCGGGCAAAAATTAGGGATATAAAGAAAAGAATGTACACCCGCAAAGTCGAAAACCCGGATGGGCGACTTTGGCAAAAAAGGGTATCCCGGTGAATCGAAAACCCGAAAGGGCGATTCAGGCAAAAGTTAGGGATTCGAAAAAGCAAATGACTGTGTTCCGCGTGTGGACTGTATCTGTTTAGTGGTCTGGATGACCTGAGGGCCGTTTATCTGAGTCAATCTCTTCTGAAGCTGAAGCGTCGGAGAAGTATCGAAGTCGAGTGGGTCATAGAGGGATCAACTCATGGTGTTTGTCTACACCTCATCGCCGACATTTGTGTATATACTGATGTATATTTATGTTTTATATTTGCGCAGCTTCCTCATTCCAGGAGCTTGCATCTGTTGTAAAACATTTTTACCCATTCAGGGGTTCGTTATCAATAAAATGTATACTATTCAGCAATTCTGTTTGTTTGTTTAGCATTTATCTGTTTTGTTTGCGGAAAAAGAACGCCGATGTTTTTGATAAAATGCGCATACATAAACTTACTGGCCTAGGCCACTGATTATTGAAACAATGAATTACTTGAACATTGTCACAAGATGATAACCTTGATAGGTCCCTTTGAGAAGGGTATCTTGTCTGTTTGTTTGTGTTGTTGCAGGTGTGGCATATACCAGGCAGTATGCCGTATGCGTCCCCAAGCAGGATGATTCCTTCCCCTTCGGCAAGTTCAGCAGCATCTCCCCTTGGAGTCTGAACATGAGATTGTAAGCATTAATATGTCTCCCCAAACAGAGAAGATTCTCTCCCCAACTAGATGCATCCTGAAGGATCGTCTTCTCCCCAGCTGAGTCATACACTGAAGTGTGCGTTCATTCCCTAGCACTGGGTTAAAGTGCAGTTCTCGTGAAGGACTATCCGCAAGTATGCAGCACTCGATAGTTCAAGACTGAAGTCTCCTGGAGAATTGAAATTCCCCACAGAATCGTACTCTCCCCAGCAAGCAGGATGATTCCTTCTTCCCCAGCCGAGCTGGCAAATCCCCAAGAGAGCCGAGTCCTTGGAAGCCGTGGGGGCCATGATTGGTTTCCCCCAGTAGAATGGTTAGTGGCTGATGTTGTATTTCCCCACCGAAGTCGTTATCTCCAGGAAAGTTTTGCCGTGAAGGTTGTGCAGTTTATTTCTGTGACTGACATCGTTTCCCTCAGTAGCCTGTGGTTTGAATACCTAGATAAGCAAGTGCAGGTTCTTGTAGAACTTTGTTCCCCTGCAGTTCATTTCCTCAGGCGGAATCCAATTGAGATTGGTGTAACTTCTTCTCCTTGGCAGGATGAGTCCTTCCTCCACCAGAATGGTTCTTTCTCCTTGACAGGAGGTTTTTCCCTTCAACATTTATTTTGCTGATGGGGTCGTAGCATTTCGAATAATTGCATAGCATTTACCCTAAACGCGTAGCATTTCCACCATGTGGAGCATTGCGCCATTGTCAAACATATGCATATGAATCATGAGCTAGGTTGTTACCGTTCTTGTTCTGCAGGTGTCCCCCGGCAGGGTGTCAGCCCAGGATGATTCCTGAAATCTCGGAAGAGTTATGTGGCTCAAGATGATTCTTTAATTCCCCAGCAAGGTCGTTTGCCCAAGATGATTCTTGAACTACTCAGCGAAGTTGTTTGCTTAAGATGATTCTTAAAATCCCCGGTGAAGTCGCCAGAGGGGGTTGCCCAAGTTGATGCTTAGAGTTCCCCGACAGAGCGATTGCTCGGGATGATTCCTGAGATCTCCAGCAGAGTTATTGGTTCAAGATGATTCTTGAAGTTCCCGATGGATTTATCTATCCAAGATGATTCTCGAAATCCTCAGCAGAGTCGATTCAACTAGAATGATTTTTGAAGCCCCGAAGCAGAGTTACTTGATAGTTCTCCAGAATCCCCAGCAGAGATGTGCCGTCCCTAGCGGGTTTGAAACAGAAAAGCTGAAACTTCTCTTGAAGACTGGGTGATTGAAGGCTGGCAGTAGTGCCGAAACCCCTGACTTACTGATGAAGTCCAAAGTCGAAGCAGTCCTCCCCGCCGACGCGGAATGCCTGACGGCAATGGCTTAGATACCCCTAGTTGGTTCATGATTGACCGAGAATTTTGTTCCTGAGTTACTGACGAAGTTCGGCTGACGCCCAAAAACTTCTTTGAGTGCCCAATGGCATGATTAACTTGATTGTTGACCTGATGAGTCCCGAGGAATTCTGATGCCTAACGGCATGGTCGACCATGTATCACCGGTTACCGTGTGACCAATCCCCCGGCTAGTTGCCGTGCAGCTAATATTTCAGTTTCTGAAGATTTATCCCCTCAGAGTACCGTGTACTTGGTCAGTTGGAAAATTTCCGGGTTTATGGGTATTCAACCGTCTTTTACCTTGATTGTTTGAGAGCCGTTCGCTTCTCACCCAGTCAGGTCCAAGCCGTTTGAATAGGGGCAGCTGTTGCACCCCAAAATTTGCCCAACTTCTCTTTACCTAGCTTATGTTTCATTTCATTCATATTAGCATTATCATTTGCATTCCATTGACATGTATGCAGGAGATCAAGAGGTATGATTGCCAATCAAGGGCTACAAAAGAGTGTGAAGCTAACTAAGAAGGTTATTCAAGTGTTCAAGGGTTGATATCCTTGTCAGAGAAGTTAAACGATCCTCAGAGAGAGTGGTTGAAGCCAAGTGTGTAGGTCTCCTAACTTGAAAGTTGTGGAAAGCCATCAGATGATTCTGAAGCCATGAGGTTGGACTTGAGGTCTTGAGAGAGCTCATGAGAAGTGTTGAAGATCACTTTGAGGCCTAGATAGGTCATTGTGCAAGATTAAGAGGGCTCAGCCATGAGTGGTGCAATTAGGGTTTGACTGGGTCAACCCTAAGTCAACTGATGATTTGAAGAAGGTTGAGACCTAATTCAAGAGCCAGGTGATCATGGATTGATGCATTGAGATGTTATAAGGATGATTCCAAGGTTAACTCATCATGATTGAAGAGTTTGAGAAGTTTCAAGCTAGGGTTTCTAAGGCTTGACAGTGTAAAATCCCCTAGTTTGACCCCTATCTTCAAGGAAGTTTAACTCAAGATGTGATTGTCATCTCATCTTAGCCCAACATGAATGTTGTAGGGAATGATCTTAGCTTTAATTTGAGTTCTAGAAGTCCTTGATAGGATTTGTAGAACTCAAGTTATGACTTTGACAAGTTACAGGTCATCTGAGGCATGTGAATTTGGAGCTTGAAAGTTGTCCAACTTGCATGAAACTTTTGCCCTATAAGGATGATTCCTATGAACTTTTGGTCAACATGAATGTTGTTCCTTATCCTCTTAGGTTTCTATAGAGTACTAGAAGTCCTTGATAGGATTTGTAGAGCTCAAGTTATGGCTTTGACAAGTCAAGGGTATTTTGGTCATTTGGAGATTATAGGTCATTTCAATCATAAGGCCATAACTCCCATTTGCAAGCTTCAAATGGGAAAATGTTCAACATCAAACTTGTTCAAAATGATGTATTAAGGCTAGCCAAGAGGTCATGAGAGGTTGGAATAGCTTGCTTCACAAAATCATAAAAATAGCCTAAAATAAGGATGAATTTCAAATGAACCAAAGATGGAAATTGGGATTTTTGACCTACATGTCCAAACCAAGGCATGTAATATGTCATTTTGATTGTAAAACACATTTTAAGAACATTGGTATTGCCACAATTTTGAATTGAGGTTTAATTTGAGGACTTCCTTTGAAAAGTAGTTACTTACATCATAAGTAACATTTGCCAAACCAATATGCAAGGCATAACCAAGGTTCCTTTCAATCCAAACACATTCAAAATACCATTAGGAGAGAAATTGGAAGAGAATGAGGGTGAATACAAGCTGCCAACATGAGCTGTTATGAACACACCATGAGATTGAACTTTCCATGACATGAGAAATTGAATTTCTCATTAGAGTGATCTAGAACTTTCTAGATCATCCATACATGTTCTATATATGATTTAGAAGGGGTTCAGAGTGAAGGTTGGTGAGAATTGAGAGAGAAGAGTGAGCTTGCACTTTGAAATTTCCCATTGCAAATCAAAATCGGTTACAAGGTTTAAAGCCATTTCAATCCAAGATTTTGATCTCAGAAGCTTGCTCTAGCATTGGTGGATGATTCCAGATGGAGAATTGAGCAAGATTGGTGAAGAATGGTGGGAGAGCCATTGAAGTTTTTCATCTGCAACTCAGAATTGGTTTCAAGAATCCAGAGCATTTCAACTCTTTTCATTGCATACAGAAGTTTGGTTAGAGGCTAGTGAAGGATCCTGCAAGCTCTTGAAGGTTGATTTGAAGATTCAACCACTCTGTTTGCTCGAGTTTACCAGGTATGCAGTTCTTGTTCTATGGCTTAAATTAAGTAGAATTAAGAGGAATTGTTATGGTAGATGCATAGTAGAATGGTGTAGGAAAGTTTCTGGATCATAAATTTGGAGATTAGTGACCAATTAGGGTTGTTCCAATTTTCGGTTGAGATTGTGTTCTTGCGAATCTTGAGGTTTTAGAGTGAATTAATGGCATGAATGGATTCCTGAGGAGATTTGGGACAAGATTCATCAAGGAATCGTGGCCAATGGTGGATTCTATAGAGAGTTAGGGTTGTGGAATGGTGATCGGAGAACATCACCGGCGGTGACTCTGGCGCGCAGGTGGCCTGAGTTTCAGAGATTCAAAAGTTTGAAGATAACCTTAGGGCCATTGGATCATAGTTGGAATTTGACTGGAGACTTCATCCCACGACCACGATTATTTCTAAATTTGTGAAGGTTTTCTGAAATTATATGAAACGCAGCGTTTCATTTAAATACTGGTTTTGGGCTTAATGCAATAGTTGATACTCCCACCCCCCTTTTGGCCCAGTTTGGATATTGAACTAATAATACTTGCTATCCACACCATGCGCTTATCATGTTTATTTTGATTTTCATTTTATTTTTCATTTTATTCATGGTTATTAGAAAATTCATAATAAATGGAAAAATAACTCAATTAATCCCATTCGTTTTGCATTGGATTCATGATTGAATCTAGTATTTTTTAGATAAAAAAATATTAATATTCCATGCATTTTCTGATTTTATGTGCATTTTTGAATTTTAATTGATATTAAAATAATCATGTTTGATGCTTGATTTTGTTAAATTTGGTTTGATCATGTGATGATGATTTTGGCCTTGATTGTTTGTGAGTAGATAGCATAGACATGCATGTTCCCCCTAGATTTTTCTCACATTTTTGTGATGAATGTAAGTGGTAGTTTTAGGTTGAAACTTTAGGAGCTCCTTTTTTTGGGTTTTTGGTTGATACCTTATGGTTTAGATTTTATTTTTAGAACTTGGTGGATGATTCAACCTCTGATTTTTGTAGGGTAGATTCATGATTGAATTAGGATCCCTTAAGAATTTTTATAGGATTTTTCAATATAGTTTTCTAATTTTGTTATATTTTTGTTTAGATGCTAACTTTAGATGATTCTAATGCACTAATTTGACTAGAATGACTTCTTTAGTTCCCTTAGATTAGGGTTTTGTCTCTCTTGCTCTTGGATGATGATGAAGGCAAGTTGAAGATGCATTGGATTGAATGAAGAAGCTTGGATGTGAAGATCTTCCTTTCTTTTGGTGTAGTATTGATTAGGTGTTAAGATTAGGGTTTGTAGGCAGAGCTTCTAGATAGGTTCTCTTCCTTCATAAACATGGAAGATGTTGATCACTTCCATTCTTCCCTATGATGTAAGGTCCCTTTGTAAAGGCCTCATCCCTCCTTTGGTAGGATGTGTGGCTCTTTACAAGTTGGTAGAACCTTTAAGGGTCCCTTTCTCTGATGATGGGATGCTTAGTGGTGACCTTTGGTCTTCACTCTGCTGTCAATCATCCAAACCTTGCTCTTGTTAGATGAATCTTTATCCCTTGCTAGAGGGTGGAGTCCCTTGTTAGAAGATTGAAGATGCTAGAAGTTGCCACTTATTTGTATTTGAAGACTTCCATTGAAGCTGAAGCTTGAAGATTAGGAAGAGCAAGTTGATACTTGTAAGGAGGGGAGAGCTGAAGCTTGAAGGTCAGGAAGAACAAGTTGACACTTGTGAAGAAGATAAAATTGAGATTGAAGGAAGAGATGAGGCTTGAGGAACAAAGGATAAGTTGATACTTATGTTGGTACGTTGAGAGCCTGAGGGAGCCAAGTTGATACTTGCAGTTAGGAGTGAAGCCTGAAGGTGGAATTTGCTGGAGAGCTGAAGCCTGAGGAAGAGAGAATAAGTTGATACTTATGTTTGATGTGTTAGAAGCTTGAATAAGCAAGTTGATACTTGTTATTGAATATGATAGCCTTGAAGAGTGGTTGAGGACTGAAGACTGAGTTGCTGTCAGAAGATTACTTTGCTGTGAAGCTGTGGGAGCTGTTGATCTGCTTTCTTTCCTATCTGTTTTCTTTCTGTGCAACTGTATTGGTGTGACTTGTTTGATTTGCTTGATGCATTAGAATAAGTTCATATTTGGATTGTGTTAAGCTAGGAGCATGATTGCATTAGAGGTTGAGTTTCTCCCTCTGCTTGTATTTTTACTGTATGGCTTTGCTTGCGGGTATTTGGTAGAGCCCAGCTCCCTTGCCTATGTGGTTTGTGATTTGCTTGATAGCACTTTGTTTTATTCTTTCTGTACGATTGCAGTTATTCATATCTGGCTTGAGGTTGAGATGAGCTTGTGGGGGCTGATGCCCCACACACATTTCCTCCCTCACTTGCATTGCATACATTTTACAGTCGTTTACTGTTTACTGTTTAAGCTGATGCTTTATCTGTTTCTGTTTATCATTGACATGATCCCCTAGGAATCTCACTTCCTTTGATAAGGAAGTGATGATTAGAACTTTAGGTTGAAACCTATGCAGGACAACTTCTAGGAGTCCCCTGTTTCAAACCTCAACCATAGGATGAATCCTTGGCATGACAACATTAGGACTTGATAGTCTCCCCTTAGTTGAACCTGTTCATTCTCTCTTCTCGTCTCAAATCAAATTAAAATACAGTAATAAAGGTTAACTGATGTCGTGCGTTACGAGCCTTAAGCTATCTGAGAAAGGGTTGTCGGAGAGTTTCTTTTAGACAGCTTGGATGTTTAGTAGGGCACGCTTTGGGTGACATACGACGCATTCACTCTCAGGTCATAGTCTCTAGTGCGATGTTGGTTGCAAACATCCATAAAAAACAGTTCTTCCGTAAAAGACAGAAAACAAACTTCAAACCTTTTTGCCCCGTGGGCCCATAATGCAAAGGAAGCTTTTCTGAAGAAAAGAGTGTCGTTAACTCCCAGTTCTACCGCAAACGGTAACACATAAGTCTCCAAGGGTCGAGCTGCGTAATCCAACTGCTGGAACTGTTTGTTAACCCTACTCGATAAAACAGATGAATTTGAATTCCCGTAATCCGTATTATCCCGAACTACGTAAGCTCTGATCTCTCATACCTGTTGAGAGTACGTAGGCACAATACTGACGTATTGGCGAGCCACCTTTCCCGTACCCGTAGTTAGTCGAACTACGTTGACTCTGATTTCTTATTCTCTGCTGAGAATACGTAGGCATAAAGCGCGACGCTTTGCCGAGTCATTTTCTTTTCTTTTTTAAGCAAGGCCTTGATAGGTAGATAGTAAAACCAACCCGTCAGATAAACACAACAAGCGTGGATCCCATCGAGTACGATGGACGTGAGGGGTGCTAATACCTTCCCCTTGCGTAACCGACTCCCGAACCCAGACAATGGTTGCGATGACCTTGTCTTATACCCTTTCATCAGGTTTTTCCGATCGTTTCCTTTCCCGCTCAGAGGGATAAATAACGAAAGGTGGCGACTCTTCTGTTTTGCCGGCACCTTATTTTCGCGGTAGCGACAACACCGTCTAGACTAAGGCTATACCCACCGGTCAATGCGAAGAACTCACAGCACCGGTACCCTTATAGATCCTTTAGAGGAACCTGAATGTTACACTCGCGCTCGTATCTTATTTCATAGAATTAAGAGAGCTATAGACGCATACCGTAACCAAAGACCCCTTAAGGATTTCGCCCAACCATCTAATGAAGAACCTAGCTCTAGTATTATGAACCCCAATGTTCCTACTCACAATTTCGAGCTAAACACATCCTTATTACAATTAGTGCAACAAAACCAGTTCGCGGTACTCGCTACCGAGAACCCGAACCAACATTTAAAAACTTTTATCCAAATAGCTAACACTTTTAAAACTAATGGTGCTACTCCTGAGGCGATTAGGCTAAGATTATTCCCCTTTTCCCTTAGAGACAAAGCCCTTACATGGTTAGATTCCCTTCCAGCCAATTCTATAACAACTTGGGAAGACCTTAGGAGAGTTTTCCTCGCTAGATATTTTCCCCCGAGCAAAACAGCTGTTCTTAGGAACCATATAACCAGATTTACCCAAAACCAAGGTGAATCTCTCTTCGAGGCTTGGGAAAGATATAAAGACCTGTAGAAGAATATGTCCATACCATGGCCTAGAATCATGGCTAATCATTCACACCTTCTATAATGGACTTCATTATAACACAAAGATGACCATCGACGCCGCCGCAGGTGGCGCCCTGATGAATAAACCTTACCCTGAAGCTTGCGCTCTCATCGAGGATATGGCCCAAACCATTGTCAATGGGGGATAGAGCGAGCGATGGTGGAAAAGAAAGAAACCCAACGAGGAATACATGAGGTAAGTTCTATAGACATGATGCAAGCCAAAATGGACGCTTTAGCCCTTAAAGTAGAACATATGTACGCAAACCCAGTAGCTGCAGTAGCAGTTTTAACTGAGTGCGAACTATGTGGTACTCAAGGACACCAATCGGCAGAATGCAATCTGCTGAACGAAACTCATTTAGGAGAGGTCAAGTATACCCATGGAAACCCATTTTCAAAAACCTATAACCCTGGATGGAAGAATCACCCAAACTTTTCCTACAAAAATAACAACCCTATCCAAAACCTTGCACCCCCGAGACCGTCCAGTTATCAAGCTCAAAGACAAAACCCGCCTATGCAAGGTGTGCAACCTAAGCCGAATGAGAAAATCATGGAAAACTTTATTACGGCTCAGACCCAGCAAAACAAAGAATTCCTAAACCAGAACATTCATGTGAATGAATTGATTACCCAGTTAGGAACCAAAGTAGACCAAATAGTCACCCACAATAAGATGCTTGAAACCCAGATATCTCAAATAGCTTTAAAACAAGCTCCTGAGACTACACCCGGAGGACAGTTCCCTGGTCAACCTCAACAGAACCCCCGAGGGCAAGCCAATGCAATCACCTTACAGAGTGGGACCGCTTACGATGAACCGGTTAACCCGAAATTGAGCGAACCCAAGAATCCTAAAGAAAGCGTGGTACCCACGAGCGAAGTAGAAGAAACAGTAGGATCAGAAAAGTATAAGGATGAGGACAAAACTAACGAACCACCACCACCATATAAACCTCCCATACCCTACCCGCAAAGACTTAAACAAACCAAGATCAATAACCAATATTAGAAATTTATCAAAGTCATAGAGAAACTTCATGTGGAAATCCCTTTCACAGAAGCCATCACCCAAATACCATCATATGCAAAATTCCTCAAAGACATCCTTACCAATAAACGTAGACTTGACGATCCAAAACCCTTAGAATGCAATTCCATTTCCGAAAATAAACTTTCCAAGGAGAAAGATCCTAGAAATTTCTCCATACCTTGTATTTTGGGAAGTCATGTCATCAATAAAGCTTTTCTAGATTTAGGAGCTAGCGTAAGCCTTATGCCCCTAGCAGTTTTTGAAAGGTTAAAACTAGGAGACTTACAACCTACGAAGATGTCACTTCAATTAGCTGAAAGATCCATCAAGTATCCGGTTGGCATATTGGAAGACGTCCCCGTTAGGATCGGTCAGTTATTTATTTTGACCGATTTTGTTGTCATGGATATTAAAGAAGATGATGACATTCCAATCCTTCTAGGAAGATCATTCTTATCAACCGTTGGAGCCATAATAGATGTCAAGAGAGGGAAGTTGACTTTTGAGGTAGGTGACGAAAAGATAGAATTTATTCTGTCGAAGTTTCTTATGGTACCAATATTAGGAGATGCATGTTATGCCATAGACATCATCGATGAATGCGTTTGGGAGCTAGAATTAGAAGAAACCATCAGACTACCTTCAACCTTCATAAAGGAGGACGATGGATTCATAGAACCCTACATTGATGATAACCTGTACGAATGTTTATCCCTTACCCCAGATCCTATACCTTGCCTTAAAATACCAGCTTTAGAACTTAAGGAACTGCCTAAGAATCTAAGATACGAGTTCTTGGACGAAGAAAGGAACCACCTAGTTATAGTCAGTGCTACCTTAAACCAGGGAGAAACTGACCAACTCTTATTTGTCTTATGCAAATATCCATCTGTCTTAGGATATAACATCTCTGATCTAAAAGGTACAAGTCCATCCGTTTGCATGCACCGGATCTCACTCGAGGAAGACTCAAAACCCTCTAGAGAACACCAGAGAAGGATAAACCCTATAATGAGCGATGTTGTGAAGAAGGAAGTTCTCAAGTTACTAGAAGCAGGTATAATTTATCAGATCTCAGATAGTAATTGGGTAAGCCCTGTGCATGTAGTACCTAAGAAGGGAGGCATCACGGTCGTGCAAAACGAGAAAGGAGAACATGTAGCTAAACAGACAGAAGGAGGATGGCGTATGTGTATAGATTATAGGAAATTAAACAAAGCTACTGGGAAAGACCATTTTCCCTTACCATTTATAGACCAAATGTTAGAACGTTTGGCCAGACACTCCTATTTTTGCTACCTGGATGGATATTCAGGATTTTTCCAAATCCCCATACATCCAGAAGACCAAGAGAAAACTACCTTTACATGCCCTTATGGAACTTTCGCCTACAGGCGAATGCCTTTCGGTCTCTATAACGCACCTGCTACTTTACAATGTTGCATGATGGTGATCTTTGCAGATTACCTTGATGGAATTATGGAAGTATTCATGGACGATTTCTCGGTGTGCGGATTTGATTTTAACAACTGTCTCGCTAACCTTAAGAAAATCCTGAAAATATGTGTTGATGTTAACCTGGTATTGAACTGGGAGAAATGTCACTTTATGGTCACTGAAGGTATAGTTTTAGGACATATAGTCTCTGAGAGAGGTATCGAAGTAGATAAAGCCAAAATAGAAGTGATTGAAACTGTCAGAGAAGTACGAAGTTTCCTTGGACACGCTGGTTTCTATCGGCGTTTTATTAAAGACTTCTCTAAAATAACTAAACCTTTAACCGACCTCCTAATGAAAGATGTCGAGTTTAACTTTGACAAAAAATTCCTTGAGGCATTTAACTTTCTAAAACAAGCCCTAATCTCGGCACCCATCATTCAACCTCCAGATTGGGACCAACCGTTCAAAATCATGTGTGACGCTAGCGACTATGCTGTAGGAGTTGTTCTAGGGCAAAGAAAGGATAAGAAATTACATGTTATATACTATGCCAGTAGAACCCTAGATGCTGCTCAACTTAACTACGCTACCACATAGAAATAACTTCTTGTCGTAGTTTTCGCTATGGATAAGTTTTGATCCTATCTGGTAGGAGCCAAAATTATAGTTTATACAGATCATGCTGCCATCCGTTACTTATTGATCAAGAAGGATTTCAAACCTAGGTTACTTCGATGGATCCTCCTGTTACAGGAGTTTGATCTAGATATTAGAGACAAGAAAGGCACGAAAAATGTAGTTGCCGACCACCTTTCTAGACTCGAGTATCTAAAACCAGACCCACTCCCCATTAACAATCATTTCACCTATGACAGGTTAGTCGCTAGGATAGAAACCATCGAAGAAAGCAACCTAGAGCCTTCTAAGAACCCTGAGAGATCTCTGGCAGTAAGCAACATACCTTGCTACATAGATTTTGTAAATTACCTTGCTGCCGACATTATACCCCCTGATCTTAATTACCAGCAGAGAAAGAAGTTCTTTAGCGATGTAAGACACTTCTATTGGGACAAGCCGCTCCTTTTTAAGAGAGGCACGGACGATATTTTCCACCGTTGCGTCCCAGAAGAAGAAGTAAGAAAGATAATAGAACACTGCCACTCTGCACATTATGGAGGACACTCTAGCACATCCAAAACTAACGCCAAGATTCTTAGAGCAAGCCTGTTTTGGCCAAAAATGTGGCATGATATACACACCTATATAGCCAAATGTGACCGGTGCCAGCGCACTGGAAACATCTCAAGACGTGACGAAATGCCTTTAAGGAACATTCAAGAGGTAGAACTCTTTGATGTTTGGGGTATAGACTTTATGGGTCCATTTCCATCTTCCTTAGGAAACAAGTACATCTTAGTTGTAGTTGATTACGTGTCTAAATGGATCGAGGCTATAGCCTCCCCCACCAACGCCACACGTGTAGTCATTAAGCTATTTAAGAATCACATATTCCCTAGATTCGGAATTCCCCGTCTTGTTATCAGCGACGGTGGATCACATTTCATATCAAGAATCTTCGAAAAAAATTTAAGAAAATATGGAGTCAAGCATAGGATAGCAACACCTTATCACCCACAGACTAGTGGCCAAGTAGAAGTATCCAATAAAGAAATAAAACAAATCTTAGAAAAGACAGTCTCTATATCAAGAAAAGATTGGTCTCAAAAGTTGCAGGATGCACTATGGGCTTATAGAACTGCCTTCAAAACCCCTATTGGAACAACCCCTTACCAACTAGTCTATGGAAAATCTTGTCATCTCCCCTTTGAATTAGAACACAGGGCCTATTGGTCCATAAAAACCCTAAACTTTGACTATTTGACTGTTGGACAAAACTGCGTCCTTGATTTGCATAAACTAGAAGAACTCCGCCAATCCGCCTATGAAAACGCAATTATATATAAAGAAAGAACCAAGGCCTGGCACGATAAGAAGATCATAAAGAAAGATTTTCATGTAGGAGACCCTGTTCTCCTATTCAACTCTAGATTATGATTCTTTCCTGGCAAGCTCCGTTCAAGGTGGATGGGTCCCTTTACAGTTACCAAAGTTTTACAATCAGGAGCAGTCGAGATCCAGAACCAGTCATGTAGCCCATTCATTGTAAATAGGAAGAGATTAAAACTCTACGAATAAGGAGACATTCCCGATGATTACTCCAGCCATACCTTGATTGATCCACCATTGCCTACTTCAGACATATAGGTTTTGTTCGTCAAGCTAACGACGTTAAACAAGCGCTGCCTGGGAAGCAACCTATGGTTTTCTTTATCTTTCATCCTTTTTATTATTTTATTTTATTTTATGCTGTTTTCTTTTAAGTGTCAACTGACAGTCTATGATGATTGTGCTTTCAGGTTTTCTGAGTTTTATTTTTCAGGATGCAGCAGCATGATGACATGCACGTCGTCTTCAGAGACGACAGGCAGAGAGAGAGGTACTCGATTCTTCGACAGCGTCCTATGGCACCGACCCGGTATCCGAATTAGGCCTGCATGGAAGCTCTAGGGGTCGAGCCCAGCGTACGATTCCTCTGTCATCAGCTCCAATGGGGCGAATATGCTGACGAGCTGCACCAGACTTACAGGCACCTCACATTAGAGTTTCTCAGCTCGTTCCACCATGAGCCATACATCAATGAGGAAGGGTTGGCTACATTCATACTTTTTGGAAGGGAGTACGCCTTCACCAACAAGGGATTCGGAGACCTACTTGGATTTTCGACCACCCCTGATTCCATTCCTGGCCTCCCGATGGGCTACTTTATGAGCAGAGACATTGATCAGTTCTGGCAAGATATTACAGGCGGAGGAAGCCTAGATCCACCAAATCAGCTGTCTCCGATAATCCATAACCCAACTATGAGGTATTTTCAGATGACCCTGGCTCACACCTTTCTTGGAAAGGAGGACTCCGACATGCATGTTAGCAAGGAAGAGATATTCTTCCTATTATGCGCAAACAGGTTACACCCAGTGGCATGTGGGAGCTTCTTGCTGAATAATTTTGAAGGCATAGCTAGATCTTCTGAAGGAGTTATTCATGTGGGAGGCACCGTCACTCATATAGCCACTGCACTGGGACTGACTAGCCAGTTGCTGCATCTGACCCCTTATTGTGGACCCACATTGCTTGACATTGATTTCTGCTTGGATAGAGGAATGATGCTTGACATTGATTTCTGCTTGGATAGAGGAATGATGTTGAGAGCTTCTTTTCATCCTGATGCTTTCAAACTTCTGATTGATTACCATACTATCCATTATTTTACATTACCTGACCCATTTGTAACCAGTGTACACGATCCTTCAAATTGGAGTTACGCGTTAGAAGGCTATGGAGAGACGATTGATGAGCCACGCACACCGCCCTCAGCGGAATACCATCCTTCACCACCATCTCCAAGGACGACAGTGTATTATAATAATCATGCATTGTAAAGGACCGACTTACACACCCAGATAGCAGCATTGCGCATAGAGATAGTTCGGCTCCAGCAGACAGTAGTCGATCTCACCTTACAGTTTCAAATTTCATACATGACCCATGCCACTGAAACATATGTTATGTATCAGGAGATCTCGGATTACACAGAGAGTTGCACTCACTCCGTCATCCCGATCAGTCTGACGAGCAGCCAGCTCCCTGATGACACTATTTCATTGCTTTTTATTATTTGCTTCGCTTTTATTTTCATTCACAGACTTATTGCATTTTCTTACGTTTTTATTTCATGACATCTACCTTACCCTTTATATATATATATATATATATATATATATATATATATATATATATATATATATATATATATATATATATATATATATATATATATATATATATATATATATATATATATATATATATATATATATATATATATATATATATATATATATATATATATATATATATATATATATATATATATATATATATATATATATATATATATATATATATATATATATATATATATATATATATATATATATATATATATATATATATATATATATATATATATATATATATATATATATATATATATATATATATATATATATATATATATATATATATATATATATATATATATATATATATATATATTAATACAGAAAAAATATATTTATTTTAATTTTATTTTTTATGTTTTTCTGATTTTTTATGTCGAAATACGAAGAAAAAAAATATATATATATATATATATATATATATATATATATATATATATATATATATATATATATATATATATATATATATATATATATATATATATATATATATATATATATATATATATATATATATATATATATATATATATATATATATATATATATATATATATATATATATATATATATATATATATATATATATATATATATATATATATATATATATATATATATATATATATATATATATATATATATATATATATATATATATATATATATATATATATATATATATATATATATATATATATATATATATATATATATATATATATATATATATATATATATATATATATATATATATATATATATATATATATATATATATATATATATATATATATATATATATATATATACAGAGAAAATTAGTGTGTCAGGACAAATGATTTCTACTGCCATCACACCCCCAAAAACCAAGAAGGAGCACCAAGGCCCAAACAAAACCACAAAATCCGGCCCAACCACCTTTACAAAGGATGGCGCCCGCCATATAGTCCATGGCGCCCGCCATGGGGTCTGGACTATATGCGGGGCAGAAGTTGAGAAACCACCATTTTTGTCTTCCAAACCTCCAAAAACCCATTTTTGGCTATACGAAAATCCTCCCCAAGGCACCAAAAGTCCATAATTTTATCTTCCACTCGCCAACCCATTAACCATTCCAACCTCCATTTTCATTTTCCCTCACCAAAATCCATCAAAAACTCATCTTTACAAAACTCCAAAAACATACCCATTCTTCACCTTCTTCCATCTCCAACATTCATCCATGGAGCACGAAGGTTACGTTTTGCACCAAGGGAAACCCGGAGAAAGACAACGGAAAATCCTCGAAAAACTGCGCAACCGGGACATCGCCTCGACACGGTATGTGGATGATAACTACCTTTATTCTTTAGGTATTTACCATAATGTTTATCACTTATTAAACGTTCTAGGACTTCATGAGATATTTGTTAGACAGGATCCTACTTTTGAACAGATGACCAGGGAATTCCTGAGTTCCCTGATTTATGTTGTCAGACCCGACACTGCTAGTACCGTCGGCACCGTACAGTTTCGAATGTTTAATGTTGAATATTCGTTTAGTACTGATGAACTTGCAAAGAGGCTTGGACTTCCCTTTGGTGCAGATGCTATTTGTGAAGCACCTCTGGATTTTTAGTGGTCTGTGGAGGCATTTTCCTTCTGGCATAGGTTGTCAAATTTTACTATTTCATCTTTCGAAGGAATACTTGCCTCCAGAATCCATAACCCGGCCATCCGCGTGTTTCGCTACATGCTAGCCTGTACAGTTTTTGGCCGGGAGAATTCTAACAAGGTAAATGCAAAAGAGTTACTATTCTTGCAGGGGTGCCTTACAAATAAGAGATTCAATGTAGTCACATTCATGATGGCTCATATGAATGCCTCTATTAAGAGCATTGGGACCATAGCCTTTGGAGGACTTATTACGTCTATTGCAAAGGCTCTGAACCTAGATGCTGAGATAGCCACTTTAGAACCCCTTCCTCCTTGCACAATTAATTTGAAATTTTTGAAAGATATGAAACTGTGCAAGGTCAGGAAGGAAGGGGGCTTCGAGCTTATGATACACGGGAGGGCTATCCTATCTGTTGTTCTGCCTTGCACTAGATGCACCGATGTGACTATCGAGGGAAACTGGGCCTATGATTTAGATGCTCCACCCATTACAGGCCTAGTACCCTTAAATATTCCAGTTGGTGACGGCAATGATACTAATGCCGAGTATGATCAGCGAGAGCAATCTCCCAATCACCCTATATCGCCTCACCATGTACCACAGAGACACACTGCACCGTCTTCCTCTTACCATTCTGCAGGTACCGCTCCTGCCTTTTATATATCTAAGCAGATGTGGCGAGAACAATTAGCCAGAGTGGAGAGACGCGACAATTTGCTCACCACCATTCAGCATCAATTATCTGAGAATATAAGGTTCATGCAAGAGTCTCAACAGTAGATGAACCAGTCCATGCATACTATCATGCAATCTCAAGCTGCTCTGACCACCCCATTCGACGCGTTCGAAGCTTCTCAGACCGATCTTCGTCGCAGCAGATCGTGCCGCCCTAGGTACTCACTGCACGCTAGTGACAGCACTGGCAGGATGCCTTAGGCACCTCAGGTACCTCGTCCCTTGCTTATTTTGAAACATTGGGGACAATGTTCAATTTAAGTGTGAGAGGAGACTTTATTTATTTTCCCGCTTTATCTCGCATTTTTGTTTCTTTTATCGCTTTCTAGTTTATCTCCCGTCTTATTTTTCTTTTTCGTTTTTTTAGAACATACGTGTGCTTAATGAGTCATTCTACAGTATACCTTTAATCCCTCATTACTTTGCCCCACCAAAACCGGTTTTGACAAATAGTGTACTATCCTGAAATATTTTTGGGCTTTGAGGCAAGTTCATGTTAGGATGCGGATGATTTGGAAAAATTCTCTTTGAAACATCGATATCACTAGAACACCTTAGGCTTCACAAATGCAGAAATCAACCCTGCTACCCTGCCTACCCTAGCCTTAATAGAATATCCATAGTGAGTCCTTATTAGTTTATCCTAGCAGTCAGCTCCGGCCAAAGCGTTATCTAAGTGAAGGATCGATGAAAATAAGTGAATGATCGGCATGCTAAAAATAAAATAATTGCAACTCGGGTATAGGTAACCCTCACAAGGTCATTTAACCCAAAAATTTGTAAATTCGAAAAAAGAAAAAGAAAAAAAATGATAAAGACAAAACAAAACAAAAATATCTTCCCATTGTCAGTTGGTTCAGAGGTACCTGGTACTGAACTCAGTAGGGCGGATTACGATCCGATCCCCCGCAGCTGCAAGTGGGCCAATAAAAGGGGTTACACCACTTTGTGCACCAGAACCCCATGCTTAGATCAGAACCACTAACCGAACACTTCACCATGATTTCGTACGGATAACGGGCTTAATGGGATTGCACCAGAATGAAAAGCACTCAAAAGGAGATATGAAAGTAGGCCTAGGTATAGTAGGGTAGTATGGATTGATTTATGTAAAACCGAAGCTTATGTCCGTATTTACGGAGAAGTGTCATTCTGATACTTGTTGTTCACTGAGTCATCACCTATCACTTCATCCCAGCTTAAACTTATAAGACCTTTTTGCCCAGATCATTTATGGATATCGCCTTGTTTTGTCATGATGTTTTGCTTGAGGACAAGCAAAGGTTTTAGTGTGGGAGAATTTGATAGACCTAAAATATACTGTTTATTTGACTCGATTTCGCGCATGTTATTTAGTATTTTATTTCCGTTTTCTTGTATTATGCCTTTGTTTTGTTTCTTTTTTCAGTTTTTTGTATTTTCAAAGCTACTCGAGAAGAAATGAAGAAAAACGAGCTAAAAACCCTACTTTCTGAGGAATTGTACACATGGCTTCCACCATGGCGGGCGCCATAGGGGATGCCACACATTGGATAGAAGCCAATTGCTGACAAATGCCACGTCTCCCACTCCTTTCCACCCTAGTTCATGTGGCGGGCACCACAAGGAGGTGGCGGGCGCCACCTTCACACAACCATTTCCCTCCCAAAAGGAGTTGGGGGGCATTCATGTCTTTACCTGTAGTTTCCTACCACTATAAATAGAAGAGTTCTATTTCATTTCAAATCATCCAAGCTTAGAGAACAGCACTCAGGCCATAAATTTCACCTATCGTAAAGTGATAAACTTCTCACATCGAGGGGTTATCACATTGTGTAATTGAGTCTGTAATCGAGTTTGGAGCACTTGGGTAGAAGTTAAACTTGTCGCCATTTTATTTCAGTCTTTTTACTTCCAGTTGTACAAGGTTTTAAAGCCTCTCGTTTAGAGCGGGTTTTTGTTTATTTATTGCATTTTATTTATTTACCCGCCTTTATTTCCCGCACCCTTTATTTCTCTCACCGCACTTTATTTATTTACTTACCCGCACTTTATTTACTCGCATTTATTTACCATGTCCGGCTAAATCTTAAGGGCTAGGATGCGAGGATTATAGTTATAATTAGTATTCAACATAGTTGTCGATAGAATTACTTAGGGGTTGTTTTAACTTTTGACACTTATTTTCTGTACTTAAAATATGTTGGGTAAGATCGAAAGCCGTCCAACCTTTAGATAAATTTGGTTAGTCTTTACTGTTCCAAGGAAGCGAAAGCATTTGGCTCAGTCAATTAGGGATCTTTAATGTTTAAGAAAACCGATTTTAAAACTGTTTTCGGACGCGTCTATGGATTTAAAGTCTGGTTTGCAAGAACCTCTTTTTGTTAGAAATTCCAGGTTAAAATACTTTTCGACTAAGTCAAGAAACTATATTTCTTAAAAATAGGTTTATTAATCCTAACGCAATCCGCACCTTTTTATAAGTGACAATAAGAGGGGTCGATTAGGGATAAACTTGGTTCTGAATACGCGAAAGCGACAGTTCCCATTAAATTAGTTCTTTTCATGAGTAGAAAATATTACCCCATAAGGAATCCTATATGTACACATCTAGAATACTACGTAGCTATATGAATTGCATCTATGCTTGTTGCTTTATTATTGAACTTATTTTCGCACAACCCAATCCTTTATTTGATTTGCCTTAGATAAACATCGTAACAATAGTATTCGATAGATTGACGTTTGGTCTATGTGGGATCGATAATCTTTTATATTACTTTGACGTTATTCGTGCACTTGCAAATCGCCCATCAAATGGCTGTCAATCTCTTCTCGTCAATCAAGCTCAACTAATTTAACCTGGCTTGCACCCATTCAACTTCATCAAGCTTCACATCAGATAATACCCTCAAAGAAGTAATCTCAACTTCTAATGGTAGGACTGCTTCCGTACCATACACCAGTGAGAAAGGAGTTGCCCCGGTTGACGTACACACTGAAGTACGATAACCGTGTAGAGCAAAGGGCAACATCTCGTTCCAGTCCTTAAAGGTTATAACTATCTTCTGCACAATCTTCTTGGTATTCTTGTTAGCTACCTCGACAACACCATTCATCTTCGGACGATATAGAGAAGAGTTGTGATGCTCAATCTTGAAACTCTGGCACAGTTCCTTCATCACCTTGTTATTCAAATTTGAACCATTATCAGTAATGATTCTCTCCGGAATTCCATAACGATAAATGATGTCCTTCTTTATGAATCGGGCGACCACCTGTTTCGTGACATTAGCAAAGGAAACTACTTCGACCCACTTCGTGAAGTAATCCATCATAACCAGAATGAAGCGATGACCATTGGAAGTGTAACACCCCAACTCTAACACTTGCGGATAACAGGAAAACAAAACAACTCATATGACAAACAGAGTGCAATAGCGTAAAGTTTGCACTCATGACGATCGTAATGAAGGTGTGACGGTCGTCACACGCCCAGAATTCTTCATATCAGAGATGTTACATTCAACTGAACAGACAACATGCATTTATGCAGCCACATTTCAAATAACATACATAGCACGAAATTGGATGAACAGACAACAACATTGCTTAACATTTAACTCATAATGCAACTAATTCTTATTTCGACGGAATTGTAGTAAAGCTTACAACATGTTCAATTAAAACAATTTAATGAAAATGCTATAACAAGTGCAGCAGCAAAACATCAACTAAAATAATAACGGCAAACGTTCATCCCCCCAAGAGTGCTACGTATCAGAGCGACTAACGACACCTTACACGACAAAACGGAACTTCATTCTGGGCTACCTGCAAGTTACCACCAACGGAGGTAGCATACAATGTAAAAGGGTGAGATATCGACAATATAACATAAGGCATGATAGATGTCATATTAGAAATCATATCACAACAATATAATCTTCGCAACTTATAAACATCCACGACAATCGTTTGCAAGCAAATTCATATCTCACGTATGCCACAACAACTGACAACCAACATAATTATGCAGCTTTATGCGACTCAGCAATGTAACTCAACTGTGCATATGCATGTGGTACCATTTAGGAGCCAACACCCCAAAACTCGGGATAGGAGCCAACACCCCAAAGCCCATTTAGGAGCCAACACTCCAAAACTCGGGATAGGAGCCAACACTCCAAATAACCCATTTAGGAGCCAACACTCCAAATAACGCCAATACAGGCCAACCAAGATGATATGCCATGAAATGCACCTATTATGGACTACAACACAACCATAACAACCATACAATAAAGCTTTATGCTTACAACCAAACTGTCCATAACAGAGCATCATTCTCATACAACTCAAGACATTATCATTTTCCACCTGTTCACGTATGAGAGCAATAACAGCCTTAAATCAACAATTAAGAATTCAACATACGATCGTAATGACAACATATCTGCTCCTATTCACATAATTAATTACAAATCTCTATCAAGGTTTAATTACGAAACAATTAGGACAACTACCCTTTTGCCCCATTAGGGAAACCTTAGAGCATCGTACTAATAACGATATAACGCATTCATTTCTACGTATCTGCCCCATTAGGGAAACCTTAGAGCATCGTACTACTAACGATATAACACATTCATTCCTACATATTTACCCCATTAGGGAAACCTTAGAGCATCGTACTACTAACGATATAACACATTCATTTCTACATAGAAAAACCTCGTCCCTAACATTTATCGATTAACGGAAATTATACCTATGAATCGATTCCCTACATGAAATCGATCATACCCACGGTTATAGAATTGAACCCCACCCTTACCTTAGAATAGAGGCCAATTCCACACTTCTGGTTCTGGTTTACGGTAACTCTCCTGCAACTTTCTTCCAAGTTCTCTGATGGAAAATTCTTCTGTTATCAATTTCTCTCAACCACGCTATTTTCTTCCTTTACGGTTTCTCTTTTTGTGAAAACTTCCCAATTCAATTGAGCGTAATGGAATATGGGGATACGTTACTAAATTTTTAACATTCAGGTGGCCACGTCCCAATTCTGTTTTTTATTTGGATTTTTCGTTACTATGACGAGCGTAACAAGTTCCTGACGAGCGTCACGACCGTGAAGACCGTCACATGCCTGTGACGACTGTCATATCAGCAAAATTTCATTTTTCTTAGACAGAACATTTCTTAAGCTTTTCAACGCTTCGAACGGGGACTAAAGCCGACTTACGAATCGAGAGATATGAATTTTCGAAGTTTTCCCTAAAACTGCTACGGGATTCTGCACTTTTGCCCGAAAATTCGACCGATTCAATTCCTTTCTTCGAAACAAACACATTTTCAAATACGACTACGATGCAACAAGACACGGAAAAGTCATAACTAAATTTAATTGAAATAAAACGAGCGTTACAACTCTCCCCTACTAAGAGAATTTCGTCCTCGAAATTACCTCAATCAAACAGCTCGGGATAGGACTCCCGCGTCTTGCTCTCCAGTTCCTACGTCAAGCTTTTGCCAGCAGCTCCCAACTAAACCACTTTCACCAAGGGAATCTCTTTTCCTCTTAACGTCTTCACCTCACGATCATCAATTCTCACAGGTCTTGTCTCTACAATAAGATTATCGCGTACTTACACATCGTCCATAGGAATGACATGCGATGGATCTGAAATATACTTGCGGAGCTGCGATACGTGAAATACATCGTGCAGATTCGAAAAATTAGGCGGCAACGCCACTCGATATGCAACCTTTCCCACTCTGTCTGATATCTGGTACGGACCAATGAAACTAGGAGTAAGCTTCTTAGATCTCAAAGCTCTACTAACTCCATTCACAGGCGTGACTCTCAAAAATACATGATCTCCAGCTTCAAATTCTAAATCCTTCCTGCACTTATCATGATAGCTTTTTTGTCTACTCTGTGAAGCTTTCATCTTTTCTCGAATTAACTTCACCTTATCAGTAGTCTCCCAAACAATCTCCGGTCCGAGTACTACACTCTCCCCCGATTCATACCAACACAACGGGGTCCTACACCGCCGACCATACAAAGCTTCGAACGGTGCCATTACGATACTAGAGTGATAACTGTTATTGTACGTAAACTCTATCAACGGAAGGTAGGTATTCCATGAACCACCTTCCTCAAGAACACATACCCTCAGCAAATCCTCTAAAGACTGAATAGTCCGTTCAGTCTGACCATCTGTCTGAGGATGGTATGCTGAACTCAACCTCAACTTAGAACCTAATGCCTCTTGCAGACTCTTCCAAAACTCAGAAGTAAACCTCGGATGTCTATCCGACACAATGCACAACGGAACACCATGTAACTTAACAACCACTCTGACATAAATATCTGCCAACTTCGATACCGGAAAAGTGATGTTAATAAGAATAAAGTGAGCTGACTTTGTAAGCCTATCAACAATCACCCAAATAGAATCACATCCTCTCAAGGTATTCGGCAAACCCGTTACAAAATCCATTGAAATGCTATCCCATTTCCATTCTGGAATCTCTAACGGTTGCATCAACCCAGCAGGTTTCTGATGCTCGACTTTCGACTTCTGACAAGTCAAACATGCATACACAAATCGTGCTACATCACGCTTCATACCAGGCCACCAAAACAGATTCCTCAAATCACTATACATTTCGTCGCTCCTGGATGAATACTCAACTTACTTCTGTGACTCTCTTCCAAAATCGCTTTCTTCATATCTGCACTATCCGGAATACAAATACGACCACGAAACCTCAACACGCCCTGCGCATCCAACTGATAATCAATATTTTCCGAATGGTCTACTCCGGGCATTAAATCTACTAACTTCACATCTAATTTCTGAGCCTCTCTGATGCTGTCCAGAAAATCATTATTAATCTTTAACATGCCCAACTTTACACTCTTCGGTGTTACTTCGCAAACTAAACTCAGATCTTTGAATTGCTTAATCAATTCCAATTCTTTAGCCATCATAGCTGACATATGCAAAGTCTTGCGGCTTAAGGCATCAGCTACAACATTAGCTCTTCCCGAATGGTAATGTAAACCAAAATCATAATATTTTAATAGTTCCAACCACCTTCATTGTCTCATGTTCAGTTCCTTTTGATCAAACAAGTACTTCAAACTCTTATGGTTACTGAACACCTCGAATCTTGAACCATAAAGATAATGCCTCCAAATCTTCAGCACAAACACAACAGCAGCAAGTTCTAAATCGTGCCTAGGATAATTCTTCTCGTGGATTCTCAACTGTCTTGAAGCATAAGCAACTACTTTTATTCTGCATGAGCACACCTCCTAAACCAAACTTAGAAGCATCGCAGTATACCACAAACGGTTCTTCTGCATTAGGCAAGGTCAACACCGGAGCAGACGTCGACCTCTTCTTTAACTCTATAAAACCTGCTTCGCATTGAGCATCCCACACAAAGGTTTTCCCTTTACAAGTAAACTTAGTTAACGGAAGGGCCAACTTAGAAAAGCCTTCAATAAACCTTCTGTAATAACCAGCAAGTCCCAAAAAGCTTCTAATTTCCGTTGCCGACTTTGGAGTTTCCCATTGCAACACAGCATCAACCTTAGATGGATCTACAGCAATTCCACTACCCGATATAACATGACCCAGAAAGCTAACTTCTTCCAACCTGAAGTCGCACTTCGACAGTTTCGCAAACAACTTCCTTTCTTTCAACACTTGCAGTACTAACCTCAAGTGCTCAACATGCTCCTCCTTCGATTTAGAATAAATTAAGATATCATCAATGAATACTACTACAAACCGATCCAAATACTCGTGAAAGATACGGTTCATGTACTCCATAAAAACTCTCGGCGCATTAGTAACACCAAAAGGCATTACCGTAAACTCATAGTGTCCATATCTAGTTCTGAACGTCGTCTTCTGAACATCATCATCTTTTACTTTAATCTGGTGATACCCTGACCTCAAATCAATTTTACTAAACACCCGCGCCCCAACCAACTGATCCATTAAGTCATCAATTCTTGGAAGCGGATATTTATTCTTAATTGTCACTTTATTTAGTTGTCGGTAATCAATACACAACCTCATACTGCCATCCTTCTTCTTTACTAATAATACCGGAGCTCCCCACGGCGACACACTTGGTCTAGCGAACTTCTTCTCAAGTAAGTCTTCCAACTGTTTTTGCAACTCTGCCAATTCAGATGCAGACATCCTGTACAGCGCCATAGACACAGGTCTGGTACTAGGTACAAGATCAATAGAAAATTCAATTTCCCGTTCCGGAGGAAATTCAGGAATTTCATCTAGAAACACTTCCAGAAAGTCACAAACAACTTCTAACTCATCAATTATCTCTTGATTCTCAACAGATAATGATGCCACCAACGCAAACACCTGAGCACCTTCTAGCAATATCTGCTTCATCCGTTTCGTAGTTACCGAACGGGCTCCCTCCTCCTCAGGAGTAGAAAACCTCACCGACTTATCAAAGTATTTAATATGAACGCAGTTATACTCCAACCAGTTCATGCCTAAAGTTATGTCTACCGCACTTAGTGGAAAACAGACTAAGTCAACCAGGAAATCCCTATGAAACAGTGACAGAGGACATTTCAAACATACCAGAGATGTAGTCACTAATCCCTTAGCTGGAGTCTCAACTACCATCTCCCCATTCATGTGAGATAACACGAGGCCCAAACGTTCAACACAATTAGCAGCAATAAAACAATGAGAAGCACCAGTGTCAATAATAGCAAGTAAAGGAGTACTATTAATGAAACAAGTACCTTCAATCAGCCTGTCATCGCTGGACGTCTGAGTTCCAGTTAGAGCGAACACTTTTCCACCAGTCTTCTCTTTCTTAGGCTTCTGAAACTTGTCACGCATGTGTCCCTCTTCACCACAGTTGAAACAAACCATTCCTTTGTGTTTGCATTCAGCAATAGCGTGTCCTAACTCTCCGCAACGGTAACATTTCATTGATCCAAAGTTACACACATTAGTCTTGTGACTAGGTTTCCCACACTTATAGCAAACAATGCCAGCAAGAGCGTCTCCCCTACTAGTTTTCTTGCCATCAGTCGCTTTCTGTTTCCCTTTGCCAGCCGGAGGATCATAAGGTTTACCGCGAGTCTGATGCGACTTACTTCTCCTCTCGCTCAACAGCTTGTAATGAGCATTGCTATCTTCTTCATAAATCCTACAGCTTTCAACCAATGAATCAAAAACACGGATCTTCTGATACTCGATTGCTTTCTTGATTTCAGACTTCAATCCATTCTCAAACTTGATGCATTTAGAGAACTCAGCAGTTTCAGCGTTGTAGTGCGGATAAAACTTAGCCAACTCCTTGAACTTCGCCGCATATTCAGTAACAGATTTGTCTCCTTGCTTCAGTTCAAGAAATTCAATCTCTTTCTTACCACGGACGTCTTCCGGGTAATACTTCTTCAGAAATTCCCTACGGAATACAGTCCAAGTAATGTCCTCACCTGCAGCTTCCAACACCGGACGAGTCTCTAGCCACCAGTCATCAGCTTCGACTGCTAGCATATGAGTCCCATAACGAACCTTTTGCGCTGGAGTACAATCCATCACATGAAAGATTCGCTCCATCTCCTTCAACCACTCCAACACACCATCAGGATCATGCTTACCCTTGAAGGTAGGCGGATTCTCTCGTTGAAACGTTGCCAAACTGCGAGACCCAGCATCTCCAGCAGGATTCGATTGATGTTCCATAGCATTAGCTAGAGCTTGCAGCGCGGCAGCAATTGCAGCATCATTCCTTCCAGCCATTTCACTTAAACTGCAACAGCCAATCGTCAAATTTCACAAATAATGGGACTCTCGTGCTAGGTACGACGACTGACTCGACGACACTAGACAACTTGGTCGGACGGACCGACCTACTCTGATACCACTAATGTAACACCCCAACTCTAACACTTGCGGATAACATGAAAACAAAACAATTCATATGACAAACAGAGTGCAACAGCGTAAAGTTTGCATGCATGACGATCATAATGAAGGTGTGACATAGTAAAGGGCCAAGGAGATGTTAACACATTTAGAGGGGTCGGTGGCACATGTACCTTATCAGCATAAATCTGGCATTTATGGCATTTTCTGGCGTATTTGAAGCGATAGGATTCCATAGTCATCCAGTGATACCCACCTCTCAGCAATTTTATGGCCATTGCATGTCCACCGGCATGAGTACCGAAAGAACCCTCGTGGACTTCCTCCATCAACAGGTTTGCTTCATGTTCGTCAACACAACGCAGCAAGACCATGTCAAAGTTTCTCCTGTAGAGCACATCATCCTTGTTCAGATAAAAATTATTGGCTAACCTCCTCAGAGTCTTCTTATCTTTGTTGGACGACCCAAATGGGTACTCTTGAGTCTTTAGAAAATGCTTGATATCAAAATACCAAGGCTTTCCATTTGATACCTTCTCGGTTGCAAACACAAAAGCAGGTCTATAAAGACGCATGATGGTGATAGTTGGAGCTTCATTTCAGAAATTCACTTTGTACATCGATGATAACGTGGCCAAGGCATCCTCCATCTGATTTTCAGCCCTAGGCACATGATGGAACTCAACTCTGTCAAAGAAAGGCAACAATCTCCTTGCATAATTCTTGTATGGCGCCAGGTTGGCCTGACGAGTTTCCTACTCTCCTTTGATTTGATTAACGACTAGCGCTGAATCACCATACACCTCTAGATTCTTGATCCTCGGATCAATGGCCTCTTTTAAGCCCATAATGCATGCTTCGTACTCGACTTCATTATTGATGCAGGTGAATGTCAACCGGGCAGTGAACAGTATGTGAGAACTGTGAGGAGTTGTAATAATTGCACCGATTCCATTGCCATATGAATTAACGGCTTCGTCGAAAACCAGTTTCCACTAAGACCCAATCTCAGGACCCTCATAAGGTAAAGGCTCATCACAGTTTTTCATCTTCAAAAACATGACATCTTCATCTGGAAAATCAAAGCTCATCGGCTGATAATCCTCAATCGGTTGTTCAACAAGATATTCTGACAGAACGCTTCCCTTAATGGCTTTCTGGGAAACATATTGAATATCATGCTATGTTAAAACCATTTGCCATCGGGAAATCCTTCCGGAGAGTGCTTGTTTTTCAAAGACATACTTGATCGGATCCATCTTCGAAATCAAAAGGGTTGTATGGTTTAACATGTACTGTCTCAAACGCTTAGCAGCCCAAGCGAGTGCACAACATGTTTTTTCCAGCATTGAGTATCTCGACTCACAATCAGTGAACTTTTTACTCAGGTAGTAGATGGCGTGCTCTTTTCTACCTGACTCGTCTTGTTGGCCGAGCATACATCCCATTGAATTCTCAAGAACCGTGAGATATATGATCAGAGGTCTCCCTGCAACTGGAGGCATGAGTATTAGAGGTTCTTGTAGATACTCTTTTATTCTTTCAAATGCTCTCTGGCAATTTTCATTCCATCTGACCATTTAATATTTTCTTAGAAATTTTAATATTGGTTCATAAGTGGTTGTAAGATGAGATATGAACCTTGCAATATGGTTCAATCTCCCCAGGAAGCCACGAACCTTTTTTTCTGTCCTCGGCTCAGGCATTTCTTGTATAGCTTTTATTTTGACAGGATCTATCTCAATACCCATTTCACTGACAATGAACCTCAGTAGCTTTCCAGATCTCACCCCGAAGGTGCACTTGTTAGGATTCAGCCTCAACTTGAACTTCCTTAACCTTTCAAACAATTTCAAAAGATTGACTAGATGTCCTTCCTCCATCTGTGACTTTGCAATCATGTCATCAACATATACCTCGATCTCGTGATGAATCATATCATGAAAGAGAGTCACCATTGCCCGCTAATAGATTGCCCCGACATTCTTCAATCCAAAGGGCATCACCTTATAGCAAAAAGTTCCCCATGGTGTAATGAAAGTAGTTTTATCCATGTCCTCTGGGGCCATCTTGATTTGGTTATACCCAGAGAAGCCGTCCATGAAGGAAACACGGAATATTGAGTGGTGTTATCAACTAACACATCAATATAGGGGAGCGGGAAACTGTCTTTCGGGCTCGCCTTATTCAGATCTTTGTAGTCAACACACATCCTGACCTTTCCATCTTTCTTGGGTACAGGAACAATATTAGCGACCCATGGAGGGTAATTCGTGACAGCAAGAAAACCAGCATTCAATTGCTTCTGAACTTCTTCCTTGATCTTAACTTCCATGTCAGGTCTCGTTCGTCTCAACTTTTGCTTGACTGGCGGATATTCTTCTCAGAGAAGCAACCGGTGTACCACAATATTTGTATCCAGCCCAGGAATGTCTTGGTAAGACCAAGCAAAGACATCCTTATACTCACAGAGCATTTCAACCAATCTTCTCTTGATATTGTCTTCCAATGCAGCCCCAAGTCTAACCTCTTTCTTGTCGTCTTCGGTACCCAGATTGAAAACTTCAATATCCTCCTGATGAGGCACAATGAACCTTTCTTCCTGCTTGAGAAGTCTGGCTAACTCTTGGGTAGTTCACAGTCTTCATCAATCTCTTCTTCAGCTTGATAAATGGGATTATCAAAGTCATATGAAGCCATAGTTGAATTTGAATCGATGGTATCAGACAGAAAAGACTTGCATGATGATGTTTATGTTTATCATGCGATGCAATAAACAAAACACATTGCCATTTTTCTGTTTAATAAATGCAAAAACAAAAAAAAAACAAGAAAAACAGGGATCACAATATTTGAATGTGAAAAACATCCTTTATTTATGAAAAAGTGTAAACAACAAGAAGGCCCCACAGATTGAGCCACTACGCCTTAGGCAGAGTGTAGGACTGAACATAATCAAAACAATGAACATTACTCTGCAGTAGTAACATGAATGACTTCTTCAGTAGTCCAGTTGCACAACTTCTGGCCGGGAGTACATGGACGAATCCAGACATCCATATCGCAATCACTATCACCTTCGTCATCTTCAATAGCATATATCTTGTCAAATATCACACCACCACTGGTGAATTGAACAGGTCCCCTATACCTTGGAATGTCTTGAGAAGAACTGAAGGGTTTGTATCTCAGGCCAAACTTGTCCTGCTTGACGGGAACATTAAGAACTTGGCCCCACTTCTGTGATGAACCATATTCTACGATAGCACGGGCTTCCTTGAATGATGACATGGAAACCTCTGGGTTTTTGGCTTCTACAGGAGGCTTCTCCTGAATCTGAACTGTTTCAAATGCCTAGCAGAGTGTTTTGTGGATCTCCCCATCCACTTCCACATATTTGAAGGATGATAAACGGCTAACCATGATATCCTCTTCACTGCATACTGTAACAACTTTCCCTTCCATCATATATTTCTACTTCTGATGAAACGTTGAAGTAACTGCTCCCGCAGCGTGTATCCAAGGTCGGCCAAGCAAACAGCTAAATGTTGGTTGGATATCCATAATGTAAAAAGTTGAATCAAAGATCTTCGGTCCAACCTGAATGGGCATGGTGATCTCCCCGAACACCGATCTCTTAGACCCATCGAAAGCCCTCATAACCAAACCACTTGGCAGGCATATCAAACCTTGAGTATCTAATTTCATCAACGCCTTCTTTGACGGCACATTCAGGGATGTTCCTGTATCAACCAGGACATGCGACAGCAGGGACCCTCTACGTTCCGTTGATATATGTAAAGCATGGTTATGGTTTCTCCGGGAAGGAGTTAAATCCAAATTAGTAAAACCCAGGCCATTGCCAGCATTCACATGAGCCATTACCCCCTCCAATTGATTAACAGAAATCTCTTGGGGTACATATGTTGAATTTAAAATTTTTAATATAGCGTTGCGATGTGCCTCCGAACACAACAATAATGACAAAATGGAAATCTTCGAAGGAGTTTGATTTAAGTGATCCACAATCTTGTAGTCACTTTTTCAAATGAGTCTCATAAATTCCTCCGTGTATTTCGAAAAAATATCATTATCATCCTGTTGTTGGACATTATCCTCAATCACCGCCTTACCCTTCCCTTTGTTATTCCTATCAGTATTAACTTCCATTGGGGGAAAGATCCTGCCACTTCTAGTGATACCGCCGGCACCAATTATATTCTCAACTGAAGAACCCATGCACGAAGATCCTGTCAATTCTTGTCTCTGCCCATTATAGAACACCTCTGCCCCATAGTTCCATGGGATGGCTTTAGTGTTCTCGTAAGGCACAGGTCCAGGAACAGTAATGATAATCGGCGTTGACCTAGCAGTCGTTGAAATATTGATTGTCCGGTATGGAATAGAGATTGTAGCAACTTAGCTTCCATCATTACTCACCTTATCCTCAACTTCTTCTCTTACAACCTTGTCAAATTGTAAACAACCCTCATCAATTATTCTCTGAATACCCTCCTTCAAAAGATCACAACCCTCAGGTTGCACTTCACATTCTGAGCAGTCAGTAGAACATCCCGGAAACACTCCCTTCTTTAACAAATTAGCCTTCACGAAACTCAACGGAGTCTTCAAATCCCCAACATCAGTTATCAGATTCAACTTTTCTCTCTCAATAACGGCATTAGCTCTTGCCACCCCATGATTCGGCATCAGGTTCTGATTCACATTAGGCCCCTCGTTGGTGAAGTTGATAGCCTTTGAGTCAAGCAAGTCTTAAACTTTGTGCTTGAAGGCTTTGCAGTTGTTAATATTATGGCCCGAGGCGCCTGAATGAAAATTGCATCTGGTATTTGCATCATAACCAGGAGGCGGTGTACCAGTGAGAGGTGCCAAAGTCTTCTTTTGAACCAATTACAACTGCAACAAATGTTATAACAACTGAGAGTACAGGATCGAAGGAGTCTCAAACTGCCTATCAGCCATTCTAGGTCTAGCAGTATAAGGTTGTGGTGCATTAACTCGTTGCTGAGGTGCAGCTGGGATAGCTACAGTAGCAACTTGTTGATGATAACAAGATTACGCTCTACCTTTACCCTTGTGAGAAATAGCATTTGCATCCCCTTCCCTCGTCTTAGGGTTTACTGAATATGGTTTCTTTGCTCCTCCCGAAGAGGATCCACTACCATTTGGAATCTTCCCAGACTTAATCCCACTTTCGACTCTTTCACCAGCCATCACCAGATCAGAAAATCCCGCAGACATGCAGCCTATCAACTTCTTAAAATACACACCAGGCAGTGAATCCATGAACATATCGATCAGTTCTCTTTCCACCATAGGAGGTTGCACCCTCGCTGCTAAGTCTCGCCATCTCTGGGCGTACTCTTTGAAGCTCTCAGTATTCTTCTACGACAAACTCTGCAATTGTACCATGTTCAGTGCCAAATCACTATTATACTGATAGTGACGAACGAAAGCCTCAGCCAATTCTTTCCAGCTGGGGGTATGATTTCTCTCAAGTCCCATATACCATTCCAAAGACGCTTCTGCCAGACTGTCTTGGAAAAATGCATTAACAACTTTTCATCATCGGAGTACACAGACATTTTTATGAAATATGCCCGGATGTATACTCTAGGGCAGGTCGTCCCTTTGTACTTGTCAAAATCTGGTACCTTAAACTTGGGGGGAATCCTTACCCCAGGAACTAGACCAAGATCTAACATATCAAGACCCAGAGAGTTCTGATTCTCAAAAGACTTCATCTTCCCCTCGATCAGTTTAAACCTTCTATCAGCTTCAGTTGGAAAACCACCCTCCATATCTTTCATGGAAAAGACGTCATCCTGGTGATCTTCCCAATGAGGGCCAGCAGCCCCGTGCACAACGCACACGCTCCCTCCAGCAATATTACCATTTTCATTCATAGCACCTCTGCCCGGAGGTATGATGATAGTAGGAATACCCTGTGGAATAGATCCACCAACCAGTGGGGGAATAACACCAGATCCTCCATGCAAAACACCCTCTTCATCAACCCGTGCTATCAACGGCTGGACCATAGTTCTTAATTGTTCCTGACCACTGGCAACATTCTGCATTAGCTCCATGAACTGGGCCATGTGAGCTCTGACTTCTTGTAATTCAGCCTAAACCTGATCCATTACTTTTTTCTAATTCCCTCGAGTTGGATATCTGTGGAAACTGAACTCCTCAATCCTGTTACTGAAGAAAACCAAGAAGAGATAAGAACAAAAGGCCACTGAGAACACCTACGATGCAAATGAAAATGCAAGATGAAAAATTCAAACATGTCTATGTATTTACAGGGAGATCTCCCCCTTCATTCTAGTTTCAATAAATAAGAACAGCAAAGATGGACAAGAATACCACCAAAATCTTCTTATATCAAGTAAAGCTGAGACAAAACATAACAACAAATGAGAAAGATTTGAATACAAAAAGGTATTGATCTCATCCAACAGATCAGGTGATGATCAAGATACAGAAGGAAAGAAACTATTGTGACATATCAGAAGATAATCCTCCCCAGCAATCATGCTCCTTACTTTAAGCCTGAGCCTCCTTAAGAAATGTCTTTGTATCTGGATGGTCTGGTCTGACAACCAACTCTTTGGTGAGGACGTCCCTTCTATGTATCACATCCCGGAGACAATAGCAATAATCTTCCCAAGCATCTTCGCCAAAGGCATCTTCAAGCTTGGGTTTCTTCACACCTACTCGGATCTTGAGCTCTTCAAGTGCTGATAAAGTCTCGTGGAGTTTCTGCTCAAACGTGTACCTACGGGACAATTCCACCATTACTTCCTTCTCCTTGACCTTGAGTTGTGCCTTCAGCTTATCAATCTGAGTGCGAAGATGGTCTTTCCTGTTCTTGTTGGCGGTTAAAGTAGCATTCCATTGCTCAATGAATTTGGATATCTCCAGATACGCTATGTCTAAATCCGCCTTCTTGTGCTTTAAAATGCTGTAAATGCTCTTTAAATCCTGACCGATCTGTTCTCGTACCCTGATCTACTCGGCTAGCTCTTTCTCCAACTTGGTCAATGACTCTGACTTCACCTTGGCCAAATAAACAGCTTCACCTTTATCATGCCTCAGCTGACTAATCTCCTGTTTTAACTCTTCATTCTCTTTGTGCAACTCTTCCTTCTCTGCCCAAAGCTTGTTATATATCATTTCAATCGTTGTAGGCTGCTCAGTGACTAAGGGGTACAATGGTTCTTCAATAGGGAATAGCAATAGGATCTTCTCAACTCTCTTCTGAATCCGCTCCACATATGGATCGTAGGCTCTACAATCACCTTTACCCAAAGAAAGTTTTCCCTTATTGTGGATTTTACTCCATGCATCAATAAATATGGCCTGAATACAAGGACCAGCTACACCGGTGAAGTACCGAGATTCCTGCACTTCTTTTTCCTTCGGAGGTCCCCTCAAGGCATTACCAGACTGTCTGACAGCAAGAGAAGGATTATAATTGATTCCCCCTTTTCTTCCTATCAAGGGTACATTAGGGAAACTACCAGAACTAAAGATGAGCTCTCGACCAAGCAGATCTTGGTTAAATTAGGCGATGTCCTTGGCTGTTAAACCCATGAGTCTTTTTGACCATTCAAACGTAATCCCAGTATCAACAAAAGCTCCGACGCGAGGAAGGTGATCGATAAACCACTTGTGAAAAAGTTGTGTACAACAAGAAACGGTCTTCCCTCTTCTCCTCTCATTCTTGTAATGTACTGAATGATACAAATCTCCTAGGAGAGTAGGTACGGGATTCCTAGAAGCGAAAATATGAAAAGCATCCAAATCAACAAAGTTCGGTATGTTAGGAAACATCAAGATGTCATAGATACACAAAGCCAAGATAGCACTGAAAACCACCCAACAACCCTCTTCAGCATACTTCCGGCCTTTATCCACCAAGAAAGATAAATTAAAGTCGGAAACTCCATTCCTGCTGACAACACGATCAACCAACTCAGATGTGCTCAAATAAAGAGCAGCAGCGAACTCCTCCAAAGTCGGAACCAACACATAATCCGGGAAGGTGAAACATCATAGCGGAGGATCATAAAACTGCAATAGAGTGAGAATGGCTCCCTGCTCATAGCTCGTGACCTTCTGGACGAGGCTCAAGATACTCCCATAATCCTTCCTGAATACCTCAAGAACTCCAGGATCAGCCGTGGAAATCATACCAAATAAAGGTCCTAACTCAGGCGTCGGAAATTTGTACAAAGTCGTCTTCTTTTTCTCAGCTTCCATCTCTATAGAAAACCAGTACCAGAATCAAGGGAAAGACAAGAACTTGTAAAACACTCATAGACATGCAATGTTAAATGCAAGATGATTATGCAGATGCAAACATGGGACCAAGGTATCCAATGCTCAAAATTTGTTGTTGTGTTGTTGACTGAATCAGAACTCCGCCCTGATAAGAAATCTCAGAAAACCAGAACGCTGAGATGATAGAAAACCGGAGTATTCAGGATTAAAAGTCTGCTCTTCAAGAAAACCAGAAAACCGGGTTGGTCGAAGGTCAATGTTTTCCTGCAAAACCCTTCCCTCTCACATGTGTGTTCTATTCTTGAAATAGTATGACATCTTATGCAGGTCACCAGTATCATGGACTCTCAGGTCGAGAAATAATGATACGTTCACCATTTCAAGTTTGGTATCATGGTCAATCGAGGAGGTCTCAACTGACTTCCCGATGAACGGTCTCCAGAGTCGTTAGTTTTCTAATTCAGCACCCCCTCAACTACCTTAAAGAATAGGATGTCTCTGAAGAAAACCTCATCTGGACGTGAATTTTGTAAGAGCACAGATTGTGTCTTAGTTATATCTCTATGTTTTGATGATAACACTTATGAATTTTGTATTCAAGAATTATATACTCTAAACGTGTTCTAGATTGTTTGCTACAGGTACTAATGAAAATTATCTTAAGAAAGCAAATTAAGATCTGAACAATGTTATTATGAAAGGCTTCATAAGTTCAAGAGCATCTTAAGTGAAGATCTGAACGCTGCTCCCAGAAGAATCTGACTACTGTCTCTTGAAGATTCTGAAGCAGGAGCCTCTAAAGCATAGAAGACTTTGCTCTGATAGATTTACACGCTCAAGCACACAAGCTGCACCTACTCTGATTCAGCTCAATCTGGAGAACATCCAAGACTCTGAAGATCCAGATGATCTCTACTCTGGAGACTCTGAAGATTCAGATTCTAATGTTGAAAGCTGAACTTACTTTGAAGAAGATTTAAATATGTACGTTGGTTTATCTCAACAGCTCTTTCCTATTTTGTGCTAGACACAAGGACACAGACAAAAAGGTTTTATCTGTGCATTCCATTCTGAGGAAAGTTTTCTGCAAGTGAAGACAAAAGGCATCAGGCTTGTTTCAGCACAGCCTCCAATGTGAAGACAAAAGGCTTCAGGCTTTTCTGCACAGCCTTCAACGTAACAAGACTTCTTGGATCTTAGTGCCTATATAAAGAAGTCCACTCCATCTTCTTCAGTATCGAACTTCTAGCAAAATCACTCATCAAAGCAAATCTCTCAAAGCTCTTATTATTTTATTTTGCTTTAACTTCGTTCTTAACTTAAGAGAAATATCACAGTTGTGATAACAGCTTATTAGAAGCATTCTTACTCTTGTAAAAGTTTTACTTTGTTTGTAAAAGGTTTCCTTAAGAGGATCCAGTTGGGATCAGTTGCTCTTGAGAAGACTAAGAACAGTTGTTCTTAGGTGTTGCTATTTGTAATCTGTTTGATTTAAATAGTGGATTAAGTCCTTGACAGAGAAAGGCAAATCACTCTTGAGAGGGTGGACTGGAGTAGTTGTATTCAACGAACCAGGATAAAAATATCTGTGTTCAAATCTTTGATTTTTAGTCTTACTTATTCAACCCCCCCTTCTAAGTAATTTTCTCACCTTCAGTTGGCATCAGAGCTCCGGTTCTGCGTGTGCTCCACTTAACCGTGACAGTTAAAGATCCAGTGAGAAAGATACTTTGATATTTGTTTGGTTGTCAATATGGATAATACTTCTACATCAACTTACAACAACAAATATGAAGGAGATAGGATCAGTACTAAGCCACCCATGTTTGATGGGGAAAAATTTGACTATTGGAAAGATAGAATAGAAAGTTTTTTTCCTTGGGTATGATGTTGATCTTTGGGATATGGTCATTGATGGATATGAACATCCTACTGATGAGGATGGCAAAAAGATTGATAGAAAATCAATGACTGAAGTACAGAAAAGAGATTTCAAGAATCACCACAAAGCCAGAACTATATTGCTTAATGCAATCTCTCATACTGAGTATGAGAAGATTACTAACAGAGATACTACTCATGACATGTTTGAGTCACTCAAAATGACTCATGAGGGAAACTCTCAGGTTAAAGAGACCAAGGCGCTGGCGCTCATACAGAAGTATGAGGCATTTAAAATGGAAGAGTCTGAAAATGTAGAAACTATGTTTTCTAGATTTTAGATTCTTACAGCTGGTCTGAAAGTTCTGGATAAGGGCTACTCAACGTCAGATCATGTCAAGAAGATCATCAGAAGTCTTCCCACCAGATGGAGACCAATGGTGACTGCATTGAAGATGGCAAAAGATCTGAACAAGATCTCTTTAGAAGAACTTATCAGTTCTTTGAGAAGCCATGAAATTGAGCTGGAGGAAGATGAATCCCAGAAGAAAGATAAAGGTAAATCCATAGCTTTAAAATCTAACAAACCTGTTAAAGCTTTGCAGGTAAAAGAAGAAAGCTCTGAAGAATCTTCTTCTGAAGAAGAAGATGAACTGTCCATGCTTTCCAGAAGAATCAACAAGCTCTGGAAGCACAAGGGAAAGAAGTTTAACAACTTCAGAAAAGCTGACCACAGGAAGGAATCTTCTGGACACAGAAGATCTGGAAAGAAAGAGGTCACATGCTATGAATGCAAGGAACCTGGGCATTACAAAAATGACTGCCCCAAACTTCTCAAGGAGAAACCCAAGAGAAAGTTTGATAAAAAGAAGAAGGTTCTTATGGCAACTTGGGATGATTCAGATGAATCTGAATCTGAATCTGAAGCAGAAGAAGAGTGTGCCAACATGGCATTAATGGCTGGAATAGAAGATCAGAATGAAGAATTATCATCTGAATCTGAGTCAGACTCTGACTCTGACGCTGAAGAGGTAATGTCTAAACTTACCAAAGAAGAACTTATAAAGGTGTTATCTGAAGTTTTGAAAAGCTATAATAATATCAAACTCAAAAACAAGAAGCTGAAAAGCAATCTTGAATCTGAGATTGATAATCTGAAAACAGAACTTGTTGAGCAGAAAGAAATAAATATAAAAATCAAAAATGATTTGGAAATCGCCCAACAAGAATCTGACTCTGAAGCTAAGTCATCTGAAAATATTTTGGAAAAATATGACTCTAGTTTTCAGAGGTTCCTCACTAAAAGCATAGACAGAAGCAAGATGGCTTCTATGATCTATGGAGTTAGTAGGAATAAAAGAAAGGGAATTGGATTTCAATCTTCTTCTCTTGAAAAAGATGTAAGACCAATACCTGTAGATGATCTGATCATTAAGATAACTCCTTTATACTCTAATTTTAAATTTGGTCATTTAAATGATATTAAACACACGAGCTCTGAAAAGAATACTCATGTGTTTAGATCTAAGGCAAGTCTAAACAAAAACTATGTTGAAAAACAAAAGTTTAGACAAACCTACAAGGCAACTAACCCTAAAGGACCCAAGAAGATCTGGGTACCTAAAGACAAAATAATCCCTGTTGCAGATGTCCTTAGCAGCAAAGTCAGGACACCAATCATGGTACCTGGACTCTGGATGCTCACGACACATGACGGGAGAAAGGTCTATGTTCCAAAGTCTGGAACTTAGAACTGGAGGGGACGTGAAATTTGGAGGGAACCAGAAGGGCAAGATCATTGGCTCTGGAACAATAGGTAATGGCAACCTACCCTCTATTTCTAATGTTCTGTTAGTTGAAGGATTGAAACATAATCTATTGTCCATAAGTCAATTAAGTGACAATGGTTATGATATAATCTTTAATCAAAAATGTTGCAAAGTTGTATGTCAAAAGGATGGTTCTATCCTATTCAATGGAAAGAGGAAACACAACATTTATAAAATTAACCTTTCAGAACTTAAAGTTCAAAATGTAAAATGCCTCTTATCTGTGAATGATGAGCAATGGGTCTGGCATAGAAGATTGGGGCATATTAATATGAGACGTATATCTCAGATTAATAAACTCAATCTGGTCAGAGGACTTCCTAAGTTGAAGTTCAACTCAGATGCTCTGTGTGAAGCATGTCAAAGAGGTAAATTTTCAAAATCTCATTTTAAATCAAAAAATGTTGTTTCTACCTCCAGACCATTGGAATTACTTCACATTGATCTGTTTGGACCAGTGAAAACTGCATCCATCAGAGGCAAGAAGTATGGGTTAGTCATTGTAGATGACTACAGCAGATGGACATGGGTAAAGTTTCTAAAACACAAGGATGAGTCTCATTTTGTGTTCTTTGACTTCTGCAATCAAGTCCAGACTGAAAAAGATTGTAAAATTATTAAAGTCAGAAGTGATCATGGTGGAGAATTTGAAAATAAACATTTTGAAAAATATTTTTCTGAAAAAGGCATTGCACATGATTTCTCCTACCCTAGAACTCCACAACAAAATGGAGTTGTAGAGAGGAAAAATAGAACATTGCAAGAAATGGCCAGAACCATGATCAACGAGACAAATCTGGCAAAATATTTCTGGGCAGAAGCAATTAACACAGCTTGTTATATTCAGAACAGAGTGTCTGTAAGACCTCTTCTGAAAAAGACTCCCTATGAATTGTGGAGAAACAGAAAGCCTAACATTGCTTATTTTCATCCTTTTGGATGTATTTGTTATATACTTAATACTAAAGATAATCTGAACAAGTTTGATTCCAAAGCATAGAAGTGTTTCATGCTTGGTTATTCTGAACGCTCTAAAGGCTACAGAGTATTCAATACTGAAACACAGATTGTGGAAGAATCTATTCATGTTAGATTTGATGATAAGCTTGGCTCTGAAAAGCCAAAGCAGTTTGAAAGTTTTGTAGATAGAGAAGTGATTCTCACAGACTCTGAAGGCTCAGAGGCAGAAAAGGCAAAGAACAAAGAATCTGACGCAACCCCAGATGCTACACCTTTGACCTCCCAACTAAACAACTTGCATATTTCTGAAAGACCAACTGTCAGAGGATCTTCTTCCAGAATCAAAGCTTCTCATCCAGAAGATGTGATAATTGGGAAGAAAGATGATCCTATAAGGACAAGATCATTTCTCAGAACTTCTGAATCTTCCTTATTTGGCTTAGTGTCAATGATAGAACCAACATCTGTAGATGGGGCTCTGGAAGATAATGAATGGATTATAGCTATGCAAGAAGAGCTGAATCAATTCACCAGAAATGAAGTTTGGGATCTGGTTCCTAGACCTAAAGGATTCAATGTCATTGGAACAAAATGGGTCTTCAGGAATAAGCTGAATGAAAAGGGAGAAGTAGAAAGGAATAAGGCAAGGCTGGTTGCTCAAGGATACAATCAACAAGAAGGTATTGATTACACTGAGACATATGCTCCAGTGGCAAGGTTAGAATCTATTCGTCTTCTTATTTCATTTGCTGCACAGAATAACATCACTCTGTATCAGATGGATGTTAAAAGTGCTTTTCTTAATGGTATTATAGAAAAAGAAGTATATGTCCACCAACCTCCTGGTTTTGAAAGTGAAAACTTTCCAGATCATGTTTTCAAATTAAAGAAATCCCTTTATGGATTAAAACAAGCTCCCAGAGCTTGGTATGAGAGGTTGAGCAACTTCCTTCTGAAGAAAAATTTTATCAGAGGAAAAGTGGATACAACTTTATTCTGTAAAACTGTTAAGAAAGATCTGTTGATTTGTCAAATTTATGTAGATGACATTATTTTTGGATCAACAAATATTACGCTTGGAAAGGAGTTTGCTAAATGTATGCAGGAAGAATTTGAAATGAGCATGATGGGAGAATTGAGATTCTTCTTGGGAATCCAAGTCAACCAGACTCCAGAGTGCACCTACATACATCAAACCAAATATGTTAAAGAGCTTCTAAAGAAGTTCAACATGGTTGATAGCAAAATGGCAAAGACTCCAATGCATCCTACAAGCACTCTAGGTAAGGAAGAGGTAAGTAAGAAGGTAGATCAAAAACTCTACAGAGGTATGATAGGATCTCTTCTATACTTGACTGCTTCTAGACCAGATATTCTGTTTAGTGTCTGCTTATGTGCAAGATTCCAATCAGATCCTAGAGAATCACACTTAACAGTTGTTAAGAGGATTCTAAGGTATCTGAAAGGTACTGCTAACATGGGTTTGTGTTACAGAAGATCTGATGAATTTTCATTAGTTGGATTCTGTGATGCTGACTATGCTGGAGACAGAGTTGAACGTAAAAGCACTTCTGGAAGCTGTCAGTTTCTTGGAAGTCATCTGATCTCATGGTACAGCAAGAAGCAACCTACCATAGCACTATCAACTACAGAGGCAGAATACATTGCTGCTGCTGGATGTTGTACTCAGATGCTCTGGATGAAGAGTCAATTAGAAGATTATCAAATCTATGAGAGTAATCTTTCTATCTTCTGTGATAATACTTCTGCTATATGTTTGTCAAAAAATCCAATCTTGCATTCTAAGGCAAAACATATAGAAATTAAACATCACTTCATCAGAGACTATGTTCAGAAGGGTGTAATTAATTTAGCTTTTGTTGATACAGATCATCAATGGGCTGATATTTTCACAAAACCCCTTGCTGAAGATAGATTTAAGTTCATTCTGAAAAATATTTGTATGGATTTTTGTCCAGAGTAATATTTATCAGAGGCAACCTCTCAGATGCAAAATGTTTAATGATCTGAAGTATTTCATCTATCTATTCGTTCATTTATATTCATTCAATTATTTTTTTTTTGAAACTCTGAACTAACAAGCTCAGAAGATTTGAAAGTTGGAAACGTTTCATTTCTTGAGAGACATCAGATGCGCCAGCAAAGCAAACACGTGTCACTCAATATCTGAAAAGATGGAGTGCTCAACTGAATTGACGTTTGAGGTATTGCTTTGAAAATCTCACTTTTCTTGGTTTTCCCCCAGCTGTCATAAATTTAAAGTGAAATGATTATTTTTTCATTAAATGCTGTCCAAACGTGCGTAAGTGTCTTTTGTGTGCCCTATGCTTGATTATTGGTTATCTATATATATCACCTATCACACTATTTTCACACTTTCCACATTCACTTCATTCATGCGTTTCTGTTCTCTTTTCAATCTCTACCAAAACCCTAAACCTAAACCAAGATCCTCTTCTTCTTCAATGGCGTCTACTTCAAACGCTGCTGCAAAACCCAACAAGACTATAATGTACAAAGAACCAGAACGAACCTTATTCACTCCAGTGGCTGATCTGGAAGTGCTCTGTGAAAGCTTCATTGATCTTGATTCGTTAAAGGAAAATGGGTTCGACCTAACTCCTGCCATTAAAGCTCAAGGTTGGGAAAAATACTTTGAAAGATTAATGGGTCCTGTATTTCCATCACTGGTAAAGGAATTCTGGATTCATGCAAGCGCTGGTCCCAAGTTTATTCATTCCTCGGTTCTTGGAATGGAGATAGTCATTACTGAAAAACTGATCAGGCAACTGTTCAGTTATACTGAATCTGATGGAGTTTCAAACCTTGCTTCTTCTCGCATTGATATGGCTAGGGTTTATGAAGAAGTTACTATAGCTGGAATGCCATCAAGTAAGGTTAAAGATTTGAAACCCATTTATAGGATCTGGGCAAAAATCTTTATGAGCACATTTTTTCACAAAAAACCATCAAACTCACCAGACTATGTGAGTTCGGAACATCTGTATTTCATGTACTGCATTAGCAAGAATGTCAAAGTGGATCTACCGTATCTTATCTTCAGTCATCTACTAACTCATGTCAAAGAAACCAGAGAGGAGGTAAGAGCTAAAGCTGGTAAAGTTAGGACGTGGATACCCCTGGGAAGATTGATTTCAGACATCCTTATTGAGAACAAGCTGGTACAGCATCTGACAGATGCGAAGATTACAGAAGATCTGACTTACATCATTGGTTCTGAAATAAATGGACTCAATCTGAGAAGGATGAAAATCATTTCAGAATTGAAAGGACAACTAAGGAAGATCAACTCTGAAGAGGTTCAAGGCAGAAGAATTCCTGTGGAAGACTTTCCACTATTCAGTGCAGATGAACCAAAGGAATTTGTCTGGTTGTACATTACTGAATGTCTAAAGGAAGGAATTCCTCTACCTGCTAATCTTATTCAGAAGCCAGGAGAAGAATTGCCCAATCAGATGAAGGAAAGGCGTAGTAATAGGAAAGCTGAAGAAGGATCCGTTCAGAAGAAGAGAAAAGCATCTGAAGCTTCAAGAAAGAAGAAGAGAGAAGGAAAGAAAGCCAGAATCAGTCCTAGAGAAGCCACTCTGGAAGAGATCAGAGACACCATTCAACAGGTATTAGCATCTGATCCTACACCTACTGTTCATTCACCCCTGTCATCACCACAACTCTCTCCTAACCTTAGACAAAGAACTTCTAAATCCAAACAGTCTGTCAATATTTCATCTGAACCACTCTCCTCTGAACCAGTAAATTTACAATCATCTCCTGTACCAATTCCATCTGAACCACAACCTCAAACAATCCAATCAGAAATTCCACCACCAGAACCAACTCAACCAGAAAACTCTCCAACAGTAACTCCACAACCAACTTTGTCACAACCAGAGAATCCCCAATTAGAGACTCTCCAACCAGAAACAATTATTTCAGAACAAAACCAACCAGAGACTGTTCAAACTGAACACTCTGAACAAACAATTCCCTCAGAAGATCCAAATCTTTCTGACAATATTCTTGATATTCAACCCCTCAACCAATCAATAATAATTTCTTCAACATCTGTTCACTCAGATGAATCTTCTGATTCATCTGATTCATCTGATTGTGATTCAGAATCACTCAAACAAGCTCGCTCTGAAAGTGTTATGAAGAAACATCTTAACATTGCCTTGTTTCATACCCCACCAAACTCACCATCTCATCAACAACCATCTGAAACTCAACCTTCTGACACCCAAACATCTGGAAACCAAACCATTCCTCAACCACCTGAAACCAATCCATCTGAAAATCAGGCTTTTCCTCAACCATCTGAACTTTCTCAATCTGCCATCCACACATCTCAACCACCCACACCTCAACCACAAACATCTGAACTTCCTCAATCTGACATCCACACATCTCAACCACCCACACCTCAACCACAACCATCTGAACCTACTCCTGTTAACACCCCTAATCCTTTTTCCTCTAGACAGTCTGAACAGTCAGATCTAGGATCATGTGTTAATGCTATGTTTGATATTTTCAAAAAGGAGTTAGATTATGAATATGATCGTGTTAAGGCTGTATGCATGTCTAGTTTGGATCCCACTGTTTCGAATACTGCTTGGAAGCGCTTCATCTGGATGTTCAACAAAGCTGCCTTAAAAGTTAGAGCTAAATGCTCTAAGCTTGCTAAGACTAAATTTGCAGAATTAATCAAGGTAACTCTGATGAACATGCCTCCTCCTCCTCCTGTGTTACTTTTGGAAGCTGCTCCTCCAGTAGTTCCTGTATCTGAAATGGTTGAACAAGCTTCTGTTGAAAACCAATCTGAAGGGAACCCTGCTGCTACTGCATCTGCTCTGTCTTCATCTGTGGTTGCAGAACTTGTGAATGATGTGAAGGATATAAAGGACTGGATGATCAAGCAAGAGAAGACAACTGATGAAATCAAGACCTGGATGTCTAAGCAAGAAGAGTCAGCTGCCAAGATGACAGAACTTCTGACCCTTATTGCCTCTCGCCAGACCTAGTTTTATTTGTTGTTTTGCACATGAACTGTTTTTGCTGTCTGTTTGTTTCTTTTGTTGTGTTATGTGTTTTGGCATCTGCCTGTTTGACTGTGAACTTTGGTTTGTTTAATTGCATGATAACTTGTTTTGCTCCTATATGATTCTTTTCTTCTATATCTTTCTGTCTTTGAAAATCTTTTTGATTATGACAAAAAGGGGGAGAAAAAGAGAAACTGAGTGTTCAACCTATAAGCAATTACTAAAACTGAAATTCAGACATTTTATTAACTTACTTTGAATTTAAGTCTTTCAGATTACATTGATATATCTGACATAATTCTTTGAAGTTACCCTGAGACTGTGTCAACTAGAACCTGATCCTCTAAAGAAAATCTGAGTATTCAATCAACTCTGATAAATCTGATATCTTACTCTGATACATTCATTCTGAAAGAGAATTCATGCAAGATGATAACCAGACGCTCTGACTAAAGGAAGTCATATATATCTGGCATCAAGATTTGACTCTGAACTCTTTCATCAGGCTCTGAATCTGAAATATACTTAATCAGAAAGGGAAGTATTCTATTCTATTGAAGTATTTATTTCAGGGGGAGATTGTTAATCTCAGGGGGAGTTTCTAATTCTTACTCTTTATTGAACAAAATTTTCTCATGTTTTGTCATCATCAAAAAGGGGGAGATTGTAAGAGCATAGATTGTGTCTTAGTTATATCTCTATGTTTTGATGATAACACTTATGAATTTTGTATTCAAGAATTATATACTCTAAACGTGTTCTAGATTGTTTGCTACAGGTACTAATGAAAATTATCTTAAGAAAGCAAATTAAGATCTGAACAATGTTATTATGAAAGGCTTCATAAGTTCAAGAGCATCTTAAGTGAAGATCTGAACGCTGCTCCCAGAAGAATCTGACTACTGTCTCTTGAAGATTCTGAAGCAGGAGCCTCTAAAGCATAGAAGACTTTGCTCTGATAGATTTACACGCTCAAGCACACAAGCTGCACCTACTCTGATTCAGCTCAATCTGGAGAACATCCAAGACTCTGAAGATCCAGATGATCTCTACTCTGGAGACTCTGAAGATTCAGATTCTAATGTTGAAAGCTGAACTTACTTTGAAGAAGATTTAAATATGTACGTTGGTTTATCTCAACAGCTCTTTCCTATTTTGTGCTAGACACAAGGACACAGACAAAAAGGTTTTATCTGTGCATTCCATTCTGAGGAAAGTTTTCTGCAAGTGAAGACAAAAGGCATCAGGCTTGTTTCAGCACAGCCTCCAATGTGAAGACAAAAGGCTTCAGGCTTTTCTGCACAGCCTTCAACGTAACAAGACTTCTTGGATCTTAGTGCCTATATAAAGAAGTCCACTCCATCTTCTTCAGTATCGAACTTCTAGCAAAATCACTCATCAAAGCAAATCTCTCAAAGCTCTTATTATTTTATTTTGCTTTAACTTCGTTCTTAACTTAAGAGAAATATCACAGTTGTGATAACAGCTTATTAGAAGCATTCTTACTCTTGTAAAAGTTTTACTTTGTTTGTAAAAGGTTTCCTTAAGAGGATCCAGTTGGGATCAGTTGCTCTTGAGAAGACTAAGAACAGTTGTTCTTAGGTGTTGCTATTTGTAATCTGTTTGATTTAAATAGTGGATTAAGTCCTTGACAGAGAAAGGCAAATCACTCTTGAGAGGGTGGACTGGAGTAGTTGTATTCAACGAACCAGGATAAAAATATCTGTGTTCAAATCTTTGATTTTTAGTCTTACTTATTCAACCCCCCCCCTTCTAAGTAATTTTCTCACCTTCAAATTTCACGCAGACTATTATGTGAGTCATGCCACACAAGTCCCCACTACTCTCCACACTAATCTTGTGTGTATACTCAAGCATGGGTATGAAGCTTATCTCTCATGGAACAACCCACCCAACAACACAGCAACAACAGCATAATATAACAATAAAATACAAATGCAATAGTATACAACAAGCAATGCAAATAAAAGCAAATAAATGCACAAAAGTAAACACCCAAAGACACAACACAGACAAGCACTAGGATTGACTCGCATAGGGAAACCAGAGTCCCCGGCAGAGTCGCCAGCTGTCGCAACTGCGAAAAATACCTGGCGGAAAAACAAAAGAGTCACCATCAAATGTTATTTATCCCAAAGAGAGGGAAAGGAAATTATCGAAGAAAAACTGAAGAATGGGAAAAGACAAGGTAATCGCAACCAAATCTTGGGTTTGGAAGTCGGTTACACAAGGGGAAGGTATTAGCACCCCTCACGTCCGTTGTACTCAACGAGATCCATGCTTGTTGTCTAATCAAATGGTGTGTTTATCTATAAGCTACTGCTAAACGGAAACAAGAACAAAAGAAAAAGAAAAAGACTCGATAGGACATCGCCGCCCTATGCCTACGTATTCCCTCGTGCAATGGGAAAGTCAGAGTCAACGTAGTTCGGAAAACTACGGGTGATGGGGGAACGTTGCTCGCCAAGACATCGCCATCTTGTGCCTACGTATCCTCATCTGGTATGAGAAATCATAGCAAACGTAGTTCGGGTAAACGAAACCACATGTTGGTTAAGTGTTTTTTATGAGTGACTGTTGCGGTGAGAATAGGATATCAAATTATTAATTATTTGAATCGCAAACCTTTGATTCACAACCGTTCTTTGACTTATCCGAAGGAAAAGGTCAAAAGAAGGAAACCAAATTTTGCATCGTAAACACAATGCGGGAAGAGATCTAGGTAAAGGGTTGGTTAAGCTTAGGAAAGGTATTAGCACCCTAAACTTCTGTAGTACTCTACAGGAACCTTTTGTTTAAATTTACTATTTTGCTTTATTATTTGCTTGAGGGTATATTTCTAGGGTTAGAGATGAAAAGAAAGACCTAAGGGTTAGTCCTAAGTTTACTCGCCAAGACTCGCATCTTGTGCCTATGTATCCTGGGTAGGGGATGAAATCAGAGTAATCGTAGTTCCCCTTGAAAGGGAGGTTAGAAACTTCTTGACTGTGGTCAAGGTTTCAATGGGGAATAAGCATTCTTAACGAAGTGCTTACGTGGAGTGCAGTGACTCTTATTTCTACGTTGTAATTGAATTGAATTAAAAAGGGTAAAATAGGTATTCCATGGCGGGAAACCTAATACGGAGTGCGGCGACTCCTTAACCTAATGCTAGGGTAAAGGGTAATTTGGTCTGCGGCGGGGACGCCTATGCAATTAGGGTTTGAGCGGTGAAAAAGTCAAAGGTAAAGGACTATTGACGCGGCGGTCAAACAGCTAGACCTATTCCTTCGGAAGGTTTTCGCGGTAAATAATGCAGAATAATTAAACGACCATATGAAAATAACGGGAAAGCACGAAAGCAATAAAGGACATGCATAGCGACGATATACTCGCATAAGTTAACCATGAAAAATGCAAAATAAAGACGGAATAAAAGCGACGATAGCCTCGCATAATTACAACCAAAAAAATAAAGTACGAAAAAGATCACGGGTTAATGAACAGAGACAAATTAAATGACGGTCAAACGAAAATTAAACGGGAAGGTTAGGAATTCTTTATTTTTGAAAAGAACAGTTAATTTTAAATTATTTATAAAAAAAACAATTGTTAGTAATTACTTAAAAAATAATTTTAATTTCCAACTAAGAAGAAAGGGTTTTTTAAATTTCTAAAGGTTAAGTTTTCCCGCTGCCATCTTTCGGAAGTACATAACTAGATGGGCTCTTGGACATGAGTGACCTTGATACTTCACAAATTCAGGAGTCTTCAACTTGGCTGGCAAAACAAGACCAGAAACTAAGCACATATTGTCTGCATCTACGTTGAAGAAATATGTACCCTCGACAGCTTGGAGTCTCTTGTTTATGATCTGAAACTATTCACGGGTAATCTCAGGCTCAACAAAATCTTCTTGGTCTTCCCCTTGAGCACCGGAAGCATTATACTCATAGGGAGGATTCTCAAAGGTAGCTTGGACAGTCTGGTTAACAGTGTGGACCACAGGTCTGGGCTCGGCAAGGACGGGAGCTTGAAAAACCAGTCAGACAGTCTGACCAATCGTAGCAGTAGATGCAAAAGGTGGAGAGTAGTTATGAGGTAAACCAAAATCTGGCCAAGTAGAGGGAGGCAATTGAACAAGAGGTGGATCAGCACTTGAAACTTCCTGAATGACGGTCCTCTAAGGTGGCTCTCCTCTGTCAATCAGTACTTGAAGCATCTCGGTAAGCCTGGTCATGCCTGTTTTCAACTCATCGATCTCCATTCGGATTTCCGCATTATGTTCCTCTTGTTCTGACATCTTGAGTCTATAGTTAGCTCTAGTCCGATATCTGTGTCGAGGAATCAGCTTGACGACTCAAAGGGACACTGGAAGATAAAGACAATTGGACATGAGTTACCGGACAGACATATGATATGCTACGGATCATGCAAAGATGCAAATAGAATGCAATGGTTTCAAGAACTTCAATGGTCGATTGCGAATGTTCCCTTTTTTAGGAAAGTTGGAAAAGTTTTTGACTTTAAAATGTAAGACCTTTTGAATTTGTGAAGGACTCTTGAATTCCTTGAAACTAGGAATGATGTGATTCTTTATGGATGCAATGCACAAATACACACAAGCAAAGAAAAGTCATAGGTTAGGGGAACGTGAGCAGAGTCAAGGTCTACCCATCCCAAAATGTATGTACTAAAGGTTAGTTGTACCTGCAAAATAAGGGTTCTAAAGAAGTGCCCAAAGTCATCAGTCCATCTTTCGGATATTATCAATTTCCCAACTAACTCGGTGGTTAATAATATTCTTAAGAGAACCTCTTTTGAGTGTACTATCGCGTAGCAACTATTTTGGGACTACTACCTTATAGTCCTCACACTACGTCCTATATAAGGCCAAAGTGGTACTAAGGTACTACAGTCCCCAGTATCACGGACTCCTAGCCGAAAATAGTAAGGGTTTTCACGACTGTACTCGTTCAACCGAACTAAATTTCAGAAGGGTCTCAACTGAGCGGTGATTCTCAAGTCAGCTTGGTCGGGACTCACTCCCTATAAGCCTCGTCAAATATATCACCTTCCTATAATAATGTCACTCAAGTTCGGGTGTAGGACTTATCTCACAACAAGGATACCCCAAGAAAGGTACAAGATATATATACAAGCAAACAAATAATAAAGCAAATAGTAAAAATAATAAACAAGGTAGGGGTAACCCTTAAAAGTTAGGACTATCCCCAGTGAAGTCGCCATTTTCTGTTGCGGTGAGAATAGGATATCAAATTATTAATTAATTTGAATCGCAAATCTTTGATTCACAACCGATCTTTGACTTATCTGAAGGAAAAAGGACAAAAGAAAGAAAACCTAATTTCTCATCGTAAACACAATGCGGGGAGAGATCTAGGTAAGGGGTTGGTTAAGCTTAGGGAAGGTATTAGCACCCTAAACTTCTGTAGTACTCTACAGGAACCTTTTGTTTAAATTTACTATTTTGCTTTATTATTTGCTTGAGGGTATATTGCTAGGGGTTAGAGATGAAAAGAAAGACCTAAGGGTTAGTCCTAAGTTTACTCGCCAAGACTCGCATCTTGTGCCTACGTATCCTGGGTAGGGGTGAAATCAGAGTAATCGTAGTTCCCCTTGAAAGGGAGGTTAGAAACTTCTTGACTGTGGTCAAGGTTTCAATGGGGAATAAGCGCTCTTAAGGAAGCGTTTACGTGGAGTGCGGCGACTCTTATTTCTACGTTGTAATTGAATTGAATTGAAAAGGGTAAAATAGGTATTCCACAGCGGGAAACCTAATACGGAGTGCAGCGACTCCTTAACCTAATGCTAGGGTAAAGGGTAATTCGGTCTGCGGCGGGGACTCCTATGCAATTAGGGTTTGAGCGGTGAAAGAGTCAAAGGTAAAAGACTATTGACGCGACGGTCAAACGGCTAGACCTATTCCTTCGGAAGGTTTTCGCGGTAAATAATGCAGAATAATTAAATGGCCATATGAAAATAACGGGAAAGCACGAAAGCAATAAAGAACATGCATAGCAACGATATACTCGCATAGGTTACAACCATGAAAAATGCAAAATAAAGACGGAATAAAAGCGACGATAGCCTCGCATAATTACAACCGAAAAAATGAAGTACAAAAAGATCACGGGTTAATGAACAGGGACAAATTAAATGACAGTCAAACGAAAAGTAAACGGGAAGCTTAGGAATTCTTTATTTTTGAAAAGAGCAGTTAATTTTATTTTTAAAAAAAAAAAACAATTGTTAGTAATTACTTAAAAAATAATTTTATTTTCCAACTAAGAAGAAAGGGTTTTTTAAATTTCTAAAGGTTAAGTTTTAAAGAAATGCCCCTAATTAAAATTACAATGAGTTTCTAACTAATTTTAAGAAATAAAAATTTTAATTATAAAAATGTTTTTATTAACAAAATGGTTTGCAATTTAAAAAGTGATTTTGAATGTTTTAATTTAAAAAAAAAAAGGAATTAATGTTAAGAAAAGGGGTTTAATTCTAAAAAGGTTTCAAATTTTTTTTAGAGTTTTTAATTTAAAAAGGCTTTAATTAAGTGGAAAAAGGTTTTTATTTTAAATATTTTGACAAAAAATGCTTTGATTTTTTAGAAAATACTTTAATTAAAAAAAAGAAAATGTTTTAATTTAAGAAATTGTTTTAATCATAAAATGCCCTAGCTAACCTCATTACTAAGTTATGTTAGCAATTTTAATCCACCTTTAACATTATACAATAATAACTAATAATAATAAGAAAAAATAAAATACAATACAAAAAATAAAAAAAGCAAATAAATTGGGGAAGGGGTCATGTTTTCACGCTGAACATTTCCATTAGGGTTTTTCATAACCCTCCTTCCTCTTCCTTGAGGGCGGCGCCGTCTCCATTGATGTCTCGGAAGCTTTCCTCTTTCTCTTTCATTATAGGTCGTCCCATTCTCGTTTTCCTCTTTTGTATGCCTTGATGATTCTGAAAAACAAACAAACAACTTATCACATGGTTAACGGATTACTCACCCTTTTTACGGGTTGGAAGTGGTTCGTTCATGACTATGATGGTGGTGTTCGTGAAGATGATGAGAATCCTCTGAGTCACTGCGGGATTTTTCACGGGTGGATTTTGTGACGGATCTTGATTTTTATGATGAGATTCTGACGTTCCGAGCTCGTATTGGGTTTCAGATGAACTGATGATGAGAATCCTCCTTTTTCTGATGTTGATGTGCTTATAACATTATTTTTCTTGCTGATGATTTGTGCCTCGATTTGTTCTTATATTATTATGATTTTATGCTTTTGATCTGGGTTTGGAACGGAACTTGCGGATTCCGTGTGCTGCTTTTTCGAATTTGGGCGATTCTTCAGGAAAGGTTGTTGTATATTGTTGTGTTTGGACTTGAAGCAATTTTTTTAGGAATTTGGTTTGATTTGTTGGGCTGCAGAATTTTGTGGGCACCTTGTTAATGCCTTGTTTGGCAAAAATCATTTTTCTAAATAAATGCTTTTCCAAAAGTGCTTATTCTAAAAATCACTTTTCTGGAAAATCGCTTTTAAAAGTCATTTTTTCTCTCTTTCTCTCTTTAGCTGGAAATTCATAACAGATACTGCCGGGTCCGGGCCGGAGTCGAGAAATTAAGTCGGGAGCTGACGACGGAATATTCTGTTACCCTCTCGACATACCCAATGATGACAATTGAGCTGAGGGTACCGTCCGAAAAATACAATTTTCTAACCATTAAGATTGTTGCTCTGTTTTTGGTTTTGTTTTACAGGTTCGGAGAAAAGAAAAAAATCAGAACTCGAAGGATTGGCATGAAGACCCTCTTAGAAATACTTAGGACTTTCTTAGAAATTTTAGGCTTTTTCTTGTAATAAAAAATTATTGTGACATTGTAATAAATACAAAAATTGAATAAAAAATCCCATTATTTTCACAATTGCCTTTCTCGATTACGAATTTCGCTTTCAATTTCCGATTAAAATCCCCGAAGTAATTCGTCCGAATAAATTAACTTAATTGAATTCCTCCGACTAAATTCTTCCACATAAACTCAAACAATTAAATTTAATCGGCTAAGCTATTTCGATAAAACTTAAACAAATAAACTCCTTTAATTGAAATACATCCGACCAAATTTTTCCGGATAACCCAACCGATTAAACTCGCCTGATTTAGTTTATTAGATTAAATGCACCAGAGAATTTATCCAATTAAAAATCGCCCAATTAATTCATCCGCTTCCGTCGTCCAACTAAATCCACCCGATCAAATTTATTTGGCTAAAATTCAATCGATTAAATTCCTTCAAATGATTTCGCCTGAATAAATTTGCTCGATTAAATTTGTCCGATTGTAACCATACCGATAAATTCATCTGATTCCAACTTGTCCAATTAAATTCAAATAAACTAACTTCTTACGATTAAATTTATCCAAATAAATCAAACTGATTAAATTCCTCAAATGAGATTTATTCGATTTAGCTGTGACGTTCCCACTCCAAACTCGGCAACTAGTCATATTGCATGATTCACATCTGACGTAACTGAGCTCAAACAAATCATCTTTCAAATTAATTCGTACCAAAATTCCACTGTTCCTTTAACATCAACTGTTGATTGGTAGAAAGCGGGAAACGTGCGTCTGTTAAGATAAAATTCGCAAAGCAAATTCTTGCACCGATTTAACCCGAACCCACTGATATCTCCTGACTAAATCTCTGCTCTGGATAAAAATGTAACTGTGTCACAAATTAATGACCATTTTTGCCCTTCACCAGTTAAACTGCGCACCGTGTGATTTTTCCTGCAAAACCGACGAACTGAGCAAACTGGTTAGTGGTTAGTTCCAATGCAATGCAAAATGGGATGACAATGCAAAATGAACCGACTAATCTAAAGGGTAAAATTTGGGGTATTACAGTGACGTTAAGTTCCCATTCCAGTAGTTAGGGACGAGGCCTATTTGCGGTAGAATGAAAAAGTAACGTACTCTTTTCTGAAAATGAATTTGGAACACAAATCCTGAAGGATAAAAAGGTTTGAGTTTTGTTTATGAGTTTTAGTGAAGTGAATTAGTTTGCTTTGTGATTCACGTTGCACTAAAGACTATGACATAGGAGCAAATGCGTCACATATCGCTAAAAAGGCATACGCTACACACTTTAGACATGTGAGGAGAAACCCCCCCCCCCCCACTCACTCATCATTTCCCATGTGCTTAAGGCTCGTAGCGTACAACGTTCAGCGTATTCATTAGATGAGTTAGAATGTGTTTTGAGATGAGAAAAGAGACGCACGAAAGGTCTAAGAGAAAACTCGGCCCTAACGTTGTCATGCAAAGTGGTCATAAGGTCGGGATGCGAAAGGAGACTTTATCTTAATATTAGCATGCAAGAGATGGACCTAAGGTTATGGTTATAAGGGACTATCCTACTTGTTATCATGCATGGATTAAACTCCTAATGTCTATCTTACTCCAAATTTAATCGAAAATTAAATTGGAATAAGAATCCTAAGGGAGCATGCAAAGACAAGGCAAAAAGCAAGAAAACAAGGTAAAAATAGCAGCTACAACAGCGCCTCCTGCACAAGACAACAATACAATCCAGCACACAAGCAAGACAACATATAACAGCACATGTTTTAGCATAAAAACAGGTGTGAGAAGCTAGGCAGCAAGTAGCGGAAAGACAGCATGCAAGTTCAAAGCATGGACAGTCGTGGAAAGTATGGAGCAAGCAAGCTTGAATGTAATTAATCAAGAACAAACACCAATCATGGGTAGATATCATGTAACAATGGACATGCTTCAACAATCAAACATAATTGATCAATAACAATGCATCAACAAGAATCATCAAGATAAACATGTTCTTTTCAAATTAAATTGGACGATCAACCGATCAAACAAACTTGCAACGAAGCGGAAACGAAAACAAATGCAATCATGCATCACAATATTCAGCAACATAATCATCAATTAACATGCTATAAATAAACAAGTGAAATGATCATTCACCAAACAAATCACATGAACATGTTAAACATTCAAAACGGAAATCAAAAGTTGTGCATCGAAGAATCGAGATTAAACATTCAAAACGGAAATCAAAAGTTGCGCATCGAAGAATCGAGATTAAACATTCAAGAACGATGAAATATGTCCAAAACAAATCACATAAATGCATCATATCAATCCATGAAGTTTACATGTGAAAAGGAACTCAAACAAGCAAATAAAATGCAAAAAAAATGCAACAAAAAAAATTAAAAAAAAATAGGCAAGCAATGCAAAAAAAAGAAAAAGGCAATCTACCCAGAGTAACGGTTACTTGATGAAAAAAGGCCCAAAAACGTGAAATTTGATAAGGTAATCGGTTACCACTGAACAGAAACCAGAAAAACAGCTTTTAAAATCATTTTTCAGCATCAAACAACTTCTCCAATCATCCATATGAACATGATATCAATCAAGCACGAAATTATTATCAAGAAACAGCGATCAAACATCATGTAAACACAATCAAACACTGAAATCACAAATCACCAAGATCCAAAGCATCAAAATGGATCAAAAAGCAACAAAAACCATGGATCTACATTGTGATTATTCAAATAAGCTCAAAATTGGATTAGATCTAAAATTCACCAACCTTCAAAGCTGAGATTTGCTTTGGTATGTGTTGATTTAATTGAAACTAACATATCCAAGCTAGAAACCTAGAGATTCTTCAAGATCCAAGAGTTTCCTTGTGACAGAAATGAAGAACAAGCAAGATCAAGCAAAATAATCCACAAAAAACACTTCTAATCTGTCATACCCCAAATTTTACCTTTAGATTATTAGGGTCATTTCGCATTTCATTTTATTCTGCATTGCGTTTTAACTAACTGCTAACCGGTTTGATCAGTCTGTTGCTGTTGCAGGAAAATAACGCTGGGTGCGCTTTAATTTATGAAGGGCAGAAGGGTCGTTATCATATGGAGTTGAAGGCGCTGAAATGTAATTGAATTTGGGTTAGATCGGCGCGAGAATCGGCTGCAAGGAATTTATTCTGACCAGAGCACAATTTCCCGGTTTTTCTGCTAGTTACTAGTCCATTTTAAAGGAACAGTGGAATTTCGGTTCGTGTTGAATTCATAATGAACATCTTTTGGTTTGGTCGTGATTATTATCCGAGCTGGTTTAGGTTACCAAGTTAAATCATTCGAGATGCAATTTGATTTTTCAATGCGGAAGACAGTTCGTTTTGCCGTTTAATTGAATTTCTCTGCTTATCCGTTCAAGGCCGTATTCACCGGTTTTGTTATCATATACGAATTAATTTGCAAAAGGGTTTTGTTCGAACTCAGCGGACATGTCGGATTTAAATCTTGCAAAATTATTAATTGTCGAATTCGGAGTTGGAACGTCACAACTTAATCGGATAATTTTCATTGGATAAAGTTAATTAAATGAATTTGTTCATTTAAGTTTAATCAGATGAATTATTTGGAGATTGCAATCGGAGATTTTAATCGAAGAAATGTGATTGACAAAATAATTTGAATTTATTTATTTAAATTCTATATTATTACAATATTACATTTATTACAATATTACCAAAAAAAATTACAATTACAAAAAGTGCTAAAAGTTCTAATTTTTTTAAGTTTGTCTCTACGTCCGATTCGTCAATCTTCGACTTTCGACTTTGCCGAACCTGCAAAAAAATCAACAACAGATGAAAATAATAGAATTAATTAAAATTTGTTTTTTCGGATCCGATACCCTCAGTTAATTATCATCATTGGGTACGTCGGGAGGGTAACGGAATATTCTGCCGCCAGCTCCTGGCTTTTATTTCCGCCTCGACACAAATCTGGCAGATGTCTGTTCAATTTAGCCAGGAGAGAGAGAAAAAGTGATTTTTTTTTTAAAATGCTTTTTGGAAAAGTGTTTATTTGGGAAAAGTGATTTTTCTTGTTTTAGCCAAACAAGACTTAAGACATCCAAAATCCATAGAACCAAAGTGGATATCCAAATCCATCAAGGAAAAATGGATATCCAAGTTCAGAAAAACTTTCCCAAAATCCTTGCCACCAAACGGGGTCAAAGCCAGTAGAAACAACTTTCCCAAAGTTTTAGCAAAACAAGGTCAAAGAAATCAACAAATCAGCCATGAAAATTGCAACAACTAGCATGCCCAGGCCCAAGCAAACAAGTGTTATATAAACAGCAGTCTTACCATCAATTCATCATGAAAGGAAAAAGAAAATCCAGAAGGAGGAGAAAAAAAAGGAAATCCAGAAGGGGGAAGAAAAAGGGAAGTTCAATCAGCAGAAAAGTAAGGAAAAAGAGGCGAAAAAGAACCAACTCAAATCGCTTCAAACCTCACGAAAAAGGTGAACAATTTTGATACTAACAGGTTTTTTTTCATCTACTTTGTGTTTTCAAAACCCTGTCGGGAAGAGCAAGAATGGTGGGAGGAATGAACGAAAAGCTTCAAAAGAACAACAATGGAGAAGTTGCGCCGCCCCTCCCCCATTTTTATTTCAATTGCTTTATATTCTTTTTTCTTTTTCTTTATTTTATTGTTTTATTATTATTATTATTATTATTATTAGTATTATTTTATATTTTTATAGTTTAAGAAAATTAGATTCATTAAAACCATTCATTCATTTTTATTTTAACTTTATATTTTGGTTTAATTAGGTTGATAAAACCTTTCATAAAGTTAAAACCTTTTTTATTATTTTTATTTTACAATTTAGTTTAATTAGGTTAAATTAAAACCTTTCTTAAGTTAAAACCCTTTTTTTAAAAATTAAAACCTTTCTTAAACTAAAACTCCTTTTTTGAAGATGAAAGCCTTTGTTTTTAAAAAAATCAAAATCCTTTGTTAAAATTAAAACCCTTTTTTTAAAAACCTTTTCTTAAAGTTAACTAGAAACCTTTTTTTTAAAAGTTGATTAGAACATTTCTTTAAAATTCAACATTCCTCAATTGAAAAAACCCTTTTTTGAAAAAATAAGATTTTTATTAATCCATTAAAATTAGGCAAAATTAAAAATTAACATTTTAAATTCAAACTCTTTTTTTTGTAAATTCCTCATTTAGTTTAAATCCCTTTCCTAAAATCGTCTAATGTTGCGCTTTCAGTTTCATATTGAACCTTGCCGGTTATTCTCGTATAATTTTTATGTCGGTCCATTCATTGCTTTCTCAGTTGTACTATTATAATACTTCATTTTTCATATTTCATTTTATGGTTGTAATTTACGCGAGGATATTGTCGCTTTGCAATTCCCTTACTTTCCGCATTTATTTTCTTTGGATTGTAATTTATGCGAGGATATCGTCGTCGTGCAATTCCTTTATCGTTTTAGTACCTTTCCCGTATTTTCATACTGCCGCTTAATCGTATTTTCATTATTTTTTTACCGTTAAATTCGTTCCGAAGGAATAGGTCTAGCCGTTTGACCGCCGCATCAATAGTCCTTTACCTTTAACTTTTTCACCGCTCAAACCTTAATTGCATAGGCATCCCCGTTGCGGACCAAATTACCCTTTACCCTAGCATTAGGTTAAGAAGTCGCCGCACTCCATTTTAGGTTTCCCGCCGTGGAATACCTAGTTTTACCCTTTTTAATTCAACTCTTTACAACATAGAGATTGGAGTTGCCGCACTCCACGTAAGCGTTTCCTTAAGAACGCTTATTCCCCATTGAAACTTTGACCACAATCAAGAAGTTTCTAACCTCCCTTTCAAGGGGAGCTACGATTACTCTGATTTCATCCCCTACCTCGGATACGTAGGCACAAGATGCGAGTCTTGGTGAGTAAACTTAGGACTAACCCTTAGGTCTTTCTTTTCATCTTTAACCCTTAGCATATACCCTTAAGCAGATAATCAAGCAAAATAGTAAACTTTAAACAAGAGGTTCCTGTAGAGTACTACAGAAGTTTAGAGTGTTAATATCTTCCCTAGGCTTAACCAACCCCTTACCTAGATCTCTCCCCGCATTGTTTACAATGCAAAAAGTAGGTTTTTCCTTTCTTTGACCTTTCCTTCGGATAAATCAAAGACCAGTTGTGAATTAAAGATTTGCGATTCAAATTAATTAATGATTTGATATCCTATTCTCACCGCAACACAATCTAACTTCCAAATTCAGATCCAAAACCAAAAAAAAAATTGAATGGTGAATTGAAGATAATGGAGATGAACAATGGAGGTTTAGCTCTAGAATTCTATGATTCCAATGAAGAATTAAAGAACTCAAGTGAAAAAGCTTTAATGGAGGTTTGAGAATGATTGTTGAATTCTTGGAAAATTCGTGTCGCATCGCTGCGAAGAAGGGCCGGCAAGGACAGAAGAGTCGCCAGCATTCGTTATTTATCCCAAAGAGAGGGAAAGGAAACGATCAGAGAAAACCTACGAAAAAAGGGAGAAGACAGGTCATCACAATCAAATCTTGGGTTCGGGAATCGGTTACGCAAGGGAAAGGTATGAGCACCCCTCACGTCCGTTGTACTCAACGGGATCCATGCTTGTTGTCTAGTCTATGGGTGGAAAAATAAACTATCTACAGTTGCTGCTTAACGGGAGGAATGAGAAAGAACTGACTCGATAGGACATCTTCGCCCTATGCCTATGTGTTCCCTCGTGCAATGGGAAAGTCAGAGTCAACGTAGTTCAGGAAACTAGGGGGAGTTGCTCGCCAAGACATCGCGTCTTGTGCCCACGTATTCTCATCTGGTATGAGAAATCAGAGAAAAACGTAGTTCAGGCTAACTGCGGGTAAACGGGGTGTTCTCGATCACACGGGGACGAGAGAAAAGGTAGACGATACCAACGCACGCATTCTATCAGTTAGGTGTATTGCTGCTCGACCATTAGAAACTTAGGCGTTACCTGTTTGCGGTAGAACGGACGTAGCACATCATGGGTTAAAAGGTATGGGGAACCTAAAGGGTGAGAAAGAAAAGTGCTAGTCTCAATTGCACTGGGGAAAGAGAAAAGGGACGTTAGTCGTTAGCGGAAAAGTCTCGATCGCACGGAGGCGAGAGAAAAAGAGAAGTTAGTTGTTAGTGTGCTCGCCAAGACATCGCATCTTGTGCCTACATATTCTCATCTGGTATGAGAAATCAGAGCAGCTGTAGTTCAGCTAACTACAAGGAAGAGGGAAAAGTGCTCGCTAGGATTATCGCAATCCTATGCCTACATACTCTTAACAGATTTGAGAGATCAGAGCAGCCGTAGTTCGGCCAACTATGGGAAAACAGGGAAAAGGTGCTCGCCAAGACATCGCCGTCTTGTTCCTACATATTCTCATCTGGCATGAGAAATCAGAGCAGCTGTAGTTCGGCCAACTACGGGTAAACAGTCTCGATCACACGACGGCAAGAGAAAAGAGGTCTCGATCACACAGGGCGAGAGAAAAGAGTCTCAATCGCAAGGATGCGAGAGAAAAGGTTTGGATCGGGACGCACACACTAAAGCCTAAGACATAGGAGCGAATGCGTTGCATATTATCCAAAGGACATACGCTAAACACTCTAGATGAATGAGAAGAGGCTCCCCACTCATCATTTCCCATGTATTTATCGCTTACTCACAACACTCGGTGATTGGTTAAAACAGATGAATTAGAAAGATGTTACCGAACGGAGTGGTTCCGTGGACCCTTGACTTTTCGTCTAAGCTCCATGTCCAAACTTCTCCTTTTTGATCCTTTGTGATGATGAATCGAATCGGGTCCAATGTGACGGTAAACCGTCGTAGCTCAACTTATAAGGGAAGTCAAGCTATAGGAGGTCGCGTATTGATATTTGTGCTATGGACAAGATAGAGAAATGATATTGAGGATCATTCTCCAATTGAATCGTGTCGCACGGACCAAAAACAGTGGGATCTCGTCTTACGGATACAAGACTTCATCGATCCAAGAAAGTCAAAATAAAATCGAAAAGAAGAAATGAGGGGAGAAAGAGGTGGCCTCAGATCCAACATTATTCATCAATAATTTGACTGGTAATGAATTACGGAAATGTCGTCATCGACCAAAAACTGTGAGAATAACCAAAGATGGATAAAAGGTCGAAAATGAAAACGAGAAAGAAATTCGGTCTCGGGATTGTCGTTTCCATCAATAATTTGACGTATAACAACTTGGAGGTCACGTCATCGACCAAAACAAAAATGGAACAAAATGTCCAATAACAAATGAAAAATAAGATCAACTTCTAAAATAAAATAAACTTCTAAAAGAAATATAATATAGAAATTCTAAAAGAAATTATATAAAGCTAAATATAATATATTCTAAAAAAACTCTAAAAAGAAGTTAATAATATATAAAATCTAAATATAAACTATAAATATATATATATATATATATATATATATATATATATATATATATATATATATATATATATATATATATATATATATATATATATATATATATATATATATATATATATATATATATATATATATATATATATATATATATATATATATATATATATATATATATATATATATATATATATATATATATATATATATATATATATATATATATATATATATATATATATATATATATAGTGTACTTACAAACAGAAAATATCCACAGAAAATAAAATATATAATATATTTACAAAAGAAATAAAACCATAATATATTTCATATTTAAAAACAAATAATTTAAAAACAAAACAGGGGAGGGGGTATGAACTGAAAATGGTGGATGCAGCAAAAGCCAAATGGGTCGTACGGCCCAACAAACAATCATCAATAAAAAAAATAACAAAAAATCCTCTTCTTCTCTCAGCACACGTTTAACAATCACTCTGTTCCCGTTCGATTCTTCCTCTCACTTCTCTTCCAACATCTCTCTCTCGTTTGACCACTTCGCCTCAGACTTCTCTCCTTCATTTGTTCAACACCCAAAAATCCTCTGTTCTAAGTTTAGATTTGAAGGTTGTTTCTTGGGAGAAATGGGTTTTAAGAAAATGGGCTTGGAATAACAGTTTGAGGGTTTGGTGTGTTAAGATGGAAATCTGGGTTGTTGTGAAGAATGTCAGGTGAAGGTGATTAAGTTGTTGCGCAGCATTTTGAAGATGGTGATTTGGAGAAATGGTTTGTAAGAAAAATGGGTTTCACGGAGATTTAAAGTGGGTTGTTTATGGGTTCCGTTGTGGTTATGGATTTTCGGTTGTGAAGTTGGCTGAAGCTTGAGCTGGAAACATGAAGGGATGGCGACGAAGAAAGATGATTTAAGAGATGGGTTTTATTGTTCAGAAATTGAAATGGGTTAGGATTGGTTGAAGTTTTCGGTGGTGTTTTGTTCGATGGTTGTTTGAAGGTGTTGAGCGAAGATGACGAAGTTTATGGATGGGAGATTTTTTGGGTATAAAGTTTGAAGATCTGGGGAACAAAAACGTTTGATGGGTTTATGTTGAAGAAGATTCTCGCAGATTGTTGGTTTGAGTTGTTGAGAAAGATGAAGGTCTGAAAATGGTAGAGGGATAATGATGGATATTGAAGTTTCCGGTGGTTGAAGTTGAACGAAAATTTTGTGGTGTTTTAATGGAGAAGAAGATGGAGGTCAGGGAAAGGAAATGGTGGTCGGAAGGAGAGCTTAGAAAATGGTGATGAGGTTGAAATTTGGATGAAGGTTGCGGTGGCTGAGCATCTAGGGTTTCTGGGATTCTCAAAGGTTAGAGATGAACAGTGGGAGGTCATTAGGGTTGCTGGGTGGAGGGAGACAGTGAATAGTAGCCATATATATATAAGTGTGACACGTGGTCTTGCTTAAGACTTGATTAATGATGATTTTTGTAACACCCCCTTTCCATACCCCCAAATAATGCAATTAATCATTTAGGCACGTAATCAATATATCATCAGAGTAAATCCATAATATGGTATAAAAGAGGCGCATCACATTATCATTGAAATGGAACATAAATAATACCAGCTCATGAAGATATGTAACAAAAGGGGTAAATCTCAACTTAAAAACAAAGCATAGCGCTTAAAACCCACATATCAACATTTAGAATAAAGCGGAAACATCTAAACATTGAAATCACTTCATTAACATAAACATCATATACATCGTTCAGATTAATTCAATTCATCAGTTGAGTTTACAAAACATCTAGCAGCAGATACATACACAAATATATCACAAATGAACGACTCGCTTCACAAAGACTCCAGCAATCTAATCTGCAATGCCTCATAGAGCATCATAAAACAGCAGAAGGGTGAGAAACAATATCATAATACATAATGCATATAAACATATATATATATATATATATATATATATATATATATATATATATATATATATATATATATATATATATATATATATATACACACACACACACACATATAACGTCCAATAACGTCTTCTGCATTCTCACCGCAACTCATCTCGCTACACCGTACATCGCAATGTATCCACACATGTATCTATATAAATAGAACACCAAGCATACACCATATGCATCAACAATGTTTATATTAATTCATAAACATACACACATATACATATATATATTCACACATACATGTATCTTCAAGCCTTCCATTCACGCCAACTATCAACAATTTACACAAACATCTGCATTCATGTTTATTCACCATACATCATGCACAGATGTTAACATGCAACTCATAGAGACCAACACACGACTCTATGCAGATGCAAATGTGGTACCGACTCATTTCAGCAGGTTCAATTGAAGAACCAAAATAACCATCGCTCACACCCCACATTGGCACACGAGGTTCTGCAGATTCACCGAGGAATCAAATATAACCATCGCAACATACGAGGTTCTGCAAATCCACCGAGGGATCAATAAATAACCATCGCTCACACCCCACAAGGGCACACGAGGTTCTGCAAATCCACCGAGGAATCAATCAACACAAGAATGCATACCATGATGCTTCACATGCAACATGACTCATGACACTCTTGAAATGCATACATGTTTACAAACATACTCATGCATTCATCACATTCTTCGTATACATTCATTATGCATTCAAAATATATGTATCACAAAGCATATATATATTCATCACCCACTCAGACCAATTTCATACATGGCTCTCATTCACAATCAATCTCACCATGCATTTCCATTCAATTCGAGTAAATGCACAAAATTGCCAAACGGCCACATTTCACACTTCACAAATCACAAACTAGGATTCACGCCATACGGCTACCCATAACACACATAACAACATATAATTAGTCATCTCAGACAAGGAATGATCGCAACCAAACCACACCACCAATCCACGAATGGAAAACACAAGAAAAGAAAATATGCTGTTGTGTTCGCTAACCTTCGCCTGGCGAAGCCTCTGGAGAACCTTCGCTACCCCGTTCGCCTGGCGAACATGCCAGCGAAGACCACTGGGAGTTATTCTGGAATTACTCGCTAGCACTCGCTAGCACACTCGCCTGGTGAACCTTCGCCATACTCATTCGCCTGGCGAACTTGCCAGCGAAGACAGGATGTTTGCTACTGACTTGGTTCACTGCTGCTCGCTGGGCTTCGCCTGGCGAAGCTTCGCTGCCATTCGCCTGGCGAACCTGCGAACTCAGAACTCCCATGGCTGTCCAAAAGCCCAAACCTCACAAATCGACCAATTTAATCCATATCAGTTCCCGTAGCACAACCCACTCATCACCCGAGCACACGCTTACCTGATTAATCGCAAGCTAAGGTTGATTCTTGATGATTCTAGGTTTTGTTCCACTTTCTCTTCTTTTCTCTCCTCCTCTTTTCTTTCTCTTGTTTTTCTTCTTAATGTTTCTATCTTTATCTATTCTCTCTATATCACATATTCTATTTCTTTCCTCCCAAATTCTTTCCACACACTTATCAATTAATTCTCACAAAATATCCACTTAATATTATCACTAATGCCCAAAATACCCTCCAACCTATTTTTACCTGAAACTCTCAAAGTCGGCAAAAATAGCTCAATATGTAAACATAACATATTATCACACAAATTCCACATAAATAAAATAATCACTTAAATAAATCAAATAAGGACTCAATAAAAATGGGAATTCAGAATCGGGGCGTTACAACTCTCCCCCACTTTAGAAATTTTCGTCCTCGAAAATATTACCTGATTCAAACAGTTCTGGATGCGACTCACGCATCTTACTCTCCAATTCCCAAGTGATATTGCCTTCTGCAGCACCTCCCCATGCCACCGTCACAAGCGTGATATCCTTACCTCTGAGCCTCTTAACTTTACGGTCCAAAATCCTAACCGGTAAAACCTCAAATGTAAGATTATCCCTTACTTCCACATCATCCATCGGAATCACATGTGACAGATCTGGAACATACTTCCGAAGTTGCGAAACATGGAACACATCGTGCAAATTCGAAAGGTTCGGAGGCAACGCCACATGATAGGCCATAGCACCAACTCGTGCAGTAATCTGATACGGACCAATGAAACGAGAAGTCAACATCTTCGACTTCAAAGCATGACCCACACCCGTAACCAGTGTAACCCTCAAGAACACATGGTCGCCTTCTTGAAACTCAAGATCCTTTCTTCTCTTATCATGATAACTCTTCTGCCTACTCTGAGAAACTCTCATCTTTTCCCGAATAAACTTCACTTTCTCCGTCGTTTGTTGTACCATCTCTGGCCCAACTACCGACTTTTCTCCGGTTTCATGCCAACACAAATGTGTTCGACTTCTCCGACCATACAAAACCTCAAATGGTGCCATACCAATACTTGAGTGAAAACTATTGTTATAGGTGAACTCAATCAATGCCAAATAACCATCCCAAGCACTACCTTGCTCGAGCATACAAGCACGCAACAAATCTTCCAATGATTGAATCGTTCTTTCGGTTTGACCATCCGTCTACGGATGATAAGCCGAACTCAATCTCAACTTAGAACCCAAAGCCTTTTGCAAACTTTCCCAAAATCTCGAAGTAAATCTAGGATCCCTATCCGACACAATACTCTTAGGAAACCCATGTAACTTCACAATCACACCAACATAAATCTCGGCTAACTTCTCCAAAGGATAACTAATATCTATCGAAATAAAGTGAGCAGATTTAGTAAGCCTATCAACAACCACCCAAATAGCATTGTGACCTCTTTGCGTATTAGGCAAACCCGTAACAAAATCCATCGATATACTATCCCATTTCCACTCTGGAATATCCAACGGCTGCATCAAACCACTAGGCTTCTGATGTTCCACTTTAGACTTCTGACAAGTCAAGCACGAATACACAAAATGAGCTACATCCCTCTTTAATCCGGACCACCAAAAGATTTTCTTCAAATCTTGATACATCTTATTCTCTCCCGGGTGAATACTTAAGTTACTCTGGTGTCCTTCCTCCAATATCATCTTTTTCAACTCTACATCATCTGGAATACAAATACGACCACGAAATCTCAAAACTCCAAAATTATCAACCTTGAAGTCCTCATTCTCATTCATCATCAAATCAACAAACTTCAAATCCAACTTTTGCTTTTCGCACACGGTAGCAAGAAAATCATTCGTAACATACAACATACCAAGTTTCACACTACTCGGCGTTATCTCATCAACCAAACTCAAATCTCTAAAACTCTCCAACAATTCACATTCTCTTACCATCAGTGTTGACATATGAACCAACTTTCGACTTAAAGCATCGGCTAATACGTTTGCCTTACCCGGATGGTAATTCAAACCAAAATCATAATCCTTCAAAAACTCTAACCATCTCCTCTGCCTCATGTTCAATTCCTTCTGATCAAATAAATATTTCAAACTCTTGTGATCACTAAAAACTTCAAATCTCGCACCATAAAGATAATGTCTCCAAATTTTCAAAACAAACACCACGACCGCTAACTCCAAATCATGCGTAGGGTAGTTCTTCTCATGCACTCTCAATTGTCTCGAAGCATAAGCCACAACTTTCCCATCTTGCATTAAAACACCACCTAAACTGGATAAAGAAGCATCACAATAAACCACAAACGACTCCGTCGGATTCGGCAAAATCAAAACCGGCTCCGTTGTCAACCTTCTCTTAAGCTCAATAAAACTCTTCTCACACTCAATATCCCAAACAAAGGCCTTTCCCTTACAAGTCAATTGAGTCAACGGAAGTGCTAACTTCGAAAATTCTTCAATAAACCTCCGATAATATCCGGCTAATCCCAAAAAGCTTCGAATCTCCGTAACTAACTTAGGAGCTTCCCACTGCATTACGGCATCAATCTTGGACGGATCAACACTAACACCATTACCAGAAATAACATGCCCAAGAAAAATCACTTCCGATAACCAAAACTCACACTTCGACAACTTAGCATATAATTGCTTTTCTTTCAAAATATGCAACACAACTCTTAAATGCTCTACATGCTCTCCTTGGGACTTAGAGTAAATCAAAATGGCGTCGATGAACACAACCACAAAACGATCCAACTGATCATGAAAAATACGATTCATGTATTCCATAAACACACCAGGCGCATTAGAAACTCCGAATGGCATCACTGAAAATTCATAATGACCATACCGTGTCCTAAAAGCCGTCTTTTGAATATCCTCCTCTTTAACACGAATCTGGTGATAACCCGACCTCAAATCAATCTTACTAAAAACACAGGCACCAACCAATTGGTCCATCAAATCATCAATTCTAGGAAGCGGATACTTGTTCTTAATAGCTACATTGTTCAACTGCCGATAATCAATACACAACCGCATACTCCCATCTTTCTTCTTTACTAACAATACCGGTGCACCCCAAGGAGAAACACTCGGCCTAACAAACCTCTTCTCCAACAAATCATTCAACTTTTTCTTCAACTCTACCAACTCCGATGCCGACATACGATACGGTGCCATCGAAATCGGTCTAGTACCCAGAACTAGGTCAATTGAAAACTCGACTTCTCTTTTCGGCGGTACGTCCGCAATGTCCTCCGGAAATATTTCTGGAAAGTCGAACACCACTGGAACCATATCCAGTTCAACCTTACTCTCTTCCGACAATGATGCAAACAAACAGAACATTTGAGCCTCATCCGCCAAAAGTTTCTTCATCTCTTTAGTAGATAGAAAAATTTCTTCCTCATCCTCTTCCAAGGAAGGAAACCTTACTAACTTGTGATAACAATCAATACGGACTCTATTATACTGCAACCAATTCATACCCAAGATCACATCTAATCCTTCTAACGGCAAACACACCAAGTCCATAATAAAGTCTTTACCATATATGGTCAAAGGACAACTTAAACATACCAAAGATGTAGTTACCGACCCCGAAGCGGGTGTCTCAATAACCATATCACCACCACAAGAAGACAAACACAAATCCAAATGCTTAGCGCACTCAAAAGAAATGAACGAATGAGTCGCTCCGGTATCAATAATAGCAACTAAAGGCATATTATTAATAAAGCATGTACCTTTAATCAACCGATCCGCATTAGTAGTGTCCGCACCGGCTAATGCAAATACCTTCCCACTTGTTGGAGCTTGCTTTGGCTTAGTACACTTTGTACTAATATGACCAACTTCCCCACAGTTGTAACACTTTGCCATGTTCCTTCTACAATCAGTTATAGCATGGCCGATACTCCCACAGTAGCATACTTCGCTCCCTCCTTCTTACACTCAAAAGATTTGTGCCCCACTTCACCGCACCTATAGCACTTAATGGGACCAGAACTTCCACCTTCGGACCTCTTAACAAAGTTTTCCCTATGCTTGCCTTTATCAGCAGGCGTCACATAAGGTCCACTCCTTACCGGTTGCTTCCCTCTCTTCTCATTCAAACTCTTATAGTGAGTAGAATGAGCTTTACTATCTTCTTCAAAGATTCTACAGCATTCGGTCAAGTCCGAAAATCTCCTAATCCTCTGATAACCCACCACTTGCTTGATCTCAGGGCGCAAGTCGTTCTCATACTTAACACACTTGGAAAATTCCGCCGTCGCCGCATCATAGTGAGGATGAAACTTCACTAACTCTGTGAACTTAGTCGTGTAGTCTATCACAGACATATTGCCTCGTTTCAATTCCAGGAACTCCATCTCCTTCTTTCCCTTCACACTCTCAGGATAATACTTTCTCAAAAATTCGGTGCGAAATAAATCCCAAGTGATTTCCTCATCGTCTACTTCAAGAACTTGTCTCATACCGACCCACCAGTAACCGGCTTCTTCTCTCAGCATGTGAGTCCCAAGTCTCACCTTGTTCCCTTCAGCACAATTCATAACTCTAAAGATCCTCTCGATCTCCTTTAACCAAATCTGAGCACCGTCCGGATCAAATCTTCCCTTGAATATCAGCGGTTAATTCTTTCTAAACTCATCATTAGCGTTCACATTTGGCGCACCCTGCACCACCCTAGCCATTGCCTCCAATGCAACAGCCATCGCATTGTCATTACGACCAGCCATATTCTGATTATTCCCAAAAATAACAACAAGGTTAAACAACCGTTCAACCAACAAAACAATGAGACAGACACAACTGACTCAACACTGGCTCTGATACCACTTAATGTAACACCCCCTTTCCATACCACCAAATAATGCAATTAATCATTTAGGCACGTAATCAATATATCATCAGAGTAAATTCATAATATGGTATAAAAGAGGCGCATCACATTATCATTGAAACGGAACATAAATAATACCAGCTCATGAAGATATGTAACAAAAGGGGTAAATCTCAACTTAAAAACAAAGCATAACGCTTAAAACCCACATATCAACATTTAGAATAAAGCGGAAACATCTAAACATTGAAATCACTTCATTAACATAAGCATCATATACATCGTTCAGATTAATTCAATTCATCTGAGTTTACAAAACATCTAGCAGCAGATACATACACAAATATATCACAAAAGAATCAAAACAATTCCTAACTACCCAGTGTTACATATCAGAGCCATCTGACCAAAAGAAATGAACGGCTCACTTCACAAAGACTCCAGCAATCTAATATGCAATGCCTCATAGAGCATCATAAAACAGCAGAAGGGTGAGAAACAATATCATAATACATAATGCATATAAACATATATATATATATATATATATATATATATATATATATATATATATATATATATATATATATATATATATATATATATATATATATATATATATATATATATACACACACACACACACACACACATAACGTCCAATAACGTCTTCTGCATTCTCACCGCAACTCATCTCGCTACACTGTACACCGCAATGTATCCACACATGTATCTATATAAATAGAACACCAAGCATACACCATATGCATCAACAATGTTTATATTAATTCATAAACATACACACATATACATATATATATATATTCACATATACATGTATCTTCAAGCTTTCCATTCACGCCAACTATCAACAATTTACACAAACATCTGCATTCATGTTTATTCACCATACATCATGCACAGATGTCAACATGCAACTCATAGAGACCAACACACGACTCTATGCAGATGCAAATGCGGTATCGAATCATTTCAGCAGGTTCAATTGAAGAACCAAAATAACCATCGCTCACACCCCACACGGGCACACGAGGTTCTGCAGATTCACCGAGGAATCAAATATAACCATCGCAACATACGAGGTTCTGCAAATCCACCGAGGGATCAATAAATAACCATCGCTCACACCTCACAAAGGCACACGAGGTTCTGCAAACCCACCGAGGGATCAATAAATAACCATCGCTCACACCCCACAAGGGTACACGAGGTTCTGCAAATCCACCGAGGAATCAATCAACACAAGAATGCATACCATGATGCTTCACATGCAACATGACTCATGACACTCTTGAAATGCATACATGTTTACAAACATACTCATGCATTCATCACATTCTTCGTATACATTCATTATGCATTCAAAATATATGTATCACAAAGCATATATATATATATATATATATATATATATATATATATATATATATATATATATATATATATATATATATATATATATATATATATTCATCACCCATTCAGACCAATTTCATACATGGCTCTCATTCACAATCAATCTCACCATGCATTTCCATTCAATTCGAGTAAATGCACAAAATTGCCAAACGGCCACATTTCAGACTTCACAAATCACAAACAAGGATTCACGCCATACGACTACCCACAACACACATAACAGCATATAATTAGTCATCTCAGACAAGAAATGATCGCAACTAAACCACACCATCAATCCACGAATGGAAAACACAAGAAAAGAAAATATGTTGTTGTGTTCGCTAACCTTCGCCTGGCGAAGCCTCTGGCGAACTTTCCAGCGAAGACCACTGGGAGTCATTCTAGAATTACTCGCTAGCACTCGCTAGCACACTCGCCTGGCGAACCTTCGCCATACTCATTCGCCTGGCAAACTTGCCAGCAAAGACAAGATGTTTGTTACTGACTTGGTTCGCTGCTGCTCGCTGGGCTTCGCTTCGCTGCCATTCGCCTGGCGAACCTGCGAACTCAGAACTCCCATGGATGTCCAAAAGCCCAAACCTCACAAACCGACCAATTTAATCCAAATCAGTTCCCGTAGCACAACCCACTCATCACCCGACTATACTACACCGTCTATTCCAAATTCTAACCGATAAAACTCAGTTTCTACCGATTAAATCAACTTCCGACCTAGAAATGGAAACATAGAAAACGATCCAACAAACTCAATCTAGCACATACATGATCATATACATTATGAAGATGATAAAACTTCTCACCCTTACCTGATTAATCGCAAGCTAAGGTTGATTCTTGATGATTCTAGGTTTTGTTCCACTTTCTCTTCTTTTCTCTCCTCCTCTTTTCTTTCTCTTGTTTTTCTTCTTAATGTTTCTATCTTTATCTATTCTCTCTATATCACATATTCTATTTCTTTCCTCCCAAATTCTTTCCACACACTTATCAATTAATTCTCACAAAATATCCACTTAATATTATCACTAATGCCCAAAATACCCTCCAACCTATTTTTACCCGAAACTCTCAAAGTCGGCAAAAATAGCTCAATATGTAAACATAACATATTATCACACAAATTCCACATAAATAAAATAATCACTTAAATAAATCAAATAAGGACTCAATAAAAATGAGAATTCAGAATCGAGGCGTTACAGTTTTGACTAATAAACCGTTAATGATGATGTTGTTAAATGAATAGAGGCTGAAAATAAAAGCTAATTAAAATTGATTAAATAAAAAAGCTGACTCTTAATAAATAAAATCTCAATTAATTCTAATAAATATAAATAAAAAAACCTAATTAATCTACACAACTAACTAACTCTAAATCTAAACACTTAATTAATTTAAACTAAACAAAAATATGACTATTAGTAATAAAACAAACTAATCCTAATTTAATAATACTAATAATTACCAAATAATTCTAAAGAAAAATCTAAACTATTCTAATATAATATTAAACTAAACTAATTCTAAACACACAAAAAATCTAGTTCTATACTATTAATATTGAAAATCTATTTAATAAAAATCTATGCTAAGAATTAATAAAATAAAATCTAGAAAACTATAAATAAAAAAAAGAAATATAAAGCAGTAAATAAAAACGGAAAGATCGGGCGAACATCGAAGTATCACCGAAAATACCAGCACGGACTGGACCAACAAAATGAGAACAAACTCCACTCGATTCGGAAGTAAATCTCCTTATTTGAACTGGTTTGAATCGTCTAAAATGCGAGAAAAAGGGCTGTAATCTCGATAAGCCGCTCCGACTGACAAAATGCACAGTATGTGATAAATGAAATGCATATGCAAATGAAATTAAACATAAGCCAAAGTACAAAAAAAAGGTTGGTCAAATTTTGGGGTACAATAGCTGCCCCTATTCAAACGACTTGGACCTGAATGGGAGAAAAGTGAACGACTTTCAAACATTCAAGGTAAAAGGCGGTTGAGTACCAAAGAACCCGGAAATTTTCCAACCGCAAGAAATAGCATCTGCAGAACCGATCCACCGAAGTGGAAGTAGAATCACTGAAGAAAATGTAACCGATAACTACAGGGAAAATGAGCTTACTCATCATCAATCAGAAAACGTCGACACACAGTCGGGAAAAAACATCTGCTAACACGCAGGTAACGACATTACGTCGGTAAGAACATCTGACCTCGTCGTCAGGCATCTGTTAAATAAACCAGGCATCGAACCCGAAGGCCAGCTCAACATGAAGTTGAGAAGAAAATCTGACCTCGTCGTCAGTCATCTGTTAAACAAAAACAGGCATCGAACCCAAAGGCCGACTCAACACGAAGCTGAGAAGAACATCTGACCTCGCCGTCAGTCATCTGTTAAATAAAAACAGGCATCGAACCCGAAGGCGAGCTCAACACGAAGCTGAGAAGAACATCTGACCTCGTCGTCAGTCATCTGTTAAATAAAAACAGGCATCGAACCCGAAGGCCAGCTCAACACGAAGCTGAGAAGGAAATCTGACATCACCGTCAGTCATCTGTTAAATAAAAACAGGCATCGAACCCGAAGACCGGCTCAACACGAAGCTGAGAAGAACATCTGACCTCGCCGTCAGTCATCCGCTAAATAAAAGCGAGCATCGGACCCGAAGGCCGGCTCAAATCAAAGTTAAGAAAAACATATGACCTCGTCGTCAGGCATTCGCTAAATAAAAGCGAGCATTGAACCCGAAGGCCGGCTCAACACGAAGCTGAGAAGAAAATCTGACCTCGCCGTCAGTCATCTGTTAAATAAAAACAGGCGTCGAACCCGAAGGCCGGTTCAATCCGAAATTGAGAAGAAAATCTGACCTCGCTGTTAGGGTGAAGAAATCCGTTGGGGAAATATGAGCTTGGATAAGTAAACTCTGTTGGAGAGAATGCTAAGATGAACATATCTGTCAATGATCTAGCTGGAGGTCTAGATACCACGCGGGCTTGAGAAATATACCGGTAACTGCTGGAGATACACCTGAAAACAAAGAGATAACAACCTGGCTTATGTTTCAAATGCACATGTTTGGACCAGTGAAAACTGCATCCATCAGAGGCAAGAAGTATGGATTAGTCATTGTTGATGACTATAGTAGATGGACATGGGTAAAGTTCTTAAAACACAAGGATGAGTCACATTCTGTGTTCTTTGACTTCTGCAAACAAGTCCAGAATGAAAAAGATTTCAAAATTATAAAAGTCAGAAGTGATCATGGTGGTGAATTTGAAAATAAATATTTTGAAAAATATTTTAATGAAAATGGCATTGCTCATGATTTTTCCTGTCCTAGAACTCCACAACAAAATGGGGTTGTAGAGAGGAAAAACAGAACTCTGCAAGAAATGGCCAGAACCATGATCAATGAGACTAATCTGGCAAAACACTTTTGGGCACAAGCAATCAACACAGCCTGTTACATTCAGAACAGAGTGTCTGTAAGACCTCTTCTGGAGAAGACTCCATATGAACTGTGGAAGAACAGAAAGCCCAACATTTCATATTTTCATCCTTTTGGATGTATTTGCTACATGTTAAATACTAAAGAAAATCTGAACAAGTTTGATTCCAAAGCACATAAGTGTTTCATGCTTGGATATTTTGAACGCTCTAAAGGCTACAGAATATACAACACTGAGACACAGATTGTGGAAGAATCTATTCATGTTAGATTTAATGATAAGCTTGGCAGTAAAAAGCCAAAGCAGTCTGGAAACTCTGCAGATAGAGAAGTAGTCTTCACAGACTCTGAAGGCTCAGAGGCAGACAAAGCTCAAGTGAAGGAACCAGAAGCAACGCCAGATGCCATTCCTTTAACTTCTCAGATGAACAATTTAGACATTTCTGAAGAATCAACTATTAGAGGATCATCTTCCAGAATCAAAGCTTCTCATCCAGAGAATGTTATTATTGGAAAGAAGGATGATCCTATCAGAACAAGATCCTTTCTTAGATCATCTGAAGCATCATTATTTGGACTGGTGTCAGTAATTGAACCAACTTCTGTAGATGAAGCTCTGCAAGACAATGATTGGATTATTGCCATGCAAGAAGAGTTAAATCAATTCACCAGAAATGATGTGTGGGATTTAGTTCAAAGACCAAAAGGATTCAATATAATTGGAACTAAATGGGTCTTTAGAAATAAGCTTAATGAGAAAGGAGAAGTTGAAAGAAATAAGGCAAGGCTTGTTGCTCAAGGGTACAGTCAACAAGAAGGTATTGATTACACTGAAACTTATGCTCCAGTGGCAAGGTTAGAATCTATACGCCTTCTTATTTCATTTGCTGCACAAAATAACATCACTCTGTATCAGATGGATGTTAAAAGTGCCTTTCTAAATGGTATTATAGAAGAAGAAGTTTATGTCCACCAGCCTCCTGGTTTTGAGAGTGAAAATTTTCCAGATCATGTTTTCAAACTAAAGAAATCTCTGTATGGTTTAAAACAAGCTCCCAGAGCTTGGTATGAGAGATTGAGCAATTTTCTTCTGGAGAAAAATTTCATCAGAGGCAAAGTGGACACAACACTCTTTTGTAAATCATTTAAGAAAGATCTTCTAATTTTTCAAATATATGTGGATGATATCATATTTGGATCTACCAATACTATGCTGGGAAAGGAGTTTGCTCAATGTATGCAGGCAGAATTTGAAATGAGCATGATGGGAGAACTGAGATTCTTTCTAGGAATTCAAGTTAACCAAACTCCAGAGTACACTTACATACATCAGACCAAATATGTTAAAGAACTTCTGAAGAAATTTAACATGACTGATAGTAAGCTGGCCAAGACTCCCATGCATCCAACCAGTTCACTAGGCAAGGAAGAGGTAAGTAAGAAAGTAGATCAGAAACTCTACAGAGGTATGATAGGATCTCTTCTTTACTTAACTTCTTCTAGACCTGACATATTGTTCAGTGTATGCTTGTGTGCTAGATTCCAATCAGATCCTAGAGAATCACACTTGACAGCTGTCAAGAGGATTCTAAGGTATCTGAAAGGTACTTCTAATGTGGGTTTGTGTTACAGAAAATCTGATGATTTCAAATTAGTTGGATTCTGTGATGCTGACTACGCTGGAGACAGAGTGGAAAGAAAAAGTACTTTTGGAAGTTGTCAATTTCTAGGAAGAAATCTAATCTCTTGGTACAGCAAGAAGCAACCCACAATTGCACTATCAACCACAGAGGCAGAATATATTGCTGCTGCTGGATGTAGCACGCAGATGCTCTGGATAAAAAGTCAGCTAGAAGATTATCAGATATTTGAAAGTAACATTTCTATTTTCTGTGATAATACTTCTGCTATATGTTTGTCTAAAAACACCATTTTACATTCTAAGGCAAAACATATAGAAATTAAGCATCATTTCATTAGAGACTATGTTCAGAAGGGAATCATAAATTTAGCCTTTGTTGATACAGATCATCAATGGGCAGATATTTTCACAAAACCCCTTGTTGAAGATAGATTCAAATTTATTCTGAAAAATATTGGTATGGATTTTTGTCCAGAATGATATTTGTCAGAAGCAAATTTTACAGATGCAAAAATGCCTAATGCTCTGAAGTATTTCTTCTGATTACTTATTCATTTTCTTTAATTATTTTCTTGTGAAACTCTGAACTAACAATCCTCGGAGGATCTGAACGTTGGTTAACGTTTCATTTCTCAAGAGAACTTAGAAGCACATGCAAGCAAACACGTGTCACTCTGAATCTACAAAGGTGGCGTGTACACTACTGAAGAGACGTTTGAGGTGAAGTTTGAATAGTGAAAATCTTGATTTTCCCCCTAAATTGTCAGAATCAATAAATGCTTGAAATGATTTTTATTCTTTTTCATTAAATGCTTTGTGTGAACGTGCTTTTATCTGACTATTTGTATGCCTATGTGTTTAGTATAAATATCACACTTCTCACCACATTCACACTTTTCACATCTCAATCGTTTATGCATTTCTGTCTTCTCTTCTCTCTTCACAAAAACCCTAAGCGTTTGACAAACTCATCTTCAATGGAAACTTCATCATCCACTGCTGCTCAGTTTCAATCAACCATGGCTGCACTTACTTCTGCAAATATGGGTGTGACTCTATTTACGACACCTAAGAGAACTTTGTTAACACCTGTTGACAAACTGGAGGTTCTCTGTGAATCAATGGTGGAATTTGATTCACTGGCTGAGAATGGGTTTGTGTTTCGCTCCATTATAGATGCTCAAGGATGGGTGAAATATTTTGACAGACTTTTTGGACCAGTCTACCCCCTTCTGGTAAAAGAATTTTGGATCCATGCTGCAGTATACCCTAAATTCATTTTATCTTCTGTTCTGGGAAAAGAGATAATCATCACAGAAGATCTGATCAGGAAACTCATTGGATATGAGGAAACAGATGGAGTATCTCACTTGCCAGCTGGGCGTGTAGATATGGATGAAGTATATGAGGAAGTGATGACTGCTGGACAAGCTTCTAATAAGTTCAAAGATCTGAAGCCTGACTACAAGATCTGGGCTAAGATTTTCATGGGATGCATTCATCACAAAAAGTCTACAAACTCTCCAGACTATGTAAACAATGAACAACTCTACTTTATGTATTGCTTAAGTCAGAGCACCAAGGTAGATCTTCCCTATATTCTGTTTATGCACTTAGGGAATCATATAAATGCCTCTAGAGAATATGTGAAAGAAAAAGGTCAGAAGATCAGAACTTGGATTCCTTTTGGAAGGTTAATTTCAGATCTTCTAACAGAAAATGGACTGGTGACTGCTCTATATGCTGCTGGAGTCACAGATGAACTAGAATTCATTCTTGGAAAGTGTTGCACCCCAAAATTTGCCCAACCTTTTCTAACTTAGGTTTATGTTTCAATTGCATAGTCATTTGCATTGTCCTCATGTACATAGTGTATTCATCTGCATTGCATAGCATAAGCAAGCTATCTTAATCAGGGGATCAAAGTGCTATTCTTATCTCAAGAGGCATATCCAAGGGTTTCATTCATATTCAAGTCTACTCAGGTCATCAGGAAAGAATTGGGGCTTGGAGGTGCTGCCAGGTTGATCAGTGAATTCTCTCCTATCTTGAGGTTATTTGGGGATCATCAGAGGGTGTGGGAGCTATGGGCCAAGAGCATGATGTGTGTATGTATATTATGAAGAGTCTAGAGAATCATTTTTGAGGAGAACCAAGTCATTGGAATGATTGCAAGAGCCTCAGTTGAAGTCAGTCAACACTGGGTCAATTCTAGGTCAAAGACTTGTTTTGAAAGGCATCAAGGATTATTTGAAGAATGTGGGATTCATTATTTGCTATATGGATATGGATATGATTTTTTGATAAAGAAAAATCAAGAGGAGTCAAAGAGAACTGGAGTTACTAAATTAGGGTTTCAGTGTAAAATCCCCTTATTTAGGTCAAACTTCAAAGTAGTGTAGCTCAGGATGAAAGCTTCATATGAATTCTTGGTACACATGAAACTTGTAGAGTATCTTCATAGCTTTAATTTGAGTGGTGGAAGTCATCAAGATGATTTATAGAACTCAAGTTATGGCTCTTGCAAGTTACAGGTCATCTGAGGGCACTGAAATTTGTTTGTGAAAGTTGTTTGTCTTCCAAGCAACTTTTGACCTTCTAGGATATTTCAAATGGATTTCTGACCAACATGAGAGTTGTTCCTCATTGTCTTATATTTCTAGAATGGTATGGTATGCCTTCATATGATTTGTGGAACTCTACTTATGGTCTTGGCAAGCAAAGGGTATTTTGGTCATCTGAGGATTACAGGTCATTCTTAGCCTATGCCTAAAACTCATACAAGGAAGCTTCAAATGAAAAACTTCAAAACATCAAATTTGCTCAAAATGTCATTTTAAGTCTATAAAAGAAGTCATGAAAGTTTGGAAATGCATGGAGCAAGACTTGACCAAAGTTGGTGAAAAATGACCTAAAAAAGGCATATAAGTTGAAAAAGTTGAAATGAAAAATTGGTTTGAGAGATCTACAAATCCAAAATGGGTCATCCAATATACCAAATTGATTCCAAACATCATTTTAGAGACATTGGTTCAGCTACTTTTTTGATTTAGGGGTTAAATTTTGGACTTGCTTTGTATTTTTGTTACTTGCATAATAAGGCAAGTATGGAAAACTTGGCATAAGTGAAATTTCAAGGCAAGGAGATTGGTTTTTTCACACACACCATGTCAATAACTCATGAGAGGAGATTTTGACACAAGTATACAAAGGATGCAAGCATGATATGAGATGGTTCAAAGTATCATCATATGAGAAGTTCGTGAATTTTCCACCACTTTCTAGAATCCTCTAAGATCAATCTAGAAACTTCTAAATCTGTTAATCATCATCTATATATTGAGAGTGAATCATTGGTGCAAGGGGTTGGTGAAAAGAGGGAGAGAAAATAGAGAATTTCATGGTTGCTTCCATTGTAAGAAAGTGAGAGAATCATCATAATTTTCCATTTCTGTTCAAGAGAGTTCTTCATTTCCAATCTTTGGTATATTGTGAGGGTGAATGAGCATGATGCAAGGTCCATCAATGGAGGTTTAAGGAGTTGTTGTCCAAGATTCAAAATTGTGCACCAGAGTTGCAGCCAAGAATCCAAGCACTCATCATCATAATTTTTGCAAACAGAAGTCATAGCACCTCCCAAGGACCATTGGTGAAAGCTTGCAAGAGTTGATTCGAGCTCTTTCTCATCTGTTTCATCAAGAATTGCAGGTTGGTGAATTCTCTTGTATCTCCCTGTTTAGGTGTTGTTAGGTTAGATTTTTAGTTTAGATTGGTTAAGTTAGGCTAGAGGATGATGTACTGGAACTGTTAGAGCCATTAATGATGATTTCCATTAGGGCAGTGAAACTTTGATGACTTAGAACTCATAGATTAGGGCATAATAATCCTTGCTAGATATCATAGAATAACTAGGGTAACATTTATATTACAGTAGGGTTAATTTTAGCAAGAATTATTGAGGTTCATCTCAGTGCAATTCAATGATACCCCAGACTTCCAGCTATCGGGATTGGTTTTTGGGAAGGTTTTAGAGAGAACCACTGGCATGGTCTTGTAGAGGGGAAGAAATGGAGTGAGTTTGGTTTTTAAAGTTCGTGATTTCATGGCCTATGGAGAGAGAACGAAGAACATGAACATGGCTGCATGGAGAGGGAATTCTGAGTTTAGGGTTTTGATTTGGGGACGATGACCAATAGCCGTCCGATCATCATGGATAATTGACCTTTTACACCCATCCAATGGCTGATGTTTGAAGAAGAAAACGGAGGGAAAAACCAACGTGAAACGATGCGTTTCACTTAAACGCATGTCTGGGCTTGGATTTGATTTTCATATCCCCACCCCCTTTTTGATAGGCCCAACGGATTGCACGTGATTTTGTTGCTATTTGAACCGTGGTTTTAACGTTTTTTCTTTTATTTTTCTAATTGTTTTCTGAAGCGTACTGGGCCTTGCCATATTGATATCTGCACCCCATGTTCATGGCCCAATGGTGAATTATAACTAGGCGTGTATGCTATTCAGACCCCCTCCCCTTTTAATTCATATTTTGTGTTTTTAATTTCTTTAATATTTTTCTCATCTTTAAAAAATCATAAAAAATAGAAAATTTGATATTTTTAATTCCTTCTTTTTGTGGTAGGTCTATAATTCTGTCTAGAAAAATATTAAATAATAAAAATGGCATTTTATTTTGTTTTAATATTTTTCATGCATTTTTCTTGTAAATAGCATTTTATTGAGTTTAGTTTAGGACTCAAATTTGGTGATTTTAGTTTGAATAGATGCTTTAGCATTTTTATTCCATTCTTTTTAGGTTGATTAGTTTAGGACTTCACCTTGTATATAGGATTTAATTCATATTTTTAGAATTTAATTTTAGGTGGTTTGTTTAGGTGTGATTAGAGTGATCAAAATTAGGGTTTTAAGTGAGTATAGGTGAGATAGATTAGTTCTTTTAGAGATTTTGATTTGATTTTTGGGGTATGGGACTATAGGGATTATGGGTAGTTATTAGATCCCTTAGAAAATATTAGGTTTCCCCTACTGCTATTAGTATATTGCTTATATTTGATTGATTGTGTGGTGTGCCCTCTTTAGGGTTATGTTTTGTCTGTGTGGGGGTATTGGGATTGTTTGGGACTTGGGGGAGAGCTGAAGCCTGAGATGATGAAGCCCGTTTGAAGATCAGAGAATGAAGACCAACTTCCAGAGTGAATGAGGAGTATCTCTTGCTGGCAGCTGTTGAAGTTTGTAGGATCTAGGAGTTAGGCAGAGCCCTAGGGTAGCAAACTTGATTCTCAAACATGGAAGGCCTTGTCTGCCTCCATCCTTTCTCTATGATTCAAAGTCTCTTTCAAATATCCACCTCCTTCCTTTGGAAGGATTAGTGAATGTATTTGAAAGATAGAACTTTTGAGAGAAAATTGTCTGTATAATGTTAACAGTTAATGAGCCACCCTTGGTAAGCACTTGACTGTTTAACATTCATTTCATCTTGTTGACTGATATTCATCCTGAAGATTGAGACTTGAAGAAAAGCCATTGGGAGATTGAAGATAAAGACTGATGTCTGCTGGAAGCCTGAAGATAGTTGCTGATGCTGATGAAGATTGCTTTTGCTGTTTAGCTTTTAGCTGTTTTAATTTTGATGTATTGTGTGAACTTCCCGAACTGTATTGTTTGCTGTTTAACCTGCTGGGTTGAAAGTGAATCCTGTTCACTTTTGCCTATTGTTTTCTAGGTTCGAGGTTGAGTGGGACTCCCTTGCCTCGCTTGTATTGTTGCATCCATGCATTTTACTGCCTTATTGTATATATCTGTTGTTTCTGTTTCGTCTATTCCCTTAGGATCTCTGTTTCTCTCTGCGCAAGAGAGGAGCATGATAGACATTAGGTGTTAACCCATGCATGATAACATTAGGGTAGATTTTATTCCCCTTTTCAACCCTAGGATTTGTAGAGTGTCATCTCTTCTTCCTTCAAAACAGCAGAAAAACACTAATAAAGGTTATAACAAAGATTAATTCATTTCTTCCGTCAAAAAATTTGAACAAACATCAACCTTTTTGCAATAAGAAAACCCTTGTTTAAGGTGAGAATTTTTCATAAAAGACACTTGAACAGCTTGTGTCGTGCGTAGCCCGAACTACGTTTGCTCTGATCTTCCATGCAGTGTGGAAGTACGTAGGCATAGGATGCGATATCCTAGCGAGCAACCTTCACCCACCTCTCCCCGTAGTTAGGCGAACTACGTTGACTCTGATTTCTCGTTCCAGACGAGAATACGTAGGCATAAAGTGCGATGCTTTGCCGAGTCATGTTTTCTTTTCTCTTCAGACCTCATCCTTTAGTTTAGATAGAAATGTAATCCGTACAAACCAAACAAGCGTGGATCCCATCGAGTACGATGGACGTAAGGGGTGCTAATACCTTCCCCTTGCGTAACCGACTCCGGAACCCCGGTTTTGGTTGCGATGACCATACCTTTTCCCGTTTTCGCGAGGTTTTCTTCGAGCGTTTCCTTTCCCTCCATTGGGATAAATAACGCACGGTGGCGACTCTTCTGTCAGCCGGCGCCGATTTTCGCAGTAGCGACAGCTGGCGACTCTGCTGGGGATCCAACGTCCCCTGGCTGCTAAGGACTGCGATAGTTCTTATGCATTTGGGATCCAACGTCCCTCAAGAGAGTCAATCCTAGCGCTTGTTTGCCTGTCGAGGATTTTGTATGGATTTACATTTCTGTATTTACATTTCAGCACTTTATTATCATTATTATTGTTGTATTGTGGGTTTGATGGGTGTTTCATGATTGAGAGATAAGCCGGACCTGGGCTTGAGTGCACCTAGAATTAGAGTAGAAAGTAGTGGGCGCGTGCCGGCCTTGCTTGCATTAGTGTCTCACGAAATCTACACTCGGACGAGGTTTTTCTGGTTGACTTCTTTTTCTACCCTTTGGGTCGAAGGGGTTGTTGGTTAGCTGAATTGTCGACTCCGGGAATCGATCATTTGGAAGTTGGCTAAGTGAGGCCTCTTCAGGATTTGATGATGCCACTCCTTCTTGGAATCGTATCATCAACCCTGAAAGTCTGTGACGCCGACGACCGCATAGGATGCCATACCTTTGTCAGTTACTAGGACGTCCACCTGTGAGAGGGTTTTGGGGTCATGCAGGTAACTAGACCTTCAGACTACCGGTTTGTTTCTTGATCTGAGATCCTGGGTATTTATGGAGAGTTCTGAGGTCTGTCAGAGACCAGTTGGAGAGTTCTGAGGTCTGTCAGAGACCAGTTGGAGAGTTTTGAGGTCTGTTAGAGACCAGTTGGAAAGTTCTGAGGTCTGTCAGAGACCAGTCAGAGTTATGTTATGAGGTCTATCAGAGACCAGTGTTGGAGCTCTATATTGGGTCTATCTGAGACCAGGGTTTGAGGAGTTCTGGAGGGTCTATCTGAGACTCTTGATATGGTTCAGGCTTCTCAGCTATAGCACTTGGTCCCTGTGGCATGTTGCTTGCATTGCATTGTTTGCATAATCATTATCATTGCATCCCATTAACGTGTGTCTGTGCTGCAGGTGCATTTGCATATCCCCCAGTTCTAGTGTCCGGACTTCTGAGTATTGATCATGGCTGGTTTGAGGAAGACAGTTGCGTATAAGCTACCTACACCTGATATTACTCCTTTACTTGGTTTGATGTCTCTTGCTGATGAGGAGGTTAGGAGAAGCTTCAGAATGAGTCATGGAAGATTGCTGAGATTAGTCTGCAAGCCAACTGCTGATGAGCTGAATGGGTTGTACACCTTGATGCAATTCTATGATCCTGCCCTGAGATGTTTCACATTTGCAGACTTCATTTTGGGGCCCACCATGGAGGAGTATGTGGAGTTTACTGAGCTACCGGTGCAGAATGCAGTTCCTTTTATTCACTCTGCTGCTGAACCCAAGTTGGAGGATTTAGCTAAAGCCTTGCATATGAATGCTTCTGAACTGTTAATGACTTCTTGGCTTGGGGTCCCAGGTTTCTCCCTTGATTTTCTGGTTGGCAAAGCCCAAGAGTATGCCAAGAACGGGTGCTGGATAGTCTTCAATGCTATCTTGGCTTTATGCATTTACGGAATAGTGTTGTTTCCCAACTTACCCAATTTTGTGGACCTGGACGCTTTCCATATGTTTGCTGCTGGCAATCCGGTGCCCACTTTGATTGGAGACTTCTATCATTCATTGCACTACAAAAATGAAAACAAAAGGGGAAAGACTGTTTACTGTTGTGCGTCGCTGTTGAATATGTGGTTTAAGAGCCATCTTCCCCTGAAGGGACCCTTTGTGGATAGTGCGACTACAGCTGACTAGCCAGAGCGTATGATGAGGCTGTCTTCTGAAGGCATTGAGTGGTTTGATCGAGACTTGCTGGGGTCCGAGCTTATTTTCAGTTGTTCTGGGTATCCTAATGTTCCGGTGATAGGGAGAAAGGGGTGCATCAACTACAACCCATCTTTGTTCGTCCGTCAGTTTGGATATGCGCTGAAGAACCCACCTCAGGAGGAAGAAGTACAGGAATCTCTGTACTTCACCGGTGATGTGAATGGAGAGTTGCTAGCCAAGCTTCGGCATGCCTGGACGCGTATTAACAGAAAGGGGAAGCCGCTGTTAGGGAAGAACGATTGTCAGGCGTATGCACCCTACAAAGTTTGGATTCAGGAGAGAGCCAGACAGATATTGATGCCATTTCCAGCTGCTCCGGTCCCCGTTCATATTCCAGTGGAAGAGCCAACCACTGTTCCTAGGGAGGCCTACGAACAGGTTGTGAAGGAAAAGGAAGCCTTGATGAAGATTAATGAAGAGTTAGAGAGAGAGCTAGCTCAGATGCGGAGTGAGAAGAATAAGGTTGTACGTTCTTTCCAACAGCAGATCGAACTAGTGAACAGGCTAGGTGCTGAGTTGACTGAGGAAAAGAAGAAGCGCGAACGTCTGGGTCAAGAGTTAAGAAGCTCCCACGACATGTTGGAGGCCAAAAAGAAAGCGCTTGACGCCGCTCACCGAGAAATCTCTTCTTGTAATAAGACATGGAATGCTACGCTGACCAACAACAAAAAGAGGGAAGATAAGTTGAAGCAGCAAATTTCTGACCTCGAGAAGCAGTTGAAGGCTAGCATTGATGAGCATGAAGAAGAGGTAATGGCCAGGTACAGTCTCCAGAAGGCACTGAACAAAGCCATCGAAGGCAGGATCGAAGCTGTGTCTCAGAAGCGGAAGCTAGAAGATCGCTTCGAAAAAGGGGCAGGGGAGGAAACCGCTGGTGACGCGCGACGTGTTCTCAAGAGAAGGAACCAGCTTGTCGAGGGCCTGCTTACCCGACCAGGTCATCCAGAGACCAAGAAGTTAATAGAAGAGTACCGGGCTCATGGGAGTACTTGATCACTTCATGTATTAGCTTGTATGCTTTATTTGCATTTGTGCTAACCATCACCAGGATTGTTGGTTGAGGTCATGCCTTCTTATTATACTCTCAGTGATATTGTATTCCTGGATTTCTCTGATATATACAAGGTTTTCTGTGATTCAGCTCCAATCACTGTATTGCTAGCATTGTCACTACACTGGCACTTCACACTAGAATCGGGGAATGATAATCCCTAACGTACAGACACATTGCATTTTGCATACATACTCATATTTGCATTGCAGGTTTGTGATCTCTGTATCTTATCTCCTGCGTCTTTTCAGCAGGTATTTTCAGGATTGCAGAAAAGCGGGTCCACTGTTACTCCACTAGGATTAACCAGAAGAAGATCATGGACAACGTGCAGAGTGAAATGCAAGAGATGCGTGACAGGATGGCCCTGCTCATGCAAACCATGGAGACCATCGCCAAGGGGTTGAAGCAGACTGGAGCAGAATCAAGCAGTGAAGACAGGGGGCAGTCGTGGGGAGCTATGTCAGAGAGCAGCTTCCAGTTCGTTGATACCTTGTCAGGTTTCACTATGATGTCCAATCCCTTGTATGGATCTACGCGTGGCGAAGACTTTCCGCAAGTGAACAACCTTATTGCAGCTCAGCTCGTACAACCTTCTGTTGGAGACCAAGGTCTACGTGAGCAGATTGTTGTCCGAAGTGAACGTTATCCTTCTGTTGATGCTCCAGACTACCAAAGTGTTGCTTTCCCTATGCCAAAATCCCGAAGAGAAGTCCTAATGGCAAAGACTGAAGACCCATTAGCTCCCGGGTGTGCTAGGAGGTCTCGTGCATCGGATGAAAGATTCAAAGCCTTGAAAGGTAAAGACGCTGTTAAGCCTGATGCTGCAGACATGTGTCTGGTTCCTGACCTAGTGTTACCTCCGAAGTTCAGAATGCCGGAGGTTGAAAAGTACAAAGGAGACAGTTGCCCGAAGCAACATTTGGTGTTGTTCTGCCGAAGAATGACTCCTTTCGTGCACAACGACAAGTTGATGATTCACTGCTTTCAGGATAGTCTGACTGGGGCATCTCTGAGTTGGTATATGCAGTTAGAGAGGGATCAGATCCAATCATGGGTGGACTTAGCCAGAGCTTTCCTGGAGCAGTATGACTACAATCTTGTTGAAGCTCCTAGTCGCGTGCAACTGCAAGAATTGTCTCAAGGGAACAATGAACCTTTCAGAAAGTATGTTCAGAGATGGAGAGAATTTGCTGCTAGAGTGCAACCACCGCTTCAAGACCGAGAATTGAAAAGCATGTTCGTAAACTCCTTGCAGAGTTCGTACTTTGAAGGAATGATTGGAGTCGCACCAAATTTCTCTGAATGGGTAAGGGCAGGAGAGCGCATCGAGTACGGTGTAAAGACTGGAAAAATCCAGAATGTTGCAGGCGGTCAGGCTCGTCAAACCGAAGAAGGAGTTGGGGGCAACGCAGTCAGGAATGATGTTGGGTATCCTCGAGACGGATCGGTGAAATCTGTTGGTTCTTCGGCTTCTCAGCGACCAGTATCTTCCGCATCTCGTTATGCTGGACAAACCACTGTGCCTGGGGCACCATATCAGGAGTCTTATGTCGCTCAGCGAACTCGTGGCCAAGGTTATCAGACTCAGCGTCAGAATCGGCACAGACCTCGTAGCAGTTTGAAACGAAGGAATGGTCCTTCCCACCCAGTTCCTGTGCCATACAGTCTGCTTTTGCCACAGTTGGTTCAGAACGCTTTGGTGGAGCCGAAAGTTCTCAAGCCTGTGCCAGAACCTTACCCTCCTGGGTATAATCCCCAAGTTCAGTGTGGTTACCATGGTGGCTCTCCAGGGCATGCAACTGAAGAGTGTAAAGTTTTTCGGGCGAAGGTACAGCAGTTGATCGACCAGGATTGCATTTCCTTTCGAGAAGGATCTCTGTTTGTTCATACGAACTTCTCAGCCGTCTAAGCTCGTAGACTCGGAAAGTGTTCCCCAGTGAAAGCCAGTGGTCCAGACAGGCAGGCGCCCTCAGCATTGGCAGTCCTCAGACTTTATAGTTTCTTTTCTGTTAGTTACTACTTGTTGTAAACATTGTATGTTTCGAATGGTAATAATAATAAAGTGACTATGCATTTTTTCTGAATTAATCATGTCGCTGTCGCTCATTTACTGCATTGCACTGACACTTGCATTTTATTCACTCCACTTTATCACTGTGACTAGCAAAGATGGGAGGGAGGATGACGAAATAAACTCATAACCGATGATCGTATGCTTTCAGATAAAACCTTGCCGATGACGTACAAGGCATTGTTTCAAATCCCCTAAACACTGGAGATATAAGGAGTTAGTCCCCTGTTAACCACTTCGAGCCGAGAAGTAGGAGTTTCTTTTGGATTTTTAAACCCTCACATCTTAACCCGGGGCAGGGTAGTTGTCAGTTAGCTTGACCGAGCATTCAAGTCTTACAGAGGAGTGTTGTCTTTCGAGGACCAATTATGGTTTATGCCTCTCAAGAGGATGTACCTCGTCAACCACAGTGGTTAAACCTCACCATTCAGGAGTAAGACAGTTACAACCCTTTCGAAGCAATCAAGACAATCAATGTCACACGACTTGTTCCAAAAGAAAAAAAAGGGGAATAAGAAAGCCCGCTAAGTAAAAAAGAAAAGCTAGAAAGCAAATGCTTAGGCAAAAATCAGGGCATCCCGCTGGACTTCAAAAGAAAAATCGAAAAAAACTCAAAAGGAGTCAGTCCAGGCAAAAATTAGGGAATCAAAAGAATGAAAAAGAAAGGATTATAAAAAGAAAAATCCTCAAACAAGGACGAAGTCGTGTAGACACAGACGCCGAAAACGAAAAAGGAGTAACTGTCACTCCGAAAAACCCTGTGAGTTCCTTAACTATGGTTCTTACCATTCAACATACCTCCCGAAGAGGCGAACGCTCGAGCCACGTTAACTGAACTGTAGGATCGGAGAACATCACGTAGAAGGGGTGGGTACAGATCAAAATTTGAGCCAAATATCCTTTGTTTCATGAACCGTGAACCCGACCACGATACAACCCTTAAAAGACCTAATTGAGGCAGGGTTTATTCTGAAAGCGCATTACGATAAGGTTGAGTAACCTGACTCCTTCGTGACTTGCTAGTCACACCCTTATTGTGTTTTTCACTGACCACGTAAGCACTACGTTTGAACTTTGGTTCATTCGTCACTCAATCATGACGTGTAAATGAGTGGCAGCACAAGTTTCTTCAAAATCTGCATAAACATTGCATTAGAATTACCATTCGTGAACAGACGATTTTTACTTGCAGGTTAGTAGTTGACATGAAGGAGATCCCAACAGGGATTAATCGAGCAGGACTGAGTAATTCAGCCGTCTGAACTAGCACGGCGTATGTTGTGAAACCTGGTGAATCAGGGGCATTGACTTTCATGGAGTTCGGAATCAGTTAGTCTGAGGATGAGTCCCGAAGCTTCAGTTGATCAAGGGGCAGTATGCTTGAGAGGCAACTAATCAGAAGTGGGTCTTCTCGAGATCCAATCAGGGGCAGTCATACAGAATGTGAAGATTTGAAAGCAGATACTTCAGGTGGAAAATCAGATCAGGATAAGTCGCTAGAACGCTCATTCAGGGGCGCGTCGCCGCCGAGAGCGTTGAAACCAACTGGGTTGATCAGGGCTAATGGAGATTGAATATTTTTGTCGTATAGATACCGGGGCAAGTAATCTCGAGGTCGTCTCATAGCAAGCGGTTCAGAGCAAGTATTCCCAGGAGTTAGACAGGGGCAAGTTGAGTGCACTGGGGCAAGCTATTCAAAAGCTCGCAAAGTTCCCCGTCAGAGTCCATGGCAGGCTGGTACCCTCTCCAGAGATTGTACGTTGTGCCCTTCCACAGTGAAGTCGCCCCAGGCAAAACTGAATGTTATTTCCCCAGGAGAGCGGAGATCGCGTCAAAGGAAAAGATCGATGTATCTTCAGTTCAGCATTAGCTAATCAAGCAGAGCAGAGTCCTCCCCAGTGAAGGTTGAGATGGATGTGATTAACTCCCCAAAGAGTTTCTCGTGCAGTGCAAATTAGAATGTGTAGTTCAATCCCCAGCTCAGTGATAGCGGGATGATTTCCCCAGCTCAGTGATAGCGGGATGATTTCCCCAGCTCAGTGATAGCAGGAGAGGTTCCCCACAGAGTATGATCAGGTGGTTGGAGCTGCTGAAAGGAGTTTTCCCTAGCGATTGTCCTTTCTTTCCCCAGCAAGTCGCTCTTCCTCGTCAGGAGGGTCATCCTCAGCAGATTTTGGAGTTTGAGTTTGTGAGATACTTCCCAGCAGGATGGTTATCCCCAGCGGAGTTAGTTCATCTTTCCAACATTTATTTTGTTGGAAGCGTATCGGTAGTATTCCGGTCATCCCCAGCGGATCCAGTGTGTCTTCGACATTTATTTTGCTGAAGCAACTCTTTGCATAAGCATGCATCATGAGCATTTGCATTCTACCCAAATGCGTAGCATTTCCATGCAGTATGGAAGCATTTCGTCATCATCAAACATGCATATTTGAAACATAAGCCAGGTGGTTACCTCTCCAGTTTCAGATATGTTATTCCTTGCCGATAAGAGAAATCGTGATTCAGGAAGATGTGGATTTTGTGGTCCAAGTACGCAGTGATCGTATTTGTACCATCTCTGGGGTTCATGTTGTCAGGCACGTAGTGATCGTGTCGATTTTAAGATGTTGATTTGTGGCCGAAGTACGCAGTGATCGTATTTTGTCTCTTTCATGGGGTTCATGTTGTAGGACACGTAGTGATCGTGTTGATCTTGTTATGTATATCTGTGGTCGAATGGCGCAGTGATCGTATTCATCCCGATCTAAGAAGATTGTTTTGCAAGGCACGCAGTGATCGTGTTGGTATCGTTTCGGGGGTTTTATTGAGCAAGGCACGCAGTGATCGTGTTTACCATATCATGTGAATTTGTTGGTCGATATATGCAGTGATCGTATTCGTCCGTTCTACAGTGATTATGGGTTGATACGCAGGGATCGTGTTCATCCAGTTTTGTTGGTTGGTATACGCAGTGATCGTATTTGTCCGTGAAACACACAGTGAACGTGTTCATCTGGTTGTTGGTGGCCGAAGTACGCAGTGATCGTATTCGTCCCATGTTTGAAGTTGTGTCACAACACGCAGGGATCGTGTTTCCTCCAGTCAAGAGGGTCGTGACATGAAGCGTGCAGTGATCGCGTTTATCCTATGTATGGTCAGGATATGCAGTGATCGTATTCGTCCAGTTACGTGGGTTAGTTGAGACACGCAACACGCAGGGATCGTGTTTTTCTCCAGTCAAGAGGATCGTGGCTCGGAACGCGCAGTGATCGTGTTCGAACGCGCAGGGATCGTGTTCAAGATGCGCAGTGATCGTATTCATACAGCACGTAGTGATCGTGTTGTTAGTACCATGGGAACTTGTGATGCGGAGCACGCAGTGATCGTGGCTATCGTGTCAGTTGGTTTTGTTGGTCGGCCTACGCGGTAATCGTAGTCGTCCTGTTACATGGGTTGGTTGCGTGGCACGCAGTGATCGTATTGACGTTATTTTGGGGGTTTGTTGGTCGAGATGCGCAGTGATCGTATTCGTCCTATTACAGCACACGCAGTGATCGTGTTTATCATATTGGTGGTTGAAGTACGCAGTGAACGTGTTCGCCTCTTCTATGTGGATTTATTCCGTCTGGCACGCAGTGATCGTGTTTATCTCATCCGGTTGGATTTATGGTCGATGCGGTTGTAACGCAACACGCAGTGATCGTGTTCATCCCATTATGTGATTTTGTTTGCAACGCCAAGACGCGCAGTGATCGTGTTTCTCCTGTCGAGAGAGTTGTGGTGTAGAATACGCAGTGATCGTGTTCATCTTGTTACAGAGGGTTGTTGCGCCAGACATGCAGTGATCGTGTTCGTCATGGCATATTCCCCCTAGCAGAGTTGCTTGGTCAAGCATTCCTCTTTCTCCCCAGCCGAGTCCTTTCTCAGAGTGTTGTGGAAATGACATGTCGCAGATTGTGGGCGGTTACCCGCAGTTATCTCCGTAGAGATGTAATCCCCAGCAGGATGTTCTTCAACGAGATACTTGGTTAAGTTCCTCGTAGTCCCCGGCAGGGTATCCTTTGACAAGTCGCTTGGTTAAGTTACTTGTATTCCCCAGCTGAGTCTTTCTCAGGATGATGTGGTATCAGTATGAGACGGTAATGTAGATTTTCGGGTGGTTACCCGCAATTCTCCAACAGAGTTATGTTCTCCAGCAGGGTGTTACTTCAATGGGTTGCTTGGTTAAGTCCCTCGTAGTCCCTAGCAGGGAGCTTGCCACAGGAGTTGTTTGGTTAAATTCCTCGTATTTTTTTCAACAAGGGTGCTTGGTTAAGTTCCCAATTTCCCCAGCAGGTGTTTGACGGCAGTCGCCGGAATTGTCTCCTCGGAGTTGCTTGATTAAGTTTCTCAGTTCCCCGCAGAGTTGGTTGTTCATGTCTTCGAACATTGTCCCGCTTGGTTAAGCGTTTGCTCGTTTCTTCGAGATACGAAAGGTTGATCAGTGAAATCAACACGACAAGTGAAGTCAGTATTCTCCCGCTGGTTAGCGTGTGCTTGGTTGATAAGTGAGATCAACAGAGGTTGATAAGTGAGATCAACAGAGGTTGATAAGTGAGATCAACAGAGGTTGATAAGTGAGATCAACAGAGGTTGATAAGTGAGATCAACAGAGGTTGATAAGTGATGTCAACAATTTCTCGTTGTATGGTGTATGCTCATTTCTTCGGAATGGAGTGGTCTGCGGACAACACCAGATTATTTTACAGATGGATGGCTAGTTGTTGCTGTGTCAACAGAAGCCAGTTCCCAGGGTTTTCCCAAGCAGTAGTCGTGTTCGCAATTTATTTTTGCGGTTGGCAAATTTCCGGGTTCTTTCGTATTCAACCGTCTCGTACCTCGAATGTCTGAAGGCTGTGCGCTCTTCATCCAGCCGGGTCCAAGCCGCTTGAATAGGGGCAGCTGTTGCACCCCAAAATTTGCCCAACCTTTTCTAACTTAGGTTTATGTTTCAATTGCATAGTCATTTGCATTGTCCTCATGTACATAGTGTATTCATCTGCATTGCATAGCATAAGCAAGCTATCTTAATCAGGGGATCAAAGTGCTATTCTTATCTCAAGAGGCATATCCAAGGGTTTCATTCATATTCAAGTCTACTCAGGTCATCAGGAAAGAATTGGGGCTTGGAGGTGCTGCCAGGTTGATCAGTGAATTCTCTCCTATCTTGAGGTTATTTGGGGATCATCAGAGGGTGTGGGAGCTATGGGCCAAGAGCATGAGGTGTGTATGGATATTATGAAGAGTCTAGAGAATCATTTTTGAGGAGAACCAAGTCATTGGAATGATTGCAAGAGCCTCAGTTGAAGTCAGTCAACACTGGGTCAATTCTAGGTCAAAGACTTGTTTTGAAAGGCATCAAGGATTATTTGAAGAATGTGGGATTCATTATTTGCTATATGGATATGGATATTATGTTGTGATAAATAAAAATCAAGAGGAGTCAAAGAGAACTGGAGTTACTAAATTAGGGTTTCAGTGTAAAATCCCCTGATTTAGGTCAAACTTCAAAGTAGTGTAGCTCAGGATGAAAGCTTCATATGAATTCTTGGTACACATGAAACTTGTAGAGTATCTTCATAGCTTTAATTTGAGTGGTGGAAGTCATCAAGATGATTTATAGAACTCAAGTTATGGCTCTTGCAAGTTACAGGTCATCTGAGGGCACTGAAATTTGTTTGTGAAAGTTGTTTGTCTTCCAAGCAACTTTTGACCTTCTAGGATATTTCAAATGGATTTCTGACCAACATGAGAGTTGTTCCTCATTGTCTTATATTTCTAGAATGGTATGGTATGCCTTCATATGATTTGTGGAACTCTACTTATGGTCTTGGCAAGCAAAGGGTATTTTGGTCATCTGAGGATTACAGGTCATTCTTAGCCTATGCCTAAAACTCATACAAGGAAGCTTCAAATGAAAAACTTCAAAACATCAAATTTGCTCAAAATGTCATTTTAAGTCTATAAAAGAAGTCATGAAAGTTTGGAAATGCATGGAGCAAGACTTGACCAAAGTTGGTGAAAAATGACCTAAAAAAGGCATATAAGTTGAAAAAGTTGAAATGAAAAATTGGTTTGAGAGATCTACAAATCCAAAATGGGTCATCCAATATACCAAATTGATTCCAAACATCATTTTAGAGACATTGGTTCAGCTACTTTTTTGATTTAGGGGTTAAATTTTGGACTTGCTTTGTATTTTTGTTACTTGCATAATAAGGCAAGTATGGAAAACTTGGCATAAGTGAAATTTCAAGGCAAGGAGATTGGTTTTTTCACACACACCATGTCAATAACTCATGAGAGGAGATTTTGACACAAGTATACAAAGGATGCAAGCATGATATGAGATGGTTCAAAGTATCATCATATGAGAAGTTCGTGAATTTTCCACCACTTTCTAGAATCCTCTAAGATCAATCTAGAAACTTCTAAATCTGTTAATCATCATCTATATATTGAGAGTGAATAATTGGTGCAAGGGGTTGGTGAAAAGAGGGAGAGAAAAGAGAGAATTTCATGGTTGCTTCCATTGTAAGAAAGTGAGAGAATCATCATAATTTTCCATTTCTGTTCAAGAGAGTTCTTCATTTCCAATCTTTGGTATATTGTGAGGGTGAATGAGCATGATGCAAGGTCCATCAATGGAGGTTTAAGGAGTTGTTGTCCAAGATTCAAAATTGTGCACCAGAGTTGCAGCCAAGAATCCAAGCACTCATCATCATAATTTTTGCAAACAGAAGTCATAGCACCTCCCAAGGACCATTGGTGAAAGCTTGCAAGAGTTGATTCGAGCTCTTTCTCATCTGTTTCATCAAGAATTGCAGGTTGGTGAATTCTCTTGTATCTCCCTGTTTAGGTGTTGTTAGGTTAGATTTTTAGTTTAGATTGGTTAAGTTAGGCTAGAGGATGATGTACTGGAACTGTTAGAGCCATTAATGATGATTTCCATTAGGGCAGTGAAACTTTGATGACTTAGAACTCATAGATTAGGGCATAATAATCCTTGCTAGATATCATAGAATAACTAGGGTAACATTTATATTACAGTAGGGTTAATTTTAGCAAGAATTATTGAGGTTCATCTCAGTGCAATTCAATGATACCCCAGACTTCCAGCTATCGGGTTTGGTTTTTGGGAAGGTTTTAGAGAGAACCACTGGCATGGTCTTGTAAAGGGGAAGAAATGGAGTGAGTTTGGTTTTTAAAGTTCGTGATTTCATGGCCTATGGAGAGAGAACGAAGAACATGAACATGGCTGCATGGAGAGGGAATTCTGAGTTTAGGGTTTTGATTTGGGGACGATGACCAATAGCCGTCCGATCATCATGGATAATTGACCTTTTACACCCATCCAATGGCTGATGTTTGAAGAAGAAAACGGAGGGAAAAACCAACGTGAAACGATGCGTTTCACTTAAACGCATGTCTGGGCTTGGATTTGATTTTCATATCCCCACCCCCTTTTTGATAGGCCCAACGGATTGCACGTGATTTTGTTGCTATTTGAACCGTGGTTTTAACGTTTTTTCTTTTATTTTTCTAATTGTTTTCTGAAGCGTACTGGGCCTTGCCATATTGATATCTGCACCCCCACGTTCATGGCCCAATGGTGAATTATAACTAGGCGTGTATGCTATTCAGACCCCCTCCCCTTTTAATTCATATTTTGTGTTTTTAATTTCTTTAATATTTTTCTCATCTTTAAAAAATAGAAAATTTGATATTTTTAATTCCTTCTTTTTGTGGTAGGTCTATAATTCTGTCTAGAAAAATATTAAATAATAAAAATGGCATTTTATTTTGTTTTAATATTTTTCATGCATTTTTCTTGTAAATAGCATTTTATTGAGTTTAGTTTAGGACTCAAATTTGGTGATTTTAGTTTGAATAGATGCTTTAGCATTTTTATTCCATTCTTTTTAGGTTGATTAGTTTAGGACTTCACCTTGTATATAGGATTTAATTCATATTTTTAGAATTTAATTTTAGGTGGTTTGTTTAGGTGTGATTAGAGTGGTCAAAATTAGGGTTTTAAGTGAGTATAGGTGAGATAGATTAGTTCTTTTAGAGATTTTGATTTGATTTTTGGGGTATGGGACTATAGGGATTATGGGTAGTTATTAGATCCCTTAGAAAATATTAGGTTTCCCCTACTGCTATTAGTATATTGCTTATATTTGATTGATTGGGTGGTGTGCCCTCTTTAGGGTTATGTTTTGTCTGTGTGGGGGTATTGGGATTGTTTGGGACTTGGGGGAGAGCTGAAGCCTGAGATGATGAAGCCCGTTTGAAGATCAGAGAATGAAGACCAACTTCCAGAGTGAATGAGGAGTATCTCTTGCTGGCAGCTGTTGAAGTTTGTAGGATCTAGGAGTTAGGCAGAGCCCTAGGGTAGCAAACTTGATTCTCAAACATGGAAGGCCTTGTCTGCCTCCATCCTTTCTCTATGATTCAAAGTCTCTTTAAAATATCCACCTCCTTCCTTTGGAAGGATTAGTGAATGTATTTGAAAGATATAACTTTTGAGAGAAAATTATCTGTATAATGTTAACAGTTAATGAGCCACCCTTGGTAAGCACTTGATTGTTTAACATTCATTTCATCTTGTTGACTGATATTCATCCTGAAGATTGAGACTTGAAGAAAAGCCATTGGGAGATTGAAGATAAAGACTGATGTCTGCTGGAAGCCTGAAGATAGTTGCTGATGCTGATGAAGATTGCTTTTGCTGTTTAGCTTTTAGCTGTTTTAATTTTGATGTATTGTGTGAACTTCCCGAACTGTATTGTTTGCTGTTTAACCTGCTGGGTTGAAAGTGAATCCTGTTCACTTTTGCCTATTGTTTTCTAGGTTCGAGGTTGAGTGGGACTCCCTTGTCTCGCTTGTATTGTTGCATCCATGCATTTTACTGCCTTATTGTATATATCTGTTGTTTCTGTTTCGTCTATTCCCTTAGGATCTCTGTTTCTCTCTGCGCAAGAGAGGAGCATGATAGACATTAGGTGTTAACCCATGCATGATAACATTAGGGTAGATTTTATTCCCCTTTTCAACCCTAGGATTTGTAGAGTGTCATCTCTTCTTCCTTCAAAACAGCAGAAAAACACTAATAAAGGTTATAACAGAGATTAATTCATTTCTTCCGTCAAAAGATTTGAACAAACATCAACCTTTTTGCAATAAGAAAACCCTTGTTTAAGGTGAGAATTTTTCATAAAAGACACTTGAACAGCTTGTGTCGTGCGTAGCCCGAACTACGTTTGCTCTGATCTTCCATGCAGTGTGGAAGTACGTAGGCATAGGATGCGATATCCTAGCGAGCAACCTTCACCCACCTCTCCCCGTAGTTAGGCGAACTACGTTGACTCTGATTTCTCGTTCCAGACGAGAATACGTAGGCATAAAGTGCGATGCTTTGCCGAGTCATGTTTTCTTTTCTCTTCAGACCTCATCCTTTAGTTTAGATAGAAATGTAATCCGTACAAACCAAACAAGCGTGGATCCCATCGAGTACGATGGACGTAAGGGGTGCTAATACCTTCCCCTTGCGTAACCGACTCCCGAACCCCGGTTTTGGTTGCGATGACCATACCTTTTCCCGTTTTCGCGAGGTTTTCTTCGAGCGTTTCCTTTCCCTCCATTGGGATAAATAACGCACGGTGGCGACTCTTCTGTCAGTCGGCGCCGATTTTCGCAGTAGCGACAGAAAGCCTCTGAATGCCAAAAGTCTTCAGAGAATAAAAATAGTAGAAGAACTCACAACAGCACCCAAGAAGCTGAACATCACTGAACTTAGTCAGAAGAGAATCCCTGTAGATGACTACCCTCTGTTCTTTGCTGAAGAACCAAGAGAAATTATAGTGAGTTATATTGATGCTTGCAAGGCAGATGGAACGCCCATTCCTGCAGATATTCTGAAGAGAGCAAGGGAACCATTTCCTGTTGTAGAAGAAGAGACTCCAAGAAAGAGAAGTCAATCAGAAGCAGAAGCTGCACCTGTTCAGAAGAAGCCCAAGGTTGCTGAGAAGCCTCAGAAGCTGTTCAAGAGGAAAGCATCTGAAGACACTCCTTCTGTTCCAGCTAAACGTATCAAGATTAAAGGTAACAAATCTTCTGTATCTTCTGTAAATAATACTGTTGTAAATGATTCAACAATTAAGTCTATTCCAAAACCACCTTCTATCCAAAAACAATTTGTTACTGCTCCACCTCATGTATTTGTTCCATCCCCACAAAAATCATCTAATCCTGCTTCCATCTCACCTATCAAACTATCTACTACAAAATCATCTGTACCAAAACCAACAACAACAAAACCACATATTCAGACTCCACAACCAGAAGTACCAACAAAACAATCTGCACCACAACAACAACAAAAAGAAAAACCATCTGAACAACCAAAAGAAAAACCATCTGAACAACAGAAAGAAAAACCATCTGAACAACAACAACCACAAGAAAAACAATTTGTATCACAACAAGCACAGCAACCAGAAAAACAATCTGAACCACAAACACAACAACAAGAAAAACAACCAGAAAAACCATCATCAATCACATCTGAACCCATTGCATCTGTTCCAGTTACCTCTGAACCAATAAAAGTTACATCTGATCCACCCACATCTGAACCCCCATCAAAACCTTCTGAAAATCCTTCAGAATCAACCAACCCATCTGGAACCAATATCCCTGAGACAGAGGTTCTTGATGTTACACCTCTCAAAACCGTCTTTCAAGTGTCTTCTACCTCTTGCACACCAACCACATCATCCAATTCCTCAGAATCTGATATACACCCAGATTTTCTGGTATCCCCCTCTCACAGAGATTCTGAGGTAAACCAACCAGAACCCCCTGTATCTTCTGAAGTTCTTATTCCAGATCCTATTCCAACACCTAAACCATCTTCTGAAATCACCATTCCCAATCCTACACCCAAGGCAAGCACATCTGAGTGTGTACCTTCTGCCTCTCTTAAACTTTTTTCATCACACCTTCACAAACTTCCCCATGGTTTAAAAATAAAAGATTTCTATGACAGATTTGAACCATCTGAAACCATCACTCCTCTCAAACCCAAAATTACCACCATTCTACCATTTGTGCTTCAATCCTACATTAAAACAATGTCAGTAGTACCTTCATCAGATCCAAAACCATACTCTGTTATATCTGCTAAAGCTAATTGTCGCTACTGCGAAAATCGGCGCCGGCTGACAGAAGAGTCGCCACCGTGCGTTATTTATCCCTCAGAGCGGGAAAGGAAACGCTCGAAGTAAACCTCGCAAAAAACGGGGAAAAGGTATGGTCATCGCAACCATAGCCTGGGTTCGGGAGTCGGTTACGCAAGGGGAAGGTATTAGCACCCCTCACGTCCGTCGTACTCGACGGGATCCACGCTTGCTTGGGTTGTCTACTGGGTGCAAAACAATTTATCTACGGCTGCTAAATCTAAACGGAAGGGAATTGACTCGATAGAGCGTCGCACTCTATGCCTACGTATTCTCAAGAGAGAAAGTCAGAGTCAACGTAGTTCGGGACTACGGGGAAAATTGGCTCGCCAAGACCTCGCGTCTTGTGCCTACGTACTTCCACTGGACGGAAGATCAGAGCTTTACGTAGTTCAGACTAACTACGGCTAAACAAACATGCTCACACAGCAGTGAGAAAAGCAACTGGTTTCACAGGGTCGGGAACCTATGGTCACAACTATGGCTGAGTCTCAAATGCACTTGGGCAAGAGAGAAAAAGGGTACTCAATTAGTCGTCAGCGGGAAAGTCTCGATCGCACAGCCGCGAGAGAACAACAGAGTCAGTCGTTAGTGTGCTCGCTAGGATATCGCATCTTATGCCTACATATCTTCGTCTGGTACGAAGAATCAGAGCAGCTGTAGTTCGGCTACTATCGGACCACAGCTCAAATCTCGTTTTATTAATCTCTGAAAAATGATTACAATGAGTGGATACTGAAATAAATCTCCTAGGAAACGCTATCCTATCCTATCTAAAAAAATTGAATGAAAATAGCCCCCTAACAAATGGGCTTCTAATTCTATCCTAAAAGTCGTAAAATAAAGTCTATGAAAATATCCCTAAAGAAAATGCTTTAAAAATATTAAATCGGCACTTTAATATTTTTTCCTTTTTTCTCCTTTTCTTTTCAACATATTTTTCTTTTCTCAAAATATTTTTCTCTATATTTTTCACAATATTTTTCTTCTTTTCTTTTCTTATTTCCTTTTATTTGCAACAATATTTCTTTTCACTTCTTTTTTCTCAAAGATTTTTCTTTTATGCTTTTTTCATATTTTTCTCCACTTTCAAATATCCTTTTTTTTTTTCTCTTTATTTCTTTTTTCTCTTCAAATTCTTTTTCTCTTTTTTCATAATATTTTTCTTCACTTCTTTTTCCTATTTTTTTTTATTATTCCTTAAAAGAATAAAAATAAAAAGAAATACAAGAAAGGGGCTGGGGGTGTATCTAATACAGGGGGGTTTAACAAGAAAATAAAAAAAAGCAGCAAATAAACTGGGCCCAGCCCAAGTCTCTCAAAAAACAAACGCAGAAGGGGTATGGTGTGGGACTTGGGGGTATGCCAGAAGGTGGTGTTGGGCTCAGGCCCAACGTTTGTCCAAAAAACGTGAAGGGCGTGTGCCAAAAAAAAGTAGTTGGGCCCTGGCCCAATCTCTTCTTCCCCACCTTCTCAACTCCATTCTGAAACCCTAGAGGAATTTTCCTCCCAGCCGCCGCCGTTAACCTTCTAAGCTCTCTGTTCACCGTCCCTCACCATCATCCTCTGATCTTCCCTCGTCGTTCTCCTAAACACCACCTTCTTGATTCACCTTCATCCACTTCCTAAAAAACTCAGATGCTTGGAATTCTTCGCGTGAGGGTGGACGAAGATTCGCGCGCGGTGTTGGCCTTGTGAGCTCGTGAGGAGCGTTTCTGGGAATCAACGCACTGAAGAAGTCTCGAGGAAGATCTGGAGTTGATATTGACGAAGTCGATGCCTCTTGATGAATGCTTGATCAGTGTTTGAGGCTTCATCTGTTGATGGCGTTGATGAGAGATCTGGAAAAACACGAAGATGATGCTTCTCGAAGTTCTTCTGGAGACGAGTTCTTGCAGCGGTGACGATCTTTTGGAGACATTGATGATTCTTGATGAAGAATTTGGATCGTGATGAAGATCGTTCGTGGATGTTGATGATGGAGGACGAAGGGGATTGTTGATTCAGGGGATTTTCTGGGGAAGGATTGAGGATGAACAGAACGTTGATGGTGATGATGAATATGGACGATGGAGGATGAATCATTGGTTGGATCTGGAGTTTTCTGGAGTTCGTTGGTGGTTTCTGGGAGTTTGGAGGTTGAGGCCGATGGTCCTTGACGGTTGATCGGAGAGGTTCTTGACTTTAGGGCGTTTCTGGTGATCTGGATTTGGTGTTAGAGATGAGGGGAAGAAGATGTACGTTCATCGTTTTTGATGAACTTCTGGAGAGGACGGTGGTTTCTGTGGTGGCGTTCATGGTTGAGAACGAGGCAGATCAAGGATGAAGATGAAGGTTGGGGATTTCTGGAAAATTGGATGAATTTTCCGGTGATACTACGGCGGCCGCCGGCCATGCAGGCCGGCCGGTGGCGTTTTCCCGGTGAAGGTTCTGGGGCTTACACGTGGTGGTGAAGTGGTGAAGTGCTGCGCATGGTGGACATGTGGCTGAGAGAGAGAGTGTCTGAGGGATGCGTGGCAGATGCATGAAGCGTAACGTGGGCCCTCCCTCTTTCTACACGTGGCTTTGCTGGCTTTTAAAGGCTGAAGCTTTCTGGCACTTTCCAGAAGCTTCTGGTGGGGACTGGAATCTGCTGGACGATTTGGACAATTACTGGACCTTTTTTGCTGAATTTTCTGGACAAAAAAAATTGAATGGGCCTTGCGAAAATGAACTAAGCCCAACGAAAATGAATTAAAAATCTGCACAAAAAACTGAATTATGATTAACTCTAATTAATCCCTAATCAAACATTAAATCTAATTAACTCCTAACTAATAAAATCCTAATAAAACCTATATTAAATTCTAAAAAGACTATTATTTCTATTAAAATCTATAACAGAAAATAAAAAGAAAAATCTATATATTTCTAAAAATTAAAAACATCTTAATTTCTATTTTTTTTAAAAAAACTATATCAAAAAAGATTAAAAATTATTAAGACTATTAAAAATCTATTAAATTCTATTAATATTCTAAAACTAATATTACTATATTATCTAAAAATATAAAAAATCTATTAAAACCTATTAAATCCTAAAAATGAATTTAAAATTCATTTAAAACCTAAAAAATGATTTAAAAACTATTAATATTCTATAAAATGCTAAAAAATGATTTAAAAAGAATTAAAAATATCAAAAATTCTATTAAATCCTAAAAAATGATTTAAAAGCTAATTAAACCCTAAAAAATCCTATAAAACCAGAAAAATCACAATAATTCCCAGAGGGACAAAATAAGCACCGAACGACACAAAAATAATCGGTAAAAATAAACGGGCACCGAAATATCCCAAAAATCGATTCTACTGACCAAAAACACCTGAAACACGAGACGGGAGCTGTGATCCCTGATAAAATCAATACGAATGAACAATGCAATGTATGCAATATGCAGATGCGAATGCGGTTATGCGTCGAAACATCGAGCCAAATACGAGACCCGGTTGGTCAAATTTTGGGGTGCAACAGCTGCCCCTATTCAAGCGGCTTCGACCTGAGTGGGTGAAGAGCGCTCAGCCTTCAAACATTCAAGGTAGATGACGGTTGAATACAAATGGAACCCTGAAATTTGCCAACCGCAAGAATATACTGCAAAGCTGCTTGAGAAATAGCTTCCGATAACTGAAGTTTGGTTGTCACGGCAACAACTGGTCAATTTCCTGATAAAATTTTCTTCTCCTTTTCAACACCTGTGTGATGCCACAAGTATTGAAATAACGCTTCGTAAAGCAAACACCTTGATTCCCATCTCTCTCGTGGGATCAAATCTGGTCAACTCACAGTTCAATGCGAACTTGAGGACAATTCTCCTGGGGAATTCTGAATGGAACTGCCTGGCACCTATTTTGACAAAGGGGGCAGCTTCAGAAGTCTGATATATGTCAATCTTTGTTGTTGTTGTTGTTGTTGTTTTTTTTTCCGATGCTGACGTAGCAACCAAATGAAGAATCACTCCGCTGGGGAAGACAAGAAGCTGAACCACACAACTCTGCAGGTGAACAAATTCGAAATCCAATAGGTAACCACTCTGGTCTATGTTTCGACATGCGTATGCTTGAAATGATGCAATGCCCTATATGACAGGTAAATGCTATGCGTTTTGTTTGAAAATGCGAGGCCCCGACGGCATGGATATGTTATATGCTTGTATAAAGGCTATGACTATATATGCGAATGCTAATGCAGGCTCGAGCTGCCAGATAACACCAGGTCTGAAAACCACTTGGCAAAATAAATGCCGAAGGAAACGTCAACTCTACTGGGGATGACCTGAAGTCACAGAACCATCTCAGCAAAATAAATGCTGGAAACGAGAAATCAAATCCGCTGGGGATAACTGCCCTGCTGGAGAAGTGAAAAGGCAACCCTGCTTGACGACTTCACTGGGGAAAGAAAGACAACTCTGCTCGGGGATGCTTTCTTCAAACCATTGGCAACTGATTGTGCTCTGCGGGGATTGACCCAAACTGAGGTTGATTACGCGCAGCACACTGCTGGAAATGCTCCTACTATCAAGGATATCAATTTTAATCTGCTGAAGATACTCCTGATCCTACTCTGATACGGGGTAAAGTACCATCTCGACTCTTCCGGGGATAATAAGCAACTTTCATCTGCTGAAGAGTGGCAACAACATCCACAAGGAATTCAAACATTACTCGGAGCGCTGATATCCGTCGAGCTTCGTATCGGGGAACATGACAACATGCGGGTCATTGGGAAATACTGTGTCAGATCTCTTTAGGTTTTTTTTGGTTTTGTTTTTTTGGTTTAGAATAAACATGGACTATGTACACAGTGAAAGATGTGGAAAATACTAGACGAGAACTAGCATTCAAAGGTAGACTATCAGGCGAGAACTGATAGGAAAATAGGTTAGGAAAATTGATTTTTGTGTTTTTGAACCAGACGGGCTGACTGGATAACAGACTAAGGTATAGACAACCAGACGAGAACTGGCTGAAAGCTAACGTACACCAGGCGAGAACTGGCATAACACTTGAAGAAACGGTGACCAAACGAGAATTGGTTACCAATAAACTGCACCAGGACGGGAACTGCTGCTTACAATAAACTGCACCAGGACGGGAACTGATGCTTACGGAAGGGTGGGCCAGACGAGAACTGGTTACCGATTTGCCAGGCGAGAACTGGACTTTGGAAACGACTGGTTACTGACACGCAACAGGTTTAAACTGCAGGATAATGATCCAACGACAACGAGATCTTCTTTATTTGAAAGGTTCAGGTTTTTGATAAGGGTATTGACATGATTTCCCGATACTTAGCTCTGGCTGGGGATAAACAAGCTGGTTTGAATGACTTGCCCCTGGTACACTCAGCTGGGGATAACAAGACTGGCTTGCACAACTTGCCCCAGTACAAGGCACCTTGCCCCACTCTAACTCTTGGGAATACCTGCTCCGAACAACTTGCTACGAGAAGACTTCGAGAATACTTACCCCGACATCTGCACGACAAAAGAATTCAATCTCCAATTAAACACCTAACAACCCAGTTGATTTCAACATTCTCAGCAATGACTTGCCCCTGAATGAGCGTTCTAGCGACTCAACCCGATCTGATTATCCATTGGAAGCATCTGCTTTCAAATCTCAGCGCTCTGCATAATTGCCCCTGATTGGCTTTCGCGAAGACTCACTTCTGATCAACTACTTCTCAAACAAACTGCCCCTGCTCAACTGGAACTTCGGGACTTGTCCTCAGCCTGACTGATACTGAACTTACTGGAAGATAATGCCCCTGATTCACAAGGCTTCACAACATACACCATTCTGGTTCAGACTGCTGGATTACTCAGTCCTGCTCGATTATTCCCTGTTGGAATTTCTTTCATGTCAACTACTAACCTGCAATTAGAATCATCTGTTCACGAATGGTAATCTTAATGCAGTGGTTATGCAGATTTTGAAAAAATTTTGAGTTGTCACTCATTTACATGCATATGATGATGAGTGACGAATGAACCAAAGTTCAAACGCAGTGCTTACGTGGTCAGTGAAAATACAACAAGGATGTGACTAGCAAGTCAAGAAGGAGTCAGGTTACTCAACCTTATCGTAATGTGCTTCAGATTTACCCTACCTCAATTAGGTCTTTTGAGGGTTGTATCGTGGTCGGGTTCACGGTTCGCGAAACAAAGGATATTCGGCTCAAATTTTGATTTGTACCCACCCCTTCTACGTGATGATCTCCGATCCTAAGGTTCAGTTAACCTGGCACAAGCACTCGCCTCTTCGAGAAGTATGTTGAATGGTAAGAACCACAGTTAAGGAATTCACAAGCTTTTCTTCTAGAGTGATAGTTACTCCTTCTTCGCTTTCGGTGTCTGTGTACACGACTTTGTGATTTGCTGGGGAAAATTTTCTTTTTAACCCTCTTTTCATTCTTTTGATTCCCTAATTTTTGCCTGGACTGACTCTTTTTGAGTTCTTTTTGATTTTTCCGATTTCTTTTGAAGTCCAGCGGGATGCCCTAATTTTTGCCTAAGTATTAGCTTTCCAGCTCTTCTTTCTTTTTACTTAGCGGGCTTTCTTTCTTTCTTTCTTTTGGAACAAAGTCGCGTGACACTGGTTGTCTTGATTGCTCCGAAAGGATTGTAACTGTCTCACTCCTGATTGGTGAGGTTTGACCTCTTGAAAGGTATAAACTGTTCGGTCCTCGAAAGACAACACTCCTCTGTAAGACTTGAATGCTTGGTCAAGCTAACTGTCAACTACCCTGCCCCGGGTTAAGATGTGAGGGTTTATAAGTCCGAAAAAACTTCTACTTCCTGGCTCGAAGTGGTTAACAAGGGACTAACTCCTTATATCTCCAGTGTTTGGGGAATTTGAAACAATGCCTTGTACGTCATCGGTACGGTCTTATCTGAAAGCATACAATCATCGGTTATGAGTTTTAGTTTCGTCATCCTCCCTCCTAACTTTGCTAGTCACAGCGAAAAAGTGGAGTGAATAAAATGCAAGTGTCAGTGCAATGCCATAAATGAGCGACAGCGACATGATTAATTCAGAAAAATGCATAATCACTTTATTATTATCACCATTCAAAACATACAATGTTAAAAAGCAGGTAGTAACTAACGGAAAAGAAACTACAGATGCAAATGATATAAGGGGTCTGAGGACTGTCAATGCTGAGGCGCCTGCCTGTCTGAACCACTGGCTTTTGCTGGGGAACACCCTTCTGAGTTTACGAGCTTAGACAGCTGAGCGGTTAGGGATGAACAAACAGAAATCCTTCTCGAAAGGAAATGCGATCCTGATCAATCAACTGCTGTACCTTCGCCTGAAATGCTTTACAATCTTCGGTTGAATGCCCCAGAGAGCCACCATGATAGCCACACTGCACGTGGGGATTGTACCCAGGAGGGTAAGGTTCTGGAACTGGCTTAAGAGCTTTCGGCTCCACCAAAGACTTCTGGATCAAAGATGGCAGCAACTGGCTATACGGCATCGGCACTGGGTGAAAAGGAGCATTCCTTCGTTCCAAGTTGCTACGAGGTCTGTTCTGATTCTGACGCTGATTCTGATAACCTCGGCCACGAGTTCGCTGATTTGCAATGGAAGCGACATAAGATTCCCGATAGAGTGCCCCAGGCACGGCTGTCTGTTCAGTATAACAAGCCACGGGAGGTACTGATTTCTGATAAGATGATGAACCAACAAAATTCACTGATTCGCTTCGAGGATATTCAATCTTTGGCATGACTGAGTTGATCACAACTTCTTCTTCACTCTGATAGTCACAAGGGTATTCAGTTTCACCAGCTTGATCATATGAAGTAATCTGAATTTTCCCCATTCTTATGGAGTACTCAAGGCGTTCTCCTAATGCTACCACGTCAGAGAAACTTGCCGGAATTCCGAGCAATCTTTTGAAGTACGGATATTGTAGGGAATCCACAAACATGCTTGCCAGCTCTTGGTCTAACAGCGGTGGACGCACTTTAGCAGCAAATTCTCTCCATCTCTGAGCATACTTCCTGATCGGTTCATTGATCTCTTGAGACAACTCTTGCAAATGCATGCGGTAAGGAGCAATGTCTAGGTTGTAATCATACTGCTTCAGAAAAGCTCTGGCTAAATCCATCCATGACTGAATCTGATTCCTCTCTAACTGCATATACCACCTCAAAGATGCCCCAGTCAGACTATCTTGAAAGCAATGGATCATCAACTTATCATCTCGCGCAAACGCAGTCATTCTTCGACAGAACATCATCAAATGCAGCTTTGGACAGCTATCTCCTGTGTACTTCTCAAATTTCGGCACTTTGAACTTGTAAGGCAACACCAGGTCAGGAACCAAACACATGCCTACAGCATCCAGGTTGACAGCATCTTTGGCTTTCAAAGCTTTCATTTGCTCTTCCAACACTCGGACTCTTCTACCATCGTCAAGGGCTCTTGGATCTACCATCCCAGCTGCTGGAATATCTCTTCGGTAATTCATCACAGGGAAAGCAACACCTTGATTGTTGGCAGGAGGAGGACGCTCATTCTGGGCAACAAACTGCTTATGTCGATCTCGGTTCTCATCAGAAGGCTGTACAACTTGGTCTGCAGCAACGTTGTTCACTTGCGGGGAATCTTCCATGGAATCATACAGAGGGTTGGACGCCATAGTGAACCCGGTCAAGGTGTTAGGAGACTGGAAATTGCCTTCAGACATAGCTACCAATAATCTTCAGCTGACTTCGTCACTTGATTCTGCTCAAATCTACTCAACCCCTAGGTAGGTCTTCTGACAATCAACAGCTGCTCAATCCAAACTCCGGGTAATCACCTTCAAGAAACAAAGGCTGGATCAGAACTCTGGCTAGCTGGAGGATGATATGCAATGCAACACTGATATGCATATGATATGCAAAATGCAGCAAACAATGGGACCACAGCCCCCACACAAAATCTGAATACTGCTGCGCTGCTGACGGAGACGTTCTCTGAAAAGAAGACCAGAATAACGGGTAGGTTGGAAGTCAAGTTTCCTGCAAATAAAACCCCCCCACTCACAGGTGTGGACCTATATCTGACAAGGTACGGCATCCTATGCGGTCGTCAGCGTCACAGACTTTCATGAGGAATGATACGATTCCCAGAAGGAGTGGCATCGTCATCTCATGAAGAGGCCTCACTTAGCTAACTTCCAAATGATCGGTTCCCAGAGTCGACAATCCTCACGTCTGGACTCCCCTCAGATCCTCAGGACCGGAAAGGAGCACCTCTGCGAGAACCTCGTCCGAGTGCGAATTTTCGTAGGGAACTGCGCCTGCTCAGCAGACAGGTTCGTCTACTACTTCTCCGGAACTATATCTAGGTGTATACTCATACTCGAGCCCAGGTCCGGCTTATCTCAATCATAGAACACCCGTAACACCCCAACAGCAACAGATAATATCGATAAATAAGCCCCAAAATAGACAAGCAAACAAGCGCTAGGATTGACTCTCTCTTAGGGGACGTTGGATCCCACATGCATGGGGAACTATCGCAGTCCCCAGCAGAGTCGCCAGCTGTCGCTACTGCGAAAATCGGCGCCGGCTGACAGAAGAGTCGCCACCGTGCGTTATTTATCCCTCAGAGCGGGAAAGGAAACGCTCGAAGTAAACCTCGCAAAAAACGGGGAAAAGGTATGGTCATCGCAACCATAGCCTGGGTTCGGGAGTCGGTTACGCAAGGGGAAGGTATTAGCACCCCTCACGTCCGTCGTACTCGACGGGATCCACGCTTGCTTGGGTTGTCTATTGGGTGCAAAACAATTTATCTACGGCTGCTAAATCTAAACGGAAGGGAATTGACTCGATAGAGCGTCGCACTCTATGCCTACGTATTCTCAAGAGAGAAAGTCAGAGTCAACGTAGTTCGGGACTACGGGGAAAATTGGCTCGCCAAGACCTCGCGTCTTGTGCCTACGTACTTCCACTGGACGGAAGATCAGAGCTTTACGTAGTTCAGACTAACTACGGCTAAACAAACATGCTCACACAGCAGTGAGAAAAGCAACTGGTTTCACAGGGTCGGGAACCTATGGTCACAACTATGGCTGAGTCTCAAATGCACTTGGGCAAGAGAGAAAAAGGGTACTCAATTAGTCGTCAGCGGGAAAGTCTCGATCGCACAGCCGCGAGAGAACAACAGAGTCAGTCGTTAGTGTGCTTGCTAGGATATCGCATCCTATGCCTACATATCTTCGTCTGGTACGAAGAATCAGAGCAGCTGTAGTTCGGCTACTATCGGACCACAGCTCAAATCTCGTTTTATTAATCTCTGAAAAATGATTACAATGAGTGGATACTGAAATAAATCTCCTAGGAAACGCTATCCTATCCTATCTAAAAAAATTGAATGAAAATAGCCCCCTAACAAATGGGCTTCTAATTCTATCCTAAAAGTCGTAAAATAAAGTCTATGAAAATATCCCTAAAGAAAATGCTTTAAAAATATTAAATCGGCACTTTAATATTTTTTCCTTTTTTCTCCTTTTCTTTTCAACATATTTTTCTTTTCTCAAAATATTTTTCTCTATATTTTTCACAATATTTTTCTTCTTTTCTTTTCTTATTTCCTTTTATTTGCAACAATATTTCTTTTCACTTCTTTTTTCTCAAAGATTTTTCTTTTATGCTTTTTTCATATTTTTCTCCACTTTCAAATATCCTTTTTTTTTCTCTTTATTTCTTTTTTCTCTTCAAATTCTTTTTCTCTATTTTCATAATATTTTTCTTCACTTCTTTTTCCTATTTTTTTTTATTATTCCTTAAAAGAATAAAAATAAAAAGAAATACAAGAAAGGGGCTGGGGGTGTATCTAATACAGGGGGGTTTAACAAGAAAATAAAAAAAAGCAGCAAATAAACTGGGCCCAGCCCAAGTCTCTCAAAAAACAAACGCAGAAGGGGTATGGTGTGGGACTTGGGGGTATGCCAGAAGGTGGTGTTGGGCTCAGGCCCAACGTTTGTCCAAAAAACGTGAAGGGCGTGTGCCAAAAAAAAGTAGTTGGGCCCTGGCCCAATCTCTTCTTCCCCACCTTCTCAACTCCATTCTGAAACCCTAGAGGAATTTTCCTCCCAGCCGCCGCCGTTAACCTTCTAAGCTCTCTGTTCACCGTCCCTCACCATCATCCTCTGATCTTCCCTCGTCGTTCTCCTAAACACCACCTTCTTGATTCACCTTCATCCACTTCCTAAAAAACTCAGATGCTTGGAATTCTTCGCGTGAGGGTGGACGAAGATTCGCGCGCGGTGTTGGCCTTGTGAGCTCGTGAGGAGCGTTTCTGGGAATCAACGCACTGAAGAAGTCTCGAGGAAGATCTAGAGTTGATATTGACGAAGTCGATGCCTCTTGATGAATGCTTGATCAGTGTTTGAGGCTTCATCTGTTGATGGCGTTGATGAGAGATCTGGAAAAACACGAAGATGATGCTTCTCGAAGTTCTTCTGGAGACGAGTTCTTGCAGCGGTGACGATCTTTTGGAGACATTGATGATTCTTGATGAAGAATTTGGATCGTGATGAAGATCGTTCGTGGATGTTGATGATGGAGGACGAAGGGGATTGTTGATTCAGGGGATTTTCTGGGGAAGGATTGAGGATGAACAGAACGTTGATGGTGATGATGAATATGGACGATGGAGGATGAATCATTGGTTGGATCTGGAGTTTTCTGGAGTTCGTTGGTGGTTTCTGGGAGTTTGGAGGTTGAGGCCGATGGTCCTTGACGGTTGATCGGAGAGGTTCTTGACTTTAGGGCGTTTCTGGTGATCTGGATTTGGTGTTAGAGATGAGGGGAAGAAGATGAACGTTCATCGTTTTTGATGAACTTCTGGAGAGGACGGTGGTTTCTGTGGTGGCGTTCATGGTTGAGAACGAGGCAGATCAAGGATGAAGATGAAGGTTGGGGATTTCTGGAAAATTGGATGAATTTTCCGGTGATACTACGGCGGCCGCCGGCCATGCAGGCCGGCCGGTGGCGTTTTCCCGGTGAAGGTTCTGGGGCTTACACGTGGTGGTGAAGTGGTGAAGTGCTGCGCATGGTGGACATGTGGCTGAGAGAGAGAGTGTCTGAGGGATGCGTGGCAGATGCATGAAGCGTAACGTGGGCCCTCCCTCTTTCTACACGTGGCTTTGCTGGCTTTTAAAGGCTGAAGCTTTCTGGCACTTTCCAGAAGCTTCTGGTGGGGACTGGAATCTGCTGGACGATTTGGACAATTACTGGACCTTTTTTGCTGAATTTTCTGGACAAAAAAAATTGAATGGGCCTTGCGAAAATGAACTAAGCCCAACGAAAATGAATTAAAAATCTGCACAAAAAACTGAATTATGATTAACTCTAATTAATCCCTAATCAAACATTAAATCTAATTAACTCCTAACTAATAAAATCCTAATAAAACCTATATTAAATTCTAAAAAGACTATTATTTCTATTAAAATCTATAACAGAAAATAAAAAGAAAAATCTATATATTTCTAAAAATTAAAAACATCTTAATTTCTATTTTTTTTAAAAAAACTATATCAAAAAAGATTAAAAATTATTAAGACTATTAAAAATCTATTAAATTCTATTAATATTCTAAAACTAATATTACTATATTATCTAAAAATATAAAAAATCTATTAAAACCTATTAAATCCTAAAAATGAATTTAAAATTCATTTAAAACCTAAAAAATGATTTAAAAACTATTAATATTCTATAAAATGCTAAAAAATGATTTAAAAAGAATTAAAAATATCAAAAATTCTATTAAATCCTAAAAAATGATTTAAAAGCTAATTAAACCCTAAAAAATCCTATAAAACCAGAAAAATCACAATAATTCCCAGAGGGACAAAATAAGCACCGAACGACACAAAAATAATCGGTAAAAATAAACGGGCACCGAAATATCCCAAAAATCGATTCTACTGACCAAAAACACCTGAAACACGAGACGGGAGCTGTGATCCCTGATAAAATCAATACGAATGAACAATGCAATGTATGCAATATGCAGATGCGAATGCGGTTATGCGTCGAAACATCGAGCCAAATACGAGACCCGGTTGGTCAAATTTTGGGGTGCAACACTAATATACCTGCTTCATCTGATAAACCTGTTAATTCTGACAAACCTGCTGCTTCTGATAAACTGCTAAATCTGCTTTTCAACCTTACTCTAATAAACCTTTTGATGTGGTTTCCTATCACACCAAAGCAAAACCAAATCTGTTGAATGCCTTAAACAGATCAAAACCTGACAAATCCCCTGAAATTCCTTTCTTACCCTACTACCCTCCTCCTCTGATCTCCATTCACAAATCCATATTTCCACCTACTCCCCAACCCAAACCAATAACCTTGGAAACTCTGTTACACCCCAGACCTAGACTAAATGTTGATCATTTATTTACATGTTTTTTGCAAGAAATACAGATGTATTTAGGTTCTGTACAGAGGAAGTGTTCAGCAACAATGGATGCAAAGGAATCTGATGTCATTTAGAATGGCTTCATAAACAGATTCAACACAGTAGCATCAAATCTGAAGAACATATGTTCTGATGATGCGAAGCTCAGATTTGCTGAAGCTGCTAGAAGTCTGTTCTAGACTGTTAAGAGATCTGGACCACTACTTCTTACAGATGCTCCTTCATCATCAGAAGAGAATATTGAATCTGCATCTGAAGACAACCCTCTGGCCATGACTCTGATAGAATATCCTTCTGGCTCTACTGCTCCAAGCTCTAAAGCCCCTATGGAAATTGACTCTGTTCAAGCTTCAGAAACTGTTCCACCTTCTTCATCTGAGATTAAGAAAGAACATCCAGATCTTGAGGATAAGATTGCAGTTCTGGAAGCTGGTCAATCAGAAATCAAGTCATGCATGGCTAAACAAGATAAGAAGTCTGAAGACATGACTCAGTGGATGTCTCAACAGGATCAGAAGAATGAAACAATGGCTAAGTGGATGTCAAAACAAGAACAGTCCTCTTCTGAGATCACGGATCTGTTGAAGATGCTTTTGTCAAAACACTCTTAGTTTATTTTTTTTCATTCTGATGTTTGCATATGTATTTTTGAATATCTTCTGATGTGTGTACTCTTGCTCTGAATTGAATGAATGAATGTTTCAAAGTTTTCTCCACTTGATCTATCTCTTTTACTGTTTCCTTTTATTTTTATTTTCAAAGTTTTTACTTTTTGCTTATGACAAAAAAGGGGGAGAAAATATAGATCTGAACTGTTTAATTAAACTTCACCAGAATGAAACTTCAGACATATCTATTTTATCTAACATTAAATCTGAGTATTTCAGAACATTTGATAAGTACACTCTGAAAAAGAAACTCTGAGACTCTCAAATCATTTGACAATTATCAGACTCAGACTCTGAAATATGCAAGACACTCTGACTCTCAAATGTTAAAGAATAATCAAGCTCTAACTCTGAAAAATACTCAAGACAAAAGGGAAGTTTCTATTCCTTATTTGTATTTAATTCAGGGGGAGATTCATCATCTCAGGGGGAGTTATAATTATTATATTTTCAATTAAACAAAATTTCTGATGTTTTTGTCATCATCAAAAAGGGGGAGATTGTTAGAACACAGATTGGTTCTTAATAATATCTCTATGTTTTGATGATAACTATTATGAAATTTTGTAATTAAGAATTATATACTCTAAAGTTTGCTTGCGAGTGTTTGCTGCAAATATCAAAATAATTATCACTCCAGAAGCAAATCAGAACTGAACATAAGAAATATGTTAGGCTTTGAAACGTCAGATGCATCCATTAGAAGATTCTGAATGCTGCCAACAGAAGATCCTGAGCGTAGCCTCCAGAAGGATCTGAAGCAAGTCAGAAGCATCTGAACCAAAGAAGAATTCTGTATGAAGAGTTTTCAAAGCATAGTTACTACAAAAGATTCTGAAAGTACTAAAGCTGCCAGTACTGAGGATCTGACTCAAATATGCTTTGAACTTACACACGCTAAAAGCACACCTGCTGCAGAAGACTCTGATTCAGTAAAACTCTGATCAAATATCAGAAGGCTCTGATCAAATTAGACTCTGATGAATCTTGCTGAAATTTGAAGAAGAAGAATTCAAAGATTATGTCCGTTGGAATAATCCAAACGACTCTTTCCTTATTTATGCTAGACACAAGAACACAGACAAAAAGGATTTCTCTATGCTTTCTTCTTCTAGGAAAGGTCACTTGATGTGAAGACAAAAAGGCTCAGACCTTTTGGACACTCTTCTCAACGTGAAGTTCTCTTGGCTCAAGCTGCCTATAAAAGCAAGTCTTCACCCATCTTCTTCAGTTGACGTTTTACCTGAAAAGAAATCAATATTCAAAGCTCTCATACTATTCACATTCTTTCTAGAATTAATTTCTTTGTTCCTAATATTAAGTGAAAAATCACAGTTGTGATAAAGCTTTTTAGAAGCAATTTAAACACTTGTATTTGTTATTACATTTGATTGTAAACCTTAAGAAGATCCAGTTAGGATCAGTAGTTCTTGAGAAGACTTTGAACAGTTGTTCTTAGTGCTTACTATTGTAATCAGTTGATTAAATAGTGGATTAAGTCCTTGATTGAGAAAGGCAAATCACTCTAGGAAGGGTGAACTGGAGTAGTTGAGTTCAACGAACCAGGATAAAAATACTTGAGTTTTTATTTCTAAGTTTTTATCTTCATACTTATTCAACCCCCCATCTAAGTATTTTCTCACCTTCAAACTCTACTAGTGAAGCAAAGCAAACTGTGGGGAATAGCTCCATTATGCTCGAGATTCCACTCTGCTGGAAGTTTGAATCCATTCTACTAGGGATCATGAAGAAGACTTATTGGTAGACATCCCGAAACTTTCTGCTGAGGATGGAGAATAACCATTCTCTGGGTCAATCCCATTCTGCGGGGGAGGAAACATTCCAACGACTTCTCTAGGGACCTGCAGGGGATTGCCCAATGAGGGAATCAACGTTTACCTCTACTTGGGGAAAATGAGAAATAAACTCAACAATATCAACCTCTGCTTAGGGAATCGAGTCCCTGACTTGAACTCTAAGGGGAAAGGAGTCAAAGATTTAGACTCTGTGGGGAAATAAAACTGAACTCATCCCACTACTGGGGGAATAATCCTAAATACCTGTTGGGGATAACCACAATCTCAACCTATTGAGGAGAAACTAGTCATAATCTACTAGGGATAAACTAGTCTCGGCCTGCTGAGGAGAGCTTTTGATCTGAGATCAACACCTTGTGGGGATATAGAACCTCTACTGTGGAGAAGTGAGATCAATTGAGCCTCGTGTCAGGGAATGTGATAGCATGTGAGCCACTAGGAATAATCGTGCCAAGTACAATTGGGCTTTTTGGTTATTGGGATAGGATCAGGTTTATGGTGATTGGATGTTTTCTGGTTACCAACAAAAGTGGATTTTGAAGGGGAATTACTATACGGGAACTAGTATTCGAGGGTAGACTACCAGACAAGAACTGGCGGCAAAAGGTTAAGTTGTTAGAGGAGAACTGACTTCTAGTTTTGGTATCATACGGGAACTGATTTCTGGTTTGCCAGACAAGAACTGGACTTTGAAACTGTATTATCCAGACGAGAATTGGTTAAACAGTAGGCTAAAGAAAAGGTGACCAGACGAGAACTGGTTTAAAGGTTTGCCAGACGAGAGTTGGGCCTTGGAAATGTTTTTGGTTACACAGTTCTGACAGATAACAGGTTTAGGCTGTTTGATGGGGTGATGGCACGATTCTCCGACACTCAAATCTTGCTGAGAAGAATAAACTCGCTTGAATAACTTGCCCCAGTGTAGTGCAACTTGCCCCAGTCTGATCTTTGGGAAAGTTCACCTTGAGAAGAAAGTAGCTTGCCATGAGACGACCTCGAGATGGCTTGCCCCAGAATTTGTACCCTGAAAAGAAATTAACTAAAACAACCCTCAGAATGGTTGGCTTCAATATACTCTTGAAGTGATTTTCCCCTGAATGAGCGCTGAAGCGATGTAACTTGTCCTGACTAAACACTAGAGGATCTTCCCTCAAATCAACAGAAACTCTAGGTGATCTGCCCCTGATTGGTAGTCTAGAGATGATTCACTTCTGATCAACTGCATCTTGAAGGATTTTCCCCATAATCAACCAATGCTTGGGGATTTTCCTCAGAATAACCAATTCCAAACTCACTGGATGTCAATGCCCCAGATCCATTGGGCCACAAACTATACTCAATTCTGATCCAGACTACTGAATGATTAATTACTGTTTGATTACTCCCTGTTAGAATTTCCTCCATGTCAACTACTGACCTGCAGTTAAAATTGTTTGCTCACGAATGGTAATTTTAATGAGGTATTCATGCAAGTTCTTAAAGAACTGTCACTTATTAAGTGTCGTGATAGTGACACGAATGGACCATTTAGTCCAAACGTAGTGCTGATTTGATTAGTGAAAGATAAAACAAGGATATGATTAGCAAATCATGTAGGAGTCAGGTTACTCAACTTCATTATAGTATGCCTTCATAATAAACCCTGCCTCAATTAGGTCTTTTGAAAGTTGAATCATGGTCGGGTTCACAATTATTGAAACAAAGGATATTAGGCTCAAAGTATGATTTGTACCCACCCCTTCTCCGTGATGATATCCACTTCTAAGTTCAGTTAACTAGACACAAGCGCTCACCCTCAAAAGGTTTATCGAATGGAAGGAGTGATGTTTAAGGAACACACAAGGTTTTTAGAGTGACTGCCATCCCTCTTTGTCTTCTATGTCTATAGTCACACGACTTCGTCCTTGTTTGAGGATTTTTCTTTTGAGATCCTTTCTTTTCATTCCTTAATTTTTGCCTGGACTGACTCTCTTTGGGTTATTTTAATTTTGAGGTCCAGCGGGATGCCCTAATTTTGCCTAAGTATTTGCTTTCCAGCTTTTCAACTTAGCGGGCTTTTTCTTTTTCTTTTTTTTTGAAACAAGCCATGTGACACTGGCTGTCTTGATTTCTCCGAAAAGGTTGTAACTGTCTCACTCCTGATTTGTGAGGTTTAACCATTGTGGTTAACGAGGTATGACCTCTTGAGAGGGATAAGATGTGATTGGTCCTCGAATGGAGACACTCCTCTATAAAATTTGAACGATCGGTCAAATTAACTGACAATTACCCTGCCCTAGGTTAAGATGTGAGGGTTTGAAAGGTCCGAAAGAAACCCCTACTTCTAGGCTCAAAGTAGTTAACTAGGGACTAACTCCTTACCTCTTTGGTGTTTATGGGATTTGAAACAATGCATGTACGTCATCAGTAGGATTTTATCCGAAAGCATACAATCATCAGTTATGAGTATTTAGTTTTTGTCATCCTCCCTCCAATATTTGCTAAGAAATAATGAAGAAGTGGAGTGGATAAAAGTGCATGTGTCTGTGTCGTGATAAATGAGCGAAAGCGACATGATTAATTCAGAAAATGCATAATCACTTCATTAATATTGTCATTCAGAACACAATGTTTAAAAAGCAAGTAGCAACTAACAGGAAAGAAACTACAAATGCAAATGATAAAAAGCCTAAGGACTGCCAATGTTGAGGACGTCTGCTTGTCTGGACCACTAGCTTCTGGAAATGACCCTCGGAATCTTCGAGCTTAGATAGCTGAGAGGTTGACATGAACAACCAAACTTCCTTCTGGAAAAGAAATGCACCCTTTGTCAATCAACTGTTGCACTTTGGCTTGGAAGGCTTTGCAATCTTCGGTTGAATGCCCCATGGATCCGCCATGATATCCACGCTAAACATGGGGATTGTACCCAGGAGGGTAAGGTTCTGGCACAGGCATAAAAGTCGGCTCCACCAAAGAGTTCTGAATCAAATGTGGTAGAAGCTGATTGTACGGTATAGGAACTGGATGAAGAGGATCACTCCTTCTTTCCAAGTTGTTGCGAGGCCTATTCTGATTCTGTCTGATTTGGATAACCTCGGCCATGGGCTCGTGGATTTGCATGAGGAGCGACCCAAGGTTTCTTATGTGGTGTCCTAGGAACAGAAGATAATGACCGCTGAGAAGATGAATAACCAAAATATTTCACCGATTCACCTTGAGAATAACCAACATCTATCGTGACTGCGTTGATCACCTCTTCTTCTTCCTCTTAGGAGTTATGGAGAGATTCAATTTCACTGGCCTGGCCGCTCGAGACATTCTGAATTTTTCCACTCTTAATGCCACTCTCAATGCGTTCTCCTGCTGTTACCAGGTCAGAGAAGTTTGGTGTAATTCCAATCATCCTTTCAAAGTATGGGCTCTGCAAGGAGTTCATGAACAAATCTGCTAACTCTTGGTCTAGAAGCGGCGGTTGCACTTTAGAAGCAAATCCTCTTCATCTCTGAGCATACCTCCTGAAGGGTTCATCGTTCTCCTAAGACAAGCTTTGCAACTGCATGCGACTGGGAGCCATATCAAGATTATATTCATATTGCTTCAAAAAAGCCTTGGCTAAGTCCATCCATGACTGAATCTGATTACTTTCTAACTGCATATACCAACTCAAAGATGCCTCACTCAAGTTATCCTGGAAACAGTAAATCATTAACTTGTCGTTGTGCACAAATGAGGTCATTCTTCTGCAGAACATCACCACACGTTGCCTCGGGCAGGTATCCCCTTTGTATTTCTCAAACCTCGGCGCCTTGAAATTTGGAGGTAACACTAGACCGGGTACCAGGACATGTCTGAAGCATTGAGACCAAAAGAATCTTTGACTTCCAAGGCTTTGAGTTTTTCATCCAACACCTGAAACCTTTTAGCATACTCAAGAGCTCTCGGGTCCTTAGTCTTCATCATTGGAACCTCCCCTTTGGAATTCAGCACAGAGAAAGCAACATTATGACGATCTGTGGTATCAGGAGAACATTCACTTCGGACAACAAACTGTTCATGTAGATCTTGATTTTCAATAGAGGGCTGCACAGGCTGAGCTTTAGTAAGGTTGTTCACTTGCGGAGAGTCTTCATCGGGCAGAGAACCATACAAAGGGTTGGTCATCACAGTAAAACCTAACAAGTTATCAACATTCTAGAGGTCGTTCCCTGACATAGCTAACAACAACTTTCAACCCAACTTCACTTCTTGACACTGCTTAATCCTGCTTCAACCACTTGGTTGTCTTCCAACAATCACCACTTATTCAGAATGGACACCGGAGAATCAACTGGCTGAATCAAAAACAACGGCAGGATAAGAGCTCTGGCTGGCTGGAGAATGATATGCAAAATGATGCAAAGATGCTTATGCAAATGCAATGCAAGATGCAACAAACACGGGATCACAACCCCCATAAAGCTCTGAGAAACTGCTGCACTGTTGACTGGATTGAACCAGAGTTTCGCTTTAGCGAGAAAATACCAGAACACCAAAAGACTAAAGGTCCGCACTGATAAGAAAACCGGGTTGGTTGAAGGTCAATTTTCCTGCAAACCCCCCCCCCCCCCCCCCTCACTCACAAGTATGGACCTAGTATCTGACAAGGTTCGGCATCCTATGCGGTCTTCAGCGTCACAGACTTTCGAGAAACGATGATACGTTCACCATTTCTGGTTTGGCATCATAGTTTAACGAAGCAGCCTCACTTAGCTGACTCCCAAATGATCGGTCTCTAAAGTCGACAGTTTTTAGATCCAACACCCCCTCCTGACCAATGCACAGGATAGATGTCTCCAACAGAAAACTTTATTTGAACGCGAATTTCATGAAGACTAGTGCACGCCTAACGTGCAGGTCCTCACTACTTTCCACTCTAATGTTATGGTTATTCTCAAGCCTGGGTTTTGGATTATCACTCAAAGGAACAACCACCCAACAGCACAACAACAACAGATAATAAAGTGCAAAAAATGTAAATACAGCAATATACAAATACAACACATAAAATATACACACCCAAAGACAAGCAAACAAGCGCTAGAATTGACTCGCATAGGGGTTGGGAAAAAGTCTCCAGCAGAGTCTCCAGCTGTCGCATCGATGCGAAGAAGGGCCGGCAAGGACATAAGAGTCGCCACCGTTCTTTATTTATCCCAAAGAGAGGGAAAAGAAACGATCAGAGAAAACCTACGAAAAAAGGGAGAAGATAGATCATCACAACCAAATCTTGGGTTCGGGAGTCGGTTACGCAAGGGGAAGGTATGAGCACCCCTCACGTCCGTTGTACTCAACGGGATCTAGCTTGTTGTCTAGTCTATGGGTGAAAAACAAACTATCTACGGCTGCTGCTAAACGGGAGGAACGAGAAAGAACTGACTCGATAGGACATCGCCGCCCTATGCCTACGTATTCCCTCGTGCAATGGGAAAGTCAGAGTCAACGTAGTTCGGGAAACTACGGGGGGAGGGGGAGGTTGCTCACCAAGACATCACGTCTTGTGCCTACGTATTCTCATCTGGTATGAGAAATCAGAGCAAAACGTGGTTCAGGCTAACTATGGGTAAACGGGGTGTTCTCGATCACACGGGGGCGAGAGAACAGGTAGACGATACCAGCACACGCATTCTAGCAGTTAGGTGTATTGTTGCTCGACCATTGGAGACTTAGGTGTTACCTGTTTGCGGTAGAACGGACGTAGCACATCATGGGTTAAAAGGTACGGGGAACCTAAAGGGTGAGAAAGAAAAGTGTTGGTTTCAATTGCACGGGGGCAAGAGAAAGGGGACGTTAGTCGTTAGCGGAAAAGTCTCGATCGCACGAAGGCGAGAGAAAAAGGGAAGTTAGTTGTTAGTGTGCTCGCCAAGACATCGCGTCTTGTGCCTACATATTCTCATCTGGTATGAAAAATCAGAGCAGCTGCAGTTCAGCTAACTGCAGGGAAGAGGGAAAAGTGCTCGCTAGGATTATCGCAATCCTATGCCTACGTACTCTCAACAGATTTAAGAGATCAGAGCAGCCGTAGTTCGGCCAACTATAGGAAAACAGGGAAAAGGTGCTCGCCAAGATGTAACACCCTTTTTCTACCCCAAAATTATTAAGGCAAAATAACACAGAAATTAGAGTGAATAAATAAATCTCATTAAAAAGCCACCAAAAGGGCGTACATCTCTCAATGTCATCATAATAGGTCCATACTCCGTAACTACGGGTTTTCTCCAAAATACATCAAAACATCATAAAACAGCGGAACTCAAAGCATAAAGTCAAGGTTTCCTCAAAAGGGAAAAATAAGTAAAATAACCCACTGGTATATAGTTTAACTCAAAGAACCCAACCCGATGTTACATATCAGAGCAAGACCCTCTAAGTCAACCATAAAGGCTAACGACTCTAAAACTTCAAAAATAACTCCTCGACGGCATCCACAGCTAAACTTGGTCATCTGCACGTTACCCACATGGAGGTAACATTCAAACAGGCAGGGTGAGTAAAACAATTCATAATAATCAATGTATAACAATTAATGCATAAACGGCATCATAATCATATTCAACACATTCGTATCCTGCAATAGGCCTCGAAGGCCACAACATCATAATTTATACAAAAAGGCTCATAAATGCAATGCGACAAGACTCAATGCATGTGGTACCAATCATCACAACGCGATGGACACTGGGCCATCAACCCTGCATAGATCCCCATCAATAGGATCGATTCTACTAGAGAACCGGAGCACATCAAAATACTTCACATCCGCACAGTGGGTTTGAAGCCAAAGTAATCGAGGTCCTGAACCAAAGTCCGGATGCACATGAATGCATGATGCACACGTCACAAATCATCCTCATAATAACATCATAGGTGCATCATCATTCATCATATTCATCATCATCAAACTTCATAGCTCATCATCATACATCATGTCATCACAGCACATCATAATACTCATCATCACACATCATTTCGTCATATAATTCATCATAATAATTAATCTCACACATCATGTCATCATATAATTCATCATAATAATCATCATCACACATCATGGAAATCGTCCAATAATCACGTACAAATCACATATTAGCTCATAGTCATCCTCACATTAGCCCATCATATTATCACATATTATCACATATTAATTCATAATACTACCCCATATTATCTCATATTAATTCATAATATTATCCCATATTATCTCATATTAATTCATAATATTATCCCATATTATCACATATTAATTCATCAAATTATACTCGCGGGAATCCTCACACTATCACCTATCAATCACATAATTCCTCACTGTCATACTCATGTTAACTCATCTCAGAAATCTCAGAATCAAACATCAAGGCATCGCTGCACACGATCAACATTCGCGAAACTCTGCTACGTTCGCTGGCATGCTCGCTAGGCGAGTAGGAGCAAGTTTCTTCGCTAGGCGAGTCTGGGAAAACATGGTTCGCTAGGCGAACAGTCCGATGACAGCAAAAACTGCTACGCACCAGAACTGATTTTCACTTAAATGCTCATACGATTTACTTACCCAATGCCCCCAAAACATCCCTAAATCATCCCCTAAGGTCATACGGTGATAACGGCAAAAAACCTACGGTTTATTAGGCCAATTCTGAGACATATTTACGTCCTAAAACACTATTTCCCTACAATTACCCAAGGCATCATAATTTCCCATATCAAATCCCTTCAGGGTCAGACTTATAACCTTGCAAGGCTTTGGCCACAAAGGCCTAAGGTTTTCTAATTCTCATATCAATACTCAGTGATACATACCACTAGTCATAACCTCAGAGTCTTATCATCAATTTCCCTAATTTTTCCATAATTAACCCAAAATACCTTAAATCTTAAATCGACCATAAACACATCGAAAGGAATACATAGAAAATCATGAAAAGCGATACTCCCCATACCTTAGTCGATTCACAGCTTTCACGATTAACTTTGGGATCTTCTGCCACCAACCTTTCCTTCATAGCTCTGGCCATCAAACTTTCACGGTTAACACAAATGAATTCTAATTTCCCTTCAGAACTTAATTTTGTCCAACCTAGTCTTGAGCCTCACAAATTGGGCTTTTCCCTCATTACCCTTGCTAACCCCCTCAAATGCCCAAATTACCCTTATTTCAGTTATATTCATTTTAATTAATAATAATACTAATAAATTAATATTATATGCTATTAATCAAATAAATACCCCAAAATGCACACTTTTCCAATTATCCACAAAATCACCGAAAACCACCAAAATACGAATATTCTCAATTAAATAGATTAATTAAAATATTACAATTAAAATTTGAGGTGTTACACAAGACATCGCCGTCTTGTACCTACATATTCTCATCTGGCATGAGAAATCAGAGCAGTTGTAGTTCGGACAACTACGCGTAAATAGTCTCGATCGCACGGCGGCGATAGAAAAGGAGTCTCGATCGCACGGGGACGAGAGAAAGGAGTCTCAATCACAAGGATGCGAGAGAAAAGGTTCGGATTGGGACGCACACGCTAAAGCCTAAGACGTAGGAGCGAATGCGTCGCATATTATCTAAAGGACATACGCTGAACACTCTAGATGAATGAGAAGAGGCTCCCCACTCATCATTTCCCACGTATCTATCGCTTACTCACAACACTCGGCGATTGATTAAAATAGATGAATTAGAAAGATGTTACCGAACGGAGTGGTTCCGTTGACCCTTGACTTTGCGTCCAAGCTCCATGTCCAAACTTCTCCTTTTTTATCCTTTGTGATGATGAATCGAATCGGGTCCAATGTGACACCAAACTGTCGTAGCTCGACTTATAAGGGAAGTTAAGCTATAGAAGGTCGCGTATTGATATTCGTGCTATGGACAAGATAGATAAATGATATTAAGGATCATTCTCCAATTGAATCGTGTCGCACGGGCCAAAAATAGTGGGATCTCGTCTCACGGATACAAGACTTCATCGATCCAAGAAAGTCAAAATAAAATCGAAAAGAAGAAATGAGGAGAGAAAGAGGTGGTCTCAAATCCAACATTATTCATCAATAATTTGAATGGTAATGAATTACGGAAATGGCGTCATCGACCAAAAACGGTGAGAATAACCAAAGATGGATAAACGGTCGAAAATGAAAACGAGAAAGAAAGTCGGTCTCGGGATTGTCGTTTCCATCAATAATTTGACGTATAACAACTTGGAGGTCTTGTCATCGACCAAAACAAAAATGGAACAAAATGTCCAATAACAAATGAAAAATAAGATCAACTTCTAAAATGAAATAAACTTCTAAAAGAAATATAATATAGAAATTCTAAAAGAAATTATATAAAGCTAAATATAATATATTCTAAAAAAACTCTAAAAAGAAGTTAATAATATATAAAATCTAAATATAAACTATAAATATACATAGTATATTTACAAACAGAAAATATCCACAGAAAATAAAATATATAATATATTTACAAAAGAAATAAAACCATAATATATTTCATATTTAAAAACAAATAATTTAAAAATAAAACAGGGGAGGGGGTATGAACTGAAAATGGTGGATGCAACAAAAGTCAAATGGGTTGTACGGCCCAACAAACAATCATCAATAAAATAAAATAAAAAGAAAATAACAAAAAATCCTCTTCTTCTCACTTCTCTTCCAACATCTCTCTCTCTCTCTCGTTTGACCACTTCGCCTCAGACTTCTCTCCTTCATTTGTTCAACACCCAAAATCCTATGTTCTAAGTTTAGATTTGAAGGTTGTTGCTTGGTAGAAATGGGTTTTAAGAAAATGGGCTTGGAATAACAGTTTGAGGGTTTGGTGTGTTAAGATAGAAATTTGGGTTGTTGTGAAGAATGCCAGATGAAGGTGATTAAGTTGTTGCACAGTGTTTTGAAGATGGTGATTTGGAGAAATGGTTTGTAAGAAAAATGGGTTTCACGGAGATTTAAAGTGGGTTGTTTATGGGTTCCGTTATGGTTATGGATTTTCGGTTGTGAAGTTGGCTGAAGCTTGAGCTGGAAACATGAAGGGATGGCGACGAAGAAAGATGGTTTAAGAGATGGGTTTTGTTGTTCAGAAATTGAAATAGGTTAGGATTGGTTGAAGTTTTCGGTGGTGTTCTGTTCGATGGTTATTTGAAGGTGTTGAGCGAAGATGACGAAGTTTATGGATGGGAGAGTTTCTGGGTATGAAGTTTGAAGATCTGGAGAACAAAAACGTTTGCTGGGTTTATGTTGAAGAAGATTCTCGTGGATTGTTGGTTTGAGTTGTTGAGAAAGACGAAGGTCTGAAAATGGTAGAGGGATAATGATGGATATTGAAGTTTCCGGTGGTTGAAGTTGAACGAAAAAGTTTTGGTGTTTTAATGGAGAAGAAGATAGAGGTCGAGGAAAGGAAATGGTGGTTGGAAGGAGAGCTTAGAAAATGGTGATGAGGTTGAAATTTGGATGAAGGCTGCGGCGGCTGAGCATCTAGAGTTTCTGGGATTCTCAAAGGTTAGAGATGAACAATGGGCGGCCATTAGGGTTACTGGGAGGAGGGAGACAGTGAATAGTAGCCATATATATAGAAGTGTGACACGTGGCCTTGCTTAAGACTTGATTAATGATGATTTTGACTAATAAATAGTTAATGATGATGTTGTTAAATGAATAGAGGCTGAAAATAAAAGCTAATTAAAATTGATTAAATAAAAAAGCTGACTCTTAATAAATAAAATCCCAATTAATTCTAATAAATATAAATAAATAAAGCTAATTAATCTACATAACTAACTAACTCTAAATCTACACACTTAATTAATTTAAACTAAACAAAAATATGACTATTAGTAATAAAACAAATTAATCCTAATTTAATAATACTAATAATTACCAAATAATTCTAAAGAAAAATCTAAACTATTCTAATATAATATTAAACTAAACTAATTCTAAACACACAAATAAATCTAGTTCTAGACTATTAATATTGAAAATATATTTAATAAAAATATATGCTAAGAATTAATAAAATAAAATCTAGAAAACTATAAAATAAAAAAAAGAAATATAAAGCAGTAAATAAAAACGAAAAGATCGGGCGAACACCAAAATGTCACCGAAAATACCAGCACAGACTGAACCAATAGAATGAGAACAAACTCCACTCGATTCCGAAGTAAATCTCTTTATTCGAACTGGTTTGAATCGCCTGAAACGCGAGAAAAAGGGTTGTAATCCCGATAAGCCGCTCCAACTGACAAAATGCACAGTATGCGATAAATGAAATGCAGATGCAAATGAAACGAAACATAAACCAAAGTACAAAAAAAAGGTTGGTCAAATTTTGGGGTACAACAATTCGCTTGAAGTAACCGGTTACCCTATATGTGGTAATCGGTTACCACATTCAAAAATGTCGAAATTGACGCCAAATGGAGGGAATTATGCATAATCGCCCTTTGCCACCTGTTCTAAGCTCCGTTAAGCCTCTGAAACTCACTCTTGGATATGGTAACTGTGAGAATGCTTGGGATACCCTGTGCACTATCTCATGAGCTGAAAATAACCTGCTGAATAAAAATAAAATCGATCGTTGTGAAAAATAAATGTTGGAGCCTTTGACGCTCGTTGTTTAAACTCTTGCAACAAAAAGGAACCCTGAGCCACATAAATACTTTGATCCTATGTCTCGAGAACCAATGTTATGATATGCAGAAATGCAAAGAAACGAAAGCCAGTAAACCAAGAAATGATAGGCAAATTTTGGGGTGCTACAATCTCAAACTAGATCAAATTAATACTTTGACACAAGAGTTTGATATCTTTCACATGAAGCAAGGTGAAACCATTGCTGAAATGCAAAAAAGATTTTCTCATGTAATCAATCGCTTACATACACTTGGAAGACCCATTTCCAATGAAGTTTTTACTAATAAAATTTTAAGATGTCTCAGCAGGGAATGGCAACCAAAGCTCACGACGATCTAGGAAGCCAATAATCTCACTACATTGGACATTACAAATTATTTGGTAAGCTTGATGAACATGAGAAAGTGCTCATACGTCTTGACAAACATGAGAGAAGGGAAAATAAAGAGAAGGTGAAAGACACGGACAAGAAGTCTATTGCTCTTAAGGCTTCTAGCTCAAAGTCCTCAACACAAGAGTAAAGTGGAAGTGAATTTAATGATGATGAGGAAGATATGAGTAAAGATATGGGACTGTTTGTTAGAAGATATAATAGATATATCTGGAAAAATGGTATTCAACACTCAAACAAGAATCTCATCAACTTCCGACGACAATCAAAGTCCTCCAAAAATGAAGGCAACAAAAGTGGCAAAGTGAAAGGGTTATGCTACAATTGTGGAAAGACCGGTCATTATAAGTCGGATTGTTCATTGATAAAGAAAGACAAAGGAAAGAAGAAGAACCGTCAACAAAAGAAATCGGGCAAACCTAGAAGGGCTTACACTGTTTGGGAAAGTGATAGCAAGTCCTCTAGTGAAGATAGCTCAGGTGATGAAGACAAATCTGTCAACCTTTGTCTCATGGATCATTAAAGGAAGAAGGAAGAGGTAAGACACTCTAAATATGATCACTCTAATAAAATGTCTCATTTGTAATTGCAAAAGGCTTTTGATACTTTACACCATGAGGCTAAAGAAACTTTTAAACGCTCAGCTTCAAATAAGCAAATTTTCACACATTTAGAGAAAAAGATTTCCGATTTCAAAAAAGAATTAGAAGCTCTTAGGAATTCTATGGTGAAAGCAAAAAAAGCTGAAATTGAGGAGGACAAAAGTACTTGGTTAAATTGGGGTTGTGAAACTTGTCATATTTGGCAAAAGGAGATTAGATCTCTTAAAGCTAAATTAGACAAGGCTCTAAAACCTAAAGTCACATTTGTTATTGATCAATCATATTTTAGAGAAAGTATGAATAATCTATCAAAAGTATACGTATGTATTCGAGATAAAGATAGAAAATGTAACTCCTATTTTAATCGTACTTGTTTGTATTGTTGCAAGAAGGGTCACACCATTGCCAATTGTCGGTTTAGGAGATTCTTGGTTCCTAAAGGTATTTTCCAATGGTTGCCCAAATGCAACCAAAGGTTCACTCACACCCAAGGACCCAATAAAAATTGGGTACCTATTTCCTTTGTATGAATTGTGTAGGTACAATGTCTTAAGCCTATGGAGAGAAGATGGTTTCTCGATAGTGAATGTTCAAGACACATGATGCGAGACATTTCCTTATTCATCGACTTTATGGATAATAAGAAAGGATTTGTAACCTACGGTGATAATAAAAAGGGAGCTATACTCAGTAAAGATAGTGGAGGTAATCCCTTTTCTACCACTATCTCAGATGTGCTATTAGTTGAAAGTCTTAAACACAATCTAATTAGCATTACTCAAGTATGTGACAAAGGGTATAAAGTTTCATTTTCAAAAGATTGTTGCATGATTGAACATAATGATAATAAAGATGATGTGTTCAAAGGCCTGGGGTTTAACAATGTATATATGCTTGACTTGAGTGAAGTATCGTTGAGTAGTAATAAATGTCTTGTCACCATGAGTGGAGATTCATGGCTATGGCTATGGCATAGGCGTTTAGCACATGTCAACTTTGATCTGCTAAATAAAGTAGTCTCTAAAGATCTAGTAATAGGTCTACCCAAAATCAAATTTTCAAAAGATCACTTATGTGATGCTTGCCAAACGGGGAAGAAAACAAGGAACTCGTTTAAATCTAAAATCGTTGTTTCTACAACAAGACCCCTTGAACTCCTCCATATGGATCTTTTTGGACCATCTAGGATCAAAAGCTTAGGTGGTAATTACGTTTATTTTGTGATAGTGGATGACTACTCTAGGTTTTGTTGGACTATTTTTTTAGCAAGCAAGAGTCATACTTTTTTTTGCTTTTGAGAAGTTTACCAAACTCTCTCAAAAAAAGTTGAATACAAACATTATTACAATCCGAAGTGATCATGGAGGTGAATTTGAAAACCACCTCTTTGAAGAATTTTGTGACAAGCATGGAATTGATCATAATTTTTCAACTCCACGTACTCATCAATAAAATGGAGTAGTGGAACATGAAAATCGTGTTTTGGAAGAACTTGGAAGAACTATGATCAATGAGTGTAACCTTCCGAAATACTTTTGGGCCAATGCTATTAGTATAGCGTGTTATGTTTTGGATAAGGTGTTTATCCGTCTTATTCTCACCAAAACTCCATATGAGATTTTAAAAGGAAGGAAGCCTAACTTATCACATCTTTATGTTTTTGGTTGTAAGTGTTTTGTATTAAATAATGGTAAGGAGAACCTTGGTAAATTTGATTCAAAGGTCGATGAAGGTATCTTTCTTGGACACTCTCAAACTGGTAAGGCATACAGGATATTTAATAAGAGATTGATTACTGTTGAAGAATCCGTACATGTTACTTTTGATGAATCTTATCCGAAAATGTCGAAAATGGTATTTATTTTCATGGTGCAGGTGTATCTTTCAAAGACATGCTCAAGGAAACTGAAAAAGGATTGATCAACCTGAAGCAATGAAAGTTGAGGAGGAAAAAGATCACCATCCTGAGGAGGTTGAGGAGGATCATCTGACTAACAAGGATGACCTTCCTCCAGCTTGGAAGACTTCTAAAGAGCATCCTATTGAAAACATACTCGGTGACATATCAAAAGGAGTAACTACGTGATCCAAGCTAAGTAACTTTTGTTATCACTTTTCTTTCGTCTCACAGGTTGAGCCTAAAAACTCTACAGAAGCCTTACTCGATGAACATTGGTTCTTATCAATGCAAGAGGAATTAAATCAATTTAAAAGGAATGAGGTTTGGGACTTTGTCCCCCCTCCACGAGGCCATGGAGTAATTGGCACCAGATGGGTGTGTAGGAACAAACTTGACAAAAATGGAGTCATAATAAGAAATAAAGCGCGCTTAGTGGCACAAGGGTATAACCAAGATGAGGGTATAGACTATAAGGAAACTTATGCTCCTGTTGCTCGACTCAAGGCTATACGTCTTTTTCTTGCTTACGCATGTGCTAAAAATTTCAAATTATTTTAAATGGATATAAAGAGTGCTTTTCTAAACTGATACATTAATGAAGAGGTATATGTAGCTCAACCTTCTGGCTTTGAATCTCATGAGTGTCTTGATCATTTCTATAAGCTTAAACGTGTTTTGTACGGTCTCAAGCAAGCCCCTAGGGCAAGGTATGAGCGTCTTAGCAAATTTTTACTAGACCAAGGGTACTCAAGAGGGAAGGTTGACACAACTCTCTTCATTAAACGTCAAGGAAAACACTCCATTTTGGTACAAGTATATGTAGATGATATAATATTTAGATATACTAACATAAATATGGTCAAGGAATTCTCAAAGTTGATGCAGGGAGAGTTCGAGATGAGCGTGATGGGGGAGCTAAACCACTTTCTCTGATTACAAATCAAGCAACTCGAAGAAGGAATGTTCGTGAGCTAGACGAAGTATTGCTATGAACTACTCAAGCGCTTCGACATGGCTAACTCTAAAGTAGTTGATACTCCAATTCCTACACGTGTAAACTTGAATCGATATGAGAATGGTAAGGATGTGGATGTAAGGAAATATCGAGGTATGATAGGTTCTCTATTCTATCTTACCACTTCTCGACCAGATATCATGTTTAGTGTATGTATGTGTGCTAGGTATCAATCATGTCCCAAGGAATCACATTTAAAAGTTGTCAAACGCATACTTATATACCTATGTGGTAATCCAAAGTATGGATTGTGATATTCCAAGGGAAGTGATTGCTCTTTAGTTGGCTATTCCAATTCTGACTTTGCCGGTTGCAAATTGGATAGGAAAACCAAGAGTGGCACTTATCATTTTTTCTCAAATTTCTTAGTGAGTTAGCATAGCAAAAAGCAAGTTTCAGTTGCTTTGTCAACATCCGAGGCGGAATACATTATGGCCGGTAGTTGTTATGCTCAAGTCTTGTGGAACAAGCAACAATTACCCGACTTCAATGTTAAACTTGAATGTATTCCAATTTTGTGTGACAATACAAGCGCCATTAGCTTAACCAAAAACCCTGTACTACATTCACGCATGAAACATATTGAAATTCACCATCATTTCCTTAGGGATCATGTAGAGAAAGGTGACGTTGTGTTTGAGCATGTTGATACCAAGAATCAACTTGCTGATATTTTCACAAAACCACTTGCGACAGAGCCTTTCTTTAACATCTGTAGGGAACTTGGTGTTCTCGATATCTCGGATCGTGTCTAAAATTGTATGATCGCATGCTCTATATATATGCTTGTCTATATTTTTTATTAACAATATTGAGAAGATTAAGCTATATGTGAGAGCATCCATCATTGATCATCATTGGAGGTAATATCGTTCCCCTATAGTTAACTATTCTTGATCACACACACACACACACAGATATATATATATATATATATATATATATATATATAAGAAATTGTGCCATGATATGTGTTATATTGATGTTTATTCTATGGTTTAGATATATCTTTTATTCATTTTTAAGTTTGAAATATGTGTAAGCTTGTTATTTATGAATGGTTGATGCATACGTGACTTGAAATGTGCATTTTTACATGTTTGCACTGCATGAGTCGGCCAAAACAGGGCATAGGTCGACTCATGGTCTCTTTACTTTCATATGTTTTGAATCGGGTATGCACAGGTCGACCCATAGGTCGACTCAAACTGTGCACATTCAAATTTATGCAATTTTATACAGTATGCATCGACACATGGTAGTTTAGGTCGACGTTTCGCTGAAAAATCCTTGAAAATTGAAGCGTCTCTTCATTTTTCTTGGGAATTTTTTTAACCCATTAATTATCTTGACTTATTCAAAGCATTCAATCGTCATCATTTGCATCTAGACAACTCTTTCTTCTACTTCTCCTCTCCTAAAACTCTCTACAAAACCCATTCTCAAAATGTTCATCAAAATCAAAAACCTCAACATTCACAAGGTTTCACTTGGGTTTTCTTTTCATCATCTATTCAAATTCGAAGTACTGTTCATCTTCTCCAAAATTTGAGTTCCATGGCTACCAAAAAAGTAACGGGCAAAAGAACAACAAGAGCTTCGACCTCTCAAGCTGGCACTTCATAACCTAGGGCAAATATTCTAGTAAATGCTCTCTACCTACTCTCTGATGAACTTGATGAATCGTATAAGAAGAATTTTGGCAAGAGGTCCATTGTAAAACAATTTGTGTATTATCACAAAACTGATGAACGCATGCACATTCAGAAAGTTATTGAACTACTTGATTGTCAAAAGTTTGATTAGTTTTTAGAATGTGATATAAAGTACAATGAAGATCTGCTCCGATTGTTCTATACGGGTATTCAGGGTAAGTTTGATGGTTATGAGTATAGTTGTAAGATAGCGGAAAAAGGGTCTATGTGAATGATAGAGTGTGGAAATATTTATTTGATATGTGTCCACTGTTGTCTTTTTGTCCTAAGATCACTGATACCAAAACGGATGAAGGCTATGAGCTTAAGACTGCTCTGAACTCAATGCTGAAGAAACCTTATGCTGATCACATTGTGGCCAGTGACTTATTTCCTAAAACAGTTACTACTGGTCGATTGAAGCCAATTGATAGAATTTTACAGTGGATCGTCTCTCACATCTCTCGTACTAAGAAGGGGAGGCTACTCTAGGGTTGACCAAGTTGAGGTACACTTGGTTTATATTCTAAAAAATAAAATAAGGATTCATTGGCCTTATTATATTGCTAGCAGGATTTTCACTTTGAGGGATTCTGGTAGAGGTACTGCTTTGTGATATGCCTCTTTTATTCAAAATGTGCTTAATCGAGTTGAGGTTGTTGTCCAAGGTATTCCATATGTATCTTTGACAGGAGGTCAGGAATTCTATCAAAAGACCCTAACCATGATAGGTTATTTGTGGGATCGTGAAGCAAAACTTTACAGATTTGTAGTGAATGCCTCTAGTTCAAAAATTGAAGATTTAGACAAAGATGAAGATGAAGAGGAAGAGGAAGCAACTCATGAGATGGAAGATGACTATTATAATGCTGAACAAGATAATAGTGTTGGGTCACTCACCTACTCAAGATCCATATGCAAATCAGGGATGGGGAGAATGGTAACACATGGACATCTCTAGGCTCATCCTACATGCCTCCAACAAATGACTGGTAACAACAAGAGTCATACTACATGCCTCCTTCTCCACCGCAACCTCAACAAAATAATGATGAAGATCTTGAAATGTTAAGAAACATGCAGCTCCAACAGCAAGGTTTTGTTACTGCTCAAGAAGAACGGTACACTGCTTTCACGAATCGACTTCAAGCTCAAAGTGATAAATTTGACTTGTTTGCCTCCACTGTGATACAAAGGTTTGATAATCTGGATGAAACCACTGATGGTCAGAATCATAGTCTAACAAACAGTTTCAACACTCTCAACAGGGTTGTCTTAGAGCTTACCGAACGATTGGATGAGTAACCACCACCACCTCCAGATTACCATTTTAGAGGGAGGGGACATCCATCTAGGGGGAGGAGACTTTAGAGGACTATTTTGTTTGGTTGTCGTGCATCTGATGTTTTGTTTTTTTATGTCATTTTATGCTTTGCTGCTTGTTTTTTTTTTTGGTGTGACTTGGAGTTGTATTGGAACATGTTATATGTGTAATGCACTTAACTTTCTTTATATGCTTCTATTCTAATTTATCTTCATATTTCCTTTATTAACATCATTTTATGTGGAGGCTTGTTAATGTGTATCTGTTGCAAAGTATATGATTATGTTCATTTGGATATATTATGTTTTCTTTGACCTTGTGTTTCTCTCTTTTTGATGTTCTCAAAGGGGGAGAAGAGAATATGTAAAAAGCAGCACTTCATTTCATAAAGATTGATCAGATTTTCTTTCAGAAGAATGCATAAAATCAGGGGGAGGATGACTCTCAAAGTACTCGGCAAGCTGAAAATTTAGCAATTGTTTTCCCGTCATCAAAAAGGGGGAGTATGTGAGGGCAAGGTGCCTCAGTTCTTATTTTAATGATGTCAAAACGTGTCTAGCTTGTACCTTGTAATTTGGACGGTATCATCGAGTCTTAGCTTGCATCCATACTTTACTAATGCACAAAATATTTCAAAATCATGTGTCTATACATATAAGAGCATCTCATATATGTTTTGTGTGTACTTGATCATGTTAGGAGTCTTAGGTATGCATAAATATAGCTTAGGTAGACCAAACTATGAGCAAAAATTCAATTTTGGAAGTTTAGAGCATTTGAGTCAACTCAAAGCCTTGCTTAGGTCGACTCATATAAGTTGAATTTTAATCATTTGCTTTCAAGAGTGCTCGCATCGACCTTTTGGTCGACTCATACTGTTTGTGTTTATGTTTGTCAATTTTGGGCAAGTTTGCGTCGATGCATGGACCTTGTTCCGATCGATGCACAACTTCAATTTTTGCATAGTCTTTCTCTCGGGTGTGCTTAGGTCGACCCCCTACAAGCTTAGGTTGACCGCTCATTAAAAATATGCTATTTTTCTGATCTGTCTTGAGTCAAATTGTTGTTATGTTATTTTATTGGTTATAGCATCATACATATTCATTTTGTCTAATCATTTTAAAATACAACAAGAAAATTGAAATATATACACTAAATTGCTCTTATCATCTTCATCCTCGTTCTTGCATTTTCTCAACAATTACACATGATAATTTTTGTTGATCATTTGCATCATTGAGGTGATAACATCCAAACGTAGGATTGTGTATCTCGTTTTGGGTTGAGATTTTGGTGGGTTTTTCTTGAATAAAACTGTTAGGGTTATATCCTCCAAGATCGTGAGGATTTGAGGGTTTTTGCACAAATCTTGTCTTCACAGGTTCAGCCGAGTGAAGGGGATTGAAGAACGAAAGGTTCGTTCAATCAAGTAGTGTTAACTGGAGGATGGTGCAAGGAAGATTTGGGTTCGAACGGTATGTGATCGAAATCAGTCGAGTGAAAGGTTTGAAGACCGGTGGGATTGTTCAAACAAGTAGCGGTAATCGGAGGTTTGTTCAACACGTTCGAGGCACTTAATTCATCTTGAATCAAGGGGAGAGAAGACATAGTATCAACATCAATAACTAGGTTTGAGTGTGTGGTGACTATTGATTCTCTTGTATAAACTTTTGCAATAATATAATACATATCTTAATTCTATTTTTAAAATTGGGGGCAAACGTACCCTAAGCGAGGATGAAAGGGGAACTGCCTAAACAAATCTGGTGGTGTTCTCTCTTTCTCTATCTCTTTATATTGAATTGTTAACGTTTATGTAATATCAATTGATCGATCAAATTTTGTTGTAGGGTAGTGTTGAAAATCTAATTTGAAAACTCATTGCAATCACTTGGGTTGTAATTGCAAAAATATGCACTTACATTACATAGGAAACAAGACTTGGGGTGTTTTTTACACCAAGTGCTCAACGAGTTGATCGCACACAAACTGTTTGCGTTATTGTCAAATTAACTTTACATTTTACAAGTAATTGGAATTGGACACTCTAAAGTGTTGTTATTCGTATTGATTAATCATCAAGCTATTGATCTGGTGTCTCATTAGAATTATTGTTCCATTTGGCTTGTCGCATATCTGATATTTTCAATAACGGTTCATTTAGATGACTTAGTTCCTTGGCCGCTTCCGCACAAATTTTTAATAACATCTTTTTAAGCGCCAACTTTTATAATAAATTAGTGATCTATTTAACCCCCCCCCCCCCCTTCTAGATCATTGCCATCGTCTAACAAGATCAAGGCCATGAGCCACCATTTCTTGAAAATCAACTAGTCCTTCAATGATAACACTTAACTGGTTTTCCATACCAATGTTAGAACAAGAAGCCATCTCAGACATGGAAAGATGCAAACAAACAAAAATATGTTTCTAAAGATATAGGAAATGAATTTTCAAAAAGATTCAAGATAACAGTCTTTGCTTTAAGACCACTCAATTATTATCTTTTGAAATCAAAATAATAAAAACAAATAAACATGTAAATAAACATGAGGTGATGACAGAGGGGTAGATTCACAAAAAAGGAAGAAGTTTCACATCACTACCCAACAATATTTACCCACAATTACTATGCAAGAGAATTATCAAACATGTGAATGCACTCTGGAGCAAATAATCCACCTCTAGAATCTTAGAGTCCAATATGTTATCAGAAGCCACTTTTCATCAGAGGCATTTTCCTAGCTTCTGACTGAAGCTACTTCTGAGTAACATTATACTTTGATACTCTGACCAAACACACGCATTATTCTTCAACATAAACTGTGTTCATATTCTTTTTGATGAAATAAAACCTTTCAATAGCCAAGGGTTTTGTAAATATGGCATCCCATTGATAATCAGTATCAATGAACTTAATATCTATAACTCCTTTCTGAATATAGTCTCTTATGAAGTGATTTTTAATCTTAATATGCTTGGTTCTAGAATGTTGAACTAGATTCTTTATTAGACAGATGACAACAACATTATCACAGAAGATAGGGATATTGTTACCACATATTTGATAGTCCTATAACTAATACTTCATCAAGAGAAGTTGTGTGCAGAACTTAGCAGCAGAGATGTATTTTACTTCTGTTGTAGAGAGAGCAATAGTTGCCTATCTCTAGCTAGCCCAGGATATTAGGTTTTCACATATGAATTGATAGTTTCCACTAGTGGACGTTCTCTCAATTCTATCCCTAATATAATTAACATCACATAATCCAACCAACTTATAATATAGAGATTTCTTAGAAAGAAGGACTAGATTTATTATTCCTTTTAGATACCTAAAGATCCTCTTAACATCAGTTAAATGAGTTTCTCTAGGATCTAATTAAAATCTTGCACACAAGCATACATTGGATAAAATATCAGACTTAGATACTGTAAGATAAAGCAAAGAACCAATCATACCTTTGAACAACTTTTGATCAACCTTTGAGTTGTTTTCCTCCTTGTTTGGACTACATGTAGGATGCATGGGAGTTGCTATAATCTTGCAATCTTCAATATTAAACTTATTTAGAAGCTTCTTTGTATACTTGGATTGATGAACATAAGTTTCATCCTTGCCTTGTTTGATTTGGAATCCCATGAAGAATTTCAGTTCTCCCATCAAGCCTCTCTCAAACTTAGTCTGCATGGTCTTTGAGAATTATTTGCACAGAGATACATTAGTAGAACTAAATATTATGTCATCAACATAAATCTGAACAGTTAAGATTTCCTTGTTCAAAGTCTTTCTGAATAATATAGTGTCAACTTGACCCTTTTCAAAACCCTTTTCCAACAGGAAATTACTCAATCTCTCATATCAAACTTTAGGAGCTTGTTTGAGTCCATAGAGTGATTTTTTGAGTTTAAACACAAAATCTGGGTGGATTGGGTCCTCAAACCCAGGGGGTTCCTTGACATACACCTCTTTAGAAATGACTCCAGTCAGAAAGGAACTCTTAACATCCATTTGATAGAGTAATATTATGATTAACAGTGTAAGAGAGAAGAAGTCTGATTGTCTTTAACCCTGCCACATGGGTAAAGTTTCAAAGAAATCTGTACCTTTCTGCTAACTGTAGCCTTGAGCTACCATTCTAGCCTTATTCCTTACCATTTCTGCTTGTTTGTTCATCTTATTTCTGAACACCCACTTTGTTCCAATGATGTTCTTCTAACTTGGTCTTGGAACCAAATCCTAAACAGCATTCCTTTGGAACTAGTTCAGCTCTTCTTGCATGGCCGCAATCCATCCATTTTCTAATAAAGCTTCATCCATAAGAGTTGGCTCAATCAAGGGAATGAAACCTAACATACAATTATCATCTCTGAAAGCTTATCTAGTTCTCAATGGGTCATCCTTATTTCTAATTATTAGATCTTCTGATGAGAGTCTTTATATTTGAAAGAATTCTTGCGTTGAGCAGCCATTTATGAACCATCTTAAGCATCTTCTGAATCCTCCACTTTTGGAAGTGCTTCAGATTCATGATCAGCTTCTGGTACAACAACTTCTAAGTCTCTAACTTCTAATATTATACTTTATGAAGATCCATTCTCTGGATGTTCTTCATATACCTGTATATCTGCAATATTTCAATAGGCTCTGACGTATCATGGTCATGCCTTTTGTCATCAAATTTTTATGTGTAGATTCTTCAACCACCTTGGTTTCAGAGTTATATAGTCTATATTTTTTAGATCAATCAGAATATCCTAAAAAGATACTCTTTTGAGCCTTAGCATCAAATTTCGTTATGTAGACCTTATTGTTCAGAATGTAACAAGTACACAAACTAATGAAATTAAGATATACTTGGATTTCTTCCTTTTAATAACTCATATGATGTTTTTTTTGGAATAGGTCTGATATAGATCCTATTTTGAACATAACAAGAAGTATTACTAGCTTCTGCCCCACAGATATTTAGGAAGATTATTTTCATGGATCATGGTCCTAGACATCTCTTGTAATGATCCGTTCTTTATTTCTACAACCCCATTTTGCTATGGAATTCTAGGAGAAGAGAACTCATGGATGATTCCACATTCGTTACAAAAGATTTTTTCAAATTCACCACCATGATCACTTTTGAATTTAATATTTATTAGTTCCTTGTCAGATTGAATCTGTGTACAGAAGTTGCTAAATACTTTATATGATTTATCCTTGGATATGAGGAATTTAACCCAAGTTCATCTGTTGTAATTATCAACAATGACTAAACCATACTTCTTCCCATTGATTGAAGCAGTCCCAACAGAACTAAACAAGTCAATGTGAAGCACTTCTAAGGGTCTAGAGGTTAAGACAATGTTTTTAGATTTCAAAGAGGTTTTATTAATCTTTCCTACTTGACATGCTTCACACATAGCACCTGAGTGATAATCAAGATTTGGCAGCCCTTTAACATGTTTTATCTTTCTAAGTTTAGAGATCAACCTCTAGTTAGCATGACCTAACCTCTTGTGTCAGACCCATTTTTCATCACTCACTAACATAAGGAAAACAACCATTTGGTCAGTCAATTCAGAAAGGTTAATTTTGTAAACATTTCCCTTCCTTTTACCTTTGAACATAATGGTTTTGTCAGACTCATTGATTACAGAACAAAAGTTCTTATCAAACACAACTTCATAACAACTATCGCAAAATTGGCTTATGCTCAATAGGTTATGCCTGAGTCCACTTACTAACCAAACATTATTGATATAGATCAAAGAGTTACCAATAGTTCCTGTACCAATAATCTTCCCTTTTTGTCCTCCTCCAAACCCCGCATTGCCTTCCTCCTTCAGAGTTAGGGTTTGAAATATAATCTTTTCTCCCGTCATATGACATGAGCAATCACTGTCCAGGTACTAAGCTTGCTGCTTTGTTTCTTCTCTTAAGAAAATCTACAACAAAAACAATTTGGGATTTAGGTACCCATACTCTTATGGTTCCTCTCTTGTTAGTCTTAAAAGGCTTCCTTTTATTTTAAGCATTTTTCTGATAGTAAGGTATATATTCATTCCAGACTTTTCTTTTATAAAGTTTCTATCTTAGGTGAGTTTTGACATCTGAACCTTTATTCTACAGTTATTTGGTTCAACTCTCTTCAGAACCTTTGACTTTGGATTTTTAGGTTCATAATTCTTTAAAACCATTTATTTTTTAATTTTAGGTTCTAATATCTTCACTACCTTTGATTTTGATATCTTAGGTTTTGTTTTCAACACTGTCTGGGCACTGCTTGAAGAAAAAGTATATGAGTTCTTCAAGGGTTGAGCTTTAGAGATAACACATTTCTCATTATTGCTCAAACATTTTTCTTTGCTCTTACTTACCCCATATATCATATAGGAAATCTTTGTTCTCTCAAGACCTATCATAATACAATCTTGAAGAGCAACTTCCTACTTACTCAAGGTTTTATCAGACGTTTTATTGACTTGAGTAATGTGATATTTCTCCAAGGATTCAATTTTGTTTTGAGAAATTTTAAGTTATTCCTTTAGAAGATCACATTCCTTTTTCAAGGTTTTCATATGTCTTGCTTTATCTTGACAAAGACACATGAGTTCTTGAACAAAAAAAAATTAAATCAGAATGAGATAGGTTAGAAAATACTTCGTCTTCTCCATCAGAATCTGAATTAGAGGTTGATTCATATTTTGTATCTGAGGGTGTCAGAGCTATTAGGGAAAGATTTACCTTTCCTTCATCTCTGTCTATGCCACCTTCATTATCAATTTTATCCCATGTTATCATGAGACTCTTCTTTAATTTGTTTATGAAAATTTCATTTTGAAAGATTCCCTTCTCTGGCCTTTATTTTTGCAGGTTAGAACACTCAACCCTGAATTAACCAAGCTTCTTACAGTTAAAGCAATTCTTCTGGTCATCAACATTATCCTTGGAATTATACCCTATAAAGCTATTTCTTTTAACAAATAATCTTTTGTTCCTTCTTTCCAGTTGCCGAAACCTTCTGATGATAAAGGCCATTTCCTCCTCATCATAATCACTATAAGAAACTTCTTCATCAGAAGCTTCTTCAAATTTACAGGCCTTGGAGGATATGACGGCTTTACCATCAGATCTTCCAGCAACAAAATTTAATGCTAGTGTTTTGGATTTTACCACTGTTTAATCCTCATTCAATTTTGTTTCATGGCTTTGAAGGTTTCTAATCAAACTTTCAAGACTAAGCTTGCCCATGTCCTTAGCCTCCTAAATAGCTGTAGGTATGTATCTAGCAGGGAGACTCCTAAGAATCTTCTTGACATAATCACCAGTAGTGTAACCAGTAGTGTAACTTTTACTTTGAATATGAAGGCCTAATACAAGAGTTTGAAACCTAGAGAACATGGTTTCAATGTTCACATCATCCTTCATCCTGAACAACTCATAGTGTTGCACAAGAAGATTGGTCTTAACCTCTTTCACTTATTGATTCCCTTTATAAGTGGAACACAATGATTCAAAGATAGCCGTAGTTGTAGACTTATAAATGATTTTTATATACTCATAGTGAGGTAGAGCCTCCTTCAGAATACCCCATACTCTGTGGTGTTTTCTATAAATTTTCTTTTGAGCCGGTGTAAGAATTTTTCTATCTTTCACCATCCCAACACCATCAACATCCATGTCAATGCCAACCTCAAGTATGTCCCATAATTCATCATCAAGGCCAATGATGTAAGTATATATTTTGCTTTTCCACCACTCAAACTGAGTTAAATCACCACTGAATAAGGGCGGTTTAGCAAAATAATGACTTTTCTCATTAGCATTATAGTCATAAGGAATAGCAGAACCAAACACGATAAAGTAAGTATATTTCTCAAGATCAATTTTCTGCATCACGGTTAAGTGTTTAGCACAACCAGGCTCTGATACCAACTGAAGGTGAGAAGATATATACAAGAAGAGGGTTGAATTAGGTATTCCAAAAACTCTATATTTACTTCTGAAACCGAAGCTTTAGATTCTGAACTACGTTCAGAGTCTGATATCAAAATGTGTAATAACAATGTAAATATAATGTTCAGAAGTAAATTCTAGCAACATACAAAGATTATCCTGGTTCCTCTCCCCAACTGAGAGTAGTATAATCCCCTTGTCTTAACAATATCTTTTCACTATAACCAAACAGATTACAATTGATCAAGCATACTTGAAAGAGACATCAATGCTTAATCAACTTAGAAAGAGACTTCTGCTCTAGCAACCTTGCAAGAGACTTCCTGCTCAATCAACCTAGAATGATACTTCCTTGCTTAACCCAACTGCTCAAGACTCCATGCTTAAACACTAGGTTCAAGACTTCCTTTCTCAAGTACACAAACAAGAGACTTCAATGCTCAAGCATGCAGGCAAGAGAATTCCTCTACTTTAAACAAATAGTTTAGTAGTAAAGATAACTACTATACTTTGATACATAATCAGAAGTGTAATAACTATGAAACAATCACAAAGGTTTTCAACCTTTATAAGATTTCTAAGATAAGAAATCTTAAGATCTTATGTTATAACAGCTACAAGTATCAACTCAGAGTTATCCCAATATCTTACAATGTGTTGTGATGTTGTAAACTTCCTTCAAGTCTTCATATTCCTTTTATAGAGGTAGAGAAAGAGTCATTGGAGGTTTGAACAACAACAGACTTAGTGGACAAGGATACCAAGAGATACATTGAAGAGTTGTATCTGTTAAAAACTATTGTCCACTGAATAAAAGCAATGTCCATAACACCTTTTGAAAAACTAGGTATCTACCAAAAGGTAATACAGACTGAAGAGGCCACATCATCGTCTTTGAGCCTTGCAAAACCAAACCCTAGTTGACTCCATCTAGAAATTTGTCGCTTTGAGAAGACTGGTCATCTTTGGTCCATAGTAGATATCAAATAATCCTTAAGCCTTTAGGATCTGAGATGTCACCAAAGGCTGAAACATCATACCAGAGTCTGAACCTTCAGATGCTGATAAACATATTCAAATTCTGATCAACTAGAATCTGAGTAATATTACTTCTTCACTTATACTTTCAACATGATTAACTCATGATAAATTCTCAGCTTATGATCCTGCACACTTAAACAACTATCATCAAACCCTATTATTATTTAAATACATTGTTATCAAAAAAATCTTTTAAGGACATAAACAAATCTTGTTCCAACAACTATAACACTCTTCGCTAAACTTTACTTTTAGAAGTACATGTGAGCTACACCCGTATTATGGCAATCTTCTAGACGTCCGTAGACATGAAATGCATAGGAGTACATTTGAGTGATCTCGTACTACACACTCTCACTAAATGATACCTATTCCAATATGCATGATGCATGATGAAAAAACAAACACGAGTTATATCTAAACCTCCAAACCATTTGGACACACATTAAACTTGATTACTACATTAGTGATTTCCACAAGGTTTTTACCATATATTCACTGCCATAATAGGGTTTGGAATTAGTTCTTATCGAACCTTCGACATAATTGCCACATTAGGGTTTCACAATTATTTTTCCAAACACTCGACTCACTTCCTAAGGGTATTCACACAACCATCCATCATTCACAACTTAATTCATAACAACCATCTCATCGAAATATTGGAATCGTGTCCTAGAACATTATACGGTATTACATGATTATTCTTTATTAATAAAATTATTCATACATATAATTATCATCAAACATTTACCATAAGATAGGTCTATGTATTAGCTCTCTAACACATCTGACCGTGCGTCGATCTGAGTTTCTAAACTCAACTTATGGATTTTTTTTTAAAGTCTTAAGGCATGTAATCTAGATTTTTTTTTAAAGTCTTAAGGCATGTAATCTATTACACAAATCATGTAACTGGTTACATGACCGTTCTGTTTGGTTTTTTTAAAACCTGGAAGGGATATATCCGGTTACACACAGACAATAACTGATTAGAGGTGTATTTTTTGTTGTTGATAATTTTGGCTATTTCTAGGGGTGGTAACTGGTTATAGACAAATTCTAATCGATTACACCCTGCATATTTTTTATTTTTCACCGATGTAACCATATAGAAACTCGATTAAAATGTAAGAATTAACTTAGACCCAAAATGACCTAACAGTATACAGTATGACATCATCTAAGTAGCAATTTAACACTACCAATTCATCACAATACATCATCATTTAATCAACACATGATATCGACATTAAATATGTGATGCGAATAAACCTAAAACGAAGACATGCGTAGAAAATTTGACAGCGATGGAGAAAGCTACATACGAAGAAGAGAAGGAATAAGAGTTTTCTGAATTCCAAAAGTGCGAAAGAGGAGAATTGGGAAGTTAGAAGGCTTTTATGTGTATCCCCACCGTGACAAACCACACGATCACCAACATTGGGAAGCGAGAAATATGCCACAAATAGTCCAGATTCACTCAAAATTGGTCTAAACACTTTCTTGTCCTAGGACAAAAGAGAAATCATTATTGACAAGTTAGATATATGTGTCAAAACCTTCTTGGGAAATGTCATTTATTGCAACGAAAACATCTAATGCATTTGTTCCCAACCTCAACAATGATGTCCCATCAAGACTATTCACTTACCTTGGTCGACATCCGATCTAGGAGTGTACGTTGTAAAACCCTTATACTGTAGAGCAGAAACAAGGGATGAAAGACACCTGTTATGGGTCGTCCATAAGACCCAAAGTGAAAAACCCAGAGGCAAGAATGAAGGAATCAAATGCAAGAAACATAAGTTTCATCGTTCTCATCCAAAGTAGATAACTCCACCCTCTAACGCACCACCCACCGTCCAAATCAACCAGACGACAGTTTGTATAGCGCATTGCGCCCTTCGCAAGCGATTTTAACTTCTCAGTATATAAAGAGAAAAACACGTCATTCTTATATATTCAAATTTATTTTCACTTTTACGAAATATTTTAAATAATTTAAATATTAAAGTATTAATCTTATGTATCAATGTCGCACCGTCATACCAAAAGTTAATTTCACCGGTTTAATAATAATCCCAGTTCCAAGGAACAAATTTAGACTTTAGCATTCTTTTAATTCTTTTTTAGAATGTAAAGTGATTTTTATATCTTGATTATTTTAAATTAACTTTAGTAGCCTTGTAACAAATTTCGAAATTTATCCTTCTTTCTTTGTATCTTAACTAAAGTACGTGAGTACAAAAGAAATAATGTACATGGTTATTAATCGATACTAAAAATTGATGTTCAAGAATAACACTACCATAATATACTGTAATCTATTGAGTTAGCTATTTTCCCATCCCATGTGGTTTTGGAGTATCTCTGACTCTGTTTGCGTACACCCACCAACCCTTTTACCATGCTTCTTTAGCATTCAATCCAAGATCTAGATCTGGTCGTCTATGTCGGCATTTATATATATATATATATATATATATATATATATATATATATATATATATATATATATATATATATATATATATATATATATATATATATATATATATATATATATATATATATATATATATATATATATATATATATATATATATATATATATATATATATATATATATATATATATATATATATATATATATATATATATATATATATATATATATATATAACATATCAAGTAAAAGAGATTTTAAATGAGAGGTAAGATGAACAAACAACAACCATTAGATCATGATTAAATTTATTTATTAATGTGTTTATTAATTTTTCTCTTTTATTAATTTACATTTCATCTCTCTTATTAATTTGATATAATGGTTATTGTTTGTTCCTCTCCCCTCTCATTTAAAATCTGTCATTTGATATGCTATATATATATATATAAATATATATATATAAATATATATATATATATATATATATATATATATATATATATATATATATATATATATATATAAGTTTTTTTTTAATTATTCTTTTATAATTGTTATTTTAAAGGACAATATAATATTAATTGTAGTATTGTAAAAATTATCTCTAATTTTTTATTATATTATATTAAAAAAAAGTTGTAAATTACTAAGAAATTAAAAGTATTATAGCCAAAAGATAATAATTGTTTAAAAGGTAAAAAAAAATTATAAATTGTTCCGATATATATATAAAAAGTAAAAAAGTCGACACTTAAAAAGAATATATATATATATATATATATATATATATATATATATATATATATATATATATATATATATATATATATATATATATATATATATATATATATATATATATATATATATATATATATATATATATATATATATATATATATATATATATATATATATATATATATATATATATATATATATATATATATATATATATATATATATATATTAAAGGATCCAAAAAAAAATAATGGTTGGCACAAAAGATATTCATAAAAAGTTTATTTTTTATATTTTAAAAAATATTAATTTAATTATAATTTTGATCTTTTTATTTTTTTATTTTTTATAAAATTTTGATCTCAATTTTAAAAACTATGATTTTGATAGTTTTTTTAAATGCAGTGTTGGATTTGGATTTTTTTTGGAGACTAAAATTTATAAAAAAAAACTTTAAAAAGAACTATAGTTTTTGAAATAGATGATCAAAATAAAATAAATCAATAGAAAGATCAAAGTTATAATTAGATCAAAAATATTTTTAAAAAAATTACAACTCTATAAAAAACATTTTTTTAAAAAAATTATAATTCTATAAAAAAAACATTTTTTTAATATAAAATTTCATATTACAGTATATCTATTATGCTAAATAACTTATATAAATTAAAAGAAGTTAACATTGATTTATTCATGTTCTTTCACATAAATTTTTTTTAGCCATCAATTTATATAGCTAACAATTAATTTTTATGGGAACAATTTTAAAAACTTTTAGACATTTATTAACAATATATTTTACTTTTGTGAGGGTTTAACCCCTTATGGATGCACCTGCATATATATATATATATATATATATATATATATATATATATATATATATATATATATATATATATATATATATATATATATATATATATATATATATATATATATATATATATATATATATATATATATATATATATATATATATATATATATATATATATATATATATATATATATATATATATATATATATATATATATATATATATATATATATATATATATATATATATATATATATATATATATATATATATATATATATATATATATATATATATATATATATATATATATATATATATATATATATATATATATATATATATTCTCATTAATTCATATTATAAGAAAATTATATAATTTTTAAATAAACTGAATAATCTATATAATTAGTTTATATATAATTTAAATATATTTATTATTCAATATATTATATTCATTATTTTTTAAATTCAAAAATAAAATAAAAATAGTGAATTTGATATTTTTGATTAGTCGTAGAATAACTTAATAACTTGATAACATGGAATAATCAATATCAATAAAATTGTAAAAATAATTAAAAGAAGTACTCGCATTCAATTTTAAAAATAATATATTTTTGTAATTTAATTAACAATATAAAAAGAATTAATTCATTTTGAGGATTTTACCTCATATTATTATTATTATTATTAGTTCAAAAATATAAATAAATTGAATGATATAATTAAGGATTTAAAAATGTAAGACTAATTAAATTAAAATAGAGAGTTCCAAAAATGTCATTACGTCAAAATAAATTAATTTTATAGTTGATATTATTTAGATAAGAAAAATGCTAAGAGTGTTTTAGAGATCTTTTTAAGGCTTTAAAATAGTTAATTTTTTTTTAAATACTAATAAGTATCTTAGAGACACTACTTAAAAGAATTTTTTTAGAATAACGCATGTATTTAATATAAATACTAAAATAACACCAGTTTTAATTTATTTATCAAAACAGTGTAGTTTCAGAATGGACTAACGAGAAAGCGTCATTTTATTTGGAGTATATGTACAAATGAAATCTTATGTGCCATTTATTTGGAGCATACATGTATATGTAGGTGTAGCTAAATCAAATGGCGCCTACACGCCACATACCTTAATTTGGAGTACAAGCCATATCAAATGGCGCATCCTCCCCTTTTTTTTATTTTTTTTTATTTTTTTTGTTTTATCAGTAGAATTAATTGAAAATAGGTTAAATATTAAGGAATAAATAAAAATAAATAAGAAACAATTAAAAATATTATTAAAATACATTAAAGTTTACAAGAAATGAAAAAAGAATCAATGTCTGGCCCAATCAAAACATTCCCCGGTTTCACATTCCGGAGCATTAGCATACCTCCGAGGTCTACCACGATTTTGTTGAGGTGTTTGTGATCTTTGCGTATTGGCATGCGAAAAAGGTATTTGGTGCGAGGGGCCTGACGTATTTGATAAATTTTCAATCATCTGTCCCCAATAGCCGGGGGGGTTTGTTGCCAACGGCGCTGCCGTAATTTAATTTTGTTCCCATGTTTTTGAAGTTGGGACATAGTGGTTGGGTTAGGTGAGGACAGTATGGTTGACCGAATTGGTACATTGAATCGTTTTGGAAATGATACAATGGTTGTTGTGGGGTAAGGTAGTCAAATAGTGGTTGAGTGTTTTGGTGATATGATGTTTGTGTGTTCATTTGTGGGGGTTATGGTGGGCTGGGGTGTAGTCGAAAGAGTTATCGGGGCAGGGTGTGCATTAACAGAGCATTCCTTCAAACACTACCATGAAGAAAATAGATTGACAATCGCAGATGCATTAAGATGGATCAATAATATTCAACTGAAGAAGTGGACCAGGGCATATGGCAATGAGCCACATGATAACAAACCTCGTTGAATCAATGAACTATGTATTCAAGGGCATCCAAAACCTGCCGATAACCGATTTGGTAAGGGGAACATATTTTAGCCTCGGGGCACTTTTTGATATCAGACGTTCAAAGTGGAGTTCTGTCTTACAATCTGGGCAACTGTTCAGTGATAGTTAGATGAAATTCATTAAGGATGAAGCTGCCAAAGCTAATACACATGTGGTCACAGTGTTTGACCATACTAAAGGTTGATTCGATGTTATTGAGTCAATCGATCACAATGAAGGGAGGCCGAGAGGATGCTACCTAATGGAACTAGATAGGAGTTGGTGCAACTGCGGAAAGTTTCAAGCCTTGTGTATGCCTTGCTCCCATGTAATAGCAGCATGTTTAAAGGATCGTCATGACCCTTCTAACTTTCTATCTGTTGTTTACCATGTGATTAGTCTATGCAATATCTACAACACTAGCTTTCAGGTTAAAGGAGGACTATTGGCCTGCATACGAAGGCAAAATTTTATAGCACAATGAAATTATACAAAGAAAGAAAAAGGGTCGCCCTAATAACACGCGTATTAGAACGGAGATGGATACGACAAACAAAATGGTCAAATTATGTAGTTCGTGTCGTCAGCCCGGGCATAATCGTACAAAATGTTTCAATGTTGGATCAAGCACAAGATAATAATTTTAAATATAACCTTGTCTCTTTATATCAACAACAACTTTTGTTCCATGAATATCATAACATTCAACAACAATAATTTAAAAACAACAACTAACAATAATTTAAACACTTAAAATAAAAAATAAACAAATATAATAGCTAAACAACATAATTAATCGATTACAACCATCAAGACAATTTTCTAAGAACTATACATCAACGTATGAACATCAGTGTCAGTTGTAACATTCTCGCAGAAACAAACTTCTCTATTTTGGTTGAACGTGGTAACAAGTCTTTAAATTCTTCTAATCTTTTCACCCTCTAGAATGTCTCCATCTAACCAGCGGATCAGACTCCTGTTAAGATGTTCTAACATTAGTGTATTCTTGAGGTGAATCTTGATTGGAAGTTTGACTGGTGAAAAAATTAAATTGAGATTTCTCTTGTGGATATATGGGACCTGATAGAGATATTCTGAGTAAGAAGAGGAAGTCATTTTGACAGAGGAATGGGGAGAAGTTAGTTCGGAGGAAAATGAGGAGAGATTGGTGCAGAGAAAAATGAAAACATGATGGTCAATATTTATAGAGGGGAATGTGTAGTAGTAGCCACTTCAAGTGGCGTATACATAAATGATTTTAAAAAATAAAAAATAAAAAATAAAATACAAAGGGAGGCGCCATATGAAATGACACATGTGTACTAACATGTAAGGGAGGCGCCATTTCATATGACTTAGTGGACATGTATCTGTCATTTCAAATGACGCACACTAAGAAACTTTAAGGGATGCGCCATTTTATTTGGTGTATCCTTGTTGCTGTAAACTCAAACTACGTTATTTTACTATAAAAAAATTGAAAACATAGATATTTTTGTATTTTTTATTAAAAAAAAAGGTTATTCTAAAAAAAGTTCCTATTTAAAATCTTAAAATAACAAGCTTTTCTATCAAATATAGAACTCTTATCCACCGTTAGTTGGACACAACGACATAATCTACAATTGATCAAATCCACTTAAATATGATCAGATCGAAAAATCTTATGTTGATAGGGTGTTCAAAACCGAACCGGTTTAATAAAAAATTGTTAATTGAATTGAACTAATCAAAAATTACAAAAAAATACATTTGGTTCGGAAGTGTTTGAACTATTTTCAAGTGAAATCTCGCGGTTTGCTTCAATTTTCGATTTATATTTTGCAAACCAAAACAAATCGGATTATATGCAAAATCTTATAGACCATTATATATTTTTTTAATTCTTTTGAAAAATTAATAAATAATATGTGTATATTTTATTGCGTTCTTTGTATAATATTAATTTTAATTTATATGTCATTGAAAAAAACAAAATATTATTTAATTATGAATGCTATTCTTTTTATTTGAAATAAAATTACTATTTATTTATTTATGGTTTCATTTTTAATTGGTTGAAGTTGACGAGGATAAAATTAAGAGAAAAAATTGAATTTAGGTTGTTTTTGTATTTCTTTTATATATAAAATATTAATAATATTTTAAAAATTAATTTAAAAATGGTATTTCATGCATATTATATTATAGACATAAGATAAATTTGTAAGAAGCAATTCATATTTTTGCATCAACTTTTAAATTTATTTTGACAATTATAAACTTATTTTAAGATAATATATAAATGATTAAACACAAAATTATGTTGTCATTTATACGTGTATGTATGATTCAATATAAATTTTGTAAAAATCAAACAAACTCAAATCGCATTGATTTGATTCACTTTTATTTTTAAAAGTCAACAAAACTAAATTGAAACACACATTTTTTTACGATTCAGATGATTTTTAGCGTCAAAATCAATCAATCATACCACAAACACTTTATGTGTATGTTCAAATTTCTAATAATATTAAGAGGAGAAGAGAGCGGAAGTGGCATGAGTTTCTTGATATTCGCTCGTACCTGCTTCCAAACTCTCTTTGTTGATAAAAAATAAATAATTTTTAAATACAAGTATATTTGATCATTTTATTTAATATTACTATTAATTATATATTATAAAATTTTAATTTATTCTGAATATAATTTTAGTAATAATAATTATTTGTTTTTTCATTGATCGACACATAATCAAAAAATATTTGTGGAGTTAGAAAATTATGGTGATCTGAGTTCCAACCTGAGATTATAAATATGAAATATGAAAGTTGATCGACACTTACCGCAACTAATTCATTTCTTATCACTTTCTCATCGATACAAATATGAAATTTTTAGAATTATATTTTATAATCTATCTTTTAACTTCTCACTTTATTAATCAAGAGAAGTTATAGAACTTTTTAACTTCTCTCTCATCTCAACTCTTACTCTCATTTCTTATTCTATTCTTCCAATCAAAATCTTAGAATAACATATGCAAAAATATGGTATAAACCATTTAAGGATTAAGTTTTAATTGAAAAAAAAAATAAAAAAGATTATATTTTCTTTTGAATGTTTTTTTCCACATGTCTTACATCCATGATTTTAAATAGACTAAATTTAACACCTTAAATGAAGCATACCAAAACTCTTTTAATTGATGCTTCCAACTTTCTATTTGTTTTGTTTAGTGTACGTTGATAGGGAGGAATCTTGAATGGATTAAGCTGATCTCCGATGCGGCGATGCGAGAGTGAACATGCAAGGTTAGCACTCCTGCGCACAAGTTAGTTTATAATTCAAGATGAGTGTGGTAAAAAGTGGAGATCAACAAAGTGTACATTGAATTTCTTGTTGTACAACTCTTATACCTTGGAACATTTGGAGTGGGTTGACATTGGTTTGAGCCTTGGCTTTTTGGAACTTTAGCATGTCCAAAATAGATTCCCAAAGGTTTTTCGGGCAATTATTGGATGAGAAGTTTTATCAGCCACGATCGACCACTAAGGATGTCGTTCACTTTAGGTAAGAAGCGGAAACTCCCTGGGTCAATTGTAAAAGTAGTGGGGGACATGTGCGTTAAATACCTTCCCATCATTGAAACACTTTTTTGCTCTTTCCTGACGCAAGGCTTGAAGTGACTAGTTAGGGGATGATGTTGTTTATAGTGCACTTGAGTTTGTTTACGTTTCCAATGAGGAATCTAGCCATTGATTTTGTGACCTCTCATTTCAGTTGATCTGACTCGTTGCTTGCCTTCTCATATATGCAACCAACATCGTGGTCGGTTGCCCTATAGATTGGTCGATCCTTCTTATAGACTCGGGAAAAAGGATATGCAACGTCTTTGATGGATGTTCAGTTCCATTTTATGAGTTTCTGTTGACCAGGATAGGTTTGCGGCTGCTCCTATTTGAGTTTGAGGTGGTCGTATTGAGGTATTTGAAGGTTGCCCCCTTCTAGATTCACTTGGGCTCCTGGGCTCATATGAATATGTTTTAACTTTAGGCCGAGTATAGGTATTGAAAACTTTCTCCTCAGTTGTTTTTCAATTTGTTCCATGTTGTACATACCTCCCATATTGATATCCAAGATCAGAGGCTTATTGTGCTTCATCATAATCTTCCATGGCTCGACCCATTCATTGACTACTAGGACGATTTCTTGAGACATTTCATGCTAGTGAGGCCCTATACTCCGAAGGCTCATCTTTCCTTCTCCCGACAGAGACTTATAGTTATTGTAAGAGCATGTTTCTAAAATACTGGTCGTAGCCCCATTTCTGATATACGTCTCATTCTTACATCGTGAAGTTGGATTGTCTCTCTGTTGAGGAAGTTATGACGAGGGAAGATATAAAGTCTCTATATTAGGGATTTTATTATGAATAAAGGTTTTGCCCCAGTGAAATGTCCTATTACTTGAAGAGGAAGAAATCCATTGATACTCACGCTATTATTAGTGTGATTGACCGCGATGAGAGAAAATAGATCTTTGGTGAAGGTGAAGTCCTTGGTTTTTTTTACATGTGTGCCTGTACTTTGGAGATAAAATGGATAAGTTACAAAATGTCTTCGCTATCACTTTTGTTCAAGGCATCAAACTTGTCCCTATTGGTTGGGCCGATACACCTCCTCATACAACTTCTTTTGCATCGTCTACTATCGAGGTTGTTGTTGTTGCCTTGGGGTCTATCAACTTACTACTGTCGTGCCACTCTGTTTATGGATGACCAACCACAACCTTTTGTTGCTTCGGCAAAGAGAGATTGGGATAGAGGATCAACGTTCCCCTTTGGAAGAAGAGATATGTATGTTTGTTGGAGTAACATCCTAAAATGTGATTTTCTCTTTTATAATTAAGAGTTAGGGTTTAGGGTGTTACACACGATCTCTCAAAGAAAATAGAAACAAATAGAGGCGGATAGCATTTTGGTCAACACATTAGCCTTAACAGTACCACAATTATCAACACATATTGAAAGGTGCAGGTTTAGGTTTTCAGACGGTTACCCGAAAAATTGGTTTTATTGCACCATACCAATCAAAGATGGTTTTAATTCAAAAATTATTTTCCGCAATTGGCGGGTGCATAATACTACAATGTGGTTCCTCTTCATAGGAATCGCGTGATGCTATATTTTCGCAAGTATACGAATCGCGTTAGAGTAATATAAAAGATTATCGATCCCACAGAGAGCAAACGTCAGTCTATCGATTTATATTGTTACGATGTTTATCTAAGGCAAATCAATCGGGAGTTCATGAGTGCGCAGTAAAAGTAAAGTACGAAGATATAAAATTCAATTTAAAACAACAGGCTTGAATGTAATTCACACAGCCAGGTAGTATTCCAAATGCTTGTAAATAGAACTTCTAATGGGGTAATGTTTTCTACTTATGAAAAGAACTAATTTAACGGGAACTGTCGCTTTCGCGTATTCAGAACCGAGTTTATCCCTTAATCGAACCCTCTTATTGTCATTTGTAAAAAGGCGCGCATTGTGTTAAAGTAATAAACCTATTTTTAAGAAATATAGTTTCTTGACTTAGTTGAAAAGTATTTAGACTTGGAACTTTTAAACGAAAAAAGGTTCATGCGAACCGGACTTTAAACCCACAAACGCGTCCGAAAATAGTTTTAGAATCGTTTTTCTAAAGTATTAAAAACTCCTACTTAACTAGACAAAGCGCTTTCGCTTCCTTTGAACATTTAAGACTAACTTAGTTTAACCAAAGGTTGGACGACTTTCGATCTTACCCAACAGAAATGAAGTGCAGAAAACTAGTGTTAAAAATCAGAATAACCCCTAAGTATTTCTATTGACAATAGGTGGCCGTAGCAGGGGTCTGGTCTTTGTACTAAAGGGTTGCAAAATGGAAACCCTAGGTGCCTTGTTGCTATGGCCCGTCTACGGTTGGCCTTATCAGCCCCTAGTTTTTGTATATGGATTTTCTGACTTTTGCCTTTTTTCCATGTTTTGCTCGTTTTCGATCCTTTTCACCTTGAATACTCATTAGGCCCTAAAAACAGTAAAAAAACACAACCAAAGCGTAAAATACTGAAATAAAACGGACAAAAAACGATGAAATGGAAAGTAAAAATGACTAGAAATAACAATACGAAAACCACTTATCAATAGCCAGGTGGCCGCTCTAAAGGAGAGAGTTCGGGAGTCTCTTCAGCAAATTTTGAAGAATGTGTAAGAAGGTCTCGACCAGGCAGTGGATTAGGCTAAAGAAATATTCTTAGGTATTTATATCCTCATTGAGGGACTGAATCCTTTCAAAGCTTCTCAAGATGAGGCTTTAGTGGACAACTGGGACGCAACGTCTTTATGCATGGTGCCTTTATTTATATTTGTATGCTTAATATATTTTATTTCTTCTTTATGGTCGACCGATTGGCTTTATCATTTGCTAGTATCCATGCCTATGATTGATTAATAAGTTTTTATTGCGTCAGGGCTTGCTCTGTATTCGTCGTGTTCATCCAATTCTATAGTCTCAACCGAAGTTACATTGTTACTAGCTCCGATTAGGAAGAGTTAGTGTCATTCTTCAGTGTCGTTAGAAACCATCCCTGGCCAAAGGTATGATTCCTGTCTTTTCCTCCTAAGGTTGACATGGTACACGGTAGACGTGTTTAGGCTCCACTGCCTACACTCTTGGAGTGTCTAATTCTTATGAGAGGGGAAGGGGGATGGATGCACCAACTATGCTTGAAACGTGTTCACGAAATATGGATTTTGCATCAGAAGAGTAACTTATGCCATCCTACAAGGAATTGTAATACCTTTTATGGTTGCAATGTCTCATAGTTAGCAAATTAATTATTGAAATTGCACAAAAACTTACAGAATACTTAGCTCATTGAGAAATCACCATTATAGTTTGTTCTACTTCTTCGTTAATTATTCCCCGGCTGACTGTGTGGTAATTCTTTTCGAATGCCCGATGGGTATGCTCATCCACCATGGTTTTGTTTGTGTACCTTTGATCGATAAACGATATTAGCGACTAACGTCCTCCTAGTTGTCACTTGTTCACGGTCGTAAAGACCCAACTGTCTCTAGGAGGTTGCTCGAGGTTGTATCTTATGAATGATTGACTGAGTATTACACCCTTCTTGTTCCTTTATTTTGAGGTAGACGTCATTCTTTACTAAGTGTTATTATATTAAATATGTTATTTAATATGATTGTCAACGTCACGAGAACCTATAAGATCACACACATAAAGACAAAATGATGAGAAATATACTACAAGGAACACTGTAAAATACAATGTGCTTAAGTGAATTGTAGAACACCGTAAGATACAGTGCACTTAAGTTGAATACAAAATATGGTAAGGTATCATGCACTTGAGTGAATTATTGTACACCATAAGGTGTGTTTCACTTAAGTGGGTTTTTAGCTTGCATCTCACACAAGTGGTTTATAAATAGAACCCTTATGCAAAAGCTTTAACATTTCATGAAATTTGATTTGTGAAACCCTAGTCGTAATTTCTCTCTTTTTTCTCACTTAAAGTCTTTATTTGTAGCAGGTAGCATTGAGATTGAAGACACTCCGTTCGTATGAATTAAGTAGATGTGTTGTTCTTCATTCAACGCTCGTAAAAATTCATCTGATTCTGCATCAAAGATGTTAATCGCCACAAGAGATAATCTTTCTATCACTGATCATGCATCATTCGTAAAAATCAAGTAAATTTTTTTTTTATTTTCCACTGCACTTTGTATTCCAATTTCGTTGTAAGGTACTTTATCCTGCACATACAAGAAATCAACTTGATGAAATCTATAAGATACTTACAATAATAAAAAGCTAGAACACTCTCATAGATATTACATGTCAAATCCAAGACACTAACTTAATGTTGGTTACAATATAAATAAATAAATAAATAAATAAATAAATATATATATATATATATATATATATATATATATATATATATATATATATATATATATATATATATATATATATATATGTTATACATGTGTTTATTAATTTTTTTATTAAATAAAAGATAATAGAATCATTGATTTTTTAATTAATAATACTTTTATGCTATTTTATATTCATTAGTCACTATATATTATTCATTTACTAAATATTAGTTGTCAATTATAAATTATAAATTATTATCTATAAGTTATTCATATTAGTTGTTAGTTATTTTTATCAAATAAAGTCTTATTCTAACTATCTTATTTATTAGAAAAAAATTATTTTTTAAATTTATTAAATAAATAATATGTCTGTATAAAATATAGATCAATATAATAATATTAAACAATTTTTTTATCGGGAAAAAATTTAAAAGTGTTTGTTAATATTATGAAAGAGAATCTAATATTCACAATTTAACTATTAAATAATAAAGTTTAATTAGTATGTATTAATAGTATAAAATAATTTTACACTATTATCTAATAAAAATTTATAAATCTGCTATATCATGTTAATAATTTAAAATTTACAAAGTAAAAAAAAAAAAAAAAAAAGAGAGAGAGAGTAGATATCAATTAAATTTTAAATAATATTCCTCCTTCTAATTGTAATTGCAATGACAACAACCTAAGATTGAGTGATCCACACAATTCAAATCCAATCCGGTCCAACAACACCAACTCACCGCACCACACCACACCACCAACCCCTTTTCCTGTTTTCTTTTCATTCCTTTTTTCTTGGCCTCTCTCTTTCTCTGTTTCTTCATTGGTTATTCCTCGTCGTCTTCGTTTTTCAACATCGATCTCTACAACCCCTTATCGTTTTCAGACGTAATTTATGCTTTCAAAACTTGGGTCGTCGTCAAAATTTCATCTTTTGGGGTGCATGTCACCCTGATGAGATTTGATTATTCTTTTCTCTGTTTTTTGGTTTGATTATTCGTATTGGGATTTCTGTTATTTCAATGGGCTGTTTAGATGATGGGAGTTTCATTGTTGAGCTTGAAAATGGATTGAATAACGGTTGTTCTGAAGTGGGAAAAGATGCTTCTGCCATTGAAGATGCTGTCAAGGTTTTGCTGCTGGGTCTAGGAGAAGATATTAACAGGGAAGGTATTAGAAAGACTCCACTTCGTGTTGCTAAGGCCCTTCGCGAAGGAACAAGAGGTAAAAAAATGTTTTTTTTTCTTACTCTTTGAAGATATATATGTTGTTGAATCATAGCTATCAACTTAGCTTTTAAGTCTATGTTTGATTATGTTGAAGTGAAAATTGGATCTGATGTAGTTTTGATGTTAATTAGCTTTAGTGGATCTTTTTCTATCTTCGTTCCTTTGAAAAAGTTTGAGAAAAAGCTGATTATAGTTGAGGATTTGTTTGTTATTTATGTACAAAATTCCCTAGTACTTTTTTGTATACACGTTTGTCCTTTTCTTCTGAGTGGACAAATTTGAAGTTCTTGGATATTGGTACTGAATACTGAATAATACTTATGGAAAAATAGAGAACTATAGCGAATTTAAAATTTATTCACTTCTTTTTGTCTGTTGTTTTGTTACTGTCAACTTCATTGCCAAGTCTTAGGCAGTCAATAATTATAGGTGTGTATAGATCTTGTTTAGGAAAAGAAAAGCTTAGTTGCTTGCTTATCCAAAAAGGGTAAATCTTTATACCCTTCTCTTCAATAGAAACATTACATTCCAAAATTCAAGGTTTAAGTGCAGAAACGCCAATGAAGGAAAGGTTAAGGTTGAGACTCAACTCAAATTTAATTAAAAAATCTAAAATTACTCTTAAAATATTTTAAATTTAAGGGGTGATTTCGGTTTATCAGAGAGGAAAAGGATAGTGGGCAAGAAACCGCTCCGCTATCCTGCTATTTTCCCTATAGTGGGCTGGAAACTGCTCCAGGTCAAGAACCACTCTGCTATCCCGCTATTTTTACCCTATAGCGACGACTATAGTGTTCTGCACCACTAAGGCACTTCCCATAGCGGCCTTTGCTCCGCTCTGCTATAGTGCCGTTATTAGCAGATATTGACTACTACTCCGATAACTATAATTGAGAACACTAAGTATTTAGGTTACGAAGTGTAGAGAGAACTCTGAAAGCTGAATTATCAGGTTCTTCGAGTTGAGTTATGGGAAAAGGGGCTTCTTTAGCTTGAAAGCAGATTGTATTTAGTCATTCTTCTTTTTCTTTACGTTACCACTGAGATAATATTTTATTTCATACCTGACTCATGAAATTCACAAAGTACTGTTCTAAGTTTCTGTTTATCTTCTTCCAGGTTACAGGCAAAAGGTAAAGGACATTGTTGAAGGTGCTTTATTCCCAGAAGCCGGTCTCGATAACAGAGTTGGCCATGCTGGTGGAGCAGGCGGACTTGTGATCGTCCGAGATATTGACTTGTTTTCTTATTGTGAGTCATGCATGCTTCCGTTCCAGGTTAAATGTCATGTAGGTTATGTTCCATCTGGCGAAAGAGTTGTCGGTTTAAGCAAGCTATCTCGCGTTGCTGATGTATTTGCAAAACGGCTCCAAGATCCTCAACGTCTTGCAAATGAAGTATGTTCTGCTTTGCATTATGGAATAAAGCCAGCTGGTGTTGCCGTCATACTTCAATGTACACATATCCACTTTCCAGACATAGAATCAATCTTTCTCGAATCAAACCACCAAGGATTGGTTAAGATACTCGTTTCCTCCGGTTCCGGGGTTTTTGAAAACAAAAATGCAGATGAATGGGCTGATTTCTTTAATCTCCTTAAATTTAGAGGTATCAGTATGGAAAAAATCCATGTTAGAGGATCATTGGACTCCTGCTGGTGTCCTTGTCAATCCGCCAAAGTTTCCTCCAAAATCGTACCGGTCAACCCTGCAATGGTCACTGCAGTAGCTTCAATTATTAAATCTTTGGGAGAAGATCCACTGAGGAAGGAGCTTAGAGGAACCCCAACTAGATTTGTGAAGTGGTTAATGAACTTTCAGAACAGCAACTTCGACATGAAGTTGAATGGTTTTCTCAATGGTGGGATAGATTCTTTAACTGCAAATGAGAAGGTTGACATGGAAAACAAGAAAATATGCTCTGAGTTGAACTTATCATTTTGGTCACAATGCGAGCACCATTTACTTCCATTTCACGGTGTTGTTCACATAGGTTACCTCCTATCTGATGGATTCAGTCCAATCGGAAATTCTCTTTTACAATCCATAGTACATTTTTACGGTTTCAAGCTTCAAGTTCAGGAGAGGCTTACCAGACAGATTGCTGAAATGATTTCACCGCTGATTGGTGGTGATGTGATAGTTGTTGTAGAGGCAAGCCACACATGTATGATTTCTAGGGGTATTGAAAAGTTTGGAAGTAGTACCGCCACTATTGCTGTTTTAGGACGATTCTCGACAGACCTTAAGACAAGGGCTTCCTTCTTGCAGGGTATTCCAAATCCTACGTATTTTTCGGAGCAATGATTCTTGTTTGAATGCGCTTGAAATAATTTAGTACTAGCTCCAATTGTTTTGGATTTTAAAGTTTTGGAAGTTGCTCAAATTTTGTTTCAGTTTTACAGAGAATTATAGCTAGAAATTGTTGAAGAAAAATTGATGGAATTCCTCTGGAATCCATGTTTTCATACTGGCCAACTTTGGTCATAATTTGTTGTTGTTTAAGTTTACTCTGATAGTTTTCTTGATGTTGAAGTTAGAATGATTGTTATCAATTTTGATTATTTTATATGAAGTTATGCAATGCTTCTATTATAGGGTATATTTTCTAGTGGTGGAAAAAAAACATCAGAGGTTTTTCAAAATTGTGCACGAAAGAAAGCTAAATAGTCCAATTCAATGATAGCCAAATACTCCATAGCGGAGTTTTATATACAATACAAGCCATATCAGTAACATTCATAGTTACCATATGTGCCGAATTTTATGCCACTCTATCTTAGGTTCCTTTTCAGGAACTTTCGGTTTTGGACGTTCAATCTTGGGTTCCTTTTTATGAACTTTCAGATTTGGATGCATTTCACGAACTTCACTACTACAAGCTTGCGGTTGAGGTCCTTGCTGTTGAGGGGCATGACACTGGTGCATGAGCTTATTTTGTGCCAAGCCAATGGCAAATCCTATTCCTAGTATCAGCAAAATCATGAATACTGAAGCAGATATTTTAAAAACCTGCAAACATCAACAGTATGAAAACTCAATGAGGTTTTGTTAACATGTGCTGTTATCAACTTGTAACCATGATATATAAACTTTCAAGCGATTTCACTCGGTCATACCTTATTCATATCATTGCGTTTCTGAGGGAAATTTCTATCAGCATGCTCAAGAGTATGTCTTAACATTCCAATTATGGCAGATTCAGTCACAGGGTCATCATAGTCTGCAGGATAATTAAGAAATTGTTAAATTTAATTAATTTAACGAAATCAAAGAATGTTCAATGAAATGGATGGTAACAAAAAGTTAAAACGCCACCTGGGATGTCAAAAATTTGCGTTGGTGGAATTCCCAATAGCTCCCCCAAAAATGCACGAACACGAGCACGGTCAGAGAGAGATAGGAGATCCCCGTGAGTTAAAACTAGTACTGGTTTGTCATCTGCAGACAATAGAAATAAACTATCAGATTGACTACTGTTGTGGAGGGTCTATATGGGAAGAGGAAAGAATAATCAAAGAGAGGGAGTGGAGTCAGTTAGTGATATGGCCTTGATTTTAGAAAGTGTCCTCGATTCTATCGAATTTATACGAGGAAAGCACACAAGCTAGTCTGGAAAATACCTTTAAATGACAGGAATGGGTAATTGAAGGTAGAAACAACAGTTTTAATATACTGTGCTTCCGAAGCACCACCAGCACTCTTCATCGCACTCAGAACCGAAAGACCATTAACGACATATATTACAAAATTAACTTTTCTTCTCTTACTGGAAATGAAACCTTTCTTGTCACCTTTACACTTCAAACTTTCGCTCAGTCTCTGATTATCCGTACTCCTGATAGGGAACTTGTAAAACGTCATGTACATATTAACATTTGTATAGTATTAATGTTCAGTACTTAAATATTCAAACCTGACAACAAGCTCTCCATCACGAACACCTTTTGTCATCCAATTCTTCAGCATTTTGTGATTCTGGTGAGAATTATCCGACAAACTACGTGTATCATACAGACAGATAGAATTTGAGTTTCTCGGAATCATATACTCATGGAGGAAGTATGTTCCATCTCCTATAAGTGAGTTATCTAGCATCAAAAGATAAATGCAATGAAAATTTCTTAGGACAATGAACAGTTATTTAGTCTGATCATGTATAAAAGATATGTTGATGGAATGAGTACATGATACTTGTGCTCTTGCGGGTTCAAATTTGTCGTTGAACACCTTGGAGATTCTATTTATGAGACTAGTTTTCCCAGATCGACTTGGACCAACTAATATGAGGCATGTTGTCTCTGGTACATCATAATCACACACCTTTAATCCCCTAGCCTTCCAAATCCATGTTCCAGGCCTATAGCTTTAACAATCAAACCACACTCACTATAAAATTCATTCTGAGATGAAACTCCATATATACTCTCGCACAAACATTTGAAATTTGTTTTCATAATTAGCATGAACTACACAACACAATTTCAATTACAGACTAGAAGGATTACAAGTTTTCATCCAGTGAAGCCTTCAAGTGTAGATGCAGAGTTGTCGATAGCGGCCAACAGCGGCACTATCCCACTCTAGCGGAGTGGAGGGCGGCCGCTATGGGAAGAACTTTAGCGGTGCAGAACACTATAGCGTCCATAGGATAAATAGCGGTAGCAGGGGTGGAACAGTTTGTGGCCTGGTGTGGTTTCTATCTCACTAACCTTTTCCCTCTAAAAAAACCGAAATTACCCCTTAAATTTAAAACGTTTTAAGAGTAATTTTAGATTTTTTAATCAAAATTAAGTTGAAACTCAACCCTAACATTCCTTTATCGACGTGAGACACCTCAAATTTGAGTTGAGACAAAACCCTATCATTCCCTCATCTCTCCCCGCACCTATGGACTACATATATTTATAATTATTATTCATAAAATTTGTCTAGAAAAATATAATCAAGCAGTGGCCATCTCGATATAACCTTTTCCGCTATCCCATTTTTGGGATCAACTGCTCCACCCGCTATTCGGGGTTGACTACTCTGTCCAGAAAAATTTAAGCATCAAAAGTTAAAAAACCGACGCTTTTGAATAGAAGAATTCTATATTCATTTTTTTCAATGAGTTTTGAAACAAGAAAACAACAAAAGAAACAAGTTGAAACCTTTTGCTTAATATTAAAACACATATATGTCTAAACAGATAAAAACAAACGAAATTCGAGTTCAGATAACACCTCAATATTTTCTTCTTCCCCTTTTTCAAACTCTCGCTATCAATTTTCAATTCATTGAAACTTTGCAAGATTTCCTGGTTGATACTAACTCTCTTATTCCTCTCGCCGACTACAAAATCATCACAAGATGAAGTGTTTCCACTTTCCACACTATTATCCCTGAAAAACATTAGAAATAACAAAATCAGAATTGAAACAATAAGAATAAATAAATAACCTATGATCATCATCATTCATGAATAGTGACAGTACCTGGGAAAGGGAAAATCTTCGTATATACCTGATTGATCATTAGGTCAAAAACAAGAACTCAATAAGTTTATATACTTGTTGGAGGAATTGAAAGAGAAAAACAAAAACGGAAAAGGAAGTGTTATTGGAAGAGAATGAAAAGGAATAGTACCGTTAGAAGAAGAAAGAATGGAACCACCACCCATGATATTGATGCGTTCTGTTTTCAGTTTAATCAATTCAATGGGGTTTAGACTGAAGTTGAGATAACTTTCAAGCTAAGTAAGAAAGGAGAAATTAATCATGGAGGAATATATCTATTTTTGTGGCTATTATAGTGAAGAATAAAACGATTTTAATTATTGCTCCAATAAGCCAGCTCATTTAATAGTTGCAGAAATACAAAGGCACGAGTTTGATTAAATTGAATCATAACAAAAATTCAATCGAATTTATCTGATTTAATTTGCTCATAATCAAATTGAATTGATTAAATATATCTGTTTTAAATAGGGTTTAAAATGATTCGACTCAAATGAAATTAGCTTTAACTTATTTGATTCGAAAAAAATATGTTCAGTTTAAAATTTAACTCGAGTGAGTTGGAGACAAATATTTTTAAATTCAAACTCGATTTATTTTAACAACTCGATTTAACTTGATAAATTCATTTCGTTTATTTTACGAATTTATAAGTCAATTTTAAATTTTCTTTTATATATTTAACATTTTAAATTAAGGATTAAATATGTTTTTGATCTCTATAAAATTATAAAATTTTGTTTTTGGTGTCTATGAAAAAAAATAGTGTACTTTGATCCTACAAAATAATCATGTACTTAGTTTTAGTCTCTACTGTTAAACCAATGTGTATTTTTAAATAATTATTCTACATATATGTTTAGAACGTTATAAAAAATTTCTCAAGAAAAAAAAACCCAAAATTTGATTTATAAGTCGGAATTTTCATTACTTTTATCATTATTTTTTGAAATTTAAAAAATTCATATTTAATTCTTCTCATTTTAAAAAATTATATAATTTAGTAAAAAGATGAGACTGTGTCTTAATATCTTATCAATCTCTATGGGAAATTGGATATTTTCAAAAAATATTTTGAATTCTATTTTTTTCTTTTATAATCGGACTAATCCGCCTACTCGACTTCTTATATTAAAAGTGATTGGTGTTCCTCTTCCAACAAGACTATTATTCCATACTATTAGGGAAGAAGATTGTGGTAAAATATACACTTTTTCAAGAATAAAAAACAAAAGAAACATTTTATAGCAATCTGAACACTTAAAAAAATTATTCAAGACTTTAAAAAATTAGGAGTAATTAAATAGGTTATAAATTTTTTAGAAAACATGCATAAAATGTTTGTAAAGACTAAAATATGTCCTTTTTTATATAAAGACTAAGAATAAAATGTGAAATATTTATAGAAATAAAAAATATATTTAACCCTTAAATTAATATTAAAAAATTAAAATAAAACAAAAGTTATAATATCAAAAAAAAATAAAGAGCTAAGATTTAAATTAAGTCTTTAAAACTTTATATATATATATATATATATATATATATATATATATATATATATATATATATATATATATATATATATATATATATATATATCTATATCTATATCTATATATATATATATATATATATATATATATATATATATATATATATATATATATATATATATATATATATATATATATATATATATATATATTCGAATTGATTAATGAACTTAACAAATTGAACTATACATAGTATAAGTTTAATTCATTTAATTAATAAAATTATTATTTTTATTCATATTTAACTCATTTAGTTCATCAATCAAGTTCAATAATTTAATGAATTAGTTGGATGTATTACCCGCCCTAAATTTGAATGATTATTTTGTTATGGAAATTCAAAAGTTACAACTTTGAATTCAACTTTTTCATCAAATTTTGATTGGTTTGAATTATTTTTGCCATAACATATAAATAAGACACATTCTCTAATTATTATTGGAATTTAAACAAAAATATAATAAAACATTTTTAAAATTAATATGGTGATTATATAAAATGACATTTTTGTGAGAATTATATTTCCCTTTATAAAATAATTTTTATAATTTATTTAGATGATCTACTCATTTTTTAAAAAAGTTTAGGATTTTTTTTAATGAACTCAGAAATATTAAGTTCTCAAAATAAAAGGAGTGGTAGAAATAATGTTGTTTTATGTTCACTAATGATTATTAGTATCTAGTAGGAAATTACTACATAGCTACATGCATCTGTTTGTTTTACCTTTAAAAAATGGATTTTTTCTTTATACTTTTAAAATTAGATTTTATAAAATTATTTTATAAAATATTACAAGTTTTTTTATAGTTATTTTTTCTAAATTGCAAGACTAATTTTAACATCATACAACATAAACATATATTATTTAAGATCAAAACATAGTTGAAATTGTAATTTTTGAAAAAAGTTATATCTCAAAAATAATTTTTATGAAAAATTATTTGAATTAATTTTAAAATTAAATAATTTTTTAAAATTTTGATATCCAATTTTTTTTTTTATAAAATGTTGATATATCTATATAACATTTTAAGAATAACTATTAAAACCAAATTTTTATTTAAAGCTCTTATGAAAAGTTTTTATGTAAATTTTTTTCCCACAAAATTATGTTACACTATAAAAAAACATTTAAAAAAAAAAGCAAAACAAACGGACCCCATAAGAGAGGTCGTTCAAGTGATTTTCAAGAAAAGCTGAGTTTAAGTAGTCACAATTGATACCATTACATTGGTTATTGAATTGTTATATAACTAATGGTTTTGTTTAGTATCAGAAGAGAATTGTACAACTATTTAAGAACAATTTAGTATAGATATGTTTTTTTATAAGGAAAAGTATATATTAATAACAAAGGGGTACCCCAATTCAAATATAATCTTGAAAAATTTACAGCTAATAACAGAATTCTAATTTCGAAGGAAAACCCAAGGGTGATTGTACCATTCATAATAGGTACAATTGACATGAAGATTTTTTAACTTTGATAACCACCACTAAGAGTTAAGCACAATCCTTTATTCCACTAATTTCGAATCTCTGATTTCGTCATTGAAAAGTATTTGATTCCTAGAATACCATATACTCCAACAAACAATACACCACATACCAACCGCATTAGCTATTGAAATCTTCGGCATAACCTTTTGAATCCAAGCCCTCGAATGTTCAAAGCACATCGATACATTTACCTCACCAACCCAAACCAACCACAAATGAATCTCCAAATCAGATTTGTTTTAGCACAATCAAAGAAAGTATGATAAGAATCTTCTTCAAAGGAAATATGTGATATGATTTGATTAGATGGATTTAATTTGCAGCCCTATCCAAAGTGTTACCCTATCATTTAATCAAGTCAAATAGCAAACCTACAATGGGCAAAAAAATGATCAACCGACTCCTCATAGTATGAACACTAAGCACAAGAAGACCCAGAGGGATCTGTAATCACCGTATGCTTCAAAAGATTCACTTCATATGAGATCATATCCCGAAGCTTCTACCAAGAAGGAAATCACTTTAGAATGAATCCACTAACTTCAGGCCTATCTGAATATTAATCTTCTTTGTCGAACAACCATTGACCAGAATCGAGAGACTCCCTGAGAAAAACACACCTTAATCCATGCCCTCAACCACTTGTAAAACTCAAACCTCCTCAACATATAGTATACAAAAAACCAATTAATTAAATCATATACCTTCTTAAATTCAATTTATAAATTAGACAGTATTTCTTCGCACTCTTAGCTGAATGGATTAGCTCATTCAAAGCGACCACCCCATCAATTAGCTTCATACCTTTCAGGAACACCATTTGATTAAAAGATATCAACTTATTTATAACCAAAGATAACTTAGCTGCCAATACCTCCACCACTAGCTTATAGAGAAACCTAAGGAAAGAAATCGGCCTAAACTCCCCTAGAGACAACAGAGAATGCTCCTTCAAAACCAACTCACAAAATATGACAACAAATTTCTAGGAAATGTGACACTAAAAAAGAATTCATCAAATATGACATAGATATCCTTCTCGAGGACTTCCCATAATATTTTTGAAAAAGATAAATAAAAAATTTCTAGGCTAAGACTTTTATTACCATCTGTCAAAGCCATCACCACATCAACTTCAATCATAACAAACTCGGTCAAAAGATCTACCGTTTTCCTATAGAAGAAAGAAGGGAGACTAGTCCCATCTAAGGTAGGTCTATCAGGAGAGGTTTCCCCAAAATGATCAGTTTATAACTAGGTGACTTCACCATGAACCTCAAATATATTATCAATCTAAATATCCTTCACACGAATAATCAAAACATATTTTTCCACTTCTTTATTTCACACAAACATAAAAAAACCTTGTATTAATGTCCCCTTACTTTAACCAGTTTGAGAGGGAACGCTTCATAAAATGCATATCCATACACATGAGAAGTTTCCATATCTTCTAAAAAACCTTATCTCTCTCATCCACCTAAGCATGAGGGATGTGGCATAATTTAACCCTTAAATCCTAATTCTCTAGAGCTTTGCCATAACAGGCAATTTTGGCATCCACCTCCCCGAACACCTCTCTGTTCCAAAACTTAAGAAACATTTTGAGATATTTAAACTTGTCTTTCAACATCACAATCTTCCTACCCGGGGTAGCGAAAAACCTCTAATACCCCTTTAAAACTGGTGCTAAAACTCCATGCTTCAACCAAAAACTATTGAAACAAAAAGGCTTAGGACCCAAAGTTGATTCTCATACATAAGAACATGAAAAAAATGGTTTGAGACATCTCGAGGTAGGGCATAAACACCACCCAAACTCCATAGGTCCTTCAAGCCACTCGACACTAATATGCAATCAAGCCTGCTCATTGTTCCCCTATTCGGTTGATACCAAGTAAATCTCCTACCAAATAGTTGAAGATCAGTCAAAGACATATCTTAAATAAAACCAAAAAGTCCAAATATTTAATAGACAACTGAGCCCGATACACATCCACATAACCCTTTCTTTACTAAGACTTGACAACCTACTTAAATACACCCACGACACACCATAAATACCTAAGGATAAGGTGAGAAAAATACATAAGAAGGGGGGGATGAATTGTGTTATTCGTTTTCTTTAGTTTGCTTCTGAGCAGAGTTTAGATTCTAAACCACAGTTCAGGTTCTGATAATCAAGTGAAACAGAATAATAACAGAAGCAACTAAAGAACAATAGAACATACAAAGATTTATCATGGTTCCTCCTAAACTGAGAGTAGTCCAGTCCCCTTGCAGCACAAGAGATTTTCCACTATAACCAAATCATGATTATAATTGATTATGCCCTAAGCACAAGACTTTACTGCTCAGACCCTCAGTCCGAGACTTCCTGCTTAGACCCTCAGCCCAAGACTTCATGCTTAAATCCATCAGGTTCAAGACTTCCTTGCTCAAACCCATCAGTCTCAAGACATCTGCTCATACCCTCCAGGTACAAGACTTCCTTGCTTAGATTCCACGAATCCAAGACTTCTGCTCAATCAACAATTAAGTAAGACTTCAATGCTCTAGCACATAGCAAAATACTTACTTGGCTCAAGCTTCACATCAAGAGATTTGGATGCTCAAGCACATAGCAAGAGACTTTATCTAAACTACTAAATAACTTGTTTAGCAGACTAGATAACAAGGTGTACTTTATACATAATCAGAGGTACATGGAAATAATCATAAAAAATATCACAACACTTAATATTTCTAAGATATTCAATGTTTATGAAATATTAAGGCTTTGTACAATTTACTACATACAACATAAAATCTGCATATACTCAATTGTGTTGCTATTGTTGATCTTGTTATTCTTCCATTATGGAATAAGCGAGTAACACTTCTATCCTTCTTAGCTCTTCTTAATTTTTCTTCTTTCTCCTTGTTCCTTGTTGAAAATCCATGTTGAATCTTCATCTACTTATAGCAATTTCAGAGGAATATTCGTTTGAAGAGATAACTTGTACAAGTGTCTTTATTACTCCATAGTACAAGAGACGTTGAAGATAGATACACCAAAAGATCTTGATTCATTGTATAACTTGTTTAAGAATTGCATCTTACTTATGATCTTGTACTATAGATTCGTTGAGAGTAGATATCCGTAAAGCATGTCAAATCTTCTTGAGCCATGTGAACACAGACTCTAGCTGATAGCAGATTTGACAATGTAGCTTTGCATTTTGCAATACGAATAACTTTAGCTTTATCTTTGATTCTGAATGATCACCAGAAGATGATACATTCAATAAGCTTAGAGACAATATATTGCTCTTCTGATGCTGAGGCCTTCAGTTTCAGAGTCTATGCAAACCTATAATATCAGTCTTTACTTAAAGAATGTTCTTTAGATTCTGAGCCACTAGAAGCCAATAACTTAGCTTCTCTCAAATACGTACTTATATAAGATTCTAAATGTATTCTTCTTTAAGCTTTAGAACCTGCATACTTAGAACACACATTAGATACCACCATTGTTCTTTCAATACTTTGTTATCATCAAAATCCAAAAGATATATGTCATGAACAAATCTTGTTCTAATAATCTCCCCATTTTTGATGATGACAAACATGAGTATTTAAAGAACAATGTTGGACTATTTTAATTTCCTTGTCAATATCAAGGTCTGAGGTTTGTAAGCTCCCTCTGAGTTTAATAGTCAAAGGTTGAGTTTTGTAAGCTCCCCCTAAGTTCTATATTCAAGAAAACTAAAATATGTCAATGTTAAGCTATTTTAATTTTCTTAGCAACATCAGAGTCTGAGGTTTGTAAGCTGCTTCTGAGTCTAATAGTCCAAGGTTGAGGTATGTAAGCTCCCCTTAGTTCTATATAAAAGAAAACTAAAATATATTTTTAATTTACTTGGCAATACCAGGGTATGAGGTTTGTAAGCTCCCCCCGAGTCTAATAGTCTAAATGTTAAGGTTTGTAAGCTCCACCTAAGTTCTACTATTAAGAAAACTAAAATGTTTTTCCCGGGTAGTAACAAAAAAAAAGAAATTTAAATGATTGAAATAAATAACATTAAATAAATAACATTAAAAAATAAATGGGTTCAGATTCTCTATTAAATACTTCTATATCTTTCTCCTCTTTTGTCACATAAAAAAACATTCATAAATGCAAAGAACATAATCATTACATGATCAATTCTCAAGGAAGAGAAAACGATTCAAGTAGTAGAGAGCATTAAAAGCTTGTATAATGTATCTTTAATAGATATTGGTCGTAACAGTTCCCAAAATCAATAAAAAGGACTTTATTTTGTTGTTTGAGTTACCCAGACTTCATTATAAAAAGCAACTGAAGCATAGTTCATTTTCATCAACATCCTTCAACACAACATAGAACCAGCAGAAGATGAGGATGTGGATGAGGATAAACCTGACATCAATTGGGGAAACTGGATGAGTCATAAGGCATTAGAGGAGTTAAATTGTTTGTAATTTTTAGTACTCTCCAGTCATTTTTATTATGTAATCTTTTTTATGATTAATGAAAAGTTGTTTTGGCCAAATTAATTTGCATAAGTACAATGCTTTATTTTTCCCTTTGATTTTTCTAACAAGTACATAAATGAAGTAAAAAGAAGAATAGAAGAAATAATAAAACATATAAATAGCTGTTAATATGACATTTACAGTTGTCTTAAGAGAATCTTTATTAGGATTATATACTAGACACCGTTTCCTAAGAGTCAGACATTCAAAGATTGATTTGACTAATCAATTTTGAAATTCTAACCGCTCAAGATAACAAATGAATAGTTACTATAAAATGTTCAACAAACCATCATTTTGAATCACTTAATCTTTAGAACACCAAAAATATATAAGCAGAAGCAAATATGGGCTCCAAAGAGAGATTTTAGAAAGACAACAACATTGAATGCAACAACGCATTCAAATGAGAAGGATGTAGCAACTGAATCACCTTCAAGCAAGAGGATAAATTCAAAGGAACATACATCTCCTACAATCTTTTTTGAGACACGAAGAAGAAGGAGAACTTCAAGGTCAAAACGCAGGAATCTTCTGAGGAAGGAAGCTATTGAATTTGCAAGGGAAGATTGGGAAGATTATTTAAACAATCTAGATATGTCAGATAATCCTAGGGAATTCCTTAGAACAGATCCAATGTCTAGAAAGTTTTTCTTTTATAACATGTATTAACTTCCAATCTTTCAATGAGTATGTCGAAAGTGTTTTTTAAGTTATAGTCCTAATTTTTTGATTCTTCAGACAACATAAAACATGCACACATAACAGTTAAGACACACAAGAATATGAACAAGAATAATGAACAATTTTTTTAATAACAAGATTGATTAATACAAGATATTTAACAATTACAAGGCATATATTTTCAAAAATCCAACATCAAAATTTCTCATAGATAGCTTCAAACGTTTCTCTCAAGATTTTAGAAGAATCATCCTCATAACTTATGACAACTCCTTGTTGGACCAGTAGTTCAGAAAGACCTCGTCCGTAAGGAATGAAGAATGTATTTACTTCATGAATAGATGAAAGAGTCTTATTTAGATATTCAAATATAATTTGAAGAAGATCAATTTGTAGGCCTGAATTGAGAAGAAGTGGAAAATATTTTTCAATACAGACTACAAGATCTAGATCCTTGTTCTTAGGAAGCAAGTTTGAGTTCAGAATCTGATTCAAAATAATTGCATCAGGATAAAGATTTGAGACCAGAGAAATGTTATATAGATATACAAAAGCACGCCATGTAGGGAGATAGAATTCCCAAACAAGAGTGCTTGGAATTTCTCCAATTTCCTCACAGTTTATTACATTAGCAATCGCCTTCGAGGTTACTGTTATAGAAAAACTAAAAAATTTGGAAAGAATAGCATACTCAGGACTTAGCTCAACATTGGAAGCATTAACCCAAAACTCTTTGACCATATTTGGATAAGTAAATCCAAAGAGCATATCAAAGTAACCATTCTAACTTTGTTCAAAAACAGTCTTCCAGAAGTCAAAACCTTGCTTAAGAAGCTCTTAAAAATTTACAAACTTTTCATTGATGACTACTAGTTGATTCAGTGAATAATTTACTAGAGGATTCATCTCAGGTTTGGTTTGATCAACACTCAAAAGAAAAACAAATAACAAGAAAAGAACGGAACAAGATTCTGACCAAAGAGGAATAAGAATCTTGTCAGAGGGACATAAAAGATGACACAAAATGATATTTCACAAAGGCAAGGGATAAAGATCATAAATGTATAAATTAAGAAAACATCATTACTCAAGGGTCCTTACCTAGCAGACTTTTTAAATGTACTAGATGATATTTCAACTTTATGGAATGTTAAGTAAGACAAGAGTTTTTGTTTTTTTTTTATAAAAATAATTCTTACTTAAACTGATTTATCATAAGTAGTGATTCCTTTTCTGAATCTCAGAGTCTGACTATTTTTCAGAAGCTATCTATCATCAGAATCTAGTAGGATTAAAATTCGAGTGAGACATGTTTTATTTAATTATCAATCTTTGATATTTCATTCAAAGTGAAACATTTTATCATAAAACTAGAGTCATGCTTGATTTATGAATATTGAATTGGTTTTTTTGATGAATAACTAGCAGTAGTATTATCACAAATGGTTAGAATATTATTTCTATAAAAATGATCATCTTCTAGTTAATGACATATTCAATATAGTCAAATACAACATAGTTTATTTTTCAAAGATTTCTGAAGATTCTTTTATTATTAATAAAAAAAACTTCTCTAGAGATCTAATCATAGAATTTGTATTTCACTCATACTTAAATAGTTCATTGAGTCAAGAAGTTTGCAAAGGTGAAGGAACAAAACATACCTTTTTTTTGTTTTTCTTGGTCAGACTTCAGACGAGTATTCAAATTTGAACGTAGAATCTGAATTATATCTTGAGTGGATTATGAGTCAATGACAACTAAACCAATGATTCCACTTTCTTCTCCAAACTCCATACACTTTCATCATTCAGCTCTTGAGTTTGGTATGTAGGCATTTCTTCCATCAAATGTTGTAAACAACCTTTGATCAAGTATCATGAAGATGCCTTGCTCATTTCTTCTGTGATATCCGCAGCAAATTGAATTTTTTAATGTTGGTACCCATATATATGTGGGTCCACAAGTGTTAGTCCTGACAAGATTTTTTTCTTACATCATTCCTTAGTATGATAGAAGTACTAAGATTCATTCCAGAATATAGTCAAGGATGAATTATGGCTTTTAACAAAATTTTGTTCTTAGAAAATTCTTTGATTTCATTGTCTTGGATTAAATATATTAACTTCATAATTCTTGATTTTGATATTATTGACCAGCATAGAACTAGATAGTGTTTTCTATCAGAGGTTGGCATGAGACAAGTTTTCAGCACTGTCTTAGTATTGCTAGAAAATAGAAGAAGAAAATAAAGGTTTCTCACATAATTGTCCTTTAACACAAATTTTATGATGGCCTTCAACTTCCATAGGAGAAATGGAGTCACTTAAGATATTATCTTAAGATGCATACTCCTTATTATCAATATTAAAGCAAGATGGACTAGTCAATACCTATTTCTCTTTAATAATTGATTTATTCCTGGATTTAGATTGGTTCTTCAGAAGAAGTAATGGCAATCAATTCCAAATTACTTTTTTATTAGATTCTGAATCCTCAACTATGTCAGCTTCATTAGAATATGCTTTGAAGGTTTCTGACATTTTTCTTTTTGAGTTTTTCTATCTGGTAATTTTTATCCTTGTTCTTAAGATTGGGATAATCAGTTTAAATACGAATATTTCAGATGCTTCTGAAGTTACTCTTCCATCAAAGGATATCACATTCCATTTATCCAGCTGATAGAATCTTTTGATAAAGAAGACCAATTCCTTATCATCAGACATTTCATAGGAATTATCTTCAACAGGCTTGAGGAAAGAATGATCTCTCTGACAATTTTTCTTCATTTAATTCCATTTCTTTTCTATGAAGAATGCTATTAAAACCTTTAAGACTCAGTCTACTCAAATTTTTGACTACTTGAATAGATGTGACTTTTTAATTTAACACTAGCAAGCAGACTTCTTAGAATTTGCTTGAAAAATTAGATGTAGTGTAACTTAATAAGCCTATACCTGATTCCCTTAAAATTTGAACACAAGGATTCAAAGATAGTCTTGAGAATTAGACATATCAATGATGTTGATATACTCAAAAGAGATAGAGCACCTACCAGAATGCATCTTGTAACACCCTTCTAAATCCCGCGAAAGAATTTTAAATAAGTCAGAGTAATTATCATGCATTTCACAAAAGGGTGTCACGTAAAATTTCAAAACATCACACAAACACCTGTCATGCTCAATAACACTTAAATTACTTCATGCTTTTCATACACTTTCATATTAGCATGTAGCAGCGGATTTACTTCAATCATAATAAACATAATGAAAGTCTCATGCTCATCTCATTCATAATCAATACTTAGGCATAAAAGCCAATACTCCAAATAAAATTCAAATAAATTTAAAGTAGAGTACATAATGTATCTCTCAAACATAAATCAAAACGATCCGAGTTGTTGCACCCTAAATTTGTCCTACTTTTACATGGTTTCTAGTGCCATTTTATTTTGAATGAATAAAATAACACAATTGGCAAGAGACCCTGTGTAAGGAGTTGTGAGTGTGAGAGGTTGAGAGTTTGAATCCCACCTTCTTCACTTTTTATTTTGTTTCTTTTATTTTGTTTCTTTTATTTTTATTCTAACTTTTCTATTTTCATAAATATTAGAAAAGATTTTATTCTTTTAAGTTTGTTTTAGTTTGTTTTTTTAGCTTTGACTAATTATTTAAGTTGGACTTTAAAGTGGGCATTAGGTTAGAGTTAACCCTAATTTGTTACCTATATAAACATGAGCTGCATTTGATAAAAGGGGGAAGGAGAAAGAAAAGAAAAAACGGCGGCCGTTCTCACGACTTATCAGAAAAATCTTCGAGGTTTCATCATCATCTCAATCAGAAGAAGTTTCGGAACCACGAGAAATCCACCTCCGAAAATCAACCGTCCGTCACAACAAAAGCAGAGAATCTGAATAATCTCACCGTAAGCATCGTTAATTGGCTGTTATTTCTTTTCTTTGTTTTTTTTTCTTTCATAACCCATTTCCAGGATAAAGAAGAGTAAGAGGAGAAAAGGTAATTAAAGGCAACTCTAATGGGTCAAATGAGTTGAAAGAAAGAAAATTAAAGTCAATCCTAATGGGTTAAATGAGCAGAAACAAAGGATGTATCGCCACCCCAGTGGTTAAATGTCTTCCCCTTTCATTATCCTTCCCTTTTTTTATTATTATTTATTATTATTTCTCCTTTCTTTAGATTTTTTGTCCTATTTATTTTTATTCTTTTTTTTTTGTAAAATTATTATCTTATTTTCTTTTTTAAAGTAATTGAGTTTGAGCTGCTAAAATTTTCATTAATTTTTTTTTTATTAAAATCAAAACTAAAACATTTTTTTAATGTTTAAACTAAAACCTTTATTTAAATTAACATTAAACTAAAACCTTTATTTAAAATTAACATTAAACTAAAAACCTTTTTTTTAAAATTTACATTAAACTAAAGAAATTTTTTTAAAAATTAAAACTAAATTTTTTTTTAAAATTTTAAACTAAAATTTTTTTTTTAATATTAACGTTGAAGCCTTTTTAAAAATTAAAAATTAAATACAAAAAACTTTTTTTATCAACATTAAAATTATTTTCTTCAAAATTTAAACTAAAATCCATTTTTAAAACTAATAAAACTATAATTAAAATTCTAAATTGCATTTTGTCTTTCTTTCAATATTAACTGTTTCATTATTTGTCATATTTCTGTCTAACTTATCACTAATGTTCTCTGTTTTTCTCCTCAGATTATACTTAAATTCCGATTAATATTTATTTAATTTATGTTGTTCCATGGATGTAATTTACGCGAGGCCATGGTCGCGATTTATTTTATTTTGCATTTTTTCTAGGACTTGTAATTTACGCGAGTGATCGTCGCGATGCTTTATTTACTTTCCGCATTTTATTTCTGCCATATAATATTTCGCCATGTTTGCATGTTTACCGTTAATCATCCTTCCGAAGGAATTAGGATTAACAGTTTGACCGCCGAGTCAATAACCCTAGTTTCAACCATTTCAAAACCCTAATTAGCTTAGGTGTCCCGCCGTGGACAAAAATTGCCCTTTACCCTAGCTTTTAGGTCAAAGAGCCGCCATGCTCTGTTTAGGTTTTCCCGCTGTGGAATCCCTAATTTAACCCTAAATTTTCAATTAACATTTCAACGTAGAAATAGGAGTTTCAAAACTCCACGTAGGCGTGTCCTTAAGATATGCTTACTCCCCTTGAAACCTTGACCACAGTCAAGAGGTTTCTAATCTCCCTAATTAGGGGAACTACGATTACTCTGATTCCATTCCCTATCCAGGATACGTAGGCACAAGATGCGAATCTTGCCGAGTAAACTTAGGACTAACCCTTAGGTCTTTATGTCACTCTATCCCTTAGCTCAATATATATATTAAAGCAGATAATGAATAAAAATAAAAAAAACATACAATAAACAAAAGGTTCCTGTAGAGTACTACAGAAGTTTAGGGTGCTACTACCTTCCCTAAGCTTAACCAACCCCTTACCTAGGTCTCTCCCCGCATTGTGTTTACGATGCAAAAATAGGTTTTCCCTCTTTTGACCTTTTCCTTCGGATAAATCAAAGAGAGGTTGTGAATCAAGAATTGTGATTCAAACTAATTAATAGTTTGATATCTTATTTCTACCGCAACACCAGTGATACATGATCAGAGCACGACTTAACCCAACATAAATAAAGATATAACTCAAGCTACTCCAACGGCTACCTCGCGCTAGAAGTAACTCTACTCCTCGGTACCTGAGCGATGTCGTATAAAACATCATTCCAACAGAAGGGTGAGAATTCACATAATTATTGAAAGTATAAGATAATAATTAATTTAAGGCATACAAGCATAATTACAGTTATTCTCACACTTCAAAGTTTCATCAACAAAGTATCACTCAAGTAACCATACCATTCACAAGTATATACACACAATCCACAATTTCACCAATTTCAACAATTCGCATAGATACACATAATCTCATAGCACAAACATATACACAATGAGACTCAATGCAAAACTCAAAGCAACTCATGCCATGTGGTACCAACACTTGTTATTTTTTTCTTCGGTTTTTACATTAAATCGGGTCCGTTCTCTAGATCAATAACACACGAAAAGCACGTTACCTAAGCTTTCAAACCCCGCTCTAGGTTTGGGACAAGTCACTAGCTCCCACGGAACTAACAAGCATTGCCTCTTGACACAAATGATGTGTATGCAAATTCAACAATCATATGCAATTAAGACCATTCCCTAATCTTAATATTCATGTATATCTTCAATAATTCATCACACTTGAATTATCATTCAATTGCACATACAAACACATATTTATAATTAAGGCATTCTTACTTAAAATATTGGCCACCACAATTAACAAGTGATACACAAGGTATCAACACAATCCAATCTCAATTCACAAAATATACATTACCAATTAAATACAAAATAATTAATCCATCATCAATAATTAAACAAAAATATAATATTATTATTATTTATACTATTGATATAAGATATATATTAATAAACTAAAAAAAAGAATTATTAAATTATATGATGCCTTAGAAAATATTAACTAATAGTTAAATATAATATCTTTTTATTTGGAAGCTAAAATATGATACAATACTTAATATTTCTAGATAACCATTAAATACAACTTGTTTATCCATGTTCATCACGTTCTTGTTTTGTACCAAGTGATAACCATTTAAGCTAGAATACGTACTTATATATTTTAATGCAACTTGGTTTTAGCACTACAAGGATACTAATTTATTATTCAAAAGAAACCTATTCGGCTACAGGATATGGAACTTAAAAGTATCACATTGTTCCAAGTGGGATACTACTTAATACATGTGTTCCATTTAGTTTCTACAAAACAAGTGTATTACAATTTAATTTACACTACAGTCCTAAATACTACTTGTTCCTTAATATAGTGCTACAAGTTCTAACTTTTAGACAAATATATTATTTCGTTGGATTAGAAAGTGGATGTTGTGTGCTGCAGAACATCATTAAATGAAAGTGTCACATTTCCATAAGTTCCTAATGATACGCTACATGGCTTATATTAAAGAAACATTACTTCATATCCTATTGTTTCCTTGCTACAATAAGCTAAAGTGGTGGTATGGAAACAATTATATTGTTCTCATTTCAATTTACTGGTTCTGCGCTACAGTATAAGAAAGATCAAAGAACTACATTCATATGCAATAACAGAAACATGGTGGTATGCTACATCATGGCTAGAAGAGTCAAATTGATTATACTACTTTTTCTATTTATTCCAATTGTTTTGCGCTACTGTTTCGAAATATATATATATATATATATATATATATATATATATATATATATATATATATATATATATATATATATATATATATATATATATATATATATATATATATATATATATATATATATATATATATATATATATATATATATATATATATATATATATATATATATATATATATATATATATATATATATATATATATATATATATATATATATATATATATATATTCCAAATTCAAATGGGTTACTCCAATATTGAATGGGTCTCTATAGTATATTAATATATCAATTCCAAACATAATTAAATTAACACATCTAAAAAATTATCTCTAAAATTTAACAATTTCAAATTCATAGAAAATTTAGGAGTTTCAACCTAAACATATTTCTACCCATTAAACACTATCAAATCATTCCAATAATTATATAAAAACTCACATTTACCTTGATTTTTTTTGATATCCTTGAGTCCTCTCTTGATTCCTCTTCTTCTTCTTCACTCTATTCTTCTTGCCTCTATTCCCCCAATTTCTTACTAACTTAATATTTTTATCAACCCTAAAAATTGTCTTTAAACAATTGGGCTTATCACAATTTCTATTCACACCCTCCATTAAGGCCAATTACCAATTCTAACAATTCTATATTATTCTACCAAATAGAATATATCATATAAGTTAAATAATCAAATTAAATCAATTATTTCAAATATGTCCAATAAATCAATTAATCCAACCAACTCAAATAATTTAAATAATTTATATAAATCTAATCAATCAATTAATTCATATATATCAAATATTTCATATAAATTCAATAAATCAACTAATTCAAATATATCAAGTAAATCAATTAATTCAAATAAATCACATAAATCAATTAATTAAACTAATTCAAATAAATCACATAAATTAGTTAATTCAATTAGGTACAAAATCACATAATTAATCAATTAATTTAATTAAATAAATAATTACTAAAGTTGGGATGTTATTACTCTCCCCCACTTAAAAGATTTTCGCTCTCGAAAATTACCTCAAACGAATAACTTGGGATAAGACTCCCTCATCTGACTCTCAAGCTCCCAAGTCACGTTTCCACCAGCAGGTCCTCCCCAAGCGACCATCACCAAAGCAATCTCCTTACCTTGAAGTTGCCTAAACTCTCGATCCTCTGTCCGCATAGGTGATGTCTCCACAGTCAGATTATCTCTTACCTGCACATCATCTACTTGGACTACATGAGACGAATCCGTAATGTATTTCCTTAATTGAGATACATGGAACATGTCGTGGAGATTAGCAAGCGACGGCGGCAAAACAACACGATAGACTACCTCTCATATGCTCTGCAAAATCTGATAAGGACCAATAAAACGCAATGTCAACTTACGCGACTTCAACGCTCTACCAACACCAGTTATCGGAGTAACTCGAAGAAACACATGATCTCCCTCTTGAAATTCCAGTGCTTTCCTCCTCTTTTCATGCTAACTCTTCTGACGACTCTGAGAAATATTCATTTTCTCATGAATCATCTTAATCTTATCAGTAGTCTGTTGGGCTATTTCAGGTCCAACCACAACACTCTCTCCCGACTCATACCAACACAATGGCGTCCTACACCGCCTACCATACAATTCCTCAAACGGTTCCATTCCAATACTCGAATGAAAATTGTTGTTGTAAGTAAATTCAATCAAAGGTAAGTAGCTATCCCAAGCTCCTCCCTTTTCCAACACACAAGCTCCCAAAAGATCCTCAAGTGACTGAATCGTCCTCTCAGTCTGACCATCTATCTGTGAATGATAAGCAGAACTCAAACGTAACTTCGTACCCAAAGCACTTTGCAAACTTTCCCAAAATCTCGAAGTAAACCTCAAATCTCTATCTGACACAATACTAGAAGGAATACCATGCAAACTGACAATCCTCTCAATGTACAGCTTCGCTAACTTCTCCAATGGATAATCCATTCACATCGAAATAAAGTGAGCATATTTCGTCAATCTATCTATAACAACCCAAATAGCCTCATAATTACTCGGTGTTCTAGGTAGACCAGACACAAAATCCATCGATATGCTATCCCATTTCCACTCAGAAATAGATAACGGTTGCATCAAACCTGACAGTTTCTGATGCTCAATCTTCGACTTCTGACAAGTCAAATAAGAATACACAAACTCGGCAATGTCTTTCTTCATACAAGGCCACCAAAATACTTTCCTCAAATCTTGATACATCTTAGTAGCACCGGGATGAATACTCAATCCACTACGACGCCCTTCCTCAAAAATACTCTTCTTCAGCTCAAAAATATCCGGAACACAAACTCTATCACGATATCTCATGATACCATTCTCATCAATCAGAAAATCACCACCTTGACTTTAATTGATCAAAGTCAACCGATCAACTAGACTCAAATCAGATTTCTGACCTTCTCTTATCTCATCAAGAATACCACCAGTAAGCTTCAACATACCAAGCTTAACTCCATAAGATGTCTCTTCACAAACCAAACTCATATCTCAAAATTGCTCAATCATTTCCAACTCTTTTACCATCATCATCGATATATGCAAAGATTTCCTACTGAATGCATCAGCTACCATGTTTGCTTTACCCGGATGGTAATTCAAACCAAAATCATAATCCTTCAGAAGTTCCAACCATCTCCTTTGCCTTACATTCAATTCTTTCTGATCAAATAGATACTTCAAACTCTTATGATCACTAAATACCTCAAATCTCGAACCAAACAAATAATGCCTCCAAAGCTTTAACACAAATACAACAGCGACCAACTCTAAGTCATGCGTCGGATAATTCCTCTCATGTACTTTAAGTTGCCTTGAAGAATAAGCTACAACTCGCTGATGTTGCATCAACACACCTCCCAAACCCATCAAAGAAGCATCACAATACACAACAAATGGTTCTTCTGGATTCGGAAAAATCAAAACAGGAGCTGTCATCAATCTTCTCTTAAGCTCTTGAAAACTTTCTTCACACTTTGCATCGCAAACAAAAGCTTGGCCCTTCTTAGTCAACTGCGTCAATGACGAAGATAACTTGGCAAATCCTTTAATGAATTTTTGATAATAACCTGCCAAACCAAGAAAACTTCTAATCTCAAAAACTGATTTCGGAGCTTTCCATTACGATACCGCTTCAACCTTCGACAGATCAATTGCAATACCTCTACTCGAAATCACATGGCCAAGGAAACTCATTTCCTTCAACCAAAACTCGCACTTAGAAAGTTTAGCATACAACTGCTTCTCTTTCAACACAGATAACACAATCCTCAGATGCTCGACATGATCTTCTTCACTCTTCGAGTAGATCAAAATGTTAAACACAACCACAAACTTGTCCAAATAAGGATGGAAGATCCTGTTCATGTACTCCATAAATACACCTGGTGTATTAGTCACACCAAATGGCATCACAAAATACTCATAATGTCCATACCTTGTTCTAAAAGCAGTCTTCTGAATATCTTCAGCCTTCACACGTATCTGATGATACCCAGATCTCAAATCTATCTTACTGAACACACTCGCACCAACCAACTGATCCATCAAATCATCAATCCTTGTAAGTGGATACTTATTCTTGATAGTCACCTTGTTCAGTTGTCTGTAATCCACACAAAGCCTCATAGAACCTTCTTTCTTCTTAACCAACAAAACTGGTACACCCCATGGTGACACACTCGGACGAACAGACCTCTTCTCAAGAAGATCTTCAAGTTGACTCTTCAACTCTTTCAATTCCAATACGGACATACGATATGGAGCCATTGATAGAGGACTAGTTCCAGGAACTAAGTCGATCGAAAACTCCACTTCATGTTCCAGCGGTAAATCACTTATCTCATCAGGAAAAACTTCCAGAAAATCACAAACAATTGGAAAAGCACCAACTGCTCCATTTTCACCAATACTCAAAGTTGCCATTAACATAAACATCTCGACACCATCTTGCACCGACTCATTCACTTGCTTAGCAGACATAAACAAGTCTCTTTCATTCTTAGGTTCAAGAAAAATAACTGTTTTATTAAAACAATTAATATAAACATGGTTGAATTCCAACCAATTCATCCCAAGAATAACATCAAGTTGATCTAAGTGAAAACACACTAAATCAACTCCAAAGTCTTTACGGAAAATACTCAACGGACAATTCAAACACACATATGGGGTAGTTACTGAACCCATAGCAGGAATATCAATAACCATACCTCCACTCATAACAGATAACTCAAGATTTAATCTCTTAACACAATCCAAAGAAATAAAAGAATGTGTAGCTCCAGTGTCAATTATAGCAACCAAAGGTATACCATTAATGAAGCATGTACCTCAGATCAATCGATCTTTACTAGTAGTCTCAGATCCTGATAGAGCAAACACTTTCCCTTTTGCTTGAGACTTCTTCGATTTGTCACACTTGGTACTAATGTGCCCTTGCTCACCACAGTTGTAACAAGTCACATTTGCACCGCTTCTGCACTCGAAAGCCTTGTGGCCTGGCTTGCCACACTCGAAACACTTCTACTTAACACTTGTGCACTCAAGAGCACGATGTACTTCAACACCACATCTAAAACACTTCACTAGAGTAGGAGCTCCTCCCCCACTCGGCTTCTTGCCATTACCAACTTTCGGTTTCCCCTTATCAGCAGGAGTCACATACGACTTCCCTCTGAATTGACCTTTTCCCTTCTTATCATTTAAACGCTTGTAGTGACTAGATCGAGATATACTATCTTCATCATAGATCCTACTCTTGTTCACCAACTCAGAAAATCTCCTAATCTCCTGATAACCAATATCTTGTTTGATTTTAGGCCTCAAACCATTCACAAACTTAAGACACATGGATCTCTCAACATTAGTAGTGTTGTAATGAGGATAAAACTTAATCAACTCCTCAAATCTTGCTGCATACTCAGCCACAGTTGAGTTACTATGCTTCAGCTCAAGGAATTCAATTTCCTTCTTCCCACACACATCTTCTGGAAAATACTTCTCCAGAAATGCCTCTCTAAAAACATCCCAAGTAACTTCAACCTCATCTTCTTCAAACCTCTGACGAGTGTTACCCCACCAGACCTTAGCTTCCTCTTCAAGCATATGAGTGCCAAACTGCATCCTCTGCATATCTGAACAGTTCATGACTTGAAAGATCTTCTCAATTGCTTTCAGCCATACTTGTGCTTTGTCAGGTTCATGCGTTCCCTTGAAGATCGGTAGATTGTTCCTCTGAAACTTCCCCAAGGCACGAAACTTATCATCATTGTTGTTTCCAGCATTCTCATTGACTTGAGGATTCTGCCTAATCGCTCCAGCCAACATCACCAAAGCTTTAGTAATCACTTCATCATTCCTACCTGCAACCATTGTTCTAGATTCGAATAACAATTCCTCGTTAGAACAAACAATATCGATAGTGCTACATACATATATCAAATACACAAGGAAATAAACACACTAACAACTTGGTCAACTGACCGACCTTTCTCTGATACCATTAATGTAACACCCTTTTAAACCAAGCGGAATAATTTTAAATAAGTCAGAGTAATTATCATGCATTTCACAAAAGGGTGTCACATAAAATTTCAAAACATCACACAAACACTTGTCATGCTCAATAACACTTAAATAACTTCATGCTTTTCATACACTTTCACATTAGCATGTAGCAGCGGATTTACTTCAATCATAATAAACATAATGAAAGTCTCATGCTCATCTCATTCATAATCAATACTTAGGCATAAAAGCCAATACTCCAAATAAAATTCAAATAAATTTAAAGTAGAGTACATAATGTATCTCTCAAACATAAACCGAAACGATCCCAATGTTACATGATCAGAGCACGACTTAACCCAACATAAATAAAAACACAACTCAAGCTACTCCAACGGCTACCTCGCGTTAGAAGTAACTCTACTCCTCGGTACCTGAGCGACGTCGTATAAAACATCATTCCAACAGAAGGGTGAGAATTCACATAATTATTGAAATTATAAGATAATAATTAATTTAAGGCATACAAGCATAATTACAATTATTCTCACACTTCAAAGTTTCATCAACAAAGTATCACTCAAGTAACCATACCATTCACAAGTATATACACACAATCCACAATTTCACCAATTTCAACAATTTGCATAGATACACATAATCTCATAGCACAAACATATACACAATAAGACTCAATGCAAGACTCAATGCAACTCATGCCATGTTGTACCAACACTTGTTATTATTTTTTTTCGGTTTTTACATTAAATCGGGTTCATTCCCTAGACCAATAACACACGAAAAGCCCGTTCCTTAAGCTTTCAAACCCCGCTCTAGGTTTGGGACAAGTCACTAGCTCCCACGGAACTAACAAGCATTTCCTCTTGACACAAATGATGTATATGAAAATTCAACAACCATATGCAATTAAGACCATTCCCTAATCTTAATATTTATGTATATCTCCAATAATTCATCACACTTGAATTATCACCCAATTGTACATACAAACACATATTTATAATTAAGGCATTCTTACTTAAAATATTGGCCACCACAATTAACAAGTGATACATAAGGTATCAACACAATCCAATCGCAATTCACAAAATATACATTACCAATTAAATACAAAATAATTAATCTATCATCAATAATTAAACAAAAATATATTATTATTATTATTATTATTATTATTTATACTATTGATATAAGATATATATTAATAAACTAAAAAAAAAGAATTATTAAATTATATGATGTCTTAGAAAACATTAACTAATAGTTAAATATAATATCTTTTTGTTTGGAAGCTAAAATATGATACAGTACTTAATATTTCTAGATAACCATTAAATACAACTTGTTTATCCATGTATATCATGTAACATCCCCTTTTCTATACCCCAAATAATCACATAATCAATTAGTCACATATTAAAAAAATTTCATCATAGTATAATTATAAACTTGCTATAAAAGAGGTATGTCACATTATACATGAAATTAAAACACACAACACCTGCTCAACAAAAGATATGCAACAGTGGAACCCACATCTCAATATTTAGAATAAAAGCGAAAAATCTAAACATTGAATAACATCAAACATATATATATATATATATATATATATATATATATATATATATATATATATATATATATATATATATATATATATATATATATATATATATATATATATATATATATATATATATATATATATATATATATATATATATATATATATATATATATATATATATGTCAACCAATATGATTCAACAACAAAGTCATGTTTGCATAAACATCCAACAACTAGATACATATAGAAATGTATCACAAAAGAATCGTAAACATCCTAGCTACCCGGAGCTACATATCAGAGCCGACCGATCAAAAGAATGAAGACACGCTTCACAAATATATATATATATATATATATATATATATATATATATATATATATATATATATATATATATATATATATATATATATATATATATATATATATATATATATATATATACATATATATATATATATATATATATATATATATATATATATATATATATATATACATATATATATATATATATATATATATATATATATATATATATACATATATATATATATATATATATATATATATATATATATATATATATATATATATATATATATATATATATATATATATATATATATATATATCAACCAATATGATTCAACAACAAAGTCATATTTACATAAACATCCAACAACTAGATACATATAGAAATGTATCACAAAAGAATCGTAAACATCCTAGCTACCCGGAGCTACATATCAGAGCCGACCGACCAAAAGAATGAAGACACGCTTCACAAAAAGAACTCCAGCAAACCTACTCTGCAATGCCTCATAGAGCAACATAAAACAACAGAAGGGTGAGAAATATTATCATAATAACAATGCATACAATCATATATATAGCATCACGTACACATATTCCACATTCTCACCACAATTCATCACAATTCATTCATATACATCACAATGTATATATATATATATATATATATATATATATATATATATATATATATATATATATATATATATATATATATATATATATATATATATATATATATATATATATATATATATATATATATATATATATATATATATATATATATATATATATATATATATATATATATATATATATATATATAAAACCAAGCATATTCATCATGCATACTTTCACAATTCCATCATTCCACATAAATATACACAATTTATATTCATTCACCAATGCATCATTATAAAGATGATAAATGCAAATCATAGAGACCGACTCACGACTCTATGCAAATGCAATGCGGTATCGACTCAATCATCACAAGTTCACTCAGGAACTTATTGGAACTATCACTCACACCCCACATGGACACACGATGTTCACCCATTGCTCACACCCCACATGGGCACACAATATTTATGGATTGCTCAGATATGGGCACACAATCAGTTGTAATCATCGCTCACACCTCACATAGGCACACGATGTTTCAACGGGTTCTCATTAGAATCCCCAACACAAGAATGCACTTCATTATGCTTCACATGCAAAATGACTCCAGACATTCTTGAAATGCATACATATTCGCAATATATATTCATGCATTCATCTCATACCATCACATATAATCCATACACATTCACATTCAATTACGCCAAACGGTAATGAATTCTATCACAATTATCATGCATTTACATTCAATTTAAACAATGCATTCATTTTCCAAAAGGCCACATTTCACAATCTATTCCACAATCTAGGATTCACGCCATAGGGTTACCCACAACATATCATATAACAGCACACAAGCTACACATCAAAGAATCGATATTGGAATCGAAACAAAAATAAAATGTTGTTCTGTCACGCTCGCTACACTGTTCGCTTAGCGAAGACATAACGAACATTCGCTACTGGCTTGCCTAGCAAACATGCTAGCGAAGGCTGTCATTATGCTACTGGAAGTGTTCGCTACCTACTCGCTGGTGCCTCGCCTAGCGAGCACTTCTCTTTTCTCTTCTTCCTCTTTCTTTCTCTCCTTCTCTTCTTTCTTTTCTCTCCACTTTCCCTTATATATCTTCTATTTCTAATTCTTTCTATTACTTTTCTCACCAAAATATCTACTAATTCATCTTCTCACAAAATATCCAATCTTAACATTAATTAAGAAATGTCCAAAATACCCTCCATCATAATTTCCCGGAAAACTCTCAAAAACAATAAAATAACACAATATGCAAACATAACATATTACACACCAATTCCACAAATAAAATAATAATCACCCAAATAAAATAAAAAACTCAACAAAAATGGGAAATCAGAATCGGGGCGTTACAACTCTCCCCCACTTTAGAAATTTTCGTCCTTGAAAATCTTACCTGATTCAAACAACTCCGGATGCGACTCTCACATCCCACTCTCTAATTCCCAAGTCATATTGCCTTCTAAAGCGCTTCCCCAACGCTACTTTCACAAGCGCAATATCTTTGCCTCTCAGCTTCTTAACTTCACGGCCCAAAATCCTAATCGATAAAGCTTCAACTGTAAGGTTATCTCTTACTTCAACCTCGTCCATAGGAATAACATGTGACGGATCCGAAACATACTTCCGAAGTTGCGAAATTATGGAATACATCATGCAAATTCGAAAGATTTGGAGGCAACACCACACGATAAGCCACAACACCAATTCCTGCAGTAATCTGATACAGACCAATAAAACGAGAAGTCAACTTCTTCGACTTCAAAGCACGACTTACACCCGTAACCGGTGTAACTCTCAAAAACACATGGTCACCTTCTTAAAACTCAAGATCTTTCCTTCTCTTATCATGATAGCTCTTCTGCCTACTTTGAGAAGCTTTCATCTTTTCCCAAATAAACTTCACTTTCTCTGTCGTTTGTTGTACCATCTCCGGTCCAACTATCGACCTTTCACCAGTTTCATGCCAACACAAGGGTGTTCGACATCTCCGACCATACAAAGCCTCAAATGGTGCCATACCTACACTTGAATGAAAACTGTTATTGTAGGTGAACTCAATCAACGCCAAATAACTATCCCAAGCACCACCTTGCTTGAGTACACAAGCACGTAATAAATCCTCCAACGATTGAATTGTCCTCTCGGTTTGAAGGATCAGATCAGAGAAAACGTAGTTCAGGCTAAAAGGACCACAGGTTGGTTCAACCATTTTTTAGTCCGAGTAGGATTAACAAATAGTTCTAGCAGTTGGTGTATGCAGCTCGACCATTGGAGACTTAGGCGTTACCGTTTGCGGTAGAACTAAGAGTTAACGACACTCTTTTTGTGAAAAGATTTTCCTGATTAAGAACCCCAAAGGGTGAAAAAGGTTTGAATTGTTTTTGTGTTTTTTAGAGAAGAAGTGTTTTGAATTTGATTTGCAACTCATGTCACACTAGAGACTATGACCTAAGAGCGAATGCATCGTATATCACCTAAAGGGTGTACACTAAACACTCTAGGTCCTTGAGAGGAGGCCCCTCATTTACCATTTCTCAAGTAGCTTAAGGCTCGTAGCGTTCTACACTTGTCATTCTTTATTAAGTGTTTTATGAATGTTTGAAGATGAGAAGAGAAGAAGGAACACTAATGGGAGACTAACCAATCCTAAGAGTTAGCATGCAAAGTGGACCTAAAGTTGGGATTCAAAAGGGAACTACCTAATGTTATCATGCATAGTTAGGACCCTAATGTCTATCATAACCTAAAGAGGTTAGAGGACTTATGGGGAACATGGCAAAGAAAAGCAAAAGAAGAATAAGAAGAAGAATAAGAAATGCATATGCAAATGAGAATGCAAACAAAATGCAACACATAGATTGATAGTGGGAGGAAAATTGTGTGGGGCAGTAGCCACCACAAGCTCATCTCAACCAAGTATGCATATGGAAATGTAAGAAAATATAAGAAGAAGAGGTTCACAAAAAGAACCTTAAACAAACATAAGTAAACCACACAAAGATGCACCAAAAAGTGGGATGAAATGACCTAAGTCAAGCAACATCAACCACACCAATAAAATCAAACCCAATGAAAGCTAAATCAAACATAAAAGCCAAGTGAGGATGGGAGACCAAATGAGGGCAGCAAAGACCCCATAATAGGTACTCAACCATAAGCATCACTTATTAAACAAGAAGAAACACCAAAAGTGTCCTCAAGGATTCATCATTCTAGGTATGCTTCAAATAACTCCAAAGGAGGGACCAAGACACCGTAAATGACACTCCAAGGTCATTGGACAGAAGGTAGATGAAGAGAAGAAAGCTCACAATCAATATCAAAGCAAGATAAAAAGAAATGCAAGCAAAAGCATGAAGGAAGCAAGCATGTATCACATAAGAGCTCAAGTTGGAAGCACAAAAAGAAAGGCATCAAACAACAAGCTATGAACATGATTTTGACCTAAAAATGAACCTACAGCAAGCTCAACATGTCTAGAATGTGAAACAAGAAGAGTTGAGAGCTTATTGGATCCATAAAAGTCATTTCCAATCCAAACTAGGTCAAGCACTTGTGTGAGCTGTCCTATGAGATGACCTAACTTGTAAGTCACTTCAAAAATAGGAAACAGGCTAAAAAAATATCAAATAAAATGCACAAAGAAGCTACACAAGTTGGCAACCAATGGCCAAGAAATCAAGATAAATGTCCTTTCAAAGCACCATCAAAAGAATTAAATCATTTGGATGTACCACTTTGAAATGGGAGAAACAAGTGCAACAAGAAGAGCCCAAAAAGTAAACCCAAAATTCAACAACTAGGGGCAAAATGGTCCTCTAAAATTGATCAACTCATCATTGAGACGAGGATCAATTTTCAATCATTGGATCAAAAGGGAATGAGAGAAATAAATGCAAACACCAAACATGTTACAATTTAAATCAATTAAAACTATTCCAATATTTAATTCATTTTTTAATTGAAAATAAAATGGAAAAATAAAATAAAATATTCAAAAAAAAGTAGACATCTCAAAGTTGGTGAAAAATATTTTTGGTAAATTTTTGGAGTATTGGAATTATTTTAATTAATTAAAATTGTAAACAGAAAATAAAAAATAAAAAAACAAATGAAAATAAAAAGAAAATAGAAAAAGTGTTGTGGCAAATAGCAATTAAAAACAACTCAGAAAAGGATTTGGGCCCAGCTGGGGGTGTAGAAAGCAACGCGCCCCAAGGCCCAGCAAGAAAAATCAAAAACCAAAATAAATATGGAAATCCTATGCTACCGGTCAACAAAGGAGCACCATGGACATGCAATCTGAGGCGCTTGATCAAAAGGTATTCTCATCATACGGTTTACATCATGACAACACATTAATGAATTTGAATATAATTGTGTGAAATAAGTCAAATATGGACCACCAAACATCTTAATCATGATCGCGAATGCCAAAGTAATCCGATCGGACGAGCCACAAGACGACACGCAAGCATCTTCAACCTCACTCCCTCTCACTGGCCGGGAATTTTTCCGGTCATCTCCCTCATGTGCTTCGGCCACCGCAGATCTTCAAGCTACACACACAGTCCGTGATTTTTCACCATTTTGCACATTCTTGCTATCAAAACGCATCTAGAGATCATGAGGATCTCATACCTACCATTAAAACTTATTTATCTTGCACTATGAAAGAAATCTGAAGCCAATAAGGTTTATGCATCAAGAACAAAAGTTTCCAAAACTCTCACAATTTGTTTTAAAACTCATCTAGAAGTCACGTAAATTACAGATCCATCAATAAACATGCAAGAACACGCATAAACAAGCCAAAATAGATCCAAATATTTTTGAGCATCATCCAACAATCACAACCAATGCCAGTTCGTTTTACATATTAATGATCTACATTGATTCTACGTCTCAAATATGCAAAAATGGCAGTGAATTAATGCTTAACAAGAGTGTAATGTTGAATTTCAATTACCTAGTGGAGAACTTCCACTGAGCCTTCAAATGGAGATCAAGCTTGCAAGTAATTGCCCATAATCGTTCACTGAACTTCAAGGAAGCTTTCCCAATTCATAATTTCCCTTGAAACAACTTCAATCTTCAAATTTGAAATTTGAGTTTTCCACACTTTTTGAAAAATGAACTTGATGAAATTGGCTCCAATTTTCACTTCTGAGGGTTTGTTCATGTCCAAAACAATATATATGATGGATCTTGATGATAATTAGGCCCAATCAAAGCCTCTAATAGTCCAATAAAAAATGCACTAATTTTGGCTCCAAAATGGTTGGAATCACTTGCTGGTATCTCATGGAGCATGAATGGTCAGGATTGGAGCCTCAATTGATCTCAATGGCTCATGTTGATTGTGTAACTTCATAATGAAGAAACCTTGAAGATGGCTTGTTTAAACACCTCAATTCCAAAATGTAAAATTGCCAAAGTGTTTAAAATGATGTTTGCACTCAAAAAATGCATCCATTTGCACCAAAATGTTCAAAAGTGAATTAATTCTCATTTTCCCCTTTTTAACCTTTTTCCATGAAAATTCAAATATCAAGACCTCAAACCAAGCCAATTCCTTAACTTCTCAATGCTTAACTAAGAAAATAACACCATTTGGAACACATTTGATGTTGGAAAAATCTTCATTTGAAGTGTGCAAGTTGGTGAAATGGACCTATAATTTTATGACCTGTAATCTTACTTTCCCAAAATACCCCTAACTTGTAAACCTCATAACTTGAGTTCTACAAATCAGATGAAAAACTTCTAGTAAATTTTGGAAAGCTAAGACCAAGATATACAACTTTCATGTTGGCCAAAAAGTAAGGAGAAACATCCTTCTAGGTCAAAAATGACTTGGAATTTGGTTGAGTTTTGTTGACCAAACTCACATCCCTCTAATAACCTGTAACTTGTCTGGATCATAACTTGAGTTCTATAAATTCAATCAAGGACCTCTAGTACTCAAATTAAATCTAAGAACATGCTCTACAAGTTCCATGTTGGTCAAAAGCTGATATGAAACTTGTATCTTGAGATAGGTGGTCTTGAAGCCAGGCACTAAATAGGGGATTTTACCCTGAGAACCCTAATTTAGTAACTTCTCACACACTTAACCCTTGATGAATTGAAATTGAAATGATGTCTCATATGTCTTAACACAACATCCTATAACCATAAAGACTTTGAATTGAGTTTTAATCTCCTTCAATTGCACAGTTGATTGAGGATTAGCCAGATGAAAACCCTAGGTGCAACACCTTCAACTATAACCTTTCACACTTAGCACAAACAATTGGATGAGCTCCACAATGACCCTCAAGGCACTCAATGAGTTCTCTCAACATCTTATATCCCTAACCATAGCTTCACAATCCTCTGATGATCTTCAATTGGCCTCCAAGTTAGAGACTGACCCACATACATCCATCCTTTCTTTCATAAGACCATTGTCCACTTCCTGATGACTTGATTACCATCCAAAGTTGAGTAAAACCCCTTGCTTAGGCTCAACGCTCTGAGTAGACTCCTCTTGATGTACACAATCTCTTGATCCCATGTTCAATGAAAAATGCTATGCAATGCAAATGCTAGAAAGAAATGAAATGAATTATAAACCAAGTTAAGAAAAGGTTGGGCAAATTTTGGGGTGCAACAACTGCCCCTATTCAAACGACTTGGACCTGAAGGAGTGAAAAGCAAACGGATTTCACGCAATCAAGGTAAAAGGCAGTTGAATACCAAAGAACCCGGAAATTTGCCAACCGTAGAAATAAACTACAACACTCTGATTGGAGAACAAATATCCAGAAAATTGAACACAGACAGTTGCAACGGCAACCGGCTGACTGATCATCCGATAAAGAACACCTGACATCGCTGCCAGTCATCTGTGTAACGCCACAGATATTGAACCCATGGACCGGATCAACATGCACTTGATCCTTTCCATTGTCCAAAACCAGATCAACATGCACTTGATATTTTCACATCGTCTAATGATAGACAAGAAGAAAACAATCCCGAAGGTTCACATCGTCTAATGATAGACAGGAAGAAAGATAATCCCGAAGGTTCACATCGTCTAATGATAGACAGGGAGAAAGATGATCCAAAAGGTTCACATCTTCTAATGATAGACAGGAAGAAACATCATATATCCAAAGCTCACATCGTCTAATGATAGATGTTGCACCCCAAAATTTGACCAACAATTATTTATCCATCAAGTGTTTGAAGGTTGATACCTTCATCAGAAAGTTCAAGAGATCCTCAGAGGAATTGGTTGAAACCAAGGTTGTGTGTCTCATAAATTGAGAGTTGTGGGTGCTCCTCAGATGATTCTGAGACTTTGAGAATGGACTTGAAGCTTCGAGGAAGCTTATGAGATGTCTTGAAAGTCATCATGAAGCCCATAGAGGTCATTAAGCAAGAATTCAGAAGATTCAACCATGAGTGGTAGAATTAGGGTTTTGACTGGGTCAACCCTAGGTCAGCTGATGTTTTGGAGAGGGTTGAGACCTAATCCAAGGGCCACGTGATCATGGAATGATGTATTGAGATACTATAAGGATTATTCCTAGACCAAATCATCATGATTGAGGAATTTGAGAAGTTTAAGCTAGGGTTTCTAAGGATTGGCAGTGTAAAATCCCTATCTTCCAGGCAGTTTTAGCTCAAGATGTGATTGTCATCTCATCTTCCCCAAAACATGAATGTTGTAGAGCTTGTTATTAGCTTTAATTTGAGTGGTAGAAGTCCTTGATAGGATTTGCAGAGCTCAAGTTATGGTTTTGACAAATTACAGGTCATCTGAGGTATGTGAATCTGGGTCCTTGAAAGTCACCCAACTTGCAGACAACTTTTGCCCTAGTAGGATGATCCCTATGATTTCTTGGTAAACATTAATGTTGAAGAGCATCTTCTTATATTTCTATAGAGTACTAGAAGTCCTTGATAGGATTTGTAGAACTCAAGTTATGGTTTTGACAAGCCAAAGGTATTTTGGTCATTTGGAAGTTATAGGTCATTTCAAGCATATGGCCATATCTCCTACTTCCAAGCTTCAAATGGAAAAACTTTCAACATAAAAGTTTCTTAGAATGATGTTATAAGGCTAGTAGGGTGGTCATGAGATGTTGGAAAGGCTCATAGCAAAAAGTGATAAAAATGGCCTAAAAATGGGACATAAGTTAATTCAAGTGAAATGGAAAATCCTAAAATCCAAGCTATAAACCCTAGCCATGGCATATGATAGGTCATTTTGACTCCAAAGGACATTTTAAGAACAATGGTGCAGCCACAATTTTGATTTGAGGCTTAAATTTTGGAGTTGCTTTGTAAAAGTCTTACTTGCATAATGGGGTACCTAGCCAAATCAAAGAAAAGCTTAATAAACAAGGTGTTTAAGCATTGTATATTGTCCAAAATACCACTTAAGGAGAAAATGAAGATAATTACTCATGTTATGGGGTTTTTGTCATGATATCTCACATGGTGAGAATGGAAATGCAAAGTATCAAGTCATGAAACTTCAAGTTCCATCTAGATTGATCTAGATGATTCTAGATCCTTCTAAATTAGTCTATATATTGAATATGAATTGCATTGGTGAAAGGTTGGTGATTGTTGATGTTAATGGTGGTAGAGAAAAGAGATTGAACCAAAACTTTCCATTTTTCAAATTGTATTGAAACTCCATTTTTCTCTTCATTACCCTTCCATTTTCTTTCACAAATCATCACTACAAACATCCCTGAACATGTTCATGCTGGAGTGAGCCACCATTGTTGAAGAATTGGAGCTTTTCAAGTGAAGTTGCAAGAGAGCAAAAAGGATTGAATCTGAAGATACAAGCCACCTCCATCAAATCTTGTGCAAGAAGAGTGTTATTCATCACCTAGGGACCATTTGTGAAGATCTACAAGGATTGATTCGAAGCCTTTCAACATCCACCATTGCAAGAGTCAAGGTATGCAAAACTGTTCTTACCTCTCACTTTAGGCATGACTAGGATTAGTTCTTGTTGGAAAACCATTAGTGACCATTAGGTGATTAATCATGGGAAGTTATAGAGCCATTGGTGAAGATTGAAAATTGGACATGATTCTTTAATGGTCAAGAACTCATTGGATAGAGAGTATTATTTCGTGTGCTATAGCTTAGGATGATGAGCATAACATGGAGATTAATTATATATAAAGATTGTTGAGTTTTATGATGGTCGAAAATTGAAGAAAGTTTGGATCCATGGAGTTGTGTGGTTCGGTTTGCATGATGTAGTTAGTTTCAACGAAATCCAAAGGCATGGTTGTATTCTACATAAAATTCTAGACAAATTTGGTTCTTGAATCATGTAATTTTGTGGAGTATTGAGATAGAACAAGGAAGAGGAAGTTTCATGCATGGAGTGTGCTTTCATGGTGTTACTACAAACCCTAATGGCCAAAGGAAGAAGACACAATATGGACCGTACGATTTCGCCAAGACTTGTTGACTGGGAGGCCGATCGGATGGCCAGAATTCATTCACGAAAATGGATTAATGAATCAGCATGGGCCTCACACGAATTACTCTCCCCACCCCCCATTTCTTGGCCCATTATCATTTTCAACATGATATATCTACTTCTTGCACCCCATCATCATTTCCATATTAAATATTACTCCAAATTTTATTAAACTTTAAAAATTCATAACAAATTGAAAAATCATTATTTTTTAATGAAACTTTTTTTCACATTTTTCATTTTCTGTCTAAAAAAATATAAAACCATAAAATAGCCATTTTATTTCAGTTTTATATTTTTTGTTCATTTTTACTTTTAATTGCTTTTTTTAATGCTTTTAGTTGGTATACTAACTTGTAGAATTTAATTAGGATAGTTCCCTTAGGATTTTTGATTCAATATTTTTAGGATAATTATATGAATGGTTTAGGGTCCCCCTGAATTAATTTCATAATTTTGTGATAATTTTTAGGGTAGTTTTAATTAGGTAGTTCTAAGTAGTGTAGAATTTGATTAAAACTTTAACATAGGTCAATAACAATTTTAGATTTAGGTTTTATAGGGCAATTTAGTCTATGGGGAATATATGGGACTTAAGGGTAGTTATGTAGGGTCCCCTAGAATTTATATTAGGAATTAATAGAATAATATACTATTTTTAGTTGATTTTTGAATTGAATGATTGTTTGTGTGGCCTTTAGGGCAAGTTTTGTTTAGTTTGCTTTGCTTTGGAGTATCCCTTTGGTTTGAGGAGCTTGGTATCTCATTGTGGAGCTTAATGGAGCATACTAGAAGATTGGAAGAGGCTTGGAGGAGCTTGAGGAGCTTGTTCTTCTTTTCTTTTTATTGTTTTAGGGTTAGGATTAGGGAGAGCTTAGATGTAGATAATTTCTTTCTCAAACATGGATAGTATTCTTCACATCCATTCCTCCCCATGATTCAAAGTCCTTCCAGGGTATACACCTTTCTCCTTTGGAGGGATAAGTGCTATACCCAGGAGGTAGAACTTTTGAGGGAACCCTTCACTTGATGTTGAACCCTTATAGGTCACCTTTGGTGATCAAATAAGCAGTTCAACATCCCCCAGATTATCCAGTAGTGATTTTTCTTTGTTTGATTTGCCTTGAGAGCTGTCAGAGCCTGAGCATGAAGATGAAGACTCCATTGAAGATTATTGAAGAGGATGAATCCTTGAAGACTGCCATTCCAGCTGAAGCTTGAAGAGCATGAAGATCAAGTTGATGCTTGAAGATCCCTGAAGATTAGGTGAAGCCTGAAGGTGGAGCTAATCAAAGAAGCTGAAGCTTAAAGGGAGAAGATGAGTTGATACTCATGTTGTAGGGTTGATACCTGGAAAGCAGTTGATGATTGAGGTCTGAAGACTGAGTGGCTGTCGGAGGAGCTGAGGCTTTCTTCTGTTTTCTTTTCTGTATTGTGTGTTTTGTTTGATTTGTCTGTTGCATTAGAATAAGTCCATCTAGAATAAGTAGAATCTAGGAGCATGATTGCATTAGAGGTTGAGTTGCTCCCTCTGCTTGTATTGTTATTGCATGGCTTTGCTTGCGGGTATTCGGTAGAGCTCAGCTCCCTTGCCCATGTGGTTTGTTTGCCTGATGGCATTTTCATTTCTTTTATCTGTATGATTGCAGTTTACTGTTTATTGCTTGATAGCATGTTGTTTATTTTTCAGTATGATTACTGTTATTTCATGACTGGCTTGAGGTTGAGACGAGCTTGTGGAGGCTGAAGCCCCACACACATTTCCTCCCTCACTTGCATTGCATGCATTTTACTGTTAAGCTGATGCTTTGTCTGTTTTGGTGTATCATTGACATGATCCCTTAGGACTCTCATTTCCTTTGATAAGGATTTGATGATAGACTTTTAGGTTGAAACCTATGCATGACAACATCTAGGAGTTCCCTGTTCAAACCTCAACCATAGGATGAATCCATGGCATGACAACAGTAGGACTTGATAGTCTCCCTCCTAGTTGGGCCTGTTCTCTTCTCATCTCAAAACAGTTTAAGATACAGTAATCATGAATGATTTCTTTCGTACGTTACGAGCCTTAAGCTATCTGAGAAAGGATGGTAGAAGAGTTTCTTTTCCACAGTCTGGATGTTTAGTATGGTACCCTTTGGGTGACATGCGACGCATTCACTCTCAGGTCATAGTCTCTAGTGCGGTTGAAATCGCAAACACAATAAAAAACACTTCTTTCGTAAAAACAGGAAATAAACCGTAGTTTCCCGAACTACGTGAGCTCTGATCTCTCATGCCTGTTGAGAGTACGTAGGCACAAGATGGCGAAGTCTTGGCGAGCTACCTTCCCCCATAACCCTTCGTAGGCCGAACTACGTGGACTCTGATTTCTCATTCTCTGATGAGAATACGTAGGCATAAAGCGCGACGCGCTGCCGAGTCATTTTTCTTTTCTTTTTCAGCCAGCCTTGATAGGTAGATAGAATAAAACCAACCCGTCCAAGTAAACAAACAAGCGAGGATCCCGTCGAGTACGACGGACGTGAGGGGTGCTAATACCTTCCCCTTGCGTAACCGACTCCCGAACCCAGACAATGGTTGCGATGACCTTGTCTTACCCTTATTCGTCAGGTTTTTCCGATCGTTTCCTTTCCCGCTCTGAGGGATAAATAACGAAAGGTGGCGACTCTTCTGTCATGCCGGCACCTTATTTTCGCGCAAGCGACAACTGGCGACTCTGCTGGGGACTACAGGTGTTTCCCTATGCGAGTCTCGCCTTGGATTTTCTTCCTAGCTGTCTGGGACCATCCCCAGCAACTGGCGACTCTGCTGGGGACCGAACCCAGAATCTCGGGTTTTCTGGTTCCCTATGAGAGTCAATCCTACCGTTTGTGTGTTTACTTGTTGGGTTGCGTTTATTTATCGCATTTTTACTTCTCGCACTTTATTTCCCGCATTTTATTTTCAGTATAATATGATTATTTGTGCTGTTGTGGGATGGGAGTTCTGATGAGTGAGAAGCCAGACCCAGGCTTGAGTGCACCATAGCATTAGAGTGGAAATTAGTGGGCGCGTGCTTGCTTTGCAGGCACTAGTGTCTCATGAAATCCACGCTCATACGAGGTTCATCCGGTTGGCTTCACTTTCAACCCTTTGGGTTGAGACGGTTGCTGGTTTGGTGGATTGTCGACTCTGGGGACCGATCATTTGTGATTCAGCGAAGTGAGGCCGCTTCATGAGCTGGTGATGCCACACCTTCTGGGTATCGTATCACCCCTCTTGAAAATCTGTGACGCTGATGAACGCATAGGATGCCGTACCTTGAGTCAATTTAGGTCCATACCTGTGAGTGGGATTGGGTTTATTGCAGGAAACTTTGACCTTCAGATTACCTGGTTTTCTTGACAGTGAATCAGTTATGTTGGTACCAGGGTTTCTCAGTTGCAGATCTATCTGTTCTTGATAGAGCAGGTTTTGATCAGAGGATCTTATCATCAGGTGTATGTCTGTTCTCGATAGAGCAGGTTTTGATCAGAGGATCTTATCATCAGGTGTATGTCTGTTCTCGATAGAGCAGGTTTTTGATCAGAGGATCTTATCATCAGGTGTATGTCTGTTCTTGATAGAGCGGGTTTTGATCAGAGTATTGTCATCAGTGGTTTGTTCTTGATAGAGCATATTTCTGAGGTCTGAAGATCTCATCAGCAGCTGTATGTTTGTTCTTGATAGGGCAGATTTTTGATTTGGGGTCTGAAGACTTCATCAGCAGATATTTCTTGATCGTACATCCGAGGTCCTTATTATCAGACATTTGTTCTCGACAGAGCAGAATTTTGATCCTATGTATATCGTCCTATCAGATGGTTATTCTTAGCAGATCAGATCAGTGGTCTTACACCGGGGTTTTCTTCTCATCAGTGATTGTTGATACCGAATCTCCACAACAGCAGTTACCTGGATATATTATTACATGACTGCATTTTGCATTAGTTCGCATATTCATGTTTGCATTCCATTAGCATGTGTTTGTGCTGCAGGCGCATTTCGTACCCTGATTCTGGTGTCTCGAGCAATATGAGATATTTTCTTCCATGAATGGATCCAGTCTTATCACTGCATTGACACTATGTTGGCACGTTGACACCAGAATTAGGGGTGATCTCCTAAACGTACAGACACCCATGGCATTAGCATAATTCATCTTGCATGACAGAAGCCGGGGCTTGTCTTCTAATCCTTGTGTTTGCAGGTTTGAGCCAGAATCGAGCAACTCAGACTAATGGAGCAGGTACAAGCTGAGTTGGGGAAAATCCAAAGCCAGCTGGGGCAGGTCATGGATGACATACAGGCAGTGCGCCTGGACCAGCAAGTACTCAGAGAAGAGAATCAGCAGCTGCAGAATCAGTTGAGCTTCCTTATGGGAGTGGTGAGAAGTATGCTAAAAAAGGAGAGTGATCGAGCATCCGAGGTGGAGACCAAAGTGCTTCCTCCATTGCCGCCAGTGCCTCATGTGCTGAAGCCAAGTGGACTTCGTGGGTCCTCTACACAACATGAAGCTCAAGACCTGTCTCGTCGGCAGCCGCGCCAGACATCTCAGAATAACCCTGAAGGACATAATCAAAAGAAGAAGCTACTTGATAGAGCTGTGGACCCGATACCCGTGAGTTATGCCCAGCTGTTGCCACTGTTGGTTCAGAACCGTGTTCTCAAGCTTCGGACTTTGGATCCACCGGATGACGTGTCACCAGACGTTGATCTCAGCACACATTGTGATTTCCACTCAGGAGCACCGGGGCACCATGTTGAAACATGTAAAGCTCTCAAGAATAAGATTCAAGACCTTATTGACTCAAGGACAATTAGGTTTGTACCGGGCGGCATGAGAGCATCGGGAAAGTTTATCCCGTACCCTGCAGAAGAGGTGAATGATTCCACTTCTTTGCCCGAAGCTGAGAAAGATCTTGAATATGTCCCGCGACTTTTCGTGACTGAGTCGCCTCGCTCGCAGTTTCTACCTGGATCAAGTTCAAGGACGCAGGCGCCTAAACAAGGGACCGTTGCCATTCAGAAACGACGACCTCTTACTCCTTGGCGGAAAGAATACCAGCACCAGAATCAAAAGAGGCCTCGCAACCACTTGGAACGAAGGAATGCTCCTTTCCATCCAGTGCCTGTGTCGTATAGCCAGATTCTTCCACAGTTGATTCAGAATTCTTTGGTGGAATCGAAAGCTCTCAAGCCCGTGCCGGAGCCTTACCCTCCAGGGTACAATCCTCATGCTCAGTGTGGTTACCACGGTGGATCTCCGGGGCATTCAACTGAAGACTGCAAGGCTTTTCAGGCGAAAGTGCAACAATTGATCGACAAAGGGTGCATTTCCTTTCCAGGAGGAGTTTTGGTTGTGCGTGACAACCTCTCAGCTGTCTGAGCTCGCAGATTCAGAGGGTTATTTCCAGAAGCCAGTGGTCCAGACAAGCAGACGTCCTCAGCATTGGCAGCCCTCGGGCTTTTTATCATTTGTATTTGTAGTTTCTTTTCTGTTAGTTACTACTTGCTGTTAAACATTGTATGTTTCGAATGGTAATGTTAATAAAGTGACTATGCATTTTTTCTGAACTAATCATGTCGTTGTCACTCATTTACTGCATTGCACTGACACTTGCATTTTATTTACTCCACTTTATCACTATGATTAGCAAAGAGTGGAGGGAGGATGATGAAACTAAATACTCCTAGCCGATGATCGTATTGCTTTCAGATAAAACCTTGCCAATGACGTATAAGGCATTGTTTCAAATCCCCTAAACACCAGAGAGATAAGGAAGAGAATCCACTGTTAACCACTTCGAGCCGAGAAGTAGGAGTTTCTTTCGAACTTTTGAACCCTCACATCTTAACCCGGGGCAGGGTAGTTGTCAGTTAGCTTGATCGAGCATTCAAGTCCCATAGAGGAGTGTTGTCTTTCGAGGGCCAATCACATCGTATTCCTCTCCAGAGGTCGTACCTCATCAACCACAATGGTTAAACCTCACCAACCAGGAGTGAAACAGTTATAATCCTTTCAGAGCAATCAAGACAATCAGTGTCACCGACTTTGTTCCAAGGAAAAAAAAAGAGAAAAAGAGAGCCCGCTAAGTAAAAAGAAATGAAAAAGCTGGAAAGCTAATACTTGGGCAAAAATCAGGGCATCCCACTGGACTTCAAAAGAAAAAATCGAAAAGAACTCTAAAGAGTCAGTCCAGGCAAAAATTAGGGAATAAAAAAAAAATGAAAAAGAAAGGATTATAAAAGAGAAAAATCCTCGAACAAGGACGAAGTCGTGTAGATACAGACACCGAAACGAAAAAGGAGTAACTGTCACTCCGAAACACCTTGTGAGTTCTTTAACCAGTTGTTCCCAATGTTCAACATACCTCTCGAAGAGGCGAGCGCTCGACCCAAGTTAACTGAACTTTAGGATCGGAGATCATCACGTAGAAGGGGTGGGTACAAATCATAATTTGAGCCAAATATCCTTTGTTTCACGAACCGTGAACCCGACCACGATACAACCCTTAAAAGACCTAATTGAGGCAGGGTTTATTCTGAAAGCGCATTGCGATAAGGTTGAGTAACCTGACTCCTACATGACTTGCTAATCATATCCTTATTGTATTTTTCACTGATCACATCAGCACTACGTTTGAACCCTTTGGTTCATTCGTCACTCACTAGCATGATACGTAAATGAGTGACAATACATTTTTTCGAAATTTGCAAGAACACTGCATTAAAATTACCATTCGTGAATAAACAATTTTAATTGCAGGTCAATAGCTGATGCGGAGGAACTTCAACAGAGAATAGCCAACCAGGACTGAATCGTTAGCAGTCTGGATCAGAGTGGTATGCTGTGAAGCCCGGTGAATTTGGGGCAATGGCTTCCTGTGAGTTTGGAATCAGTTTGTACGAGGACAAGTCCCGGAGTATCGGTTGATTATGGGGTAGTTTATGCAAGAAGCAGTTGACCAGAAGTTGACCTTCTCGAGACCCAATCAGGGGCAGTTATCCAGAATTCTTGTGATTTTAGGGCAGATCCCTCCAGTGCTCAATCAGGGCACGTTGAGTCGCTCATCGCTCGTTCAGGGGCAAGCTACTTCAGAGATATTGAAGCCAACCACGCTGAGAGTTGATTAGTGGGGGGATGAATCCTTCCATTGTACAGATGTTGGGGCAAGCCATCTGAAGATTGTCTTGTTGCCAGTTGTTCTCCGTTCAGAATGAATTATTCCCAAAGGTCGGATTGGGGCAAGTTGAATTGTACTGGGGCAAGTTGTTCAAATGAGCTTGTTCACCCTAGCAAGAATTGAGTGTCGGGGAGTCGTGTCATTACCCTGCTAAAACCTGAGCCTTCTGAAGAAGCCTTGCTGTCGCTGGATTGTTATCCCGCAGCCTAACATGTTACTCGGCTCCATGATTGGTAGTCTGTATTCCCTGTGTTGACGTTGTTGAATCAGGATTGTTTCTCAGCAGAGATGGACAGTTTGAGGTTGTTTCCCCTGAGCAGTTTGAGACTGCAACAAATTAAGATGGCATTTATCCCTTATCAGAGTAGGGTCAAGTCTCCCCAGGCAGAGAGGATACTTTTCCCCAAGCAGACGCATCCTGAAGGAACATCATCTTCTCAGCTGAGTCGCGCGCCGAAGCTCGTATGTCCCCAGCACCGGGTCACAAGTGCAGATTTTGTAGAAATGTTCGGGTGCCGAAGCTCGTGTTTTCCCCAGTAAAGTCGCCGAAGCAGGATTCTTTCCCTAGCACCGGGTCACAAGTGTAGGTTTCGCAGGAAGCTATTCTTACGCCGAAGTATGCCATAACCGATGGTTCCAGACTGAAGCCTCCAGTGGAATTGAGATTCCTCGCCAGAGCCGTATTCTCTCCCGAAGTCGGATGATTCCCTCTTCCCCAGTAGAGTGTTGGAACAGCTGACGCTGTATTCCCCCGCAGAGTTGTACTCTCCCCCGAAGGTGGATGTTTCCTTCTTCCCCGGCGGAATTGAAATTCCTCATCAGAGTCGTACTCTCCAGTGAAGTAGAATGATTTCTCTCTCCCCGGCTGAGTCCGCAAACCCCCAAGAGAGCCGAATTCTTGGAAGCAGTTGGGACCATGAGTGGATTTTCCCTAGCAGAGTATTGAACAGCCGATGCAGTATTTCCCCAGAGTCGCACTCTCTCCAGCGAAGCAGAATGACTTCTCCTTCCTCAGCCGAGTTTGCAGATGTCCAAGAGAGCCGAGTCCTTGGAAGTTGATCAGACCATGTTTAGTTGTTTCCCCAGTGGAGTGTTGAGCAGCTGAAGTTGTTTCCCCACAGAGTTGTTATCCCCAGGAAAGTAGCCATGGCGGCCCTGCAGTTTATTCCCGCGACGGATATCGTTTCTCTCAGCAAGTCCAGGTTCTCGTAAAACTTCGTTCCCTGCAGTAATCAACTGAAGTTGTTTCCCCTGCAATAGTCAATGGAAGATCATTTCCCCGGACGGAGTCCAATTGATATTGGCGTGTTCATGTTCTCCTCAGCCGGATGATTCCTCTATCGGAGTAGTTCTTCCCCCTTTGACAGGAGGATTTCCCCCTCGGCATTTATTTTGCTGACGGGATCGCATCATTGTGCATGATTGCATAACATTTAGCATAACATAGCATTTCCACCGCGTGGAGCATGGCGCCGAAGCATATGCATAATAATCATGATCTAGGTTGCTACCGTTCTTGTTTTGCAGGTGTTCCGCCGAAGGATCAGTTGCTCAGGATGATTCCTCAAATTTCCCCCCCAGCGAAGTCGCTTGCTCAAGATGATTCTTGAAGTCCCCAGCGAAGTCTTCAGTTCAAGATGATTCTCGAATCCCTCAGCAGGGCCGTTTGCTTAAGATGATTCTTAAGACCCCAGTGCAGTCTCCAGGGTTGGTCGCTCAAATTGATACTTGGAGTCTCCAGCTAAGATCGCCCAGGATGGTTCCTGAAGCCCCAAGAGAGCTGAGTCCTTGGAAGCTGCTCAAGCCGTGATTGGTTTGTCCCCGGCAAGAGTTGTCCAGGATGATTCCTGGAATCCCCAACAGAATGTTTGCTCAGAATGGTTCTCGGTTCAAGGTGATTCGTGAAGTCCCCGACGGAGCTGTTTGTTCAAGATGATTCTTGAAGTCCTCAGTAGAGTTGATTTATCCAGAATGAGTTCTGGACCCCCGGAGCAGAGCTACGTGATAGTTCTCCAAATTCCCCAGCGGCGAAGCGTCATCCCCAGCAGGTTTTCCAACGGCGAAGTTAGAATCTCTCCTGAAGACTCCATGATTGAAGTCTGACCGTGTTAAGGAAGCGGTATGACCGACCACGTATTACCGGTTACCATGTGACCAATTCCCCAATGAAGTTTCTCCACGTTGACGGCGAGGTCAGATTATGTTTGTTTCCGGCGGTGAGGTTGGATGTTTGCTTTGACGACGAGGTCAGATTATGTCTGTTTTGGCGGCGATATCAGAAGATTATGTTCGACGGCGATGTCAGACTCTTTAAGTCCCCAGCAGAGATGATGTTTGTACGACGGCGATGTCGGGTGTCTCTCAGAGTGATGTTTGTTTCCGACGGCGATGTCAGATTCAGTTTTCCAGCGGCGATGTTGGGTGTGCCAGATGATTTAGTTCACCAGCGGCGATGTTGGGTATTTTGGTTGATCGACGGTGATGTCAGATTTAGTTCTCCAGCGGCGATGCGGGGTATTTTGATTGTCCGACGGCGATGTCAGATTTAGTTCTCCAGCGGCGATGCGGGGTATTTTGATTGTCTGACGGCGATGTCAGATTTAGTTCTCCAGCGGCGATGCGGGGTATTTTGATTGTCCGACGGCGATGTCAGATTTAGTTCTCCAGCGACGATGCGGGGTATTTTGATTGTCCGACGGCGATGTCAGATTTAGTTCTCCAGCGGTGATGTTGGGTACTTTGGTTGTCCGACGGTGATGTCAGATTTAGTTCTCCAGCGGTGATGTTGGGTACTTTGGTTGTCCGACGGCGATGTCAGATTTAGTTCTCCAGCGGCGATGCGGGGTATTTTGATTGTCCGACGGCGATGTCAGATTTAGTTCTCCAGCGGCGATGCGGGGTATTTTGATTGTCCGACGGCGATGTCAGATTTAGTTCTCCAGCGGCGATGCGGGGTATTTTGATTGTCCGACGACGATGTCAGATTTAGTTCTCCAGCGGCGATGCGGGGTATTTTGATTGTCCGACGGCGATGTCAGATTTAGTTCTCCAGCGGCGATGCGGGGTACTTTGGTTGTCCGACGGCGATGTCAGATTTAGTTCTCCAGCGGTGATGTTGGGTACTTTGGTTGTCCGACGGCGATGTCAGATTTAGTTCTCCAGCAGTGATGTTGGGTATTTTGGTTGTCCGACGGCGATGTCAGATTTAGTTCTCCAGCGGTGATGTTGGGTACTTTGGTTGTCCGACGACGATGTCAGATTTAGTTCTCCAGCGGTGATGCGGGGTATTTTGATTGTCCGACGACGATGTCAGATTTAGTTCTCCAGCGGCGATGCAGGGTATTTTGATTGATCGACGGCGATGTCAGATTTAGTTCTCCGGCGGCGATGTTGGATGTTTGTTTCCCCGAGTTATGGTTGTTTATGACGGCGATGTCAGGTGATTTGATGTTCCAGCGGCGATGTTGGGTGTTCCTCAGAATTTTGTCTGCTTCTGACGGTGATGTCAGATGGTTTAGTCTTCCAGCGGCGATGTTGGGTGTTTTGGTTGTCGGATGACAATGTCAGAAGAATGTGGATAACTGACGGCGATGTCAGATCAGTATTTCTCCAGCTAGTTGCCGTGCAGCTAGTATTGCAGTATTCGAAGATTTGTTCCCCGCAGAGTATCGTGTGCTCGTGCAGTTGGCAAATTTTCGGGTTTACCGGTATTCAACCGTCTCGCACCTTGATTGGCTGAGAGCCGTTCGCTCCTCACCCAGTCAGGTTCAAGCCGTTTGAATAGGGGCAGCTGTTGCACCCCAAAATTTGACCAACAATTATTTATGCATCAAGTGTTTGAAGGTTGATACCTTCATCAGAAAGTTCAAGAGATCCTCAGAGGAATTGGTTGAAACCAAGGTTGTGTGTCTCATAACTTGAGAGTTGTGGGTGCTCCTCAGATGATTCTGAGACTTTGAGAATGGACTTGAAGCTTCGAGGAAGCTTATGAGATGTCTTGAAAGTCATCATGAAGCCCAGAGAGGTCATTATGCAAGAATTCAGAAGATTCAACCATGAGTGGTAGAATTAGGGTTTTGACTGGGTCAACCCTAGGTCAGCTGATGTTTTGGAGAGGGTTGAGACCTAATCCAAGGGACATGTGATCATGGAATGATGTATTGAGATACTATAAGGATGATTCCTAGACCAACTCATCATGATTGAGGAGTTTGAGAAGTTTAAGCTAGGGTTTCTAAGGATTGGCAGTGTAAAATCCCTATCTTCCAGGCAGTTTTAGCTCAAGATGTGATTGTCATATCATCTTCCCCACAACATAAATGTTGTAGAGCTTGTTCTTATCTTTAATTTGAGTGGTAGAAGCCCTTGATAGGATTTGCATAGCTCATGTTATGGTTTTGACAAATTACAGGTCATCTGAGGTATGTGAATCTGGGTCCTTGAAAGTCACCCAACTTGCAGACAACTTTTGCCCTAGTAGGATGATTCCTATGATTTCTTGGTCAACATGAATGTTTAAGAGAATCTTCTTAGCTTTCTAGAGAGTACTAGAAGTCCTTGATAGGATTTGTAGAACTCAAGTTATGGTTTTGACAAGCCAAGGGTATTTTGGTTATTTGGAAGTTATAGGTCATTTCAAGCATATGGCCATATCTCCTACTTCCACGCTTCAAATGGAAAAACTTTCAACATAAAAGTTTCTTAGAATGATGTTTTAAGGCTAGTAGGGTGGTCATGAGATGTTGGAAAGGCTCATAGCAAAAAGTGATAAAAATGGCCTAAAAATGGGACATAAGTTAATTCAAGTGAAATGGAAAATCCTAAAATCCAAGCTATAAACCCTAGCCATGGCATATGATAGGTCATTTTGACTCCAAAGGACATTTTAAGAACAATGGTTCAGCCACAATTTTGATTTGAGGCTTAAAGTTTGGAGTTGCTTTGTAAAAGTCTTACTTGCATAATGGGGTACCTAGCCAAATCAAAGAAAAGCTTAATAAACAAGGTGTTTAAGCATTGTATATTGTCCAAAATACCACTTAAGGAGAAAATGAAGATAATTACTCATGTTATGGGGTTTTTGTCATGATATCTCACATGGTGAGAATGGAAATGCAAAGTATCAAGTCATGAAACTTCAAGTTCCATCTAGATTGATCTAGATGATTCTAGATCCTTCTAAATTAGTCTATATATTGAATATGAATTGCATTGGTGAAAGGTTGGTGATTGTTGATGTTAATGGTGGTAGAGAAAAGAGATTGAACCAAAACTTTCCATTTTTCAAATTGTATTGAAACTCCATTTTTCTCTTCATTACCCTTCCATTTTCTTTCACAAATCATCACTACAAACATCCCTGAACATGTTCATGCTGGAGTGAGCCACCATTGTTGAAGAATTGGAGCTTTTCAAGTGAAGTTGCAAGAGAGCAAAAAGGATTGAATCTGAAGATACAAGCCACCTCCATCAAATCTTGTGCAAGAAGAGTGTTATTCATCACCTAGGGACCATTTGTGAAGATCTACAAGGATTGATTCAAAGCCTTTCAACATCCACCATTGCAAGAGTCAAGGTATGCAAAACTGTTCTTACCTCTCACTTTAGGCATGGCTAGGATTAGTTCTTGTTGGAAAACCATTAGTGACCATTAGGTGATTAATCATGGGAAGTTATAGAGCCATTGGTGAAGATTGAAAATTGGACATGATTCTTTAATGGTCAAGAACTCATTGGATAGAGAGTATTATTTCGTGTGCTATAGCTTAGGATGATGAGCATAACATGGAGATTAATTATATATAAAGATTGTTGAGTTTTATGATGGTCGAAAATTGAAGAAAGTTTGGATCCATGGAGTTGTGTGGTTCGGTTTGCATGATGTAGTTAGTTTCAACGAAATCCAAAGGCATGGTTGTATTCTACATAAAATTCTAGACAAATTTGGTTCTTGAATCATGTAATTTGGTGGAGTATTGAGAGAGAACAAGGAAGAGGAAGTTTCATGCATGGAGTGTGCTTTCATGGTGTTACTACAAACCCTAATGGCCAAAGGAAGAAGACACAATATGGACCGTACGATTTCGCCAAGACTTGTTGACTGGGAGGCCGATCGGATGGCCAGAATTCATTCACGAAAATGGATTAATGAATCAGCATGGGCCTCACACGAATTACTCTCCCCACCCCCCATTTCTTGGCCCATTATCATTTTCAACATGATATATCTACTTCTTGCACCCCATCATCATTTCCATATTAAATATTACTCCAAATTTTATTAAACTTTAAAAATTCATAACAAATTGAAAAATTATTATTTTTTAATGAAACTTTTTTTCCCATTTTTCATTTTCTGTCTAGAAAAATATAAAACCATAAAATAGCCATTTTGTTTCAGTTTTATATTTTTTGTGCATTTTTACTTTTAATTGCTTTTTTTTAATGCTTTTAGTTGGTATACTAACTTGTAGAATTTAATTAGGATAATTCCCTTAGGATTTTTGATTCAATCTTTTTAGGATAATTAGATGAATGGTTTAGGGTCCTCCTGAATTAATTTCATAATTTTGTGATAATTTTTAGGGTAGTTTTAATTAGGTAGTTCTAAGTAGTGTAGAATTTGATTAAAACTTTAACATAGGTCAATAACAATTTTAGATTTAGGTTTTATAGGGCAATTTAGTCTATGGGGAATATATGGGACTTAAGGGTAGTTATGTAGGGTCCCCTAGAATTTATATTAGGAATTAATAGAATAATATACTATTTTTAGTTGATTTTTGAATTGAATGATTGTTTGTGTGGCCTTTAGGGCAAGTTTTGTTTAGTTTGCTTTGCTTTGGAGTATCCCTTTGGTTTGAGGAGCTTGGTATCTCATTGTGGAGCTTAATGGAGCATACTAGAAGATTGGAAGAGGCTTGGAGGAGCTTGTTCTTCTTTTCTTTTTATTGTTTTAGGGTTAGGATTAGGGAGAGCTTAGATGTAGATAATTTCTTTCTCAAACATGGATAGTATTCTTCACATCCATTCCTCCCCATGATTCAAAGTCCTTCCAGGGTATACACCTCTCTCCTTTGGAGGGATAAGTGCTATACCCAGGAGGTAGAACTTTTGAGAGAACCCTTCACTTGATGTTGAACCCTTATAGGTCACCTTTGGTGATCAAATAAGCAGTTCAACATCCCCCAGATTATCCAGTAGTGATTTTTCTTTGTTTGATTTGCCTTGAGAGCTGTCAGAGCCTGAGCATGAAGATGAAGACTCCATTGAAGATTATTGAAGAGGATGAATCCTTGAAGACTGCCATTCCAGCTGAAGCTTGAAGAGCATGAAGATCAAGTTGATGCTTGAAGATCCCTGAAGATTAGGTGAAGCCTGAAGGTGGAGCTGATCAAAGAAGCTGAAGCTTAAAGGGAGAAGATGAGTTGATACTCATGTTGTAGGGTTGATACCTGGAAAGTAGTTGATGATTGAGGTCTGAAGACTGAGTGGCTGCCGGAGGAGCTGAGGCTTTCTTCTGTTTTCTTTTCTGTATTGTGTGTTTTGTTTGATTTGTCTGTTGCATTAGAATAAGTCCATCTAGAATAAGTAGAATCTAGGAGCATGATTGCATTAGAGGTTGAGTTGCTCCCTCTGCTTGTATTGTTATTGCGTGGCTTTGCTTGCGGGTATTCGGTAGAGCTCAGCTCCCTTGCCCATGTGGTTTGTTTGCCTGATGGCATTTTCATTTCTTTTATCTGTATGATTGCAGTTTACTGTTTATTGCTTGATAGCATGTTGTTTATTTTTCAGTATGATTACTGTTATTTCATGACTGGCTTGAGGTTGAGACGAGCTTGTGGAGGCTGAAGCCCCACACACATTTCCTCCCTCACTTGCATTGCATGCATTTTACTGTTAAGCTGATGCTTTGTCTGTTTTGGTGTATCATTGACATGATCCCTTAGGACTCTCATTTCCTTTGATAAGGATTTGATGATAGACTTTTAGGTTGAAACCTATGCATGACAACATCTCGGAGTTCCCTTTTCAAACCTCAACCATAGGATGAATCCATGGCATGACAACAGTAGGACTTGATAGTCTCCCTCCTAGTTGGGCCTGTTCTCTTCTCATCTCAAAACAGTTTAAGATACAGTAATCATGAATGATTTCTTTCGTACGTTACGAGCCTTAAGCTATCTGAGAAAGGATGGTGGAAGAGTTTCTTTTCCACAGTCTGGATGTTTAGTATGGTACCCTTTGGGTGACATGTGACGCATTCACTCTCAGGTCATAGTCTCTAGTGCGGTTGAAATCGCAAACACAATAAAAAACACTTCTTTCGTAAAAACAGGAAATAAACCGTAGTTTCCCGAACTACGTGAGCTCTGATCTCTCATGCCTGTTGAGAGTACGTAGGCACAAGATGGCAAAGTCTTGGCGAGCTACCTTCCCCCATAACCCTTTGTAGGCCGAACTACGTGGACTCTGATTTCTCATTCTCTGATGAGAATACGTAGGCATAAAGCGCGACGCTTTGCCGAGTCATTTTTCTTTTCTTTTTCAGCCAGCCTTGATAGGTAGATAGAATAAAACCAACCCGTCCAAGTAAACAAACAAGCGAGGATCCCGTCGAGTACGACGGACGTGAGGGGTGCTAATACCTTCCCCTTGCGTAACCGACTCCCGAACCCAGACAATGGTTGCGATGACCTTGTCTTACCCTTATTCGTCAGGTTTTTACGATCGTTTCCTTTCCCACTCTGAGGGATAAATAACGAAAGGTGGCGACTCTTCTGTCATGCCGGCACCTTATTTTCGTGCAAGCGACAATAGACAAGAGGAAAATCATATCCAAATATTGCATCTTCTAATGATAGACGGGAGGAACAATATAGATCATGTCAATGGACCTCAAAACCACCCATCAAATTTCAGAATCCTTTCGTCCATAAGAATTGATGGAAAAATATCTTCAAAGGGGCCACATCATCAATAAGAACTGACAGGAAGAAACCCACTTTCAAAGAGCCATGTCGTCAATAAGAATCAACAACTAGAAAATCCTAACATTCCTCAAAAAGCTCCGACATCAATAAGAATTGACAGCCAGAAAAACCCTTCTTGTAATGTCATCTCAACCAATAAACAGAAAGAAACCATATCTGAAAGATCGGCTTGAAACCTCTCAGCGTCTAAAGATAGACGGAGAGAAAACCATATCCAAAACTCACATCGTCTAATGATAGACGGAGAGAAACGTACATCCAAAAAATCTCACATCGTCTAATGATAGACGGAGAGGAAACCATACACAAAGCTCGCATCGTCTAATGATAGACGAGAGAAAACCATATCCAAAACTCATATCATCTAATGATAGACGAGAGGAAACCTGTTGGGGAAACACATCGTCAATAGGCACTGACGGAAAGAAAATCTGCTTGGGGATGTCATCATCAGAGGACTGATGGACAAAATCATAACCGACAGATGATCTGAAACCCGAATAAATCGATAATCTGATTGAACCAAGCTGCTGGATAAATGCCCCTGTATCGATCGAAGAGTGATTCGAGTTGCCACGGAAGGCTGACAGAAACTGACTTATGCTTCAAATGCATATGCGTATGTTTGAATATGGCGTAATGCTCCATACGAAATGGAAATGCTACACGTTTGAGGATGAAAAGAAAAGATGATGCAAATATGATAACTACATGCAAAGATGCAGATGCAGGCTCGGGCTGCCGGAGAAAAGCTGGACACAACAGAACATTCCAGCAAAATAAATGCTGGAAAGGTGAAGCCAAATCCGCTGGGGATAACCAGATGTGCCAGGTACGACTGGACTCTACTGGAGATAGCTTACATGTGCCAATGATGATTGGACTTTTGCTGGAGAAAACAGACGAAGTCTTCCGGCGTACCAAAAGGAATTGGATTTGCAAAGGATCAGGTACGACTGATGCTGGAGAAAAATACCCTGTCTGAACTCGAAGGTTTTTTGGTTGAAAGGGTCAAGGGATAGTAACGTGACTTCCCGACATTCTTCTTGCACTCGAAAGTTAGCTGAACCTGCTCGAACAGCTATGGAGAGGAACAATTCCTGCGCTTCGAATCTGCCCCAACTCGTGGGACCTCTGCGGGGATATTCCTCAAAAGGAAATCTGAAATCTTATGCCCTGATGGCTTGATATGCACTGCTTAAACACCTTGAACCTCGGAGAGGTACTTCACATTACTTGCCCCACGGATAAGGAATAGCTCCTGCGCTCTTAGGGGTGGTCTGCCCTAGTCTGCAGCGACTTTGCCCCGGATTGGCTGATCTGTGGGGAAAGTGTTTCTTAACTGCGAGAGATTCACCAAATCTTGACTCGAATGTCTCAGATCAATTGACCTCTAGATGGCTGACTCCCATGATCATTCGATATAACTTGCCCCAGTTCGATGGAGTATTCAAGCAATCTGCACTCTATCCTGATCAATCTTTCCACTGTGGACACTCTCTTGTTGACAAGCGTTTACTCACAAGTAAAACAAGTTGTCCTGCATAAAAGATATATTAAATGCAATGCATATGACAGTTTTTTCAAAATCCAATATGTTCACTGGAGAAAATTGTAACATAAAGTGTGTGAACTCAAATATCAACATGTCAACATTAGTACAACGCTGTAAGAGGAATCCTTTTAGGAGTCAGTTTCAATGCGATCTTTACCGAAGTATGCTTTCAAAACGAACCGGCTTCAATTAGGACTTTTTCAGGTTGTAACTTGGTCGGGTTCACGGTTTACAAGGAAAGGATAAAGGCTTAAGATTTATTGTAACCCACCCATTCTCAGTGATATTCTCCAATCCTATGCTCAGCTAATTCGACACTAGCGCTCACCTTTCAGAGGTTGTATGATAGGAGTGCTGGTTCGAGAAACCACAAGTTTTCTTTTTTGGAACGGCAGTCACTCGCTTTTCGTCTTTTGGTGCCTGAATTACACGACTTGTTTTTCACCATCACATTTTAATTTCCCTAACTTTTGCTTGGAATAGCTCTTTTGAGCTTCTTTTGATTTCAAAGTCCAGCGGGATGCCCTAATTTTGCCTAAGTCGCTTGTTTCCAAGATTCGACTCAGCAGGTTTTTTTCTTTTTTTTTTCTTTGAACAAATCGTGTGACACCGACTTGTCTGACTATTTAGGGAATAACGTGACTGTTTCACTCCTTATCAGCAAGATTTAACCACTGTGGTTCTTTTAGGTACGACCTATACAGGTGTGATTTATCCTCGAACGGGAACACTCCTATTGCAATTAGGATGTTCGGTCAAATTAGCTGACACCTACCCTGCCCCGGGTTAAGATTTAGGGTTTTTCGTTTTCAAAAAGAAACTCCTACAACTAGGCTCAAAGGGGTTGACAAGGGATTATCATCCTTATATCTTCGGTGTTTGGGAATTTGAAACAATGCATGTACATCATCAGCAGGTTTTATTTCAAAAGCATATAATCGGAAGCTTGCTCGTCTTTAAACTTCGTCATCCTCCCCGGATTCCGCTTAAACAAGCGTAGGACATCTGTAAAAAGAAATTAGTGAACAAGAATGGATTAAATCAAAACATGCATATTCATTTCATTAATATCAATCAATAGAAACAACAAGTCTTACAAATGAGATTGCACTTTGAACAGGAAGGAAATTACAAACATAAAGAAATAACAGGATAAAACGAAAATTGCCAGCTTCTGGGAACTGGGCTACACACTAATTTGCCACTGCGGGAGATGTGACCCTTGAAGTCTTCAAACTCAGTCAGACGAGCGATGTACGACCAACCTTCCTCCTGGAAAAGATATACACCTTCGGTCCATCAACTGTTGTACATTGGCTTGAAAAGCCTCGCAATCTTCAGTAGCATGCCCTATGGATCCTCCATGATATCCTCATTGGGCCCTAGGATCATACCTGGGAGGGTAAGGTTCTGGCACTGGTTTGAGAGCTTTAGGCTCCACCAAAGAATTTTGAACTAGGTATGGTAGCAGCTGACTGTACGACATAGGCACTAGGAGTCGAGGAGCACTCCTTCTTTTCAGATTATTTCTGCGGGGCCTACTCTGGATCTGGCGACAGTAATCTTGCTGTGATGACCCAAAAGGTCGTGGACTCTAAACAACAGAAACATCCGGAGACTGGGTTTGGACTCTTGCGGGTTCTTTTTGCTCAGGCGCTTTCATCCTTAAACTTGACCCAGGAACAGGAAGCAACTGTGGGCAGGGAGATTATGACACCAAAGATTATAGGATATACTCTTGACCTACTACAGCTTTAGGAATAGGAATAAGAGTATCCATCTCTTTTTCACGACAGGGAGCAAATTCGCCTGATACCTTCATGCCACTCGGCGTTAATTCAATTGTCTTCGCATCAATCATGTTCTGAACCTTATGCTTAAAAGCTTTAAATTTCGCGATGTTGTGCCCTTGTCCCCCAGAGTGGAAATCACAATAAGCATTTGCATCGAAGCCCGATGGTGGTTGGCCAGTAAGTGGATCCAAACTTCGAGGCTTTACCAACTGAAGTTGGAGCAAGAGTTGCACCAACTGAGCATAATCCATGGGGATCTGATCGAAGATTCTATCTTGAGATTTTATCCTTTGACCATATCTTCTAATCCTGGGATTCTCCTGAGGAATGGGATGCAGCTGATGACACGAGAACTTCGGAACCTCCGGTTATGCAGCAGACTTCTGACACACATTACGTTCTGGGATAGGCTCCGCAGACAGAAGTGGAACAAGCATCTTTGTTGCAACCTCAGGCATCAGATCTCCTTCCTTTCTAAGCACACTTCTTATCACTTCCATGATTAAGCCCACTTGAGTTTTCAACTGCTGGTTTTCCTCTCTGAGCGCATTCTGATCCAAGCGCAACGCTTGCATGTCTGCAATGAACTGCCCCATCTGGCTCTTGACTTCTCTCAGCTCTGCTTGGACTTGCTCCATGACTTTGCGGGAATTCCTGATTGTATCACCTGCAACAAACTAGCGGAGTATATGAAGTTAGATTAACAGCTCCGAGGTACCTGTTACATAAAAACAATATGCAAGATGCAAACAAGTATGCAAAAAGGAAACTCCAGAATAGCACCAAGGCAACAAGGAACCCAAGATCCAAACAGGGATAACCATCACACGTATATGCATCACACCGGAATAACTGAATACAAACAAAGTGACCTCGACCAACAGGCCTGGCGATGGTCAGCATACAGTAATGAGCATAAGCTAATCACGTAAGCAGAGAAAACAAATGCGGTAGTCGACACAGGAAACCTTCTAGCAACTTCTCTCATATTCAACTGAGCCTTCAGTTTGAAACTCTTCAGAATACACACTCTCGGTGGATCCTTCCATAACAAGAACTTTTGTGCCCTCATAGCGGGGTGAAGGGGAATCATTAATCTGAATAATACCCTGAGGCGTGATGGAAAACTTGTTAGAGTCTAAAAGAGTCTGAACTTGGCTCCTAAGCACCTTACAATCGTCCGTGGAATGCCCCTATGCCCCAACATGGTACTCACAGTGAGCATTGACATCGAAACCTGGAGGGTACAGCAGGATCATTGGATTAATCTCTTTTGGCACAATCAGCCCACCTTTGACCAAATCCGGTAACAACTGACCGTACGGCACCAGTAGCTGAGTAAACTGCCTTTCGGGTTTCCTTGGTCTTCGTCGAGCGTGCTGACGCGGCTGATGACGATATGACCATTGGATTTGAACACTTGAAGCGTCTGAAGACTGAACCTGGGATGCCGAAGATTCTGACATAAGATCACTTCCTTTCTCCCATTCTTCCTGAGATCTCACGAATGATTCATTCTCCTCAACTGAGATAAAGGGAATGTCTCTAATCTTCCCATTCTTGAGTCCGCTCTCGACACGTTAACCCATTATCACTAAGTCAGCAAAGTTTAACATTCTACCACTGATCAACTTATCAAAGTAATGACCTTTCAAGGTACCCAAGAATATGTCAACCAGTTCTCTATCCTGAAGCGGTGGTTGAACACGAGCAGCTAACTCTCTCCATCTCTGCACATACCCTCTAAAGGATTCATTCTCTGCCTGAGATAATTCTTGCAACTGCACGCGACTAGGAGCCATATTGAGATTGTAGTCGTACTGCTTCACGAAGGCATTGGATAAATCTGACCATGATCTGATACAACCACTCTCCAACTTCATATACCAACTCAACGATGCTCCACTCAGGCTGTCTTGAAAACAGTGAGTCATAAGCTGATCATTGTGAACATGTGAGGTCATTCTCCTACAAAAAATTACCAGATGCTGTTTCGGACAACTATCTCCTTTGAACTTTTCAAAATTTGGAATTTTAAACTTCGACGGCATCACAAGGCCGGGCACCAAACACATGCTCGCAACATTCAGATCAAGAGTATCCTGACTCATCAAGGCATCAAGCTTTTCTTCCAACAACTGACATTTTCCCATAAACTCAATAGTCTTCGGGTCTTTAGCATTAACCTTTGGAACTATCCTCTGAGGATCTGGCACCGAGAATGTGAAACTATGATAGTCTGTGTCATGGAGAGAAGAAAAATCTCTATCTCTGACAATGGAATGCTCTTCAACAGGAACCGGCACAGGATGAGCTTGAGCAACATTGTTCACTGGGGTCCTCTGAATACCGGCCTCTCCTCTAGTCATAGCTGACATGGCTTCCACAAGTTGACTCAACTGATTCTTCATCAATTCAAACTCTGCCCTTGTAACAACCAAGTTCTGCTCTCCTGAGTTCACGATCCTTCAGAAGCTAACTCAAGTCCAATATGAATGTCGGGAAATCAACTGACGAAGCAGACAAAAGACGGGTAAGCTCCCTGTTCTGGATGAGGATGAATATGCAAAAATGAAATGCGAATGCAATGCAGAAATGCAAAATGCTAAGGCACCACACAAGGGATCAAGACTGCTGTGCTGTAGACTGAGGAAGATCAAAACTCTGCCTTAGCAAGCACACAACACTTCTCTGATAGAAACCAACTGATACCAACAATCCAGATTCAAACTGTAGAGAAAACCAGGTAATATGAAGGTACGGTTTCCTGCATAACCCCAGTCCCACTCACATGTATGGACCTATTCACTGATACGGTATGGCATCCTATGCGTTTGTCAGTGTCACAGACTTTCAAGAAATGATGATATGTTCACCATTTCTGGTTTGGCATCATTATCTCTTGAAGAGGCCTCACTTAAATGACTCACAAATGATCGGTTCTCAGAGTCGACAACCCTCAAATCCAAAATTCCCTCGAGCCCAAAGGGCCAGAAAGAAAGTTGTCTAAGAGAATCTCGTCCGAGCGTGAATTTCATGGTGAGTTAGTACGAGCAAAGCAAGCACACCCACCACTAATCTCCACTACTAAAGCTAGGTGTATACTCAAGCCCAGGTCCGGTTTATCACTCAATGAAACCTCCCTCCCCACAACACAACAGTAATGATATATGATGCGGAAAATAAATGCGGGAAAGTAAATAAAGCACATATATACAACACCCAAAGATAAACACACAAGCGCTAGGATTGACTCGCATAGGGAACCAGAGCCCCCAGCATAGTCGCCAGCTGTCGCTACTGCGTAAAACAACCGGCGGAAAAAACAAAAGATTCGCCACTTTCGTTATTTATCCCAAAGAGAGGGGAAGGAAACAATCGCAAAAACCTAAAGAAAAAGGGAAAGACAAGGTCATCACAACCATGTCTGGATTCGGGAGTCGGTTACGCAAGGGGAAGGTATTAGCACCCATCACGTCCGTCGTACTCGACGGGATCCACACATTTGTTGTCTATCTAAAAGGGTGTGTTGATACTATCTAACTAAAGGCTTAAGGACAAAAAGAAAAGCGAAACTGACTCGGTAGAGCATCGCCGCTTTGTGCCTACGTACTCCCTCGTGCAATGGGAAAGTCAGAGTCAACGTAGTTCGCCTAACTACGGCTAAAGAAAGGGGGAAGGTTGCTCGCCGAGACGTCGCGTCTCGTGCCTACGTACTTTCGTCTGGTATGAAGGATCAGAGCAAACATAGTTCGGGCTAAAAGGGCCACAGGTTGGTTCAACAGTTTTTTAGTCCGAGTAGGGTTAACAAATAGTTCTAGCAGTTGGTGTATGCAGCTCGACCATTGGAGACTTAGGCGTTACCATTTGTGGTAGAACTAAGAGTTAACGACACTCTTTTTGTGAAAAGACTTTCCTGATTAAGAACCCTAAAGGGTGAAAAAGGTTTGAATTGTTTTTGTGTTTTTTAGAGAAGAAGTGTTTTGAATTTGATTTGCAACTCATGTCGCACTAGAGACTATGACCTAAGAGCGAATGCGTCGTATATCACCCAAAGGGTGTACACTAAACACTCTAGGTCCTTGAGAGGAGGCCCCTCAATTACCATTTCTCAAGTAGCTTAAGGATCGTAGCGTGCTACACTTGTCATTCTTTATTAAGTGTTTTATGAATGTTTGAAGATGAGAAGAGAAGAAGGAACACTAATGGGAGACTAACCAATCCTAAGAGTTAGCATGCAAAGTGGACCTAAAGTTGGGATTCAAAAGGGAACTACCTAATGTTATCATGCATAGTTAGGACCCTAATGTCTATCATAACCTAAAGAGGTTAGAGGACTTATGGGGAACATGGCAAAGAAAAGCAAAAGAAGAAGAAGAAGAAGAACAAGAAATGCATATGCAAATGAGAATGCAAACAAAATGCAACACATAGAATGATAGTGGGAGGAAAATTGTGTGGCGCAGTAGCCACCACAAGCTTATCTCAACCAAGCCTGCATATGGAAATGCGAGAAAAGAGAAGAAGAAGAGTTGCACAAGAAAAACCTTAAACAAACATAAGTAAACCACACAAAGATGCACCAAAAAGTGGGATGAAATGACCTAAGTCAAGCAACATCAACCACACCAATAAAATCAAACCCAATGAAAGGTAAATCAAAAATCAAAGCCAAGTGAGGATGGGAGACCAAATGAGGGAAGCAAGGACCCCATAATAGGTACTCAACCATAAGCATCACTTATTAAACAAGAAGAAACACCAAAAGTGTCCTCAAGGATTCATCATTCTAGGTATGCTTCAAATACCTCCAAAGGAGGGACCAAGCCACCTTAAATGACACTCCAAGTTCATTGGACAGAAGGGAGATGAAGAGAAGGAAGCTCATAATCAATATCAAAGCAAGATAAAATGAAATGCAAGCAAAAGCATGAAGGAAGCAAGCATGTATCACATAAGAGCTCAAGTTGGAAGCACAAAAAGAAAGGCATCAAACAATAATCTATGAACATAATTTTGACCTAAAAATGAACCTACAGCAAGCTCAACATGTCTATAATGTGAAACAAGAAGCGTTGAGAGCTTATTGGATCCATAAAAGTCATTTCCAATCCAAACTAGGTCAAGAACTTGTGTGAGCTGTCCTATGAGATGACCTAACTTGTAAGTCACTTCAAAAATAGGAAACGGGCTCAAAAAATATCAAATAAACTGCACAAAGAAGCTACACAAGTTGGCAACCAGAGGCCAAGAAATCAAGACAAATGTTCTTTCAAAGCACCATCAAAAGAATTAAATCATTTGGATGTACCACTTTAAAATGGGAGAAACAAGTGCAACAAGAAGAGCCCAAAAAGTCAACCCAAAAGTCAACAACCAGAGGAAAAATGGTCCTCTAAAATTGATCAACTCATCATTGAGATAAGGATCAATTTTCAATCATTGGATCAAAAGGGAATGAGAGAAATAAATGCAAACACCAAACATGTTACAATTTAAATCAATTAAAACTATTCCAATACTTAATTCATTTTTTAATTGAAAATAAAATGGAAAAATAAAATAAAATATTCAAAAAAAAAGTAGAAATCTCAAAGTTGGTGAAAAATATTTTTGGTGAATTTTTGGAGTATTGGAATTATTTTAATTAAATAAAATTGTAAACAGAAAATAAAAATAAAAAAACAAATGAAAATAAAAAGAAAATAGAAAAAGTGCTGTGACAAATAGCAATTAAAAACAACTCAGAAAAGGATTTGGGCCCAGCTGGGGGTGCAGAAAGCAACGCGCCCCAAGGCCCAACAAGAAAAATCAAAAACCAAAATAAATCTGGAAATCCTATGCTACAGGTCAACAAAGGAGCACCATGGACATGCAATCTGAGGCGCTTGATCAAAAGGTATTCTCATCATACGGTTTACCTCATGATAACACATTAATGAATTTGAATATAATTGTGTGAAATAATTCAAATATGGACAACCAAACATCTTAATCATGACCGCGAATGCCAAAGTAATCCGATCGGACGAGCCACAAGACGACACGCAAGCATCTTCAACCTCACTCCCTCTCACTGGCCGGAAAATTTTCCGGCCATCTCCCTCATGTGCTCCGGCTGCCGCAGATCTTCAAGCTACACACACAGTCCGCGATTTTTCACCATTTTGCACATTCTTGGTATCAAAACTCATCTAGAGATCATGAGGATCTCATACCTACCATCAAAACTCATTTATCTTGCACTATGAAAGAAATCCGAAGCCAACAAGGTTTATGCATCAAGAACAAAAGTTGCCAAAACTCTCTCGATTTGTTTTAAAACTCATCTAGAAGTCACGTAGGTTACAGATCCATCAATAAACAAGCAAGAACACGCATAAACAAGCCAAAACAGATCCAAATATTTTTGAGCATCATCTAACAATCACAATCAATGCCAGTTCGTTTTACATATTAATGATCTACATTGATTCTACGTCTCAAATATGCAAAAATGGCAGTGAATTGATGCTTAACAAGAGTGTAATGTTGAATTTCAATTACCTAGTGGAGAACTTCCACTGAGCCTTCAAATAGAGCTCAAGATTGCAAGTAATTGCCCAGAATCGTTCACTGAACTTCAAGGAAGCTTTCTCAATTCACAATTTCCCTTGAAACAGCTTCAATCTTCAAATTCGAAATTTGAGTTTTCCACACTTTTTGAAAAATGAACTTGATGAAATTGGCTCCAATTTTCACTTCTGAGGGTTTGTTCATGTCCAAAACAATATATATGATGGATCTTGATGATAATTAGGCCCAATCAAAGCCTCTAACAGTCCAATCAAAAATCCAAGGAATGAGTTTTTTTTTCAAGTTTTCATGTACACGAAAATGCACTAATTTTGGCTCCAAAATGGTTGGAATCACTTGTTGGTATCTCATGGAGCATGAATGGTCAGGATTGGAGCCTCAATTGATCTCAATGGCTCATGTTGATTGTGTAACTTCATAATGAAGAAACCTTGAAGATGGCTTGTTTAAACACCTCAATTCCAAAATGTAAAATTGCCAAAGTGTTTAAAATGATGTTTGCACTCAAAAAATGCATCCATTTGCACCAAAATGTTCAAAAGTGAATTAATTCTCATTTTCCCCTTTTTAACCTTTTTCCATGAAAATTCAAATATCAAGACCTCAAACCAAGCCAATTCCTTAACTTCTCAATGCTTAACTAAGCAAATAACACCATTTGGAACACATTTGATGTTGGAAAAATCTTCATTTGAAGTGTGCAAGTTGGTGAAATGGACCTATAATTTTATGACCTGTAATCTTACTTTCCCAAAATACCCCTAACTTGTAAACCTCATAACTTGAGTTCTACAAATCAGATGAAAAACTTCTAGTAAATTTTGGAAAGCTAAGACCAAGATATACAACTTTCATGTTGGCCAAAAAGTAAGGAGAAACATCCTTCTAGGTCAAAAATGACTTGGAATTTGGTTGAGTTTTGTTGACCAAACTCACATCCCTCTAATAACCTGTAACTTGTCTGGATCATAACTTGAGTTCTATAAATTCAATCAAGGACCTCTAGTACTCAAATTAAATCTAAGAACATGCTCTACAAGTTCCATGTTGGTCAAAAGCTGATATGAAACTTGTATCTTGAGATAGGTGGTCTTGAAGCCAGGCACTAAATAGGGGATTTTACCCTGAGAACCCTAATTTAGTAACTTCTCACACACTTAACCCTTGATGAATTGAACTTGAAATGATGTCTCATATGTCTTAACACAACATCCTATAACCATAAAGACTTTGAATTGAGTTTTAATCTCCTTCAATTACACAGTTGATTGAGGATTAGCCAGATGAAAACCCTAGGTGCAACACCTTCAACTATAACCTTTCACACTTAGCACAAACACTTGGATGAGCTCCACAATGACCCTCAAGGCACTCAATGAGTTCTCTCAACATCTTATATCCCTAACCATAGCTTCACAATCCTCTGATGATCTTCAATTGGCCTCCAAGTTAGGGACTGACCCACATACATCCATCCATTCTTTCATAAGACCATTGTCCACTTCCTGATGACTTGATTACCATCCAAAGTTGAGTAAAACCCCTTGCTTAGGCTCAACCCTCTGAGTAGACTCCTCTTGATGTACACAATCTCTTGATCCCCTACTCAATGAAAAATGCTATGCAATGCAAATGCTAGAAAGAAATGAAATGAAACATAAACCAAGTTAAGAAAAGGTTGGGCAAATTTTGGGGTGCAACAGTAACATGTAGCATACCAAGTCTCACACTTATCGACGTCATTTCACAAACTAAACTCAAGTCTCTAAAATTCTCCAAAAGTTCCCATTCTCTCATCATCAATGCAGACATATGTAACAACTTCCGACTCAAAGCATCGACCACCAGGTTTGCCTTACCCGGATGATAATTCAAACCAAAATCATAATCCTTCAAAATCTCTAACCACCTTCTCTGCCTCATGTTCAATTCTTTTTGATCAAATAAATATTTCAAACTCTTGCGATCACTAAAAACATCAAATCTTGCACCATAAAGATAATGCCTCCAAATTTTCAAAACAAACACCACAGCCGCTAACTCCAAGTCATGCGTAGGATAATTCTTTTCATGCACTCTCAATTGTCTTGAAGCATAAGCCACAACTTTTCCGTCTTGCATCAAAACACCACCTAAACCTGTCAATGAAGCATCACAATAAAACACAAATGGTTTTGTCGGATTCGGAAAAATCAAGATTGGCGCCGTTGTCAACCTTCTTTTTAGCTCAATGAAACTCTTTTCACAATTGATATCCCAAATAAAAGCCTTTCCTTTACAAGTCAATTGCGTTAACGTAAGTGCTAACTTCGAAAATCCCTCAATAAACCTCCGATAATAACCTGCCAAGCCTAAAAAGCTTCGAATCTCTGTAACCGATCTAGGAGTCTCCCATTGCATCACCGTATCAATCTTGGATGGATCAACACTAATACCACTACCGGAAATAACATGCCTAAGAAAACTTACTTCTGACAACCAAAATTCACATTTCGAAAACTTAGCATACAATTGCTTCTCTTTCAAAATTTGTAACACAATCCTCAAATGCTCTTCATGCTCCTCTTGAGACTTAGAGTAAATCAAAATATCGTCGATGAAAACAACCACAAAACGATCTAACTGTTCATGAAAAATACGATTCATGTATTCCATAAACCCACCCGGCGCATTAGAAACCCCGAATGGCATCACAAAATATTCGTAATGGCCATATCGTGTCCTAAAGGATGTCTTTTGAATATCCTCTTCTTTCACACGAATCTGGTGATATCCTGATCTCAAATCAATCTTGCTAAAAACACGCGCACCAACTAATTGGTCCATCAAATCATCGATCCTTGGAAGCGGATACTTGTTCTTAATTGTCACCTTGTTCAATTGTCGATAATCAATGCATAACCGCCTACTTCCATCCTTCTTCTTTACTAACAATACCGGAGCACCCCAAGGAGAAACAGTTGGCCTTACAAATCTCTTGTCCAACAAGTCACTCAATTGCTTCTTCAATTCTACCAACTCTGATGTCGGCATACGATACGGTGATATCGAAACTGGTCTACTACCCGGAACTAGATCAATAGAAAACTTAACTTCTCTTTCCAGCGGTATGTCCTTAATTTCCTACGGAAACACTTCTGGAAAATCACACACCACTGGGAACACATCGAGCCCAACTTTACTCTCCACCGACAATGATGCAAACAAACTGAACAATTGAGATTCGTCCGCTAAAAGTCTCTTCAACTCTTTAGTGGATAGGAAACTCTCATCTTCATCATCTTCCAAAGAAGGAAACCTCACCAACTTATGATAGCAATCTATATGAACTCTATTGAATTGCAACCAGTTTATACCCAAGATTACGTCCAAACCTTCCAACGGCAAACACACTAAATCCAACAAACCTATATTCTGACCATTCCCAAAAATAACAACAAGGTTAAACAACCGTTCAACCAACACAACAACAAGACAGACACAACTGACTCAACACTGGCTCTGATACCATTTAATGTAACACCCCCTTTTCTATACCCCCAAATAATCACATAATCAATTAGCCACATATTAATAATTTTTCATCAGAGTATAATTATAAACCTGGTATAAAAGAGGTATGTCACATTATACATGAAATTAAAACATACAACACCTGCTCAACAAAAGATATGCAACAGTGGGGTAACTTTGCAACAGAGGAACTTAGTCCTTACACCCACATCTTAATATTTAGAATAAAAGCGGAAAATCTAAACATTGAATAACATCAAACATATATATATATATATATATATATATATATATATATATATATATATATATATATATATATATATATATATATATATATATATATATATATATATATATATATATATATATATATATATATATATATATATATATATATATATATATATATATATATATATATATATATATATATATATATATATATATATATATATATATATATATATATATATATATATATATATATATATCAACCAGTATGATTCAACAACAAAGTCATGTTTACATAAACATCCAATAACCAGATACATATACAAATGTATCACAAAAGAATCATAAACATCCTAGCTACCCGGTGCTACATATCAGAGCCGACCGATCAAAAGAATGAAGACACGCTTCACAAAAAGAACTCCAGCAAACCTACTCTGCAATGCCTCATAGAGCATCATAAAACAACAGAAGGGTGTGAAATATTATCATAATAACAATGCATACAATCATATATATAGCATAACATACACATATTCCGCATTCTCACCACAACTCATCACAATTCATTCATATACATCACAATGTATATATATATATATATATATATATATATATATATATATATATATATATATATATATATATATATATATATATATATATATATATATATATATATATATATATATATATATATATATATATATATATATATATATATATATATATATATATATATATATATATATATATATATATATATATATATATATATATATATATATATATATATATATATATATATATATATATATATATATATATATATATAACCAAGCATATTCATCATGCATACTTTCACAATTCCATCATTCCACATAAACATACACAATTTATGTTCATTCACCAATGCATCATTATAAAGATGATAAATGCAAATCATAGAGACCAACTCACGACTCTATGCAAATGCAATGCGGTACCGACTCAATCATCACAAGTTCACTCAGGAACTTATTGGAACCATCGCTCACACCCCACATGGACACATGATGTTCACCCATTGCTCACACCCCACATGGGCACACAATGTTTATGGATTGCTCACACCCCACATGGGCACACAATCCGATTGCTCACACCCCACCTGAGCATACAATTAGTTGTAATCATCGCTCACACCTCACATAGGCACACGATATTACAACGGGTTCTTATTAGAATCCCCAACACAAGAATTCACTTCATTATGCTTCACATGCAAAATGACTCCAGACATTCTTGAAATGCATACATATTAATAATACATATTCATGCATTCATCTCATACCATCACATATAATCCATACACATTCACATTCAATTACGCCAAACGGTAATGAATTCTATCACAATTATCATGCATTCATATTCAATTTAAACAATCCATTCATTTGCCAAAAGGCCACATTTTACAATCTATTCCACAATCTAGGATTCACGCCATAGGGCTACCCACAACATATCATATAACAGCACACAAGCTACACATTGAAGAATCGATATTGGAATGGAAACAAAAATAAAATGTTGTTCTGTCACGCTCGCTACACTGTTCGCTTAGCGAAGACATAACGAACATTCGCTACTGGCTCGCCTAGCGAACATGCTAGCGAAGGCTGTCATTATGCTATGGAAGTTTTCGCTACCTACTCGCTGGTGCCTCGCCTAGCGAGCACTTTGCTACTTCCCCCGCCATAGCGAATGAGGGTCTTTTTGGTTCTGTCCAAGTCTGGGAGTGTTCGCTACTGGCTCGCTAGGTGCTCGCCTAGCGAACGCTTCGCTAGCTCACTCGCTAGCGACCCGCTTAACGAATCTTGCGCTACTCAAACCCTCTCTTCTCCAAAAATGTCAAAAAGCCACCAAATCACCTGATTCCAAACAAACAAATTCCAATAGTCTCGGCCTAACAATCCTCGACTAAACTACACAATTTATTCCAAATTCTAACCGTGAAAACATCGGTTTCTATCGATTATACCAATTTCGATCTAAAGTGGAAAATGTAGAAAAACAACCCAAACAATCCAAACAACACATACATAATCATATACATTGATAAGATAATAAGATTTCATACCCTTACCCGATTAAATCGATTCCTAGAAGTTTTTTTTTGAAGATCTACAAGCTTTTCCTCTTTTTCTTCTCTTTTCTCTTCTTCCTCTTTCTTTCTCTCCTTCTCTTCTTTCTTTTCTCTCCACTTTCCCTTATATATCTTCTATCTCTAATTCTTTCTATTACTTTTTCTCACCAAAATATCTACTAATTCATCTTCTCACAAAATATCCAATCTTAACATTAATTAAGAAATGTCCAAAATACCCTCCATCCTAATTTCCCCAAAAACTCTCAAAAACAATAAAATAACACAATATGCAAACATAACATATTAACACACCAATTCAACAAATAAAATAATAATCACCCAAATAAAATAAAAGACTCAACAAAAATGGGAAATCAGAATCGGGACGTTACACATCACGTTCTTGTTTTGTACCAAGTGATAACCATTTAAGCTAGAATACGTACTTATATATTTTAATGCAACTTGGTTTCAGCACTACAAGGATACTAATTTATTATTCAAAAGAAGCCTATTCGGCTACAGGATATGGAACTTAAAAGTATCACATTGTTCCAAGTGGGATACTACTTGTATTAAGTTCCATTTAGTTTCTACAAAACAAGTGTATTACAAATTAATTTACACTACAGTCCTAAATACTACTTGTTCCTTAATATAGTGCTACAAGTTCTAACTTTTAGACAAATATATTATTTCATTGGAATAGAAAGTGGATGTTATGTGCTTCAGGACATCATTAAATTAAAGTGTCACATTTCCATAAGTTCCTAATGATACGCTACATGGCTTATATTAAAGAAACATTACTTCATATCCTATTGTTTCCTTGCTACAGTAAGCTAAAGTGGTGGTATGGAAAAAATTATATTGTTCTCATTTCAATTTACTGGTTCTGCGCTATAGTATAAGAAAGATCAAGAACTACATTCATATGCAATAACAGAAACAGGGCGGTATGCTACATCATGGCTAGAAGAGTCAAATTGATTATACTACTTTTTCTATTTATTCCAATTGTTTTGTGCTACTTGTTGCAACTGCAAAAAACCCCGGCGGAAAAACAGAAGAGTCGCCACTTTCGTTATTTATTCCAAAGAGAGGGAAAGGAAACGATCACAAAAACCTAAAGAAAAAGGGAAAGACAAGGTCATCACAACCATGTCTAGATTCGGGAATCGGTTACGCAAGGGGAAGGTATTAGCATCCCTCACGTCCGTCGTACTCGACGGGATCCACGCATTGTTGGCTATCTAAAAGGGTGTGTTGAAACTAACTAGCTAAAGGCTTAAGGACAAAAGAAAAAGAAAAGAGAAGTGACTCGGCAGAGCATCGCCGCTCTGTGTCTACGTACTCCCTCGTGCAATGGGAAAGTCATAGTCAACGTAGTTCGCCTAACTACAGGTAAAGAAATGGGGGAAGGTTGCTCGCCGACGTCGCGTCTCGTGCCTACGTACTTTCTTCTGGTACAAAAGATCAGAGCAAACGTAGATCGGGCTAAAAAGGACCACAGGTTGGTTCAAAAGTTTTTAGGCCCGAATAGGGTTAACAAATAGTTCTAGCAGTTGGTGAATTATGCTCGACCTTTGGAGACTTAGGCGTTACCGTTTGCGATAGAACTAGGAGTTAACGACACTCTTTTTTGTGAAAAGATTTTCCTGATTAAGAACCCCAAAGGGTGAAAAAGAGTTTGAATTGTTTTTGTGTTTTTTTTAGAGAAGAAGTGTTTTGAATTTGATTTGCAACTCATGTTGTTTTGAATTTGATTTGCAACTCATGTCGCACTAGAGACTATGACCTAAGAGCGAATGCGTCGTATATAACCCAAAGGGTGTACACTAAACACTCTAGGTCCTTGAGAGGAGGCCCCTCAATTACCATTTCTCAAGTAGCTTAAGGCTCGTAGCGTGCTCCACTTTTCATTCTTTATTAAGTGTTTTATGAATGTTTGAAGATGATAAGAGAAGAAGGAACACTAATGGGAGACTAGTCAATCCTAAAAGTTATCATGCAAAGTAGACTTAAAGTTGGGATTCAAAAGGGAACTACCTAATGTTATCATGCATGGTTAGACACCTAATGTCTATTATAACCTCAAGAGGTTAGAGAACTTATGGGGAGCATGGCAAAGAAAAGCAAAAGAAGAAGAAGAAGAAGAAGAAGAATGCATATGCAAATGAAAGAATGCACACATAGAATGCACAAGTAGAATGATAGTGGGAGGAAAATAGTGCGGGGGCAGTAGCCACCACAAGCTCATCTCAACCAAGCATACATATGGAAATTCAAGAAAAGAGAAGAAAGAGAAGCATAGGAAGAAATTAATCCAACAAAAGCAAACCACACAAAGATGCACCAAAAAGTGGGATGAAATAACCTAAGTCAAACAACATCAACCACATCAATAAAATCAAACCAAATGAAAGGTAAAACAAACCTCAAAGCCAAGTGAGGATGGGAGACCAAATGAGGGCAGCAAGGACCCCATAATAGGTACTCAACCATAAGCATCACTTATCAAAAGCAAAGAAACACCAAAAGTGTCCTCAAGGATTCATCATTCTAGGTATGCTTCAAATACCTCCAAAGGAGGGACCAAGCCACCTTAAATGACACTCCAAGGTCATTGGACAGAAGGGAGATGAAGAGAATAAAGCTCAAAAGCAATATCAAAACAAGACAAGAAGAAATGCAAGCAAGAACACAAAGGAAGCAAGCACACACCACTTAGGAGTTCAAATTGAAAGCACAAAAAGAAAGGCATCAAGCAACAAGCTATGCACATAATTTTGACCTAAAAATGAATATACAACAAGCTCAACATGTCTAAAATGTGAAACAAGAAGAGTTGAGAGCTTATTAGATCCACAAAGGTCATTTCCAATCCAAACTAGGTCAAGCACTTGTGTGAGCTGTCCTATGAGATGACCTAATTTGCAAGTCACTTCAAAAATAGGAAAAAGGCTCAAAAAATATCAAGTAAAATACACAAAGAAGCTACACAAGTTGGCAACCAGAGGACAAGAAATCAAGACAAATGTCCCCTCAAAGCACCATCAAAATAATCAATTCATTTAGATGTACCACTTTGAAATGGGAGAAACAAAGGCAAGAAGAAAAGCCACAAAAGTCAACCTAAAAGTCAACAACCAAGGGCAAAATGGTCCCCTAAAATTGATCAACTCATCATTGAGATGAGGATCAATTTTCAATCATTGGATCAAAAAGGAATGAAAGAAATAAATGCAAGAGCAAACCATGTCACAATTCAATTCAATTAAAACAACTCCAATATTTAATTCTTTTTAAAATTGAAAATAAAGTTGAAAAATAAAATAAAAATGTCCAAAAAATATTAGACATCTCAAAGTATATAAAAAATATTTTTGGTGAATTTTTAGAATATTGGAGATATTTAATTAATTAAAATTGTTGTTGCTCCAAATCTCACTTCTGATGATTTGTGAATGCTCAAAACCTTATATGCAATGGATCTTGATGATAATTGAGCCCAAACTCAGCCTCTAACAATCCAATGGAAAATCCAAGGAATTGAAAATGGAGCTCACTAATGTACACGAATTTCTCTCAAAATTGGCTCCAAAATGGTTGAAAATGCTTGCTGGTACCACATGGAGTATGAATGGTCAGGATTAAAACCTTAATTGATCTCAATGGCTCATGTTTGTTGTGTAACTTCATAATGAAGAAATCTTGAAAATGGCTCACTTAAACACCTCAAATCCAAAATCTAAAAATGCCAATGTGCTCAAAATGTTGTTTGCACTAAAAAAATGTACTTATTTGCACCAAAATGATCAAAAATGAAATAATTCCCATTTTGCCCTTTTAAACCTCCTTCCATGAAAATTCACATATCCATTCTTCAAACCAAGCCTATTCCTTGACTTCTCAATGCTTGACTAGACAAATAACAACATTTGGAGCAAGTTTGATGTTGGAAAAATCTTCATTTGAAGTGTGCAAGTTAGTGAAATGGACCTATAATTTTATGACCTATAATCTCACTTTCCCAAAATACCCCTGACTTGTAACCCTCATAACTTGAGTTCTACAAATCAGATGAAAGACCTCTAGTACATTTTGGAAAGCTAGGACCAAGATCTACAACTTTCATGTTAGCCAAAAGTTTAGGAGAAACATCCTTATAGGTCAAAAATGGATTGGAAGTTGGTTGACTTTTGTTGACCAAAATCACATTCATCTGATGACCTGCAACTTGTCTGGATCATAACTTGAGTTTTATAAATCCAATCAAAGACTTATAGTACTAAAAAGAAAGCTAGGAACATGATCTACAAGTTCCATGTTGGTCAAAAGTTGAGATGAAACTTGTATCTTGAGATAGGTGGTCTTGAAGTTAGGCACTAAATAAGGGATTTTACCTTGAGAACCCTAATTTAGTAACTTCTTCTCCTCTTGATTCTTGATGAATTAATCTTGAAATGATATCCCATATATCTTAGCACAACATCCCATGACCATAGAGACTTTGAATTGAGTTTTAATCTCCTTCAATTTCACAATTGATTGAGGATTAACCAAATGAAAACCCTAGATGCAACATCTTTAACTGTGGCTTGTTCCACTTCATGCAACAACTTGAATAAGCTCCAAATGGCTCTCAAAAGACTCAATGAGCTCTCTTAACATCTTATATCCATAGCCATGGATTCACAAACCTCTGATGATCTTGAACTGGCCTCCAAGTTATGAGCTGACCCACATACATCTCTCCTTTCTTTCACAAGACCACTGCCCACTTCCTGATGACTTGATGACCATCCACACCTGAGTAAAACCCCTTGCTTAGGCTCAACCCTATGAGTAGACTCCTCTTGATATGTACAACCTCTTGATCGCCTGTTCAATGAAAAATGCTATGCAATGCAAATGCTAGAAAGAAATGAAATGAAACATAAACCAAGTTAAGAAAAAGGTTGGGCAAATTTTGGGGTGCAACACTACTGTTCCGAAAAATATATATATTCCAAATTCAAATGGGTTACTCCAATATTGAATGGGTCTCTATAGTATACTAATATATCAATTCCAAACACAATTAAATTAACACATCTCAAAGATTATCTCTAATATCTAACAATTTCAAATTCACAGAAAATTTAGGAGTTTCAACCTAAACATATTTCTACCCATTAAACACTATCAAATCATTCCAATAATTATATAAAAACTCACCCTTACCTTGATTTTTTTGATATCCTTGAGTCCTCTCTTAATTCCTCTTCTTCTTCTTCTTCACTCTATTCTTCTTGCCTCTATTCCCCCAATTTCTTACTAACTTTCTATTCTTATCAACCCTAACAATTGTCTTTAAACAATTAGGCTTATCACAATTTCTATTCACACCCTCCATTAAGCCCAATTACCAATTCTAACAATTCTATATTATTCTACCAAATAGAATATATCATATAAGTTAAATAATCAAATTAAATCAATTATTTCAAATATGTCCAATAAATCAATTAATCCAATCAACTCAAATAATTTAAATAATTTATATAAATCTAATAAATCAATTAATTCATATAAATCAAATATTTCATATAAATTCAATAAATCAACTAATTCAAATATATCAAGTAAATCAATTAATTCAAATAAATCACATAAATCAATTAATTAAATCAATTCAAATAAATTACATAAATTAGTTAATTCAATTAGGCACAAAATCACACAATTAATAAATTAATTAAATTAAATAAATAATTACTAAAATTTGGGATGTTACACATCTAACTCCAAGAAGATTTCCATAAAGCTTCTTCTGATATGGTATGAGAGATTTTCAATCTTGATCATCCCTACACCATCAACTTCTATAGTAATACCTTTCTCAAGAGTATTCTGTAGATCTTCACCAAAACCCTTTATTAAGATCAATGATTTAAAAATATCTTGCTCTTCCATCATTTAAATTAAGTGGAATCACCCCTGAATATGGGAGGATTAGTGAAGTGATATTTACCATATGATGCTTGATTCCTTCTTGAAGGAAAGTCTTTAACAAACATATTTTCTCATTGGATATTTATCTGCACCACTGTTAGGTGTTATGTACAGGGGGTAACTAGATATTTTAAAAATCTAATTGGTTAAACTTTTAGTCAATTATTTTTTCTAGTGAGGAGAAGATGAAGAGATGACAAGATTATTCCTTGATTGAGTAAGAGAGAAAAAAAACACGTGCAAAGAGCTTTGGTGGAGGCAGTAGAGAAGACAAAGATCATTCATATATTATGGTGGGTAGAGTAGTCCCAGCCAGATCTCACTGCAGGAAGATTGAGCAGTCTCGCAGATCTCGTACTCTCCAGTGTAGAAGAGGTTGGCCTTGATGGTCCAAAGATCTTGATGTCGAGCCAAATGTTGTCTTTATTGATGATATTAAGTTAGTAGCTCAAGATGATATAGAGGTTCCTCCCTAGGATGATACAAAAGTTCATACTCTAGATGATATAGAGATGCCGACTCAAGCTGATACAAATCCATATATTTAGGCTGACACACATGGAAGGTTCACTGGAAGGCCCAATGACCCTACCTTGCTTACTGAATATGCCGATCATGTGGAATTTATATTATGACAATGAAAGGTATAAATATTTTATCTTCAGTTGTTTTATTAATTATTAGTTACTTGAACATAATTGATTATTTATGCTTTACTTATTATAAAACCACACTTCATTGAAGGATCCCACTCATGGGTCTAAGTTGAAGAAATTATATGAAGTGCAAAGGCTATACGAGGTTAGGAAATAGACGCCAAACAAGAAATATATGAGGTAGTTTATTATAGTGCTCTTGTATATTGGACGGTGCCAACCTAAATTTAGATGTTCATTTGTCCTCTTAGCCTTAGGGTGCATAAAAAGAGTCTTTGAACAAGTTTGATAGGTCTTAGGCATGTGATACACATCAAAAAATCAAGTTTGTATGCCAAAAAAAACTATATAGGCCGACCTATACGTGATCAGGACGGCCTATGGAAGCTTCAGCTTTAGTATAGGCTGGCACATCCATGTTTCAGGCCGACTCCTACGATCCAAGAAAGAAGCCTGTAGATTCTGCCCACAGGCTGCATTTCAGGTCGCCTCACAGGTCGTCCTGAACACCTTCATAGGACGACCTATGCAAGTTAAAACTTGAAAAATTCTTTTTGCATCTTATTTTTCTTGCACCCTTTTGCCCATTTTCCTCATATACCTATATATACACATACATGTATCTTCTTATAGGCAGGGTTCCTAGAGAATAAAACCTAAACGAAACTAGATTACAAATTTTCCCATCATCTTCATCCCTTCTTTTATGCATACACACAATTAAACTACACATAATCATTTTTCGATTGGGTGACCATCTAGATCAGGGTTGATAACGTCCAATTAGGTTTGGTGTAACTAAGGATATTGGGTTGGAAACTTTGTGTTTCAACTAAGAAAAGTAAGGTGGGGGTTTCCTTCAAGATCGGGTTGATTTGAAGGTTTTGGATGAGATCACATCAACATAGATTTGACCGAGTGAAAGTCTTGGGACAAGGTGGTTTCCTTGCAAGGGAGTAGCCCGAGACAGTGAATTGTGTTCGGGAATCTCGGGTTTCAACAAGTTGCATGCTCGGGATAATCGGAGGATTGTAGCCGCATTGTTGGTCATTTGATCAAGCTTTGATCAAGGGTTAGAGGTGGAATAATCAACACAAAACAATAGGGATTTTGGGGTTTTCATTCTTCATCTCTTATATAAACGTTTTTGCAAAGAAACGTTTAATAGCACTATCTCAATTTGATTTTAAATTGAGGGCAAACATACCCATAACGAGGTCGACTGGGGAACTTCCTAAACCAATCTTGGTCTCTCTCTCTCTCTCTCTCTCTCTCTCTCTCTCTCTCTCTCTCTCTCTCTCTCTCTCTCTCTCTCTCTCTCTCTCTCTCTCTCTCTCTCTCTCTCTCTCTCTCTCTCTCTCTCTCTCTCTCCTCTCTCCTCTCTCTCTCTCTCTCTCTCTCTCTCTCTCTCTCTCTCTCTCTCTCTCTCTCTCTCTCCTCTCTCTCTCTCTCTCTCTCTCTCTCTCTCTCTCTCTCTCTCTCTCTCTCTCTCTCATCTCTCTCCTCTCTCTCTCTCTCTCTCTCTCTCTCTCTCTCTCTCTCTCTCTCTCTCTCTCTCTCTCTCTCTCTCTCTCTATCTATCTATCTATCTATCTATCTATCTATCTATCTATCTATCTATCTGTCTGTCTTCATCTCTTTATTTCTTTTATTGTTGATTACGCAATTTATCAAGTTCGTCGTTGTTTGATCAATTCGATTGGAAATTGATTTCTAATATCTTTTAAAGGTTTTGTTGTTGATATAATCAAAATCACTTTGATTATGATATGTTTTAACATCAAAAAACAAACTACAATTCTAATTATTATCGATCGCACATCAAGTGTTCATTAAATTATTCGTGTGTATTTGGTTTGCGTTTTGGTTCATTGGATATATAAACCTAAGGGTGCATACAATAGAGCACCAATATTCACCGGCGAAAACTATAGCTATTAGAAAGCACTTATGTGTATTCATGTCAACTTCGTTGACAAAGATATTTGGGATGCTATCTAAAATGGTCCAAATGAAATAACTGTGACCAATGAAGAGGGTGTCACAATACCTAAACCGAAAGCATAATGGGATGATAATGATAGGAAATTGTGGTCACATGATTGGAAAGTGAAAAATATTCTCACTTCCGCCTTGGAAGTTGATGAGTTTTATCATGTTTCTCATTGTGAGACCGCCAAAGCTATGTGGAACGCATTAGAGATTACCCATAAGGGCACTAATGATGTCAAACAAGATAGGATCAACACATTGAATCAAGAGTTTGAGTTGTTCCATATTAAGCATGGTGAAACTATTGCCGATATACGAAAATAGTTCACTTATCTTATAAATCGATTAAATGCCCTAGGTAATCCCGTTTCCAATGAACTTGCTACTTGTAGCACCCCAAAATTTTCCTCATCGTTTCTTGATTTACTGGCTTATGTTTCTCTGCATTTTTGCATTTCTGCATATCACGGCATTGGTTCTTGAGGCATGGGATCAAGGTATTACTATGGCTCAGGGTTCTCTTTAATTGCAAGAGTTTAAACAGTGAGCGTCAGAGGCATCGACATTTATTTTACCCAGTAATCGAGTGACCGATTTTATTTTATTCAGCGGGTTATTTTTAGCACAGGAGACAGGTCTCAAGATATCCATGCATTTTCATAGTTATAATATCAAAAGACAAGTTTCAGAGACTTAACGTGGCTAAGAACGGATGAAAACGGACGAATATGCAAGTTTCCCTCCAAATGACACATTTTTCAAAATTTGTGAGTGGTTAACCGATTAACCAAAGGAAAATTTTCCTAGATACATGAATTTTCAATACTGTCACTTTTGGGGTCCATTTTGATCACTTGTGAATTGGTTTTTACACCAGAAGAAGGATCTAGAATCACTCTAAATTTTGATTAACTTTCAAAATCAATCCAATTTTCCTCCAATTTTCCATTCCTAATCCCATTCCAATTTTCAAACCCTCACTCCAAACCACAATTCTACTCCTAACCAAGAGCTTATTTAAGTGAATTTGCTCTAAGCCTCTCATAATAACCTTCATTTTTTTGATCTCTCTACACATTGCTCTCAAATTCTCTCAACTTTTCTACACTTCAAAACTCCATCACCCATCTAAAGCTAAACCTCCATCACCCATCTCCTCACTTGAATTCTTTGATTCTTCATTGGAATCCTTGAATTCTAAAGCTAAACCTCCATCACCCATCTCCATCATCTTCAATTCATCATTTGATTTTTGTTTGGATTTGGATCTGATTTTGGAAGCAAGCTTTTAAGTGATTCTTGGATCAACTTTGGCTTATTTTGCTCATTCTTCACTTCTCTTGCAAGAAATCTCTTGGATCTTGAAGTTTTTTTGGGTTTCTAGCTTGGATCTATCAATTTGCAATATATCAATAATTACCAAAGCATATCTCAGCTTTGAAGGTTGGTTAATTCTAGATTCATTTCTGTTTTGAGCTTATTTGGAGAACCACAATGCAGATCTTCAATTTTAATTGATTTTGATGTTTTGATCAATGTGATTTGCAATCTCAATGTTTGAATAAGTTTGATTGATGTTTGATCACTGATTTTTGGTGTTAAATTCATGCATAGTTGATTACATACTCATTTGCGTGATTGCACATTGGATTAATTGTTGAAAGTGCTTTTGAATTGCTGTTTTTCTGCTTCTGGTACAGTGTTAATCGATTAACCAGTTGTAGTACAAAACTGGTTAATTTATTAACCAGTGTAATTTTGGAAATTTTCAAGTGGCTAATCGATTAACCAATTTGCACTAGCAAATGGTTAATTAATTAACACTGGACCATAATGTAATTTTTGTTGGTTTTCAAGCATGTTTTGATTTCTTTCCACCTCTAACCTTCATGGATTGATATGATGCATTTGTGTGAACTGTTTTTGACTTGTTTCATCATGCTTGATTGTTTGATTTGGATTCTTCAACGCATGACTTTTGGTTTCTGTTTGAATGCTTAGCATGTTCATGTTGCTTAATTGATGTGATGATCATACACTTTGCTTGCTTGTATCATGTTAATGATTAATTGTTAGTGATTATCTTGTTGGACTTGTGATGCATGTTTGTATTCACTTCTGATTCCGTTTGTCGCATGATCGTTTGATTTGTTTAATTGATGAATAAAGCATGTTGTTCTTGTTGATGCTTGATGATGTAATTTTGTTGGACATTTGTGTTTATTGTTGACGCATGTCCATCTTTGCTTGATATTTGTTCATGATTGATGCTTGCTCATGTTGATTGTGTTGAAGTATGCTTGTTGTCCTGCTTTCTACAACTGTTTTATTCTGAATGTTGTCTATGCTCTTGCTTGCTGCCTGCCTTTTACACCTGATTTTGTGCTGAATTAGTAGCTGTTAAATGATGTTGTGCTGCCTTGTTGGATTTAATTGTTGTTTTATGCAGGAAAAGCTGTTGTAGCTGTTGTTTTTCCTTGCTTTCTCTTGTTTTTGCATTGCTTTTGCATGTCCCCTTAGGATTCCTAATCCAACTTAATTTCTAATTAAGCTTGGATTAGGATAGACATTAGGAGTGTAAACCATGCATGATAACAAGTAGGTTAGTCCCTTTTAACCTCAACTTTAGGTCCATCTTTTACATGCTAACATTAGGATATAATTTTCTTTTGCATCCTGACCTTATGACCACTTTGCATGACAATGTTAGGACCAGGTTTCCCTTAGACCTTTCGTGCGTCTTTCTCTCTTCTCAATAATTCTAACATGCTTAATAAAGACGACGAACATTGTATGCCACGAACCTTAAGCATATGGGAAATGATGAGTGGGGGGTTTCCCCTCACTTGTCTAGAGTGTTTAGTGTATGCCTCGTGGGCGATATGCGATGTATTCGTTTCCATATCATAGTTGTAGCACCCCAAAATTTGCCTTTTCGTTTTGGCAGCGTCTGGCTTTTGCTTCTTTGCATTTTCGCATTTGCATAGCATTCGTCCGTGAGTCAGGGGATCAAGGTTTTCCCGTGCCTCAGTTTTCATCTTAGTGCATGAACCTGAACAGCGAGCATTAGAGGCTCTGGCATTTATTTTGCCCAGCAGTCAGGCGACCGATTTTATTTTATTTTGTAGGGTATTTTTAGCTCGGAAAGCAGCATTCAGGCTATCGCAAGCATTTTCATGGTTATGATATTCAAAAGCATGTTTCAGAAGTTGAACAGAGCTCAAAACAGTTGGAAACGGACAAAAGGGCAGATTTCCCTCCAAAAGGCGCCAAAATTCAAATTTTGATGGTGTTAACCGATTAACCAATATGGTTAATCGATTAACCAAGTCAAAATTAGGTCAAATTTGAAGTTTTGAGGGTGTTAACTGATTAACCTATATGGTTAATCGATTAACCAGTGCAGATTTTACCTTTGCACATGAATTTTCAATGCAAACCACTTTGGGGTCCAATTTTGGTCATGTGCAAATCTGATTTTCACTTTGGGAAGGATCTAAAACCTATTTGAAATTTGGTTAATTTCATTTTCCCTCCAAATGCCCATTCCTCATTCCAAACAAAGTTTCACAAACCATATTCCAAACCTTACATTTGGATCCAAGCCTAAGTGATATTTAAGTGATCCACTCAAAACCAAAGGAATCTAATCTTCATAATTCACTCTCATTTTCAGAATTGATCTCATTCTCTCTCAATTCTCTCTCGATTTTCCAATCTCCAAAACCCTCACCAAAGCTCTTTTCGTTGAGATCATTGATTCTTCATTGGAATCCTTGATTTCTAAGAGCTAAACCTTCATCTATTCTCTCCATTGAATCAATTTCTTCATCCAATTTTCGTGCAAAATTGGATCTGAACTTGGAAGTGATTTTGGAAGTGATTATTTGGCTTATTTTAGATTGATCTTGGTGAATCCTCACTCCTACAACAAGAACACATTTGGATCTTGAAGAATCTACGGTTTTCTTGCTCCGATCTGCTTATTTCCAGTGAATCAACACTAACCGAAGCAAATCTCCGCTTCGTAGGTTGGAAATTCTTGATCCGAACCTGTTTTTAGCTTATTTTGCATAATCATGTGGATTTTCATCTTTGATTGACTTTTGGTTAATTCAATCCGTTTGATTCATGATTTGGTTGTGTTAATCTATTTACATGTTGTTTGAATCATTATTTGCTGGTTTAATTTCGTGATTAAGTGTTTATGCGATCATCCGATTGATCGGGTAAGTGCTTATTTGCTGAACATACTGCTCTGTTGCTATTTTTCTGCTGTTGGCACAATGTTAATCGATTAACGCATTTGGTTAACCGATTAACCATTTCAAATATTCAAAATTTTCAAAGTTTTCAAGGTGTTAATCGGTTAACGCCTGGTGTTAACCGATTAACATGTACAAATTTCCAGATTTTCAAACATTTTAAAGTGGTTAATCGGTTAACCTCTGGCGTTAACCGATTAACACTGTGCCAGTGGGTCTGTTTTGCTGATTTTCTTGTTTGTTTGAGTACCGTTTCACATCGGATCATCGTAGATCAATATGATGCATCAGGAGTGAAATGTTTTGGACATTTTGTCGCTGTTTTGATTGTTTAATCGAGACTTTGTCGACACGCATTTTGTTTTCCGCTTGGATACACATGGTTGTATGTGTTGTTCAAAGTGATGATGTGCTTGCATGTTCATGTTTTGCTTGCTCTTATTGCATGTTCTTGCCTTCCATATGTTTTTCTTGCTCTTATTGCATGTTCTTGCCTTCCATATGCATGTTCTTGAAGGATCTTCATTGCTACTACAAGAATTGGTGTGGATCTTGAAGTATTCCGGACTTCTAGCATTGGATCTATTCAATTACAGTTGAATCAACACTAACCGGAGCAAATCTCCGCTCCGAAGGTTGAATCCAAATCTGTTTTTAGCTTATTTGCTTTAATCATGTGGAATTTCATCTTTGATTGAATGTTGGTTAATTTGATCCGTTTGATTCATGATTTGGTTGTGTTAATCTGTTTACATGTTGTTTAAATCGTGATTTGCTGGTTTAATTTCGTTCACAATTGATTGCGAGATCATGTGGAAGTTTGCCTAAGTGATAAGTTGCGGTTAAGTGCTTTTCTGCTGCTGTTGGAACAGTGTTAATCGGTTAACCTATATGGTTAATCGATTAACCAACTCAAACTTTCAAATTTTCAAACATTTTTAGGTGGTTAATCGGTTAATGCATATGGTTAACCGATTAACACTGTTCCAGCAGGCCTGTTTTGCTGTTTTGCTTGCTTGTTTGAGTATCATTTCACGTCGAATCATCGTAGTTTAATATGATGCATTAGAAGTGAAATGTTTTAGGATATATGTCGCTATTTTGATTGTTTAATCGAGACTTCGCCGACTCGTGTTTGTTTTCCGCTTGGATGCACACTTGTGTGTTGTCGTTCGAAGTGATTATGTGCTTGCATGTTCATGTTTGCTTGCTGTCCCGCATTGCTTCGCTTTGTATGCATTTTTTTCATAGCATTAATAAAGGTCGAGATGCGCTTGTGGCGGCTGCTGCCCCACACTTTTTCCTTCCTTGCTTGTGTGTTGCATTGCTTTTGTGTTATCGCATCTTTCCGTATTCGTTTGCTTGCTTGCATGTCTTCTTTTGGATTGCATTTTGTTTGCTTTTAAGAGGTCGAGACGCGCTTGTGGTGGCTGCTTCCCCGCACTTCTTTTCCTCCCTCTTTGCATGTTTATTTTCCATGTTTGCATCTCCTACTTGTGATTGAATTTACTTGGTGCTTTCTTGTGCTTTTTGCCATGATCTCCATAAGGTTCCTAGTCCCTCCGTTTAGGATGGGAGTAGGAGAGACATTACGTGTTCAATCCAAGCATGATAACAAATAGGATAGAATTCCCTCTCAATCTTAACCTTAGGACCATGAAGCATGATAACTTTAGGGTTTTGATTTAGTCCCCTTTAGAGTCCTTTCTCTCTTTCTCATCTTCAAACAATTCTAACATACTTAATAAAGATAATGGATGTTGTACCATGAGCCTTGTACTTGGGAAATAGCGATTGGGGGGTTACCTCTCAATTGTTTAGAGTGTTTAGTATACGTCCTTAGGACGATATGCGACGCATTCGCTCATAGGTTTTAGACTTTAGTACAACATACATTATAAACATTCATTCAAAACACTTCTCTAATAAAAAACACAAAACAAAGTTCAAACCTTCTTTCCTTCGGGATTAATCAAACTTTCATTTTCAGGAAAAAGAGTGTTGTTAAGCTTCGGTTCTACCGCAAACAGGCTTTGTCCCTAACTGCTGGAACAAATGTTTAACCCTACTCGGTTAAAACACTTAATCAACCTGTGGTTTCGTAGTTGCCCGAACTACGTTTGCTCTGATCTCTCATACCTGTTGAGAGTATGTAGGCATGAGACAGTGATGTCTCGGCAAGCAACCTTCCCCCTTTTCACCCGTAGTTATCCGAACTACGTTGACTATGACTTTCCCATTGCACGAGGGAATACGTAGGCGCAGAGCAGCGATGCTCTGCCGAGTCCTTTCTTTTTCTTTTGTCCATTGACCTTTAGCGTAGGTAGTTTTAATTACCCTTAGATAGACAACAAAGCATAGATCCCGTCGAGTACGACGGACGTGAGGGGTGCTAATACCTTCCCCTTGCATAACCGACTCCCGAATCCAGGACTTGGTTACGATGACCTCGTCTTTTCCCTTTTTCATTAGGTTTTTCCGATAGTTTTCTTTCCCTCTCTTTGGGATAAATAACAAAAGGTGGCGACTCTTCTGTTTTCCGCCGGGTGTTTTTCGCAGTTGCAACAATGACCTTGTCTTTTCCCTTTTTCGTTAGGTTTTTCCGATTGTTTCCTTTCCCTCTCTTTGGGATAAATAACGAAAGGTGGCGACTCTTCTGTTTTCCACCGGGTGTTTTTTGTAGTTGCGACAATAGTCTTTAGTGCAATGTAAATCACAAAGCAAACTAATTCACTTCACTAAAACTCACAAACAAATTAAGACCTTTTTATCCTTCGGGATTTGTGTTTCAAACTCATTTTTAGAAAAGAGTATGTTACTTTTCCGTTCTATCACAAATAGGCATAGACCATAACTGCTGGAATGAAAACTTAACATCGCTCATAAAAAACACTTAACCAACCTGTGGTTTCATTAGCCCGAACTACATTTGCTCTAATTTCTCATACTAGATGAGGATACGTAGGCACAAGATGATGATGTCTTGGTGAGCAACCTTCCCCCATCACCCGTAGTTTTTTGAACTACGTTGACTCTGACTTTTCCATTACACGAGGGAATATGTAGGCATAGGGTAGCAATGTCCTATCAAGTCTCTTTTTTCTTTATTTACTGTTTTTGTTTAGCAATAGCTTTTAGAGAACACAACCTTTGATTAGACAACAAGCATGGATCCCGTTGAGTACAACGGATGTGAGGGGTGTTCATACCTTTCTGTTGTGTAACCGAATCCCGAACTCAAGATTTGGTTGCGATGACATTGTCTTCTCCTTTCTTCAGATTTTCTTTGATCGTTTACTTCCCCTCACTTGGGATAAATAATGTTTGGTGGCGACTCTTCTATTTGTTTCCACCGGTTTTTCGCAGTTGCGACAGCTGGTACCTCTGCTGAGGACTCTGGTTCCCTATGCGAGTCAATCCCAGCACTCGTCTGTTTTACGTCTTTGGGTGTTTACTTTTGTGCAGTTATTTGCTTTTATGTAAATTATCTTTTGTATATTTTTGCATTTTGCATTTTACTGTTGTATGTTATATTATGCTTCTGTTGTTGTGCTATTGGGTGGGTTGTTCCATGAGAGATAAGCCCAATACCCAGGCTTGAGTATACACATATGATTATTATGGAGAGTAGTGTGAACTGTGTGGCATCTTGACACATAAAAGTTCGTGCAAAATCCGCGTCCAGATGAGGTTTTCTTTATAGACATCCTATCCTGCGCATCTTGGGCAGTTAAGGGAGGTGTTGAATTAGAAAGCTAACAACTTTGGAGACCGTTCATTGGAAAGTCAGTTGAGACCTCCTCGATTGACCATGATGCCAAACCAAAAATGGTGAATGTATCATCGTCTCTCGACCTGAGAGTCTGTGATATTGATGACCTGCATAGGATGTCTTAGTTTCCAAGACTAGAACCCACATGTAAGAGGGATGGGTTTTGCAGGAAACTTTGACCTTTAACCAAATTGGTTTTCTGGTTTTCTTGTCAGAGGAAATGTTTTTGTTGTTTATGGGTTTTCTATTATTTTTGGAAAGGTATCTGGACCTAATATTTTTGATTAGTGCGCTCGCTAAGATTTCAAAATCTTATGCCTACGTATTCTCAAAAAAGAAAACTGAGAAATCAGAGCATTCATAGTTTCTCCTATTCTACGGGAGGAACAATGTTTTCAAAGCCCAAGATTGAAACTAAATGTATTTGTGTCTTGTTCAAAGCCCAAGATTTAAGCTAAAAGAGTTTTTGTGTCTTGTTCAAAGCCCAAGATTGAAGCTAAAGAAGTTTTTTGAGAGAGAATTTGTCATCTCTAAAGGGAGATATGTCACCTATTCATCACAACTGTTGAGGTTTTGTTTATAAGGGGAGTTGCTTTAACTAGAATATGTGGAATCCAGCAATGTCACATCTTCCTTTATAAGAGAATTGAAATGTCAGGAAGGAAGAAGCTTTAACTCAGTGTAGAGCAATGCCACTTTTTCCTTTATGAATCTTTGCATGCTAAGAGAGGGACATTGGCTTGAATGTGTATAATCCAGAGGCTTGCCACTTACATCACTTAGATGAAATAGAACTTTGGTCATGATAAAGGAGGGACTCCAGCTTAGATTTTGAATTAACAAGTGTGTCACTTACATCATTTATCTGGAAAAGGGTTTACTTGTTTGTTTTGAAATGTGATGTATAGAGAAAATATCCTCCTACAGAGAAGACTCAAAGTCTCATCTGCGAGGATGTTGAATTTTGTGCCTTGATCAAAACCCAAGGTTGAAGCTATAAAAGGGATCAAAAACTGACTCAACTAGGGGAGTATTATATCTATCTTATACAAAGCCCAAGATTGAGGTTGATTGGGGAAAATCCTTATATGAAGCCTAAGAGGAGGCTGAGGGAATTTAAGTGGAGACTGACTCTTGCTGAGGAAAATTAAATCCAAGAGCAGGATCCAACTGCTCTAAGGAATCAAAAGAGAAACTGACTCCTGCTGGAAATTAGAGGAGAGTTGGATTTATTGAACTGCCATAAAGGCTTTGATTTTTTGGGGATTTGTTGATTGTAATCTGACCCTTGCTGGGGATTTAAGGTGGAAGTTAAGCCTTGTTAAGGATCAGAGGATTATCAAAGGATGAGTTTGAATGTTTTAATGGTTTTGAATCTCCTGGGAATTGGTGTAGGGATTACTAAGGTCTATTCCGTGCTTTTAGGAAGTCTGAGGGTCCTTGTACTAAGCCTAAGAGGAGGTTGGGTATGCTTCTAGGAAGCCTGTGGGTCCTTGTACTAAGCTCAAGAGGAGGTTATGGAATTTAGACTGTCCAAGTCTTAAGAAGAGTTCAAGAAAGGTTTCACCGGGAAATAATCCTTCCTTTGATGAACTGTTCCAAGATTAAAGGGGTTAAAGAAGAGGTTTCACCGGGAAATAATCCTCTATTTATCGAATTTTTTCAAGGTTGAATCAATTAAACAAATCCCAAGAGGATGCTGACTATATTAGGAATAAGAATTCCTTTGTACAGGGGGAACTAGTTGTTTGAACTAAGTTATATTGATTGACAAGGATCCTATTGTCTTAACTAGTCTAGACTAAGGATGATTCAAATGCTAAGAGATACTTAACAAGATATGTACAAGTATATATGTAGAGATATGAACAAGTATGAATTGAATTGAAAAAGGTGGTGGGTTCTATACTTTGGATAGAGGCCCCAAGTGTAATGTGATTGATTAGATGCTTTCTTCAAGATTGGGTTAGGGTTTTGAGAAATTGAAGAAAGTTTTGACTTTGAAGATGACTTGATCTTTAAGTAAACAAAGGTGTTAGGTCTTACACTCTAGATAGAGGCCCATGAGTGTTATTTGTATCTTGTATAAAGCCCAGGATGAATGAAGCTAAAAGGTTTTCCATTTACAAAAGGTTTTGGGTCTTACACTCTAATAGAGGCCCATGAGTATTGAAAACAAAGTTTATGTACAGAGAGCTGGGACTTACACTCCTAGCAGAGGCCCAGATGATTTTGAAAACAATGATTGCACCGTGATTTTGAAAAGTGCAATGGGATTTATACTATAGTAGAGGCCCATGAAATGGTTTATTTACAAAGAGGGTTGGGTCTTACACTCTAATAGAGGCCCATGGTGTATTCGAAAGGAATTTTTGAAAGATTAAATCAAAAGGGAAACCCTAATTTTATTTTGCATTTTAAAAAGGAAAAAACTATTCAAAATGATGAAAAATATCAAATAAGTTAAAAAAAGCAAGTTATGAACCATGGTTAGGGTTTGGAAAATAAGGTTTTATTCACATGATGATTTAAAATTAATTTGGTTATGAAAAATCAAGAAAAATAAATTACTTAAAATGTTTAAAATAAATTAAAATGAAATTCTTTAAAATATTTAAAAAATATATCAAATAAAACTACATTTTTGATTTTTTGTGTGGAATAAAATACTTAAATATGTGAAGGATTTATGTTTAAAAAATCACTTGAAAATGATTAAAATTGAGAGAGAAATTGATTTTTGAAGATAATTAACAAAATAATTCAAAAAATTCAAAAAAAATTCAAATATTTGAAAAGAGGCGCCAACTGCTCCTTCTTCTTCCTCGCGTCTCCCACCATGGCCGTTTTGAAAAAGCTCACTTATCTCTCTTATCGCAATGAAATCAAATGATGTAAACATGGATTTTGTTCATTTTTTAACAAGGAACATGATGGTGGCAATTAATTTCATTTCTTTTAAGTGTGGAGACAGTTATCACGCATGCACACAGAAACCCTAGAATTTGCAAAAACTATCATGAAATTCTATACGTGATTGGAACATAACAATTGATTAAGGGGTGTTATACCCCAAATTTTGACCCCTAGATCATCATCATCATTCTAGGAGCATCAACATTGTTTATCTAACCTTAACCAATTTCAAGTTTGTCTTTGTCAAGATGCAGATGAATTAGGGTTCCATACAGTCAGGGATCGGGGTTTCTATGGTTTGATCAGGAAAGGTTTTGGATTGATTCTCCATGAAGCAACTCCCAATATCATCAGAGATACTATATTGGATCAAGTATGAATCCAATTTTGGGTTGTCACCCAAAGAAGAAGAGCAGTGCAGTCCAGGACCCCCGATTAGGGTTTCTGATCAGGAAAAGTCAACTGTGGTTTGAATTTTGATTTAAATGGTATTCTGATGATAGAATCATGGTCCATGAAGCTTATATGACTTATTGAAGCCCACTCAAGAAGTTTCAAGACCTTAGGGGACCCAGAACACCAACAGTCAATTCGAAGTTTTTCGATCGTTCAGTTCGTCTGACTAAAACGTCAACTCATTAACCAACAGGGTTTTGATCCAAAAATTGAAGACAATTATATTTCTAATTTTATATCATATCTATTCATGAAGTTTTGTGACCATTGGACCAAGAATTGAGGAGTAATCCAAAAGTCAGGAAATTAGGGTTTTGAAAGGGGCAAGACCATAACTTCCTAACCACACATACAAATGGAGTGGTTCAAAGCTTGATGGAAAGGTCTTGAGGAGTCCTACAAAAGTGTAAAAGTGACCTATGTGCAAAAAATGAATAGATTTGGAGTTATGGTAAAAAAACAAGTCAAGAGGGAAAAACACTTAGTGAAATTTCTTGATTTTGGCACTCTTTAAGTCATATTTTCAGCCAACTTCAAGAGGGTTTTTGACCTAGTTTTATTTGGAATTTGAAAAAACTTAAAACATGAAAGTTGTATAGAATGATGAGGGCTTTCGACAAAGTACAAGAACTCCTCCATAGCATTTGTGAGCTAGGAGTTTCGAAGGAGGGAAGTTGGAGTCCAAACACTTGAAATGTACAACTTCAAACTTGACATGAACCAACATACCAACTATCCAATTGGTTCTCAACCATTGTTTAGAATTTGATCTTATGTCTAGGGTGTATGATGAGTGGAAGTGCAGAAGAATCCAAGAGCAAAGCTAGGATTTTGGTCAAGTTCATTATTTAATTCAAAATAAATCCAAAAGGTGCAAGAGGAAAGAGAAACTTTTTGGAGTAAAATCTGGTGCAGCATGGCCCCTACCCTATTGACACCACTTTAGGCACTCCTTATGGCTGGTTTACAGGCTGTTTTATGCAGCACAAAGCATTGGAAACACTCAAGACTCTCTGCACAAAGATTCATGTGAAAATTTGTTATTTTCTCCCTCCAAAAGACAAAGAGTAATCCAAATCTCCAGAATCTGTCAAGATTTCATTTCCTCTATAAATAGAGACTTTCTCTATGTATTAAATACACAAGAACAAGCTCATAAAAACCATTATAAACTCATCAAGAAACCTGTTACACATTTTTCTTGAAATTCAAGCAAGCTCACTAAAAACCTTCAAAATCTGTCTTGGACAATTTTCTTACTAAAACCATTTCCAAGCATTAAGACTCACTATAAACCATCTGCACAATCCACAAATGACATTTGGAAGGTGTTCAAGCCTTTAAACCAGTCCAAGACCTCATATATCCAAAAGTCAACCTTCAACCTAACAAACTTTGACTTTTCATACGAAACTAGATAACTCTTTGTCCAAGCTTGTTTCAACCATCTTGACACTTCAAACACCTTTGGTTTGAAGTGTACCAACTGTAAAAAACATTAAAAAGCCTCTGCATCACTAGTTCTTGGATCTGTCACAAAGATCCCTCCATTTGCTTCAAGTACAAGAAATCCATTGGTTCACCAAGATTTGCCTGATATTAGTTGGAGCAGCTTTTCAAGGTATTCCCAACTACATAGCTTGCTTGGAAGTCTACAAGAGTTTAATGATCACTATCTTGATTCAAAAATACCATGAACATGATTAGTGTATATTAGTTGGAACATTTTTGAATGTAGGTGCAGCTCATGTATGAATCTGCTATGCTTTGTTTGTTTTACTCATGAACATGTGTAGTACTCTTTTAGTCATCATACAATGTGGTGCTGCTGTGTGTTTGTGCTTTTGAAACTCCCTTAAACTTTGTCCTATGTCATGTATGAACATAAGAAATAATTTCTTGCAACTCTCGTGGAGATTGATACTGGATATGACTATTGATCTTTTCCATTTATGAACATTGTTATGATTATGTTTCTGCTTAGAATCAGTTTCTACTTGATTCCAGTTTAGAATCAGTTTCTGTTTTGATTTAAAGCTATATTGGATATGCCTATGTCCTGTTATGATTTTGTCTTGATGAATGGAGTTCTTCCATGAACTGTTTGTTTGATTGTTACCACAGGCCTTAGGCCTTAATTTCTAAATCCACAAACCACTTTGCATTGTTTGTATTGATTGAGATTTGTAATCTTTGTTTCTGCTGCAAACAGCTTTGAGGGTGTCATGACAACCTCTTAGATCTTGAATCTTTTTGCTGACAATTTAAATTAGAGGTACCTATGTGTTTAATTCATGTTGTGTTTGAATGTGTATTGATTGAAGCTTTGTTGGTTTTGGTTCTGCTACCACCAATTTTGCATTTTCAATCCATGTGTAATGTTGCAACTCATATATCATTTTCTGTTCTAGTGCAATTTTGATGCATCATTGTGTTTGAACTTTGTTAATGGTATGTTTAGGATGTGTGCATACTTTCAAACTGGTCCAAACTTGTTGGATTGAACTCAAACTTTGACATTGCATTTCAAAAACTTCATTATGCAGTCACCATCAGTTTTTAAGTTGTGAACATAATTTGAGAAAACCAAGTGTACCATCATATTCCTTGTTAAAAATCACACGAGATAGACCTAAGGTTTTGTGAAAATTGATGTTGTTTTGCCCAAGTTTGAGGGTTCATGTTTTTGGCTTTTTACACTTGTTTTGCTTGCTTACACTTTGCCCAAAATCCACACTTTGAGGTATATATTGCATTAAGGTGGTCTAATACATTGAATGTATCACCACCTCAGTGGTCATGACCTACGCGCTCATGTATTTGCCTTGCCCAATGTCCTGAGTTCGATCCATGTGGGGATCAACTCTTTTGGCTTTTCACATTTTTTTTTCAAGTTTTAAGTATTTGATCTTTTCCTTCCATTAATTATCCACATGCGTGCACTAGTTGATCTGGTGAGATTTTAGACTAATGACCCAAGGGTTGTGGGTTCAACACTTACCATGTGCATTCTATTCTTTTTAATCACCTAGATTTTTATGTTTTATTCACAAACTTAAAAACCACATAACTTTTTCATGTTTTAACATTTTTGATCCATTATTTTTACAAAATGTTCTTAATTATGTCTACTTTCACATAGTGAAAAACGAATTCAAGGATACTCGTCCTAGAAATACTTTAACCCACTTGAAAGTCTTGTTACCTTTTAGGGTTTTTACCTTGTTTCTTGTTGAAACGTTTCTTAAATACTTCTTGAGCTATCTTGTGAGATTGTTTGTGCTTGATCCAAAAATGTTTGTTAACTTGTTTTAGTATTTGAGTTTTGTTTGACTCAAGTTCTTGTCATGTTCAAATCCTTGCTTTTACTTGCATCTAATTGATTGACATTGTGAACTATGTTTATGAATCATGCTATGTCTCTTGATGTTGTAACTTCTTGAGTGCATCCTTATGTCTTCCTTACTTGTTTATAAGTCTTGTTATAACTCTAATATGATATGATTTGCTTCATTTTGGTTGTTACCATGAACTTGTATGTTTCCCCACGAAATTTTGAACTTCTTACTTGAACTGTTGTAACACTTCTTGTATGGTTATGTACTTGATTGTAATCAATGTATGATTATTGATCTCATGTTGTTACATTTGACATCTCTTAAATCTATAAACATGCTTGCCTCAAGTTGTTACTTACTTGAGTTAAATTTGTTTGAATTACATGTTATTGTTTGTCTTGATGGTTGTTATTTCATTTCTCTTCATCTTTGTTAAGATGCTTAAAATTGATTTTACCTTCTATGCTTGGTCTTGTAAGAACCTCTACCATGTTCCCTTCTAGATATTATAATATCTTTGTGTTAAAGGGTTGTAACCATTTGACTTGATTATAATCTTTGCTTGATGTTGTCACATGATTGCATCTATTCCTTGGTTGTTACCATACTCTATATGTTCATCATGTTTGAATGAATGCTTATGTATTACTTGTTAACTTTGTTAAGTTGTTCCCCAAGACATGGAACTTGTTAGTTCTCATCCAGTTGCCTTGTTATTCCCTCATTCTAAAGGAAAGTCTCTCTATTGACCCTTGGGTCATAGATAGCTCATTACCCTCCTTCTGACTTTGTCAAGTCACCTTGAACCCTAGCTTAGTTAAGTTAGAACCCATATCCTTTAGACTTTTGCTTTAAGTCTAAAAGACCTACCCCTTGTTAGGAGTATCTCTCAAATAGAACCTTAAGATATAGTTTGTTAACTCTATGTAAGTATCATTGTCATGATTACTTACTTCCCTCTTGACTTTTGTAAAAGTCAACTCCTTTGAGTGTTTCAACTTAGAATAGAGAGTTTTGTTAAAGGAAGCTTGGGGAAGGGTTCATAGAAGAGGAAAGATTTCTTTGGGTAAAAGTGATTGCAGAGCTTTTGACCTTTATTTGGATTGGATTCAGAAGAGAGTAGAGAAAGTGTTGTTGGCTTTTCCTGTCAGAGAACCTCTATATCCTTTAGTCATTGAAGATCCTATGACAATTAACATCCTGAGGTATAATAAGTTTTGGGTAGAAAAGGAAGAATTGCGCAAAGAGAATGAAGAGTTGAAACAAGAGATTAGCCAGTTGAAGCATGGAAAAAGAGAAGATGTCTATTTGGCTAAGAAGAAATCAGAGTCTTTAGTCAACTTGGAGAAAGAGTTATTTGAGCACCTCAGAATGCGAGAGCAGATTGGTCAAGACCTAAAAATTACTTGCATCATCTTGAAGCATAAGAAAGAGTATTTAGACAAAACTTATTTGGAGATATCCAAATTCAACCAGCATTGGAATGCCACCTTGACTGCTAACAAAGAAAGGGAGGATCAACTTCGTATTCAGATTGACCGGTTGAAGACACAACTCAAAGTCAAGGAGAGAGAGATATGGGTGGAGTCTTCCCACAGATGCAGGTTAGAGCAAAAACTTCATAATACCTTATAAACCTTGGAAGAATTGAAGATTCAAGCAGAGGTAAAGAGACCCAGGTTGGAAGATGCTTTTGGTGGAGATGCTTGGAAGGATCTTTGCCTTTATCTCAGGGAGGTGATATCTAGAAGGAGTGTCCTTATCAGAGAGCTAGTTGCCAAACCAGACCACCCAGATACGAAAGCAATGCTTATGGAGGCCTTGGCTTGGAGCAAGGAGCATAAGTGTTAGGGTTTATTGATATGACGTTGTCATTGCTTTCTTGTATCTTGATCATCACCAGGCTTGTTGGATGAGATCACAGCTTCTGTATTTGGATCTTTCTCATTCTTGCTTTGTATCGTTTCAACTTTATGTGATTTATGGTTTGTTCATAGTATTCTTATCCATCTCAGCTATTTCTTATTTTCTTGGAAAGTAGTATCAAAGGGGAAAGTTTACTGTGAATGTATATACATGTTTGCATCCTTGCATCCTGCATTTTCATTTGCATAGTAGGTGTGCTTAGTGGTTCTTGTTCTTATTTCTACTTGATTTTCAACATTTACAGGATTGAAGAACCCAGTTTTCACAAGTAATCAACAAGGGGGAATCAAAAGAGAATCATGGATCAGGTGTAAGCTAAGTTACAGGAGGTCAGGGCTCGTATGGCCCAGTTCATGGAATTAATATAGAATGTCGCCAATGGGCAAGAGTAGTTGAGAATCATGGTCCAGTGGTCCAACCGTCAATAGCACGGGTTGATGAAGAAGGAGTTATGCATAGAGGGTTTGGTGTTATACCTCCACCTGTAGGTGGCTCTGTTCTGGTAAGTGGTCCTACTGTTGTTATTCCTCTGGGCGCAGGTGTTGCAAATGAAAATGGTAATGTTGTGGGAGGTAATGTGTGTGTTGTACATGGACCTAATGGTCCTTAGTGGGAAGATAACCAAGATGACGTCTTTTCAGTGAAGGATATAGAATGCGGGCTACCGTCTGAAGCTGACAAGAGGTTTAAGCTAATTGAAGAGAAGATGAATCCTTTGAAGTGCAAAACTCTTTGGGCCTAGATATGGTTGATCTTGGCTTGGTTCCAGGGGTTAAAGTTCCCCTCAAATTCAAAGTACCTGACTTCGATAAGTACAAAGGGACAACTTGTCCTAAAGTATATATCCAGGCATATTACAGAAAAATGTCTGCTTATTCTGAGGATGAGAAACTTTTGATGCACTTCTTCCAGAATAGTTTGGTTAGAGCGTCGCTAGAGTGGTATATGGGATTAGAAAGGACCCACATTCGTAGCTGGAAAGAGTTGACAAAGGCTTTTGTTCGCCATTACCAATATAATAGTGACATGGCGCCAAACAGGGTGCAATTGTATAGTTTATCACAAAGGAGCAATGAGAGTTTAAGGAATATGCCCAGAGGTGGCGTGATCTGGCTGCAAGAGTTCAACCTCTCATGGTAGAGAGAGAATTAATTGATATGTTTGTGGCTTCGTTACCAGGTGTGTACTTTGAGAAGTTGATAGGATGTTGACTGCCGGGTTTTCTGATCTAGTGATGGCTGGAGAACGGGTAGAGAGCGGAATTAAGTCCGGGAAAATCTCAAATGCTGGTGGGTGTTGCACCCTAAAATTTGACCAACCGGGTCCCACTTTCGGTTTATGCTTCGACGCATTTTCGCATTCGCATTCGAATACTGCATATAGTGCATTTTCTCAATCATGGTGATTTTATCGGGATTTACAGCCATATGTTCACATTTAAGAGGTTCCAGACCGTTTTGGATATTTGGAGGTCATTTTTTGGGAAGCTGTGTGCTTCCCGGGTGTTTTCAGCTCTCGCCGTGTTTTTTAGAACAGTCAGGTGTCCAGGTTTTGTGGTTGGTTCCGCTTTTGCCTCGCTATCCTTTTTAACCGGATTTAATTGTTTTTTAGGCTTTTATTAGATTTAAATAGCATTTAGAAATACAGAGTTTCTTTTTAATAAATAGATTTTAATGGTTTTCCTTTTAATGGCATTTAGAAATATAGGTCTTATTTTAAATAGAATAAAATACCTTTAATAAGAAAATAGATTTCGTTCTTTTTTAGAATAAATAGATTTTTGTTTTTCTTAGAATTTAATAGGTTTTCTCTTTTTATAGAAGATAGTTCTTTTCTTTTTCATAATAGAGTTTTCTTTTAATAGTTTTTTAATAGAATTTCTTTTAGAATTAAATAGAATAATAGTTTTTTCATAGATATTAATTTTTTTTATTAGATTTAATATGGTTTTAGATAGAGCAGAATTTGATTAGCGTTAATCTTTTCTTTTTTTTTTATGTCATTTAATTCATTTTCGTATTAACAGTTGATTAGTCCATTAGTCACATTAATCATCATGCATAATTTTAATTTCATTAATTCATCTCACGCTAATCATGTTTAATCCTTTTTTTGTTTTCGTTTAATGTCCACTAATCCATTTCATTTCATGTTAATCAGTATTAAGTGTCCATTTCCATTAGTCTGAGTGTACTATCATTGGGCCGTTTGTCCGAAACTATCCAAAAGCCCAGTCAACAATGAAGTCCATAGTCCATGTGTCTTATAAAAGCTGCATCACACGTGTATCCTGTCCCCGTTAGCCACATCATTTTTCTACACTCAGAACTTGCCACCACGTGGCCAGCATGCAAACTCCCACTCACCAGTAACCCTTCCACGCGTCCCCCACTACCGTTCTCCACCACCACGTGTGCTTCATGCAAGCTCCTCCCCTCGCCACCTGTCGTCCCCCTAGCCTCACCGGATGCATGGCCGCCGGCCATGCAACCACCGCTCCAACCAACTCCGGCAACCACAACTAACTCCGGCCACTGTCAAAAACATCAGAAAACGCCAGAATCATTTCTTCCAGAAATCCTTTCCGATCATCTTCATCTACTCCGTCATTTTTTTCGCCGGAAGTTCAAGATCGCCGGAGAAATCATAAACACCAAGAACACCAATCTTCATCTTTCTTCTCAGATCGTCCTCAATAATCAGAGCTCAGCAATCTCAATATCATCTTCACCGGATGTTCATCGGATCATCCACCAAATCTCCAGATTCACGTGTTCTTCATCACCATTTTTGATCTTCCTTTGACGCTTTCTCTAGAATTGCTTAGATTTTCAACGAGTTCTTCAGCAAGTTCATCGGTGATTTCCAGATCTTCATCAATTAGCTCAAACTTCATCACGAAATCATCATCTTCATCGTAACTCCAAGATCTCCATCAGTATCCTCAGAAAGCCTCAAGAACGTTGCAAGTTCATCAATCGCTCCCAAAATCGTGAAGAGCCTCGTGCATGTTCCTCTTCAGCAAATAGATCGTCAAGTCGTCCAACGAAGTTTCCAGATCGCCACAACAAGCTTCGTTAGCGAACATCAAGAATCTCACAAAGACTTGCAAAGATTCATTGCCATCATCAACAAACACCTTCTTTAGCTTCGCGTGAGCCTCCAGAAATCATCATCGCCAAACATTTCCGCTTCATCCAGGTTGGTGCTTGTTCTTAGTTCGTTTCTTTTGCAAGATTTATAGCGCATGTTAGGATTGGTTTTTGAGCTGAGCTTTGAGGGTTGATTGGTGATGGTGGTGATAACGAAGGAGGTTGGTGGTTTGGTGGTAGAATTTGCAGGTTTCAGAGAGAGATTAGAATAGCGCCGTTAGGGCTTCAAAGAGGGGAAGATGAACAGTGGCCGAGTGAATGAGAGTGATATTAGTTTTAGGGTTTGATCTTTGGCTGAAGTTGGATTGAAGTGGGTTCGGGCTTAAGGCCCAATGGCAATTTCTGAACCATACCCCCATGTTACTCGTGAAACCTCCCATTTCCCTTTGAGATTTCACATGGGCCTTGTAGGAATCACTAGCTGCACCCCCATTGGAAGCCCATTTTGGATAACCAAGGCAAATTCGCTGCTTTTTGCGCCCCCCCAGTTTTTCTCTTAGTTTTGTGTTTTTTTTTTGAGTTAGCAACCTGGGCCCAGCGCATTGCTGAGCGCACCCCCTCCTGGGCCCAGTTGTGTTCTGCAATATAAATAAACTGCTATGGACACCCCCCTGCCATATCCTTTTCATTGAATTTCTTTTTATTTCGTTTAGTTTGTATATAGTTCATGAATAATTCATAAAAAATACAAAAATGATCATTTTTGCATAGGATTTTTTCCCTCACTTTAATAATTGTCCCAAGAATATTGTGAAAAAAATAAAAATATTGTTTTAGATTTTTTTTCCATTTATGGTGATTTTTTTACATATTAATTGCTTTTATTTTCATATTGTTTGTACATACATATTGATGAATTTCGTTTAGGCATTTAAACTCGCATTTTGATCCCGTTCTTTTTGTGGTAGCTAGATTAGAGCATTAAGTTCCCTTAGAAATTTATTTCTCATTTTTGTGAATATATCTTCATTAGTTTTGATTAAAAAACATTAGGATAGTATAATTAGGGTTTAAACACAACATAGGTACACTTGAACATTTTATTTTGGGTTTTTTAGATTGAATTAGAGTATGGGACCTGTGGGGTATATAGGGTAGATATAGTATTTCCCTTAGAATTAATATTAGACTTGTAAATATTATATTACTATTTTTAGTATATTTTACAATTGTGTGATTGTTTGGTTTGCCCATTTTTGGGGTTTATTTTTGTTGTGTGGGCTTTTCGGGCTTTTGCTTGGGGTGTGGGCTTAGTTAGAGCTTGTGGAGCTCGACAAGGATTAAAGATGAAGATTGCAGATCAAAATCAAAGCTTGATGAAGATTTCTTGGCTTGCTTGGAGTTGTTTGAAGACCATAGGACATAGGGTATATGTAGAGCCTTAGAATAGAAGTTTTCTTCATAAATCTTGGATGGTTTCTTTTGCCTCCATTCTTCTCAATGATTAAAAGTCTCTCCTTAATACTCACATCCCTCCTTTGGAAGGATTAGTGACTGTATCTAGGAGATAGAACTTTGAGAGAAACAGTCTGTATTATGTTAACTTTCTGTAGGCTACCTTTGGTGTTCAACAGACTGTTTAACATTCAAAATCCTCTTATAATCATTTCTCTGTTGGAGAGTTTGCTTTGAAGAATCCCTTGAAGATTGAGGATGAAGTACATTGCCTTGAAGACTGTTAGAAGAAGGAGCTGGTGCTGTCAGAGCTGTGCAACTGTTTGAAGTAGGACTTACTGCTGCTTAGCTGTTTGATGCTGTCTACTGTTTAGAGTTTCTGCTTGTGGTAGCTTGCTGTTTTTCTTGAAGATTGGATGCTTATTTGAAGCTTGTAGATGGATGAAGACCTTGCTTGAAGGTGTTGGTGACTTGTTGCTGTTTCTATCAGATTTTGCTGTTTAGAGCTGTTGGTGCTGTTTAGAGCTGTTGATGTATTGTTTGAGTTTCCTGACTGTATTGTTTGATAATTACCCTGTTAGGTTTAAAGTGAATTTTGTTCACTTTTGCCCATTGTTTTCTAGGTTCGAGGTTGAGTGGGACTCCCTTGCCTCGCTTGTACTGTTGCATTCATGCATTTTACTGCTTTACTGTATATATGCTGTGCTTTTCCGTTTATCCCCTTAGGATCTCTGTTTCTCTCTGCGCAGGAGAGAAATATGACAGACATTAGGTTCTCACCCATGCATGACAATATTAGGGTAGATTTTGATTCCCTTTTCAACCATAGGTTTTAGAGTTGTTGTTTCTCTTCTTTCTCAAAACAATAAAAAAAAACACAATAAAAGGTTAAACATCAATAAAAGACAGTTCTTGCGTAAAAGACAGTAAACCAATCAAAGAGTCATTTTTGTTCGCTTGGACCCGTAATCAAGAGAAAACCTTTTTCAGAAGGATAAAAACAATCAAGGCAGACTTGTGTCGTACGTGGCCCGAACTACGTTTGCTATGATCTTTCATGCTGTATGAAAGTACGTAGGCATAGGATGCGATATCCTAGCGAGCAACCTTCCCCTCCTTTCCCGTAGGTAGGCGAACTACGTTGACTCTGATTTCTCGTTCCAGACGGGAATACATAGGCATAAAGTGCGATACTTTGCCGATTCATTTTATTTTCTTTTAACCCCAGACCTGTAGAATAGATAGAATAACAATCCGTACCAGAAAACAAGCGTGGATCCCGTCGAGTACGACGAACGTGAGGGGTGCTAATACCTTCCCCTTGCGTAACTGACTCCCGAATCCAGGATTTGGTTGCGATGACCATTCCTTTCCCGTCTTTGCAGTAGGTTTACTTCGAGCGTTTCCTTTCCCTCCGTTGGGATAAATAACGCACGATGGCGACTCTTCTGTTCAGCCGGCGCCGATTTTCGCAGTAGCGCCAGCTGGCGACTCTGCTGGGGACACCAGCGGTTCCCTATGCGAGTCAATCCTAGCGCTTGTTTTCCCGTCAGGGGTGTTGTATAGATTTACTTTTCTGTCTTTACTTTCCGCAATTTTATTACCAGCTTTATATTATTATTGCTGTTGTGGGGAGGGGGTAATCTGTTGAGAGATAAGCCAAACCCAGGCTTGAGTACACATATAGATTTAGAGAGAGAGTAGTGGTTGTTGCACCCCAAAATTTGACCAACAATTATTTATCCATCAAGTGTTTGAAGGTTGATACCTTCATCAGAAAGTTCAAGAGATCCTCAGAAGAATTGGTTGAAACCAGAGTTGTGTGTCTCATAACTTGAGAAGTTGTGGGTGCTCCTCAGATGATTCTGAGACTTTGAGAATGGACTTGAAGATTTGAGAAAGCATATGAGATGTCTTGAAAGCCATCATGAAGCCCAGAGAGGTCATTATGCAAGAATTCAGAAGATTCAACCATGAATGGTAGAATTAGGGTTTTGACTGGGTCAACCCTAGATCAACTGAAGATTTGGAGAAGGTTGAGACCTAATCCAAGAGCCATGAGATCATGGAATGATGTATTGAGATGTTATAAGGTTGATTCCTAGACCAACTCATCATGATTGAGGAGTTTGAGAAGTTTCAAGCTAGGGTTTCTAAGGATTGACAGTGTAAAAACCCTAGTTTGATCCCTATCTTCCAGGCAGTTTTAGCTCAAGATGTGATTGATATCTCATCTTCCCCACAACATGAATGTTGTATATTTTGTTCTTAGCTTTAATTTTAGTGGTAGAAGTCCTTGATAGGATGTGCAGAGCTCAAGTTATGGTTTTGACAAATTACGGGTCATCTGAGGTGTGTGAATCTGGGTCCTTGAAAGTCACCCAACTTGCAGACAACTTTTGCCCTAGTAGGATGATTCCTATGATCTCCCGGTCAACATGAATGTTGAAGAGAATCTTCTTAGCTTTCTAGAGAGTACTAGAAGTCCTTGATAGGATTTGTAGAACTCAACTTATGGTTTGTACAAGACAAGGGTATTTTGGTCATTTGGAAGTTATAGGTCATTTTAAGCAAAGGCCATATCTCCTATTTCCAAGCCTCAAATGAAAAAACTCAAAACATCAAAGTTGTTCAAAATAGCATTTTAAGCCTAGAAAAGTGGCCATGAGTTGTTGTAAAAGCTTGTAGAAAGGATTGACAAGAATGGGTGAAAATGACCTAAAAATGGCTTATAACTTAAATGGATCCAAGTTGGAAATTGGTTTGGGAGATCTACAAATCCAAAATAGGTCATCCAATATGTCATTTTGAATCCAAACATCATTTTAAAAACAATGGTTTAAACACATTTTCGATTTGAGGCCTAGAAATTGAACTTGCTTTGTAATCATGTGACTTGCATCATAAGGCACCTTTGGAAAACTCCACACAAGGCAAGGAAGAGCTTGTTTTTCACACATACCATTTCAATATCTCATGAGGAGAGATTTTAACACAAGTTTGGAGGTGTATGCATGAGATGAGTGATATTTTCAAAGTGTCATTAAGTGAGATTTTCATGAACTTTCCACCTCATTCTAGAATCTTCTAAGATCAATCTAGAAGCTTCTAGATCTGTCCATCATCCTCTATATATTGGATTGAACTCATTGGTGCAAGGGGTTGGTGAAAAGAGAGAAAAGAGAGAGTGATATACCATTTCTTCCATTTTTGCAAATCAATCTCAAACTCCATTTTCTTCTTCATCTCCATTGGATTCTTCTCCACAAATCAATTCTCTGGATCATACTGAATACATACACACAGATTGGAGTGGCCATTGATGAATGTTTGAAGGTGTGGCTTCAAAATTGCAAGTGAAGCAAGTTGGATCCAAACTCACAATCTAAGCACTGTCCATCCAAGATCTTGCAAACAGAAAGGTTCTCATCCATTGAAGATCATTTGTGACAAGTTTCAAGCATTGGATTGGAGTGTAACTGCACTTGCCATCACCATTTTTCAGGTTTGCAAAAGCTCTCGAATCTCTTTATTTATGCAGTGCTAGATGGAATGGTTAGGGTAAACATGATTAGAGACCATTAGGGATTGATGCTGGAAGTTTAGAGAGCATTTGGTGAGGTTCGAAAGTTTGACATGCTTGCTTTATGGAACAAGAACTCATTGTATAGTGGATCTTAATTCAAGATAAATGGCTTAGAGTGATCAGTGATACGTACTGAGCATGATAGTATCAAGAAAATGAAGAAACACGAAGGTTGATGTTTGAGTAATTATGGAAGTTGATGCCATCGGGTTTCCAGTTGTAGGCCATTTCAATGAAAACTAGGACTGTAGTTGTTTTAAGCTTGATGAGTAGATCAATTTAGGGTCTTAGAGAATTAAATTTGGTGCTGTTATGAGTTGATACGAGTGAGAGGAAATTGTACGTGTGAAGCTGCGTTCATGGCATTGCTTGTACAAACCCTAGAGTGAGAGGTTGAAGACAACATCACGCGCGTTGGATCACCCATTGACTGTTGACTGGAACGCAAATCTAACGGCTCAGGTTTAAAAGTGAGAATTGGGAGGGAAGCTGAGGATGAAACTCAGCGTTTCATTAAAAGCCTCTTTTGGGCTTAGGGTTCCAAATGCTGTTGACACCCCCATCAAGGCCCACATATCAAAATGAACTAAATATTGTTACTATTCGCACCACTGAATTTTCTTTTTTCTTTGGATTTATCTTTTAATTCCCGATTGACCATGGGCCTGAGGTAATATTGATGTAGACACCCCCGTCCAGGGCCCATGAACAAAATAAACTGGAAGTTGTTACTTCTTGCACCGCCAGTTTATTATTTTCCCTTAATTTTCTTTTTGGCTTTTCTGATGGATCTTGGGCCTGGTGCACGCTTGCTAACTGAACCTCCCCTGTCTCAGCCCATCATAATAATGAACTGGGCACAGCTTCTAATCACACCCCCTCCCCTTTTATTTCAATTTTGTGATTTTGTTTTCATTAATTTTTTTAGCATCTTTAAAAATCCATAAATAATAGGAAAATTAACATTTTCAATTGCTTGTTTTTGCATTAGGTTGATAATCATGTCTAGAAAAATATCAATAAATAAAATTGGCATTTTTTTTCCTTTTTATATTTTTAGTATATTTTCCATGTAAATAGCTTTTTTTAGAAGTTTAGGTGTATACTTAACTTTGTAGAATTTATTTTAGGACTTTCCCTTAGGCTTTTTAGTCCATTCTTTTTAATATGATTAGATATTGAACCTTATTTCCCTCTGGATTTATTTCATGATTTTTTAGGTTAAAATTTGATTAGTTTGTTTAGGCTAGCATTAGTGTGACCAAATTAGGGTTTTGTGTAGCATAGTTGAATTTGAGCAATTTTGTTTTGGGTTTTATAGGGCAATTTAGTCTATGGGGAATATATGGGACTTAAGGGTAGTTATGTAGGGTCCCCTAGCATTTATATTAGGATTTAATAGAATAATATACTATTTTTGGTTGATTTTTGAATTGAATGATTGATTGTGTGGCCTTTAGGGCAAGTTTTGTTTAGTTTGTTTTGGTTTGGAGTTTCCTTTGGCTTGAGGAGCTTGGCATCTCTTTGTGGAGCCTGGTGGAGCATACTAGAAGATTGGAAGAGATTGGAGGAGCTTGAGGAGCTTGTTCTTCTTCTTTTTTTTGTTTTGTTTTAGGGATAGGATTAGGAAGAGCTTAGATAGATAACTTCTTTCTCAAACATGGATAGTATTCTTCACATCCATTCCTCCCTGTGATTCAAAGTCCTTCCAGGGTATGCATCTCTCTCCTTTGGAGGGATTAGTGCTATACCTAGGAGGTAGAACTTTTGAGGGAACCCTTCATTTGATGTTGGACCCTTATAGGTCACCTTTGGTGATCAGATAAGCAGTTCAATATCCACCAGCTTATCCAGTAGTGATTCTCTCTGGTTTGATTTCCTTGAGAGCTGTCGGAGCCTGAGCATGAAGATGATGACTTCATTGAAGATTATTGAAGAGGATGAATCCTTGAAGACTTCCATTCCCGCCGAAGCTTGAAGAGCATGAAGATCAAGTTGATACTTGAAGATCCCTGAAGATGGTGAAGCCTGAAGGTGGAGCTGATCAAAGAAGCTGAAGCTTAAGGGAGAAGATGAGTTGATACTCATGTTGTAAGGTTGAAACCTGGAAAGCAGTTGATGATTGAAGTCTGAAGACTGAGTTGCTACTGGAGGAGCTGAGGCTTTCTTCTGTTTTTCTTTTCTGTATTGTTTGTTGTGCTTGATTTGTCTGTTGCATTAGAATAAGTCCATCTAGAATAAGTTCAGTCTAAGAGCATGATTGCATTAGAGGTTGAGTTGCTCCCTCTGCTTGTATTGTTATTGTGTGGCTTTGCTTGCGGGTATTCGGTGGAGCCCAGCTCCCTTGCCCATGTGTTTATTTTGCTTGATAGCATGTTTTCATTCTATCTGTATGATTGCAGTTTACTGTTTATTGCTTGATAGCATGTTGTTTATTTTTCAGTATGATTACTGTTATTTCATGACTGGCTTGAGGTTGAGATGAGCTTGTGGAGGCTGAAGCCCCACACACATTTCCTCCCTCACTTGCATTGCATACATTTTACTGGTAAAGCTGATGCTTTGTCTGTTTTGGTGTATCATTGACATGATCCCTTAGGACTCTCATTTCCTTTGATAAGGATTTGATGATAGACTTTTAGGTTGAAACCTATGCATGACAACATCTAGGAGTTCCCTGTTCAAACCTCAACCATAGGATGAATCCATGGCATGATAACAGTAGGACTTGATAGTCTCCCTCCTAGTTGGGCCTGTTCTCTTCTCATCTTAAAGCAGTTTAAAATACAGTAATCATGAATGATTTATTTCGTACGTTACGAGCCTTAAGCTATCTGAGAAAGGATTGTGGGAGAGTTTCTTTTCCACAGTCTGGATGTTTAGTATGATACCCTTTGGGTGACATGCGACGCATTCACTCTCAGGTCATAGTCTCTAGTGCGGTTGAAATCGCGAGCACAATAAAAAACACTTCTTTCAAAACAGGAAATAAACCGTAGTTTCCCGAACTACGTGAGCTCTGATCTCTCATGCCTGTTGAGAGTACGTAGGCACAAGATGGCGAAGTCTTGGCGAGCTACCTTCCCCCATAACCCTTCGTAGGCCGAACTACATTGACTCTGATTTCTCATTCTCTGATGAGAATACGTAGGCATAAAGTGCGACGCTTTGCCGAGTCATTTTTCTTTTCTTTTTCAGCCAGCCTTGATAGGTAGATAGAATAAAACCAACCCGTCCAAGTAAACAAACAAGCGAGGATCCCGTCGAGTACAACGGACGTGAGGGGTGCTAATACCTTCCCCTTGCGTAACCGACTCCCGAACCCAGACAATGGTTGCGATGACCTTGTCTTACCCTTATTTGTCAGGTTTTTCCGATCGTTTCCTTTCCCGCTCTGAGGGATAAATAACGAAAGGTGGCGACTCTTCTGTTATGCCGGCACCTCATTTTCGCGCAAGCGACAGTGGTTAGCCTGCTTGCTTAGCTCGCATCAGCTAGCCGCGAAATCTCACTCGGACGAGATTCTCTTTGATGCTTCTTGCCTGGCCCTTAGGGCTCGACAAGTTGTCTGACCCGAGGATTGTCGACTCTGGGAACCGATCAATTGGGAATTCGACTAAGTGAGGCCGCTTCAAGGGATGATGATGCCACACCTTCTGGGTATCATATCATCGCTCTTGAAAGTATGTGACGTTGATACCCGCATAGGATGCCGTACCTTGTCAGATTAGGTCCATACCCGTGAGTGGGGGGGTTTTTGCAGGAAACTTGACTTCTAGACAACCCGGTATTTTGGTCTTCTCGTCAGAGCGAACGTACTCAATCAGCAGTGCAGCAGTATTTAGAGATTTGTGGGGGCTGTGATCCTGTATTTGTTGCATATTGCATTGCATTTGCATAAACATGTTTGCATCATATTGCATATCATTCTCCCGCTAGCCAGAGCTCATATCCAGCCGTTGCTTTGATTCTGAGGGTAGTTCTCCGGTGATTGGCCTGAGCAAATGTTGATTGGTAGAAGACGACCAAGGGGTTGAAATAGATTGGACCAAAATTTAGCAGTGAAGTCAGCTGAATGTTGTTGGTAGCTATGTCAGAAAGCCACTTCCAGTTTGTTGATACGTTGTCATGGGTTCACTACGACGACCAACCCTCTGTATGGTTCTACTTCCGAGGCAGACTTTCCGCAAGTAAACAACCTCCCGGCAGACCAGTTAGTGCAACCCCCTGTTTTGGACCGAGATCGACATGAGCAGTTTGTTGTCCGCAATGAACGACCTCCTGTTATCAACAGTCAAGGTGTTGTTTTCCCTAGGGCGAATATCCGAAGAGGGATCCCAGTATCAAGGACTGTAGATCCAAGAGCTCTTGAGTGTGATAGAAGGCTCCAAGTATTGGAAGAACAAATTAAAGCCTTGAAGGTCAAAGATGCTGATACCCTGAACGCCGCAGACATGTGTTTGGTTCCTGGCCTGGTGTTACCTCCGAAGTTCAAAGCGCCGGGATTTGAGAAGTACCAAGGAGATAGCTGTCCGAAGCAACATTTGGTGATGTTCTGCCGAATAATGACTTCGTTTGTGCAAAATGACAAGTTGATGATCCATTGCTTTCAAGATGGTCTGACGGGGGCATCTTTGAGTTGGTATATGCAATAGAGAGTAATCAGATCCGATCATGGGTGGATTTAGCCAGAGCTTTTCTGAAACAGTACGATTATAACCTAGATATGGCTCCTAGTCGCATGCAGTTGCAAGAATTGTCTCAAAGGAACGATGAACCTTTCAGGAAGTATGTTCAGAGATGGAGAGAATTTGCTGCCAGAGTGAAGCCGCCGCTCCTAGACCGAGAGTTAATGAACATGTTTGTAAACTCCCTGGAGAGCCCGTACCTCGAAAGAATGCTTGGAGTTACGTCAAAAGTTTTCTATGATTATCAGAACTGAAGAAGGAGTTGTGATCAATGCAATCATGCCAGATGTTGGATATCCTCGAGATGAATTGGTGAAACCTGTTGGATCAGTATCTCCTGTACCTTGTTGTGTTGGACAGACAATTGTGCCTGGGGCACCCTATCAGGAACGTCGTGTCGCTCCTCTTGCAAATCAGCGAACTTGTGGCCGAGGTTATCAGAATCAGCGTCAGAATCAGAATGGACCTCGTAACAACTTGGAACGGAGGAATGCTCCTTCCCATCCAGTGCCTATACCGTGTAACTAGTTGCGGCCATCTTTGATCCAGAATTCTTTGGCAAAACTTACAGCTCTTAAGCCTGTGCCAGAACCTTACCCTCATGGGTACAAGCCCTACGTTCAGTGTAGTTACCATGGTGGATCCCCGGGGCACTCAACTGAAGATTGCAAAGCTTTTTAGGCGACAGTATAACAGTCGGTCGACCAAGAGTGCATTTCCTTTCCAGAAGGAGTTTTGTCTGTTCACGCCTACCTCTCAACTGTCTGAGCTTGCAGATTCAGAGGGTTTATTTTCGAGAAGCTAGAGGTCCAGACAGGCAGATGCCCTCAGCATTGGCAGTCCTCGGACTTTTTATCATTTGCATTTGTAGTTTCTTTTCTGTTAGTTACTACTTGCTATTAAACATTGTTTGTTTCGAATGGTAAGATTGGTAAAATGACTATGCATTTTTTTGAATTAATCATGTCGCTGTCGCTCATTTATTGCATTGCATTTTATTTACTCCACTTTATCACTATGATTAGCAAAGATTGGAGGGAGGATGGCGAAACTGAATACTCATAACCGATGATCGTATGCTTTCAGATAAAACCTTGCCGATGACGTACAAGGCATTGTTTCAAATCCCCCAAACACTGGAGATATAAGGAGTTAGTCCCTTGTTAACCACTTCGAGCCAGGAAGTAGAAGTTTTTCGGACTTTTTAACCCTCACATCTTAACCCGGGGCAGGGTAGTTGTCAGTTAGCTTGACCGAGCATTCAAGTCTTACAGAGGAGTGTTGTCTTTCGAGGACCAATTGTAGTTTATGCCTCTCAAGAGGTCGTACCTCGTCAACCACAATGGTTAAACCTCACCAACCAGGAGTGAGACAGTTGCAACCCTTTCGGGGCAATCAATACAATCACTGTCACACGACTTGTTCCAAGAAAAGAAATAAGAAAGCCCGCTAAGTAAAAAGAAAATGAAGAAGCTGGAAAGCTAATACTTAGGCAAAAATCAGGGCATCCCGCTGGACTTCAAAAATCGAAAAGAACTCAAAAGGAGTCAGTCCAGGCAAAAATTAGGGAATCGAGAGAATGCAAAAGAAAGGATATCAAAAGAAAAATCCTCGAACAAGGACAAGGCCGTGTAGATATAGACACCGAAAACGAGAAGGAGTAACTGTCACTCTAAAAAAGGGAAAAAAACCTTGTGAGTTCCTTAACTATGGTTCCTACCATTCAACATACCTCTCGAAGAGGCGAGCACTTGTGCCAAGTTAACTGAACATTAGGATCGGAGATCATCATGTAGAAGGGGTGGGTACAAAACATAATTTGAGCCAAATATCCTTTGTTTCACGAACCGTGAACCCGACCACGATACAACCCTTAAAAGACCTAATTGAGGTAGGGTTTATTCTGAAAGCGCATTACGATAAGGTTGAGTAACCTGACTCCTTCTTGATTTGCTAATCATATCCTTGCTGTATTTTTCACTGATCACGTAAGCACTACGTTTGAATTTTGGTTCATTCGTCACTCACAATCATGACACGTAAATGAGTGACAGCACATTTTTTTCAAAATTTGCATGAACACTGCATTAAAATTACCATTCGGGAATGAACAATTTTGTCTGCAGGTTAGTAGTTGACAGGAAAGAAATTCCAACAGGGAATAATCGAACAGGACTGAATAATTCAGCAGTCTGGACCAGAATGGTGTATGTTGTGAAATCCCACGAATCCGGAGCATTGACTTTCAGTGAGTTCAGAATCAGTCGGTCTGAGGACCAGTCCCGAAGCATCGATTGATTACGGGGCAGTTTACCTGAGAAGCAGTTGATCAGAAGCGAATCTTCTCGAGAGCCAATCAGGGGCAGTTATCCAGAATGCTATGTTTGATCAGGGCAGGTTAAGTCGCTCAACGCTCGTTCAGGGGCAAGTCACTATATTGATAGTTGTTGAATTGAGGGAAACACCGGGGTAAGTGTCGCTACTGCGAAAATCGGCGCCGGCTGACAGAAGAGTCGCCACCGTGCGTTATTTATCCCAACGGAGGGAAAGGAAACGCTCGAAGTAAACCTCGCAAAAAATGGGGAAAGGTATGGTCATCGCAACCAAAACCTGGGTTCGGGAGTCGGTTACGCAAGGGGAAGGTATTAGAACCCCTCACGTCCGTCGTACTCGACGGGATCCACGCTTGCTTGGGTTGTCTAAAGGATGCAAACAATCTATCTACGGCTGCTAAATCTACACGGAAGGGAATTGACTCGATAGAGCGTCGCACTCTATGCCTACGTATTCTCAAGAGAGAAAGTCAGAGTCAACGTAGTTCGGGACTACAGGGAAATTGGCTCGCCAAGACCTCGCGTCTTGTGCCTACGTACTTCCACACTGCATGGAAGATCAGAGCTTTACGTAGTTCAGGCTAACTACGGCTAAACAGGGTATTCTCACACAGCAGTGAGAAAATCAACTGGTTTCAAAGGTTCGGGAACCTATGGGCAAAACTACGGCTTGGTCTCAAATGCACTCGGGCAAGAGAGAAAAAAGGGTAACAATTAATCGTCAGCGGGAAAGTCTCGATCGCACAGCAGCGAGAGAACAGAAAGTCAGTTGTTAGTGTGCTCGCTGGGATATCGCATCCTATGCCTACATATTCTCGTCTGGTACGAGAAATCAGAGCAGCTGTAGTTCGGCTACTTCGGGACCACAGCTCAAATCTCGTTTTATTAACATTCTGAAAAATGGTTACAATGAGTGAATACTGAAAATAAATCTCCTAGGGAATACTATCCTATCCTATCCATCTGTAATGGAAAAAATCAAATGAAAAAGTCCCCTAACAAGTGGACTTCTAAGGATGTCTCTAAAATGTAAAATAAACTCTATGAAAAAAATACACTCTAAAAAATATTAAGTCTACTTTAATATTTTTTCCTCTTTTTCCTTCTTTTCTTTTCAACTATTTTTTTCTTTCTTTCAAAATATTTTTCATACATTTTTCATATCTTTCTATGTATTTTTTCTATATTTCTTTTCATCTCTTTTTCAATATATTTTTCTTTTCTTTTTCTATTTTTCTTTTTTAATATTTTCTCCATATTTTTTTCTCACTATATTTTCTTTTCTTTTTCTCACTATATTTTCTTTTCTTTTTCTCACTATTCTTTTTTAATATTTTTTCTTTTAATATATTTCCTTTTTTAAATTCAAAGAAAATAAGAAGAAAAACAAAATACAAGGGAGGGGGTACATTGCAGTTTACAGGGGGTATACAAGAAAAACCTTGGGCCCAGCCCAGAAAAACAATCAAACAAAAAAAAGAAAAAAACTGGGAGTGGGTATGATCAAAAAACGTAGGGTGCATGTAGAATGGCCCAGCCCAACTCAGCAAAAAACTGATGCCACTGCCCAAACGGGGGGTGTATGTACGGACGAAGCGGCCCTAATGGGCTTGGTGTTTGAGGCCCAAGAACCTGACCCACCCATACCAGCGAAACCCTAAATCAATCTCCCTCTTCTGGATACTGTTCATGGCCGTCACCCCTCTCACCTTCGCTCTCCCTCCGATTCACCTCCTTCGTTCTCCAATCTTTCTCCCTCGTTCAACCTTCAATCTCTCATCATCTCTCTTCTTCTCCATTCAACCAGGAAAAAAAACCTGAACCAAAACGAAAAATATTTCCAATCTGGAAACTGATGAAGGTTCGCTGAAGATGCTTCGTGTTCTTGATGAAGAGATTTCTGAACAGGCTTGATGATTCTCGCATGTGCTTGTTGCTGGCGATTGCTCTTGAAAACGGTTGAGTGTCGTTGCTGATGAAGTTCTTGCAAGCTCGATGAAGACTGGAATGGCTTCTTGAATGTTCTTGCGGTCTTGATGGATCTTGAAGGAAGATCTATGAAGAATTTGACGAACGGTTTTCTGGAGATTAAGATGAACGCTGATGAAGAAGGTAATTGGAAGATGAAGATCTCACCTCGGTTTGTTGAAAAGAAGAACTTCTGGAAAACGATCTTGTTGAAGATTGAGTTTCTGAGAACGTTCTGGGGATTTGCAGGTTCTTGTTGTGGATGAATTTCTGAGACGATACTGATGAGGATCTGGAACGTTACTCTTGAATATTCACTAAGTTCTTCAAATCCTTTGGATGAACACTTGAACGCGCTGAAGATTTCCGGCCAGAACTTGTTGAAGGTGATTGTTGAAGTTTCCGGAGGAAGGTGGATGAAGGTCGACCGGAGGTAGGATGAAGGTTGATCGGAGAGTTTCTTGAAGGTGTTCTGGGCGTTTAGATCTGGATATTGAACGGTGTTCTTGGCGTTGAAGATTGGAGGTGATGATGAGAGGAGGACGATGAAGTTCTGGGTAGAAGTTGGATTTCCGGCGAGTTAGGCGGTGGCCGGAGGTAGTTGGTGTCGCCGGCGATGGATTGGTACGGTGGTTGCATGGCCGCCGGCCATGTAACCGGTGGAGGCTAGGCAGTGGACACGTGGCAAGGTAGTGGGAGGGATCACCGCATGTGAGACGCGTGTTGTTGGCGTGGCAGTGAGAGAGATGAACGGAGGGTGACGTGGCATGTGAGTGTTTGTGATAGGTGGGGTCCCTCTTGGTGCAACACGTGGCTGGCTACTCTTATAGTGGACCTGGCTTCTGGATCTTTCTGGATGCTTCGCTGAAGTGATAATGAGTTGGCTTTTTGGACGCTGGACCTTTCTGAAAAAACGCAGACTGGGCCTAACGAACTGAAATGAGGCCCAATAAAAAAACACAAAACTGAATTAAGATGAATAAACTGAATTAAAAACTAATTAAATGCTGATTAAAATCTATACTAAATCTATTCCATTAAACTAATAATACCCAATTAACACTACATCTAGAGATTATTAAAAACTAATTAAATCCAAAAATCTATTTAATCTCTATTAAAAAATCAAATCTAATATTCTATATTAACAAAACCACTATTATTTATTGTTCTAAAACACTATATCCTAAAAAAAACCTATTTAAATCTATTATCCTATTAAAACTCTATTAAAATTCTATACCTAAAAATATATTCAAAAATCAATTAATATTCTAAAAGAAAAAATCTATATTAAATTTCTTTTATTTCTCTTATTATTAAAAGAAAAACAAAACTATATTACCCTATTAAGAAAATGATAAAAATCTATTTAAACCCTAAAAATGGCCAATAAAATCCAGAAAAATCACAATAATTCCCAGAGGAACAAAATAAGCACCGAACGACACATAACACCGCGAGAGCGCACCGAAATAGCCGGTAAAAATAAACGGACATAGAAATATCCCAAAAATACGATTCTACCTATCTGAACTGATTAAAAACACCTGAAACGCGAGACGAGAGTTGTGATCCTGATAAAATCAAAACAAATGAAAAATGCACTGTATGCGATATGCAGATGCGAATGCGGTTATGCGTCGAAACATCGAGCCAGATGCGAGACCCGGTTGGTCAAATTTTGGGGTGCAACAGCTGCCCCTATTCAAGCGGCTTCGACCTGAATGGGTGAAGAGCGCTCAGCCTTCAAACATTCAAAGGTAGATGACGGTTGAATACAAATGGAACCCTGAAATTTGCCAACCGCGGGAATATACTGCAAAGTTGCTTGAGGAATAGCCTCCTATAAACTGAAGTTCGGTTGTCACGGTAACAACTGGTCAATTTTCTGATAAAATTTTCTTCTCCTTTGCCACCACCAATCACCTGTGTGACGCCACAAGTATTGGAATAATGCTTCAAAAAGCAAACACCTTGATTCCCATCTCTCTCATGGGATCAAATCCGGTCAACTCACAGTTCACTGCGAACTTGAGGACAATTCTCCTGGGGAATTCTGAATTGACTGCTTGGCACCCATTCTGTCAACAGGCCGCAGCTTCAGAAACTTGGTATATGATAGTCTCTGTTGTTGTTTTTTTTTCCGATGCTGACGTAACAACCAAATGAAGAATCACTCCGCTGGGGAAGACGAGAAGCTGAACCACACAACTCTGTAGGTGAACAAATTCGAAATCCAATAGGTAGCCAACCTGGTCTATGTTTCGACATGCGTATGCTTGAAAATGATGCAATGTCCTATATGACATGGAAATGCTATGCATTCTGTTTGAAAATGCGATGCCTAGACGGCATGGAAATACTATATGTTTGTATAAATGCTTATGACGCTATATGCAAATGCTAATGTAAGCTCGAGCTGCCAGAGAACACCAGGTCTGAAAACCACTTGGCAAAATAAATGCCGAAGGTAGATGTCAACTCTACTGGGGATGACCCGACGTCACGGAATTATCTTAGCAAAATAAATGCTGGAACAGGGAAATCGAACCCGCTAGGGATAACTGTCCTGCTGGAGAAATGAGAAAGCAACCCTGCTTGGCGACTTCACTGGGGAAAGAAAACAACTCTGCTCGGGGATGCTCCCTTCTAACCGTTGGCAACTGATTGTACTCTGCGGGGATTGACCCGAACTGGGATTGATTGCGCGCAGCACGCTGATGGAAATGACCCTACTATCAAGGGTGTCAATCTTAACCTGCTGAGGATACTCCTGATCCTACTCTGATGCGGGGTAAAATACAATCTCGACTCTTCCAGGGATAATAAGCAACTTTCATCTGCCGAAGAGTAGCAATTCTGATTTGACAACATCCACGAGGAATTCAAACACTACTCGGAGCACTGGTATCCATCGGGCTTCGTATCGGGAAACATGACGACATGCGAGTCATTGGGAACTATTGGGTCAGATACCTTTAGGTTTTTTTTTTCTTTCTAGTTTAGAATAAACATGGACTATGTACACAGTGGAAGATATGGAAAATACTAGACGAGAACTAGCATTCAAAGGTAGACTACCAGACGAGAACTGATAGGAAAATTGATTTGGACGAGAATTGATTTGGTTTGGACATCAGACGGGGCTGACTGGATAACAGACTGAGGCATAGACAACCAGGCGAGAACTGGCTGAAAGATGACGTACACCAGACGAGAACTGGTATACCACATAGGTTAAAACACACGATGATTAGACGAGAACTGATTACGCGACGACATGTACCAGACGAGAACTGATACAACACTTGAAGAAACGACGACCAAACGAGAACTGGTTACGCAAACTACACCAGACGGGAACTGATGCTTACGATAAACTGCACCAGACGGGAACTGATGCTTACGATAAACTGCACCAGAAGGGAACTGTTGCTTACGATAAACTGCACCAGACGGGAACTGATGCTTACGGAAGGGTGGGCCAGACGAGAACTGGTTACCGGTTTGCCAGGCGAGAACTGGACTTTGGAAACGACTGGTTACTGACACGCAACAGGTTTAAACTGTAGGACAATGATCCAACGACAGCAAGGCCTTTTATTTGAAAGGTTCAGGTTTTTGATAAGGGTATTGACATGATTCCCTGATACTCAGCTCCGGCTGGGGATAAACAGACTGGTTTGAACAACTTGCCCTAGTACACTCAGTTGGGGATACAAAGACTGGCTTGCACAACTTGCTCCAGTACAATCAACTTGCCCCAATCTAACTTTTGGGAATACCTGCTCTGAACAGCTTGCTATGAGACAACCTTGAGAATGTTCGCCCCGGTGTTTATACGACAACAGAATTCAATCTCCATTAGACCCCTATCAACCCAGCTGGTTTCAACATTCTCTAAACTGACTTGCCCCTGAATGAGCGTCCTAGCGACTTAACCCGATCTGATTATCCCTCTGAAGTATCTGCTTTCAAATCTCCACGCTCTACATAATTGCCCCTGATTGACTCTCGAGAAAACTTATTCCTGATCAACTGCTTCTCAAACAAACTGCCCCTGATCTACTGAAGCTTCGGGACTTGTCCTCAGACTAACTGATACTGAACTTACTGGAAGTCAATGCCTCTGATTCACAGGTATCCACAACATACACCATTCTGATTCAGACTGCTGAATTACTCAGTACTGCTTGATTATTCCTTGCTGGAATTTCTTTCATGCCAATTACTAACCTGCAGGTAAAATTGTCTGTTCACGAATGGTAATCTTAATGCAGTGGTCATGCAGATTTTGAAAAAATTTGAGCTGTCACTCATTTACATGCATGATTGTGAGTGACGAATGAACCAAAGTTCAAACGTAGTGCTTATGTGATCAGTGAAAAATACAGCAAGGATTTGACTAACAAGTCAAGAAGGAGTCAGGTTACTCAACCTTATCGTAATGCGCTTCAGACTAACCCTACCTCAATTAGGTCTTTTAAGGGTTGTATCGTGGTCGGGTTCACGGTTCTTGAAACAAAGGATATTTGGCTCAAATTTTGATTTGTACCCACCCCTTCTACGTGATGATCTCCGATCCTAAGGTTCAGTTAACCTGGCACGAGCGCTCGCCTCTTCGAGAGGTATGTTGAATGGTAAGAACCACAATTAAGGAACTCACAGGGTTTTTCGGAGTGATAGTTACTCCTTCTTCGCTTTCGGTGTCTGTGTACACGACTTTGTGACTTGCTGGGGAAAAATTTCTTTTATCCCTTCTTTTTCGTTCTTTTGATTCCCTAATTTTTGCCTGGACTGACTCCTTTTGAGTTCTTTTCGATCTTTCTTTTTGAAGTCCAGCGGGATGCCCTGATTTTTGCCTAAGTATTAGCTTTCCAGATTTTCTTTCTTTTTACTTAGCGGGCTTTCTTCCTTTCTTTCTTTTGGAACAAAGTCGTGTGACACTGGTTGTCTTGATTGCTCCGAAAGGATTGTAACCGTCTCACTCCTGATTGGTGAGCTTTGACCTCTTGAAAGGTGTAAACTGATTGGTCCTTGAAAGACAACACTCCTCTGTAAGACTTGAATGCTCGGTCAAGTTAACTGACAACTACCCTGCCCCGGGTTAAGATGTGAGGGTTAAAAAGTCCGAAAAAACTTCTACTTCCTGGCTCGAAGTGGTTAACAAGGGACTAACTCCTTATATCTCCAGTGTTTAGGGATTTGAAACAATGCCTTGTACGTCATCGGTACAGTCTTATCTGAAAGCATGCAATCATCGGTTATGAGTTTATTTTCGTCATCCTCCCTCCAATCTTTGCTAGTCACAGGGATAAAGTGGAGTGAATAAAATGCAAGTGTCAGTGCAATGCAGTAAATGAGCGACAACGACATGACTAATTCAGAAAAATGCATAGTCACTTTATTATTATCACCATTCGAAACATACAATGTTTAAAAGCAAGTAGCAACTAACAGAAAAGAAAACTACAAATGCAAATGATATAAAGGTATGAGGACTGCCAATGCTGAGGTGCCTGCCTGTCTGGATCACTGGCTTTGTTTGCTGGGGAATACTTTCCGAGTCTACGAGCTTAGACAGCTGAGCGGTTGGGATGAACAAACAGAAACCCTTCTCGAAAGGAAATGCGATCCTGGTCAATCAACTGCTGTACCTTCACCTGAAATGCTTCACAATCTTCGGTTGAATGCCCCGGAGAGCCTCCATGATAACCACACTGAACGTGGGGATTGTATCCAGGAGGGTAAGGTTCTGGAACTGGCTTAAGAGCTTTCGGCTCCACCAAATACTTCTGGATCAAAGACGGTAGCAGCTGGCTATACGACATAGGCACTGGGTGAAAAGGACCATTCCTTTGTTCCAAATTGCTACGAGGTCTGTCCTGATTCTGACGCTGATTCTGATAACTTCGACCATGGGTTTGCTGCTTTGCAATAGAAGCGACATAAGGTTCCTGATAGGGTGCCCCAGGCACGGCTGTCTGTTCAGTATAACAAGCCACAAGAGGTACTGATCTCTGATAAGATGAAGAACCAACAAAGTTCACTGATTCGCTTCGAGGATATTCAACCTTTGGCATAGCTGCATTGATCACAAATCCTTCTTCACTTTGATAGTCACAAGGATATTCAGTTTCACCAGCTTGATCATATGAAGTAACCTGAATTTTCCCAATTCTTATGGCATACTCAAGGCGCTCTCCTAATGCTACCACATCAGAGGAACTTGATGGAATTACCAGCAATCTTTCGAAGTACGGATCTTGTAGGGAATCCACAAACATGCTTGTTAACTCTTGGTCCAACAGCGGTGGATGCACTCTAGCAACAAATTCTCTCCATCTCTGAGCATATTTCCTGATAGGTTCATTGTCCTCTTGAGACAGTTCTTGCAAATGCATGCGATAGGGAGCAATGTCTATATTGTAATCGTACTGCTTCAGAAAAGCTCTGGCTAAATCCATCCATGATTGAATCTGATTTTTCTCTAACTGCATATGCCACCTCAAAGATGTCCCAGTCAGGCTATCTTGAAAGCAATGAATCATCAATTTGTCATCTCGCGCAAACGCAGTCATCCTTCGACAGAACATCATCAAATGCAGCTTCGGACAACTATCTCCCGTGTACTTCTCAAACTTCGGCACTTTGAACTTATAAGGCAACACCAGGTCAGGAACCAAACACATGCCTATAGCATCCAGGTTAACAGCATCTTTCACTTTCAAAGCTTTCATTCCTTCTTCCAATGCTCGGAGTCTTCTATCCTGGTCAAGAGCTCTTGGATCTACCATCCCAGCCATTGGAATATCTCTTCGGTAATTCATCACAGGGAAAGCAACACCTTGATTGTTAACAGGAGGAGGACGCTCATTTCGGGCAACAAACTGCTCATGTCGATCTCGGTCCTCAACAGAAGTCTGTACAACTTGGTCGGCAGTAACGTTGTTCACTTGCGGGAAGTCTTCCATAGAATCATACAGAGGGTTGGACGCCATAGTGAACCCCGTCAAGGTGTTAGGAGACTGGAAATTGCCTTCAGACATAGCTACCAATAGTCTTCAGCTGACTTCAATGCTTGATTCTGCTCAAATCTACTCAACCCCTAGGTCGATCTTCTGACAATCAACAGCTGCTCAATCCTAACTCCGGGTAATCACCTTCAGGAAACAAAGGTTGGATCAGAACTATGGCTAGCTGGAGGATGATATGCAATATGATGCAACACTGATATGCACATGATATGCAAGATGCAGCAAACAACGGGACCACAACCCCCACACAAATCTCTGAATACTGCTGCACTGCTGACGGAGACGTTCTCTGAAGAGAAGACCAAAATAACGGGTAGGTTGGAAGTCAAGTTTCCTACAAAAAAAACCCTTCCCCTCACAGGTATGGACCTATATCTGACAAGGTACGGCATCCTATGCGGTCGTCAGCGTCACAGACTTTCAAGACTGACGATACGATTCCCAGAAGGAGTGGCATCATCGAGTCCTGAAGAGGCCTCACTTAGCTAACTTCTAAATGATCGGTTCCCAGAGTCGACAATCCTCACGTCTGGACTCCCCTCAGATCCTCAGGACCGGAAAGGAGCACCTCTGCGAGAACCTCGTCTGAGCGCAGATTTCGTAGGGAACTGTGCCTGCTCAGCAGACAGGTTCGTCTACTACTCTCCACAACTATATCTAGGTGCATACTCAAGCCCAGGTCCGGCTTCTCACTCAATCATAGAACACCCGTCACACCCCAACAGCAACAGATAATATCAAAAAACCTCCGATAGACAAGCAAACAAGCGCTAGGATTGACTCTCTCTGAGGGGACGTTGGATCCCACATGCATAAAGACTATCGCAGTCCTTAGCAGCCAGGGGACGTTGGATCCCCAGCAGATACTCGCATAGGGAACTATCGCAGTCCCCAGCAGAGTCGCCAGCTGTCGCTACTGCGAAAATCGGCGCCGGCTGACAGAAGAGTCGCCACCGTGCGTTATTTATCCCAACGGAGGGAAAGGAAACGCTCGAAGTAAACCTCGCAAAAAACGGGGAAAGGTATGGTCATCGCAACCAAAACCTGGGTTCGGGAGTCGGTTACGCAAGGGGAAGGTATTAGCACCCCTCACGTCCGTCGTACTCGACGGGATCCACGCTTGCTTGGGTTGTCTAAAGGATGCAAACAATCTATCTACGGCTGCTAAATCTACACGGAAGGGAATTGACTTGATAGAGCGTCGCACTCTATGCCTACGTATTCTCAAGAGAGAAAGTCAGAGTCAACGTAGTTCGGGACTACAGGGAAATTGGCTCGCCAAGACCTCGCGTCTTGTGCCTACGTACTTCCACACTGCATGGAAGATCAGAGCTTTACGTAGTTCAGGCTAACTACGGCTAAACAGGGTATTCTCACACAGCAGTGAGAAAATCAACTGGTTTCAAAGGTTCGGGAACCTATGGGCAAAACTACGGCTTGGTCTCAAATGCACTCGGGCAAGAGAGAAAAAAGGGTAACAATTAATCGTCAGCGGGAAAGTCTCGATCGCACAGCAGCGAGAGAACAGAAAGTCAGTTGTTAGTGTGCTCGCTGGGATATCGCATCCTATGCCTACATATTCTCGTCTGGTACGAGAAATCAGAGCAGCTGTAGTTCGGCTACTTCGGGACCACAGCTCAAATCTCGTTTTATTAACATTCTGAAAAATGGTTACAATGAGTGAATACTGAAAATAAATCTCCTAGGGAATACTATCCTATCCTATCCATCTGTAATGGAAAAAATCAAATGAAAAAGTCCCCTAACAAGTGGACTTCTAAGGATGTCTCTAAAATGTAAAATAAACTCTATGAAAAAAATACACTCTAAAAAATATTAAGTCTACTTTAATATTTTTTCCTCTTTTTCCTTCTTTTCTTTTCAACTATTTTTTTCTTTCTTTCAAAATATTTTTCATACATTTTTCATATCTTTCTATGTATTTTTTCTATATTTCTTTTCATCTCTTTTTCAATATATTTTTCTTTTCTTTTTCTATTTTTCTTTTTTAATATTTTCTCCATATTTTTTTCTCACTATATTTTCTTTTCTTTTTCTCACTATATTTTCTTTTCTTTTTCTCATTATTCTTTTTTAATATTTTTTCTTTTAATATATTTCCTTTTTTAAATTCAAAGAAAATAAGAAGAAAAACAAAATACAAGGGAGGGGGGTACATTGCAGTTTACAGGGGGTATACAAGAAAAACCTTGGGTCCAGCCCAGAAAAACAATCAAACAAAAAAAAGAAAAAAACTGGGAGTGGGTATGATCAAAAAACGTAGGGTGCATGTAGAATGGCCCAGCCCAACTCAGCAAAAAACTGATGCCACTGCCCAAACGGGGGGTGTATGTACGGACGAAGCGGCCCTAATGGGCTTGGTGTTTGAGGCTCAAGAACCTGACCCACCCATACCAGCGAAACCCTAAATCAATCTCCCTCTTCTGGATACTGTTCATGGCCGTCACCCCTCTCACCTTCGCTCTCCCTCCGATTCACCTCCTTCGTTCTCCAATCTTTCTCCCTCGTTCAACCTTCAATCTCTCATCATCTCTCTTCTTCTCCATTCAACCAGAAAAAAAAACCTGAACCAAAACGAAAAATATTTCCAATCTGGAAACTGATGAAGGTTCGCTAAAGATGCTTCGTGTTCTTGATGAAGAGATTTCTGAACAGGCTTGATGATTCTCGCATGTGCTTGTTGCTGGCGATTGCTCTTGAAAACGGTTGAGTGTCGTTGCTGATGAAGTTCTTGCAAGCTCGATGAAGACTGGAATGGCTTCTTGAATGTTCTTGCGGTCTTGATGGATCTTGAAGGAAGATCTATGAAGAATTTGACGAACGGTTTTCTGGAGATTAAGATGAACGCCGATGAAGAAGGTAATTGGAAGATGAAGATCTCACCTCGGTTTGTTGAAAAGAAGAACTTCTGGAAAACAATCTTGTTGAAGATTGAGTTTCTGAGAACGTTCTGGGGATTTGCAGGTTCTTGTTGTGGATGAATTTCTGAGACGATACTGATGAGGATCTGGAACGTTACTCTTGAATATTCACTGAGTTCTTCAAATCCTTTGGATGAACACTTGAACACGCTGAAGATTTCCGGCCAGAACTTGTTGAAGGTGATTGTTGAAGTTTCCGGAGGAAGGTGGATGAAGGTCGACCGGAGGTAGGATGAAGGTTGATCGGAGAGTTTCTTGAAGGTGTTCTGGGCGTTTAGATCTGGATATTGAACGGTGTTCTTGGCGTTGAAGATTGGAGGTGATGATGAGAGGAGGACGATGAAGTTCTGGGTAGAAGTTGGATTTCCGGCGAGTTAGGCGGTGGCCGGAGGTAGTTGGTGTCGCCGGCGATGGATTGGTACGGTGGTTGCATGGCCGCCGGCCATGCAACCGGTGGAGGCTAGGCAGTGGACACGTGGCAAGGTAGTGGGAGGGATCACCGCATGTGAGACGCGTGTTGTTGGCGTGGCAGTGAGAGAGATGAACGGAGGGTGACGTGGCGTGTGAGTGTTTGTGATAGGTGGGGTCCCTCTTGGTGCAACACGTGGCTGGCTACTCTTATAGTGGACCTGGCTTCTGGATCTTTCTGGATGCTTCGCTGAAGTGATAATGAGTTGGCTTTTTGGACGCTGGACCTTTTTGAAAAAACGCAGACTGGGCCTAACGAACTGAAATGAGGCCCAATAAAAAAACACAAAACTGAATTAAGATGAATAAACTGAATTAAAAACTAATTAAATGCTGATTAAAATCTATACTAAATCTATTCCATTAAACTAATAATACCTAATTAACACTACATCTAGAGATTATTAAAAACTAATTAAATCCAAAAATCTATTTAATCTCTATTAAAAAATCAAATCTAATATTCTATATTAACAAAACCACTATTATTTATTGTTCTAAAACACTATATCCTAAAAAAAAACCTATTTAAATCTATTATCCTATTAAAACTCTATTAAAATTCTATACCTAAAAATATATTCAAAAATCAATTAATATTCTAAAAGAAAAAATCTATATTAAATTTCTTTTATTTCTCTTATTATTAAAAGAAAAACAAAACTATATTACCCTATTAAGAAAATGATAAAAATATATTTAAACCCTAAAAATGGCCAATAAAATCCAGAAAAATCACAATAATTCCCAGAGGAACAAAATAAGCACCGAACGACACATAACACCGCGAGAGGGCACCGAAATAGCCGGTAAAAATAAACGGACACAGAAATATCCCAAAAATACGATTCTACCTATCTGAACTGATTAAAAACACCTGAAACGCGAGACGAGAGCTGTGATCCTGATAAAATCAAAACAAATGAAAAATGCACTGTATGCGATATGCAGATGCGAATGCGGTTATGCGTCGAAACATCGAGCCAGATGCGAGACCCGATTGGTCAAATTTTGGGGTGCAACAGTAAGCCATCGCAAGGTCGTATTGTAGCCAGGTGCTTTCGGTTCTGAATGGTTTTTTCCAAGAACTGGATTAAGGAAAAGTCATTGCAGACAGGGGCATGCCATCCTAAGAGTGCAGGGGTATTCTTTATTCGAGAGGCATTCGATTCGAAGTATCTCGCTAAAGTTCAGAATACTGGGGCAGTTCATATCAAACCGTCAGGGTACAGATTTTCAGACTATCCCACAGAGGTTCCCGCAGGCCGCGCCATAACAGAGGTGAAAGAATTGTTCTTCTACAACAGAGTTACTCAGAGCTACTAGAAGTCATGAATTCAGACAGGATATTGTCCAGCATCAGACGTGTATGTCCCACCACGGATGTACAGAAGTCCAACCATACGGGGCACGGTCGGTTGTCCCCAGTAAAGTCATACGTTCGAGAATCAGTTAATCTGGGGCATTTAGGTCGAGATTTGGCAAATCTCTCGCAGCTATGGGCACTGCTCCACGAGTCAGTCGATCAGGAGGCAAAAGATTGTTGCAAGACCGGGCAGATCACCCTAAAAACAAAAGATGTTGTTGGGACATCCTTTTTGGGTTCGACATGCAGAAACAGTTCAGATCTAACCGTCAGGGTACAGAGATCGAAGAGTCCTTATCAGAAGGTTGGTGCCGATTCAGGGGCAAGGTATTGTGAGTAGCACTATGGCTAGCCTTTCCTTTCCAGACGAAATGCTCGGACTGGGGCATGTTGGTATTTATGGGGAAAATTTCCGAGAAGGAATAAAGTTCATGTTGCCCTAACCAGAGGCTTTTGATGAAAGACTTGATCATTAGGCGAAGTGAATCTCCATGCAGGTCGCGCTGCATTCCCTGAAGCTGAGATGGCAATGTTCCTTACTGAAGAAGGATCAAATTCCCCAGCTAGTCGCAGCTTATCCGAAGGACATTCTCCAGCAGAGTCGTTTACCCTCAGCCGAGTTTGGTGATTCCAAGATTGTAGGATGTATTCAGACAGTGTGGTGTCCCCCAAAAGGTTCCCTATCCCGAGCAGAGTTGTTTAGCCTCAGAAGATTAATATTTCCAAACTTGTGAGCTGTACCCAGACAGTCTACTCTTCCCAGCAGAGATTCCCTTCCCAGTAGGGTCATTTATTCTCCCCAACGGAGTCAGTTTATTTTCCCCAAGAGAGTCGTTTCGTCCCCAGCGGAGTTCTCTCTTTTCAGCAAGTGTTTTCTTTCCTCCCAGTGGAACTCGAAGGTTAAAACTCTCCCTGACAGAGTTGGTTGTTTGTCCTGGCATTTATTTTGCTGGAATACTTTGTGATACCCGTTCACTCCCCAGAAGGGTGATACTTGTCCTCGACGGCCAAGATTGACGAAGCAAGCTTGTTAAAGCTATCCCAGCAGTTCGAGCCTGCATTTGCATCGGCATATAGTGTCATATTTGCATCCAACAAAAAAAAACGCGTAGCATTTCCATATTGTATGGAGCATTACGCCATTATCAAACATACGCATTTCGAAACATAGATCAGGTTGGTTGACTTTTTGCTTTCAGGTGTGGTTCTCAATAGGAGTAGGGAGCTCTTAAAAGCTCAGATATTACCAGACAATCGAGGTCTCGCCGGGAGACGTATGATGACATAGTTCAGTTTATTATTTTCCCCACAGAGTTGCCAATTGAGGCGGTATTGTATCCGGCCAGCGGAATGTTTTCTTTAAGATTTGTTGCTGCGACAGCGTTTCAGGTTTCCATAAAATCAAAGTTCAGAAGTAGCCACTTGTTATCGAGACGAGTGTTTGACAGTTATTTTCGGAATATCCCCAGCGGAGTTAGTTAATGCAAAGAATAGGCAAAGAAGCTATGTCCGAGAAAATTTTCCTGCGTGATGGGCAGAAGTGTATTTTCCTGTGTGATGGGCAGAAGTGTAATTTTCCTGTGTGATGGGCAGAAGTGTAATTTTCCTGTGTGATGGGCAGAAGTGTATTTTCCTGCGTGATGGGCAGAAGTGTAATTTTCCTGTGTGATGGGCAAAAGTGTATTTTCCTGCGTGATGGGCAGAAGTGTAATTTTCCTGTGTGATGGGCAGAAGTGTAATTTTCCTGTGTGATGGGCAGAAGTGTATTTTCCTGCGTGATGGGAAGAAGTGTAATTTTCCTGTGTGATGGGCAGAAGTGTAATTTTCTTGTGTGATGGGCAGAAGTGTAATTTTCCTGTGTGATGGGCAGAAGTGTATTTTCCTGTGTGATGGGCAGAAGTGTATTTTCCTGTGTGATGGGCAGAAGTGTATTTTCCCGCGTGATGGGCAGAAGTGTATTTTCCTGTGTGATGGGCAGAAGTGTAATTTTCCTGCGTGATGGGCAGAAGTGTAATTTTCCTGTGTGATGGGCAGAAGTGTAATTTTCCTGTGTGATGGGCAGAAGTGTAATTTTCCTGTGTGATGGGCATACGTGTATTTTCCTGTGTGATGGGCAGAAGTGTAATTTTCCTGTGTGATGGGCAGAAGTGTATTTTCCTGTGTGATGGGCAAAAGAAAATTTTCCTGTGATGTAAACAGAATAGTGTTCCCGTATAGGATAGGCGGATGAAGTGTTACTAAATCGATACATGTTTCCCGTGAGAGATAGGCGGATGAACTCCTCAGTATCTAGGCGGATGATTTCCCCGTAAGGAACATAGTATGTGTCCCGTGACAAGACAAAATTGCGTTCTTATATTCGACAGAAGTACTTCTCCCAGTGAAGTCAATAAGTTTATTCCAGTATTGACAAGATAGTGTTGAGATCCGATTTGTGGATGGTGTTCCCCAAGCAAGTGTGCAGTTTATTTCTGCGGTTGGCAAATTTTCGGGCTTATTTTGTATTCAACCGTCTTCTACCTCTGAATGTTGAAGGCTGCATGCTCTTCAACCCTTCAGGTCCAAGCCGCTTGAATAGGGGTAGCTGTTGCACCCTAAAATTTGACCAACCGGGTCCCACTTTCGGTTTATGCTTCGACGCATTTTCGCATTCGCATTCGCATACTGCATATAGTGCATTTTCTCAATCATGGTGATTTTATTGGGATTTACAGCCATATGTTCACATTTCAAAGGTTCCAGACCGTTTTGGATATTTGGAGGTTATTTTCTGGGAAGCTGTGCGCTTCCCGGGTGTTTTCAGCTCTCGCCGTGTTTTTTAGAACAGTCAGGTGTCCAGGTTTTGTCGTTGGTTCCGCTTTTGCCTCGCTATCCTTTTTAACCGGATTTAATTGTTTTTTTAGGCTTTTATTAGATTTAAATAGCATTTAGAAATACAGAGTTTCTTTTTAATAAATAGATTTTAATGGTTTTCCTTTTAATGGCATTTAGAAATATAGGTCTTATTTTAAATAGAATAAAATGCTTTTAATAAGAAAATAGATTTCGTTCTTTTTTAGAATAAATAGATTTTTGTTTTTATTAGAATTTAATAGGTTTTCTCTTTTTATAGAAGATAGTTCTTTTCTTTTTCATAATAGAGTTTTCTTTTAATAGTTTTTTAATAGAATTTCTTTTAGAATTAAATAGAATAATAGTTTTTTCATAGATATTAATTTCTTTTATTAGATTTAATATGGTTTTAGATAGAGCAGAATTTGATTAGTGTTAATCTTTTTTTTTTTTTTATGTCATTTAATTCATTTTCGTATTAACAGTTGATTAGTCCATTAGTCACATTAATCATCATGCATAATTTTCATTTCATTAATTCATCTCACGCTAATCATGTTTAATCCATTTTTTGTTTTCGTTTAATGTCCACTAATCCATTTCATTTCATGTTAATCAGTATTAAGTGTCCATTTCCATTAGTCTGAGTGTACTATCATTGGGTCGTTTGTCCGAAACTATCCAAAAGCCCAGTCAACAATGAAGTCCATAGTCCATGTGTCTTATAAAAGCTGCATCACACGTGTATCCTGTCCCCGTTAGCCACATCATTTTTCTACACTCAGAACTTGCCACCACGTGGCCAGCATGCAAACTCCCACTCACCAGTAACCCTTCCACGCGTCCCCCACTACCGTTCTCCACCACCACGTGTGCTTCATGCAAGCTCCTCCCCTCGCCACCTGTCGTCCCCCTAGCCTCACCGGATGCATGGCCGCCGACCATGCAACCACCGCTCCAACCAACTCCGGCAACCACAACTAACTCCGGCCACCGTCAAAAACATCAGAAAACGCCAGAATCATTTCTTCCAGAAATCCTTTCCGATCATCTTCATCTACTCCGTCATATTTTTCGTCGGAAGTTCAAGATCGCCGGAGAAATCATAAACACCAAGAACACCAATCTTCATCTTTCTTCTCAGATCGTCCTCAATAATCAGAGCTCAGCAATCTCAATATCATCTTCACCGGATGTTCATCGGATCATCCACCAAATCTCCAGATTCACGTGTTCTTCATCACCATTTTTGATCTTCCTTTGACGCTTTCTCCAGAATTGCTTAGATTTTCAACGAGTTCTTCAGCAAGTTCATCGGTGATTTCCAGATCTTCATCAATTAGCTCAAACTTCATCACGAAATCATCATCTTCATCGTAACTCCAAGATCTCCATCAGTATCCTCAGAAAGCCTCAAGAACGTTGCAAGTTCATCAATCGCTCCCAAAATCGTGAAGAGCCTCGTGCATGTTCCTCTTCAACAAATAGATCGTCAAGTAGTCCAACGAAGTTTCCAGATCGCCACAACAAGCTTCGTCAGCGAACATCAAGAATCTCACAAAGACTTGCAAAGATTCATTGCCATCATCAACGAACACCTTCTTTAGCTTCGCGTGAGCCTCCAAAAATCACCATCGCCAAACATTTCCGCTTCATCCAGGTTGGTGCTTGTTCTTAGTTCGTTTCTTTTGCAAGATTTATAGCGCATGTTAGGATTGGTTTTTGAGCTGAGCTTTGAGGGTTGATTGGTGATGGTGGTGATAACGAAGGAGGTTGGTGGTTTGGTGGTAGAATTTGCAGGTTTCAGAGAGAGATTAGAATAGCGCCGTTAGGGCTTCAAAGAGGGGAAGATGAACAGTGGCCGAGTGAATGAGAGTGATATTAGTTTTAGGGTTTGATCTTTGGCTGAAGTTGGATTGAAGTGGGTTCGGGCTTAAGGCCCAATGGCAATTTCTGAACCATACCCCCATGTTACTCGTGAAACCTCCCATTTCCCTTTGAGATTTCACATGGGCCTTGTAGGAATCACTAGCTGCACCCCCATTGGAAGCCCAGTTTGGATAACCAAGGCAAATTCGCTGCTTTTTGCGCCCCCCAGTTTTTCTCTTAGTTTTGTGTTTTTTTTTGAGTTAGCAACCTGGCCCCAGCGCATTGCTGAGCGCACCCCCTCCTGGGCCCAGTTGTGTTCTGCAATATAAATAAACTGCTATGGACACCCCCCTGCCATATCCTTTTCATTGAATTTCTTTTTATTTCTTTTAGTTTGTATATAGTTCATGAATAATTCATAAAAAATACAAAAATGATCATTTTTGCATGGGATTGTTTCCCTCACTTTAATAATTGTCCCAAGAATATTGTGAAAAAAATAAAAATATTGTTTTAGATTTTTTTTCCATTTATGGTGATTTTTTTACATATTAATTGCTTTTATTTTCATATTGTTTGTACATACATATTGATGAATTTCGTTTAGGCATTTAAACTCGCATTTTGATCCCGTTCTTTTTGTGGTAGCTAGATTAGAGCATTAAGTTCCCTTAGAAATTTATTTCACATTTTTGTGAATAAATCTTGATTAGTTTTGATTAAAAAACATTAGGATAGTATAATTAGGGTTTAAACACAACATAAGTACACTTGAACATTTTATTTTGGGTTTTTTAGATTGAATTAGAGTATGGGACCTGTGGGGTATATAGGGTAGATATAGTATTTCCCTTAGAATTAATATTAGACTTGTAAATATTATATTACTATTTTTAGTATATTTTACAATTGTGTGATTGTTTGGTTTGCCCATTTTTGGGGTTTATTTTTGTTGTGTGGGCTTTTCGGGCTTTTGCTTGGGGTGTGGGCTTAGTTAGAGCTTGTGGAGCTCGACAAGGATTAAAGATGAAGATTGCAGATCAAAATCAAAGCTTGATGAAGATTGCTTGGCTTGCTTTGAGTTGTTTGAAGACCATAGGACATAGGGTATAGGTAGAGCCTTAGAATAGAAGTTTTCTTCATAAACATGGATGGTTTCTTTTGCCTCCATTCTTATCAATGATTAAAAGTCTCTCCTTAATACTCACATCCCTCCTTTGGAAGGATTAGTGACTGTATCTAGGAGATAGAACTTTGAGAGAAACAGTCTGTATTATGTTAACTTTCTGTAGGCCACCTTTGGTGTTCAACAGACTGTTTAACATTCAAAATCCTCTTATAATCATTTCTATGTTGGAGAGTTTGCTTTGAAGAATCCCTTGAAGATTGAGGATGACGTACATTTCCTTGAAGACTGTTAGAAGAAGGAGCGGGTGCTGTCAGAGTTGTGCAACTGTTTGAAGTAGGACTTACTACTGCTTAGCTGTTTGATGTTGTCTACTGTTTAGAGTTTCTGCTTGTGGTAGCTTCCTGTTTTTCTTGAAGATTGGATGCTTATTTGAAGCTTGTAGATGGATGAAGACCTTGCTTGAAGGTGTTGGTGACTTGTTGCTGTTTCTATCAGATTTTGCTGTTTAGAGCTGTTGGTGCTGTTTAGAGCTGTTGATGTATTGTTTGAATTTCCTGACTGTATTGTTTGATAATTACCCTGTTAGGTTTAAAGTGAATTTTGTTCACTTTTGCCCATTGTTTTCTAGGTTCGAGGTTGAGTGGGACTCCCTTGCCTCGCTTGTACTATTGCATTCATGCATTTTACTGCTTTACTGTATATATGTTGTGCTTTTCCGTTTATCCCCTTAGGATCTCTGTTTCTCTCTGCGCAGGAGAGAAATATGACAGACATTAGGTTCTCACCCATGCATGACAACATTAGGGTAGATTTTGATTCCCTTTTCAACCATAGGTTTTAGAGTTGCTGTTTCTCTTCTTTCTCAAAACAATAAAAAAAAACACAATAAAAGGTTAAACATCAATAAAAGACAGTTCTTGCGTAAAAGACTGTAAACCAATCAAAGAGTCATTTTTGTCCGCTTGGACCCGTAATCAGGAGAAAACCTTTTTCAGAAGGATAAAAACAATCAAGGCAGACTTGTGTCGTACGTGGCTCGAACTACTTTTGCTCTGATCTTTCATGCTGTATGAAAGTACGTAGGCATAGGATGCGATATCCTAGCGAGCAACCTTCCCCTCCTTTCCCGTAGGTAGGCGAACTACGTTGACTCTGATTTCTCGTTCCAGACGGGAATACATAGGCATAAAGTGCGATACTTTGCCGAGTCATTTTATTTTCTTTTAACCCCAGACCTGTAGAATAGATAGAATAACAATCCGTACCAGAAAACAAGCGTGGATCCCGTCGAGTACGACGGACGTGAGGGGTGCTAATACCTTCCCCTTGCGTAACCGACTCCCGAATCCAGGATTTGGTTGCGATGACCATTCCTTTCCCGTCTTTGCGGTAGGTTTACTTCGAGCGTTTCCTTTCCCTCCGTTGGGATAAATAACGCACGGTGGCAACTCTTCTGTTCAGCCGGCGCCGATTTTCGCAGTAGCGCCAGTGGGTCTTCTGTAGGAGGAGCGAAGAAAGTATATTCTTCCAATCACAAGAGAATAGAAGGAGATACAAATTCCATTTCACACAGAGATAAGGGCAGAGCACAACATCAAGTTGCTACTGTGGCTATTTCGGCCGCACCTCAACAACGAGTTAACACTCTTCGTCCTTATATGGCAATGAAGAGAATGGGTGATAGACAATTTGAAACTCCACCAATGTCATATTCTCAATTACTACAACATTTGTTACAACTGCAGTTGGTTCAAAAAAGGACTTTGGCGCCACTTACTGGCGTGCCACCCCCAGGATATGATGCAGATGCCAAGTGTGATTTTCATCCCGATGCTCCGGGTCATAATATCAATAACTGCAAAGTTTTTAAGCATAAAGTACAGGATTTGCTTGATTCCAAGGCCATTAAATTTACCAACAACGGTCCGAATATAAATCAGAACCCCATGCCAAACCACGGGGTGGCAAGGACTAATGCTATCATTGAAGGAGAAAAGCTAAATTTGATAACTGACGTGGAGGAGTTGAAGACTCCGTTAAGCTTTGTAAAGGTCAAATTGTTGAAAGGGGGAGTGTTCCTAGGATGTTTCGATAATTGTTTAGGGCGTGAGGAAAGACCTGAGGGTTGTGTTTTGTTGAAGAAAGGAATTCAGAAAATGATCGACGAGGGTTATTTACAATTTGATAGGGTGATTGAGGAGAATGAAGCAAATACTGAAAAGGACGAAGTTGCTACTATATCTATCCCATTTCGGAAAATCAATATCTCAGCGCCTACAAGGCAAGTGCCGGTGACTATTACTACTGGACCGATACCTTATGAGAGCACTAAGGCCATTCTGGGGAATTACAGGGCCGAAGTATTTTGTAACGGTCAGAAGCAAGAGTTGGTGAGTTCTTCTTATGAAGGTTCTTCTATAGAAAACATAGTGGGTACTGGTGGTATCACAAGAAGCAACATGATTTTCTCCTCGCCACAGAGTATTATTGATAAAGGAAAGGGGACGGTTGTGGTAGAGGAAGAAGTTCAACAGCAAGGGGATAAAGATTCCTTGGCTAAAGATACTGAAGAATTTATGAGGCTTATTCGTAAAAGTGACTACAAGATCGTAGATCACTTGCATCAGACACCTTCTAAAATTTCTATCCTATCACTGTTGTTGTGCTTAGAGGCGCACAAAAATGCTCTGCTAAATATCTTGAATACGACATTTGTGCCACAGGATATTTTTGTTAATCAATTGGAAGGAGTGGTGGCCCACGTAAATGCTGGTAATGGTTTGGGCTTCATTGACTTGGACTTAACTCCTTCCAAGAGAAACCATAACCATGCTCTGCACATATCCATAAAGTGTAGGGGAGCTATTTTATCCCATGTGCTAGTTGATACGGGATCCTCAATTAATGTGTTTCCGAAGAAAGCACTGATGAAGTTAGATACGCATGGCTTAATCTGCATGCCAAGTGATTTGGTGGTAAGGGCGTTTTATGGGACCAGAAGGTCGGTATTTGGCGAGATCACGTTACCAATTTAGGTGGGACCAGAGATCTTTGATCCAGTCTTTTATATCATGGACATCCAGCCAGCCTATAATTGTTTGTTTGGCCGACCTTGGATACATGCTGCTGGTGCAGTCACCTTGACTTTACATCAGAAGTTGAAGTATATGGTGGAAGGGAAGGTTGTTATAGTCTGTGCAGAGGAGGATATTATGATCAGTCATATCTCATCATTTAAGTATGTGGAAGTAGATGGGGAGATTCATGAGACATTGTGTCAGGCTTTTGAAACAGTACAGATTCAGGAGAGGCCTCCTGTAGAAGACAAAAGTCCAAAAATTTTAATGTGCTCATTTAAGGAAGCTCGTGCTATTGTAAAATCTGGTTCTTCGTAGAAGTGGGGCCAAGTTCTTGATGTTGCTAACAAGCAAGACAAGTTTGGTTTGGGTTACAAGCCGTCCAACTCTTCTTAAAGTGCTCCAAGGTACAAAGGACCAGTACAGTTCACAAGTGGCGGCGTTATCTACGACAAGATTAATGCTATTAGGGAGGATGAAGGAGACAGTGATTGCGATATGGATGCTTGGGTTTGTCCATGTGTCCCCGGGAAAAGGCTTTGCAACTGGTCTGTGGAGGAGGTCATACAAGTCACATCGGAAGCGTAAATTCCCATCTTTTTGATTATGTTTGGTCCTGCGCTCTGCCCAAGGTGTATTGACTTTGCTGTAGGGCTCTTTTCCTGACATTTAACTTTATCATGAATAAAAGACTTCCTTTTTTGCATTCAAATTTTGTGATCTCTGTTTTTCTTGTTTTATTTTTATGCACTTTTATAAACAGAAAAATGGCAATGTATTTTGTGTTTGTTCGCATATCATGATCAGCGTAAAACATCAATCATGCAGGTTGTACATCTTAAATACCATTAATCCTGATTTGGCTATGACTTCGTATGACTTTGATAATCCCATTTATCAAGCCGAAGAAGAGACTGATAAAAATTGTGACCTGCCTGAGGAACTGGCCAGACTACTGAAACAGGAGGAAAAGATCATTTTGCCTCATCAGGAGGATATTGAAGTTATCAATCTGGGTACTGAGGACGACAAGAAAGAATTCAGAGTTGGGGATGCGTTGAAAGACGATGTCAGGAGAAGATTGATAGAAATGCTTCGTGAGTGTAGAGATATCTTCGCTTGGTCGTACCAAGACATGCCTGTGTTGGATACAGATATTGTGGTACACCGTCTACCTCTTCGAGAAGAATGCCCTCCTGTGAAGCAAAGGCTAAGGAGAACCAAGCCTAATTTGGCAGTCAAGATCAAAGAGGAAGTTCAGAAGCAGTTAAGCGCCGATTTCCTTGCCGTTACCACTTACCCTCTGTGGGTTTCTAATATTGTTCATGTACCTAAGAAAGATGGAAAGGTCAGGATGTGCGTTGATTATCAAGATTTGAATAAGGCGAGCCCAAAGGATGATTTCCCACTCCCTCATATTGATGTTCTAGTTGATAATACAACTTAGTATTCAGTGTTTTCATTCATGGATGGTTTCTCTGGGTATAACCAAATCAAAATGGCCCCAGAGGACATGGAGAAAACTACTTTCATCACACCTTGGGGGACTTTTTGCTATAAAGTTATACCTTTCATATTGAAAAATGCAGGGGAAACTTACTAGGGGGCAATGGTGACTCTCTTTCATGATATGATTCATAATGAGATCGAAATGTATGTTGATGACAAGATTGCGAAGTCACAGACGGAGGAAGGATATCTGGTCAATCTTTTGAAACTATTTGAGAGGTTAAGGAAATTCAGGTTGAGGTTGAATCCAAATAAGTGCACTTTCGGAGTAAGGTCAGGAAAGCTATTGGGGTTCATTGTCAGTGAAAAAGGAATTGAGGTAGATTCCGCCAAAATAAAAGCTATTGGGGTTCATTGTCAGTGAAAAAAGAATTGAGGTAGATTCCGTCAAAATAAAAGCTATACAAGAAATGCCTGAGCCGAAAATAGAGAAAGAGGTTCATGGTTTCCTAGAGAGATTGAACTACATTACAAGGTTCATATCTCACCTTACAGTCACTTGTGGACCAATATTCAAATTGTTAAAGAAAGATCAAGCTGTTGTCTGGAACGAAAATTGTCAAAGGGCCTATGAGAAAATAAAAGAATATTTGCAGGAACCTCCAATATTAATGCCCCTGGTTGCGGGGAGACCCTTGATAATATATCTCACGGTTTTGGAGAATTCAATGTGTTGTGTGCTCGGTCAACAGGACGGGACAGGTAGAAAAGAGCATGTTATCTATTATTTGAGTAAAAAGTTCCCTGATTATGAGTCTAGGTACTCAATGCTGGAGAAAACAGTATGTGTGCTTGCTTGGGCAGCCAAACGCCTAAGGCAGTACATGTTAAATCACACAACCATTTTGATTCCGAAGATGGATCCGATTAAATATGTGTTTGAGAAGCAGACACTTTCTGGAAGAATTGCTAGATGGTAGATGGTTCTGACAGAATACGATATTCAATATGTTTCCCAGAAAGCTATCAAAGAGAGTGTATTGTCAGAGTATTTGGCTGAATAGCCTATTGAGGATTATCAACCTATGAGATTTAAATTTTCTGATGAAGATATAATGTTTTTGAAGATGAAGGACTGTGATGAGCCTCTACTTGATGAGGGTCCAGAAATTGGGTCTTAGTGGAAATTGGTTTTTGACGATGCTGTTAATTTGTACGGCAACGTAATCGGGGCAATTATTACAACTCCTCACGGTTCTCCAAGACCGTTCACCGCCTGACTGACATTCGCTTGCACGAACAACGAGGCTGAATATGAAGCATGCATCATGGGTCTAGAAGAAGCTATTAACTTGAGAATCAAGAATTTGGATGTGTATGGCGATTCAACATTGGTCGTCAACTAGATTAAAGGAGAGTGGGAAACTCGCCAGGCCAACCTGGTACCTTACAAGAACTATGCCAGGAGATTATTTCCTTTCTTTGATAGGGTTGAGTTTCATCATGTACCGAGCGCTGAAAATCAGATGGCAGACGCTTTGGCGACTTTATCATCAATGTATAAGGTGAATTTTTGGAATGATGCTCCAACAATCACTATCATGCGCCTTGATAGGCCAGCCTTTGTATTTGAAGTAGAAAAAGCGTCAAATGGGAAACCTTGGTACTTTGACATCAAACATTTCCTCAAGACTCAGGAGTATCCGCCTGGAGCATCAAGTAGAGATAAGAAGACTCTGAGGAGGCTGTCGGGTAATTTTTACTTGAATAAGGACGATGTGTTGTACAAGAGAAACTTCGATATGGTATTACTGCATTGTATGGATGAAAATGAAGCAAGCTCGCTGATGGAAGAGGTCCACGAAGGTTCTTTTGGTACTCATGACGGTGGGCATGCAATGTCTAGAAAACTGTTGAGAGCGAGATATTATTGGATGACCATGGAGTCCGACTATTTTAAGTATCCCAGGAAATGCCATAAGTGTCAAATTTATGTCGACAAAATACACGTGCCACCGAGTCCTCTTAATGTTTTAACATCTTCTTGACCCTTTGCTATGTGGGGCATTGACATGATTGGGAAGATTGAACCGAAAGCCTCTAACAAACATCATTTCATCCTTTTCGCCATTGATTATTTCACCAAGTGGGTAGAAGCAGCTTCTTTCGCCAACGTCACGAAGCAAGTGGTAGCCCGCTTTATAAAGAAGGACCTCATCTGCCGATATGGGATACCAGAACGAATCATTACTGAAAATGGTTCGAATTTGAACAATAAGATGATGAAAGAAGTGTGCCAGAGTTTTAAAATTGAACACCACAACTCTTCACCATATCTTCCAAAGATGAATGGTGTTGTTGAGACAGCAAATAAGAATATCAAGAAGATTGTGCAAAAGATGATGGTGACCTACAAAGACTGGCACAAGATGTTTCCCTTTGCTTTACATGGTTATCGCACTTCGATGCGTACATCTACTGGGGCAACATCTTTCTCGCTAGTATATGGTACGAAACCTATCTTACCATTAGAAGTCGAAATTCCTTCTCTGAGGATATTGTCTGATGTGAAGCTTGATGAAGCAGAATGGGTGAAGACCAAATTGAATTAGTTGAGCATGATTGAGGAAAAGAGATTGGCAGTTATCGCCCATGGACGGCTATACCAGAGCAGAATGAAGAAGGCATTTGATAAGAAGGTACGTCCCCGGCATTTCCAAGTAGGTGACTTGGTGTTGAAGAGGATCCTCCCTCCACAAACAGATCACAAGGGCAAATAGACACCCAATTACGAAGGTCCATACGTAGTAAGAAGGGTTTTCTATGGCGGAACCTTATTGCTATCAACCATGGACGGTGAAGAGTTTACGTCCCCTATGAATGCAAACGTAGTTAAACAATATTAGGCTTAAAAATAGACCTGCTGGACATAAAAAGAAAAAGTCCAGGAAAAAATGGGGCATCCCGGAGAACCGTAAAAAGAAAAAGTTCGGGAAAAAATTAGGGATAAAATGAAAATAAAAAGTGAACCCGCAAAGTTGAAAACTTGAAAAGGCATCTTTGGCAAAAAAAGGGTATCCCGGTGGATTGAAAACCCGCAAGCGCGATCCAGGAAAAAGTTAGGGATTAAAAAGCAAACAACTACGGTTTGCGTTTGATCTGCGAATCTATCTTGGTACATGGTCACCCTGAAGGTTAAAGATCAGTCCAATCAGTCTTTTCGGAAGAAAGAGCATTGGTGAAACATCAAGGATATACAGGTCATAGCCGAATCGACACATGGTGGTTGTCTGTTTCCGCATTGCCGACATTTATGTATTTTCTCATTTTTACTTTATGCGCAATTTCCTCTTTTCAGGAATTGCATCCATTTGTAATTCGCCTATTTATAGGCCTTTTCCAATTAATACAATATTATTCACTCGAAGAGCTTTTCATTGCTTTTCTTCACTTTTGTTATTTTTGTTTGCAAAAAGGGCGTTTATATTTTTGATAAATTTTACATGTGAAAAGGTTATGGGCTCTACAAAATATGTTTAAAATGAGAATTTATGCGACCAATATCATGTATGGTAATTGAGGTAACCATTTTTGCAGTCAGGACACCCTATTTGTTGTTGTGTACTTGCAGGTCGTTAAGATCATTGCCCTAGTATCACTTAGCTCCCGTCAAAGAAATTCCAGGAGGGTTTATACCGGTCAAGGTGCTTCTACGCGGTCAGAAAGTGCTTCAGTAAAAGGCACTTTGTCTCCCTATAGCAAAGTTTTTGTCATACCCACAAAGTTTCATCATCAAATCAGAAATGATGTCGCTGGCAGTGACATACGGTTAACCCCAGCAAGGTAAGGGTGAAGGACGTTCTTCAACGGTAAGGTAAACCCCATGGCGTGGTTGATGTGTTAGATTATTCTCCCTAAGTATAGGTTGTTGTTGATTTCGTCGATGGGAATTTAGCGGTGGTCGATATCTCCAGTAAAGTCCAATGGTCATTGGCACGTTTCAAAGGCATTTTCAGGGTTGATTCCCCCAACGAAGTTTGTTTTTAATTCCCCAACGGAGTGGTTTTCTCCCCCAAGGGGACCTGTGTTTAGGAAGGCCATTCAGGGCATTCTTCTCAGCAGATTTTGGTTTACGGTTTCTCTCTTCAACACTTCTTTCGATGGTGTTCTTTGCATTTGCATTTTGCATAACATCCTCCCAAACACATAGCATTTCCATTTCGTATGAAGCATTACACCATATTCAAACATATGCATCCGAAGCATAAGCCAATTCCAGTTTCACTTCGGATAGACATTTCTCCAGTTGATATTGGTGTGACTAAAGATCTCTTCATCTTTAATCTGGTAGGCCATTGATGGTTGTGTTCATCTTTTGTATCCAGGCAGAGTTAGTTTGTTGTAAACATCTCCTTCCACGACAGAACCCCTTTGCCCAGGTTGTAAGTCGTGTTATTCTAATTCGTGTACCTATTTGTCGCTACCGTGAAAATAAGGTGCCGGCAAAACAGAAGAGTCGCCACCTTTCATTATTTATCCCACGGAAAGGGAAAGGAAACGATCGAAAAAACCGGATGAAAAGGTATAAGACAAGGTCATCGCAACCATGTTTGGGTTCGGAAGTCGGTTATGCAAGGGGAAGGTATTAGCATCCCTCACGTCCGTTGTACTCAACGGGATCCACGCTTGTTGTGTTTATCTGACAGGTTGGTTTTAACTATCTACCTATCAAGGTTGGTCTGAAAAGAAAAATAAAAATGACTCGGCAAAGCATCGCGCTTCGTGCCTACGTATTCTCGTCAGAGAACGAGAAATCAGAGTCAATGTAGTTCGACTAACTACGGGTGATGGGGGAAGGTGGCTCGCCAATATTTCAGTATTGTGCCTACGTACTCTCAGCAGGTGTGAGAGATTAGAGCTTACGTAGTTCGGGATAACTACGGGTAACCGGGGTGTTCTCGATCACACAGGGGTGAGAGAAAGGATTGACGATACTAGCGTATGCATTCTAGCAGTTAGGTGTATTGTTGCTCGACCATTAGAGACTTAGGCATTACCTGTTTGCGATAGAACGGACGTAGTATGTCGGGGTTTAAAGGTACGGAGAACCTACGGGAACTAGAACTATGGTCTGGTCTCAATTGCGCTTGGGCAAGAGAAAGGGAAGATTAGTCGTTAGCGGGAAAGTCTCGATCACACGGCAGCGAGAGAACAAAAAAGTTAGTTGTTAGTATGCTTGCTAGGATATCGCATCCTATGCCTACATATTCTCGTTTGGTACGAGAAATCAGAGCAGCTGTAGTTCAGCTAACTACAGAAAAAGGGGAAAAAGAAACACAGTTGTCAAGCAGGTGAAATGTAAAGTAACTGGATGCAGATGCGATGCAACAGTACAAGCAGAAGGAGGAAGCCTCAACTTCTAATGCAAACACAGGATGCAAACAGAGATGCACAGAGAAAGCACACAAGCAAAGGGAGACAGGCTCAACTTTTAGTGCAAACATGACAGGTATGAAAGCCGAGAAACAATCAAGCAAAGGGAGACAAGCTCAACCTTTCAATGCAAACAAGCAAAGGGAGACTAGCTCAACCTTTAGATGCAAGTATGAACCTAAACAAGGGTATTCTACTCATGCAGTTCTATCCTAATGCATCAAGCAACATCAAACAAACAAGGAAGAGCAATGTAACCAAAATGAGCAACAGGGAAGTCATCCCAGGCTACATCAGGTTAGATGTTGTTAGACTATGGCACGGATCTAGAAGGGGGGGGGGGGTTGAATAGATCCCAATTAAAATTTGAGTCGGCGCTACCAATTTAAAATTTGCACCCTAAAATTTGCTAAACCTATTTCACCTGGTTTATGTTTTAATTGCATTATCATTTGCATAGTCACATCATGTACATGGTCCAATCATTTGCATATCATAACATAGCAAGTCATCTAAAAGGGGATCAAGTGCCATCCTTATCTGAAGAAGCACATCAAGGGGCCTTATTCAAGCTGAAGAACATCCAAGTCATCAAGGAATGGGTTGAAGCTTTGAGGAGATTTAAGTGTCAACAAGTGGAGTTCTCTCCTAACTTGAGGTGTATGGAAGATCATCAACATAGAATTATGAATTTGAGGTGTGTATGGATCCCATGGGAGGCCTAGAGAGCCCTATTGAAGCTTAGACAAGTCATGGTATCAAGTTCAAGAACCACAGTTGAGGTGTGTACAAGTAGGGTTTCATCTGGGTAACCCTAGGTCAAGGAGAGCAAAAAAAGTACATAAAGCCCTAGCTCTAGGTCATGTAAGTCATGGGTTGATGTGTTAAGACATATGTATGGATGAGTCAAGACCAAGTTCAAGAGAATCAAGAGAGGTTGGAGGTGTTTGAGACAGGGTTCCTAGGGGAAAATCCCCTGTATAGCACTGGACTTCCAAGCCACACAAGTCCAAATACAAGTTTCCAATGGATTCTTGGCCAACATGAAACTTGTATAGCTTCTCAATAGCTTTAATTTGAGTACTAGAAGTCTTCAAGAATATTTGTAGAACTCAAGTTATGGTTTTTGCAAGTTATAGGTCACTAGAGGACACTGAAATTTATCTGTGAAAGTCACTTGACTTCCAAGAAACCTTTGCCCATCAAGGAATTTTCAAATGGATTCTTGGCCAACATAAGAATTGTAGGTCTTGATCTTACCTTTAATATGAGTACTAGAAGTCCTCAAGAAGATATGTGGAACTCAAGTTATGGTCTTGGCAATCCAGGGGTATTTTGGGAAAGTTGAATTATAGGTCATTTTTCAACATAGGTCAAAATCTCTATCTTCCACTCCTCAAATGAAGAAATTTCCAACATGATATGTGCTTAAAATGATGTTTTTAGGTCAGATAAGAAGTCATGGGTGATTGAAATGGCATGCTTCACAAAATGATCCAAAATGGCCTAAAAAGAATGATTTTTCAAATGATTCAAAGGAAGGAAATTGGGATTTTTGGATTATGAGACATACACATGGCATATGGGTAGTCATTTTGAATGGAAATTAGATTCTAAACACAATGACATTTCCACATTTTTGAATTGAGGCTTAGTTTCATGACTTGTTTTGTAAAATGCTTACTTACATTACAAGTTACAATGTCAAAACAAGAATCAAAGCATTTTAGGCCAAGCCAACTATCCATTCACACTCACAAACCCATTTGCAGTTGGATAGAACATTCTAGAGCAAGCTGGAAGCTCAGAATCGTGACTGTAGCATTGGACTTTCATGGCCATGACAGAATTTTGGATCAACAGATTTGGGCCTGAATTGGATTGCAAAAGCCCACAAATAGTTTCTATTTAAGCTCTAGAATGTTTCCAGATGAAGTTTGGTGCAGAATTCGTGGAGAGAGAGAAGATAGCAAGTTGAGTTTCAAGGGTTCTAACTGAAAACGGTTTTTGAGTTTGGATCAAGATCAAGCCAAATTGAAGTGCCTAGAAGCTTCATCTTGCTTCACTGATCGTGTTTGAAGAGTTGCAAAGCTTGAATCCATCATCTTCTACCTCTGTTGATTCAATTTTCACAGGTATGTAACCTTTGAATTTCCTCTTGATCTAGGCTGAACTAGGGAGATTCTTGCATGTGGTTAGGGTTTAGATGGAACTTAGGTCGTTTCTGGATAGGAATTGGAGCAGTTAGAGACATTCCAAGATGACATGTGATTTCTATTTGAGCACGAATTGAGTTGATCCTAGGGCTATGAACTGATTTGGATAGATCATTATGATGTAAAAAACATGAGGATCATTTCTGTGATTTCAATTTTGCAAATGGTGATGGTTGAGCTTTTGGCATATTCTGAAAATGGCTTCGTGTTTTAATTTCCATTAAGAATTGGATGAAATGGATGTGATATTCATGATCCTGGTGATTTTCTGAGTAAGATAGATATAAGGTTCATCAGTTTTGGTCACCTGAGTTTGGGACCTCATCGGAGAAGACGGTGGAAACCACCATGAACCACCGTCTGGAATTTGCCTCAGGTCACCTGAGTTTTGGGGAAGACGATGCCTGAAGCGTTGGATCAGGTTGACTCATTGACTGGGAAGCGTGATCGTGTGGACGTGATTCAATCTCAGATTTCCCTCTTTAATCAATACGCTGCGTTTCATTAATCCCAGTCAGCGTGTGACTGGGATGCCATCTGGTCCTCACGTGGACGCGCCTCAATGCTTGGATTTGATTACCAGTCTCTCCATCTGATGGCTCCCATTTAATCCAGTTTTTAATTTCTTTTATTCTTTTTAATATTTTCTTTTATTCCATTTAATTTCTAAAATTCATAATAAATCCAATATTGATCCAAAAAATATTTTAAAAATACCTCCATGATCTTGGATTTATTTGTGATTTTATGAAATTAATAAATCCCATTTTTATCCATTTTTCAATTTAATTTGATTTTTTCCATTTTATTCTTTTCTTTAATTTTGCATATTTGCTACATGTTCTTGCTGATTTTCTTGTGACCAATTGGTGAATGATTTTAAGTTGATTCTTTCTGGATTGATTAGATTAGGGAAGCATGTACCCTTAGAAATTTTGTCACATTTTTGTGAATAAAATTTAGGTTAGTTTGAGAGGTGAATAGGAGAGGTGTTAGAATTAGGGTTTCAAGACAAGTAGTTGTAGTTTAGTGCATAGTTTGAGGATTAAATGGTTGATCTAGGGTTTGGGATTCCTATGGGGTATTGGGTATGGGGTTAGGTTCCCTTAGAAGTTTACCTAGGATTTTCTGATAAGCTTTAGCATTTTATTTGATTTTTGCAACTTGTGTGGTGATTATGGGTTCTCCATTGGGTATTTGGGTTGGTTATGTTTGTGTGGGGCCATTTTGGGGATGCTTTTGGCTTGGGCTTTGCTTGGAGGACTTGAAGATCAAATGAAGTTGCCTTGGATGGTTTGAAGAAGCTTGGAGTTGAAGATTTCTCATTGGTTGGAGTGCTTGTCAGAGGCTTAGGAGTTAGGATATATAGGAAGAGCATTAGAGTAGACTTATTTCTTATTTCAAACATAGAGAGCTTCTTGTGCCTCTATTCAATCCCATGATACAAGGTCCCCCTAAGAAGTTCCATCTCTCCTTAGGAGGGATGTAGAGCATGCTTTGGTTGGGTAGAACCTTGAGGATACCTTTCAGTTGCCATGTTAAGATCTTAGTGATTTCCTTGGGTTGTCACTAAGCCTCTTAATATTTCAACTTCATCTATTGATTGATTCTCTTCTGGAGTGGTTGCATTGAAGATGGAAACCTATTGAAGATGAAGTTCATTGAAGATTGGTGAAGATGTGGCTTGTGCATGTCAAAACTGGTTATCTGTTGAAGATAGGGTTTTGCTGCTTTTTGTTGAAGTTGTTTACTGTTTGAGGTTCATGCTTGCTAAAGATGGGGCTTATTGAAGATAGGAGCTTATCTAAAGCTTGAAGGTCATTGAAGATTGAAGATGGGGTCTTGCTTGGAGAAGTTGTTACTGTCAACCCTTTGCTGTTGGATCAACTGTAGCTGTCAGAGTTGTTGCTGCTTGTGCTGCTTACTGTAGGAGTTTGTTTGTTGCTGTCAGAGCTGGTGCTGGTGTTATTTTCTTTTTCTATATGGTTTGTTGGCCTGTTCAGCTTGCCCCTTAGGTTTGAAGTGAAGCTGTTTCACTTTGCCTATTGTTTTCCCAGGTTCGAGGTTGAGTGGGACTCCCTTGCCTCGCTTGTACTGCTGCATTGCATACATGTTTACTGCTTACTGTATATATCTGTTTCTTTTGCTATTTATCCCCTAGGATCTCTGTTTCCCTCTGTGCAAGAGAGAAATATGACAGACAATAGGTTTTTATCCATGCATGACAACTTTAGGGTAGTTTTGATCCCCCTTTTTTACCCTAGGTTTTTTAGAGCTTCTTTCTCTTCTATCTCAAAACAATTCAAAACACAGTAATAAGGATAATCGATGTCGTACATTATGAGCCTTAAGCTATTTGAGAGAAGGTTACTGGAGGGTCACTCTTCAGTAATCTGATTGCTTAGTGTGTTACCCTTAGGGTGACATACGGCGTAGTCACTCTCAAATCATAGTCTCTAGTGCGTCAGAGATTGTGAACACCCTAAAAAACACTTCTTTCATAAAAGATTCAAAACAAACATCAAAGTGTCATTTTTGTCTGCTTGGACTCCTAATCAGAAGAAAACCTTTTCAGAAGGATCTAAAAAACAGTCAGAAAAATCTGTGTCTTCCGTAGCCCGAACTACGTTTGCTCTGATCTTTCATGCTGTATGAAAGTACGTAGGCATAAGATGCTGTATCCTAGCGAGCAACCTTCCCCTTCTTTCCGTAGGTAGGCGAACTACGTCGACTCTGATTTCTCGTTCCAGACGGGAATACGTAGGCATAAAGTGTGATACTTTGCCGAGTCATTTTATTTTCTTTTAACCCTTGACCCTTTAGAGTAGATAGAATAACAATCCGTACTAGAAAACAAGCGTGGATCCCGTCGAGTACGACGGACGTGAGGGGTGCTAATACCTTCCCCTTGCGTAACCGACTCCCGAATCCAGGATTTGGTTGCGATGGCCATTCCTTTCCCTCTTCGCGTTAGGTTTACTCTGAGCGTTTCCTTTCCCTCTTGTGGGATAAATAACGCACGGTGGCGACTCTTCTGTCATAGCCGGCGACGATTTTCGCTGTAGCGACAGCTGGCGACTCTGCTGGGGACTCCAGTGGTTCCCTATGCGAGTCAATCCTAGCGCTTGTTTTCCCGTCGTGGGTGTTGTATGGATTTACATTTCTGTCTTTACTTTCCGCATCTTATTGTCAGCTTTATATTGTTATTGCTGTTGTGGGGAGGGGTGATCCGTTGAGAGATAAGCCGGACCTGGGCTTGAGGGTACACATAGACTTAGAAGTAGAGAGTAGTGGTTATCCTGCTTGCTTAGCTCGCACCAGCTAGCCGCGAAATCTGCGCTCGGACGAGATTCTCTTTGACGCTTCTTGCCTGGCCCTTAGGGCTCGACAAGTTGTCTGACTCGAGGATTGTCGACTCTGGGGACCGATCAATTGGAAGTTGGCTGAGGAGGGCCTCTTCAGGACATGATGATGCCACACCTTCTGGGTATCGTATCATCAGTCTTGAAAGTCTGTGACACCGACAACCGCATAGGATGCCATACCTTGTGTCAGTTGATAGGACACCTACCTGTGAGATGGGTTGGGGCATGCAGGAAACTTGACCTCCAGATTACCGGTTTCTTGACAGTGGTTCAGTGGTTTAAGATTTGGGGTTCTTCATCAAAACAGTGTTATGGGTCTGTTGAGACCAGGTTGGAGCATTCTTACGGGTCGAGACTAGGTTTAAGCAGTATCGTGGGCCTATAAAGACAGATATTATGGATGGATCTCCTCAGCAATATATCACTTGATCCCTGTTGCATTATTTCACATATTGCATTGTTGCATACTCATTTCGCATATCATTAATGTGTATTTATGTCGCAGGTGTGTTCATTCCCCTCTGATTCTAGTATATCTTCGGGCCTGACATGGAGTCCATGAAGAGGACAGTTGCTTACCGGTTGCATTCGCCTGATATCAGTCCCTTGCTGGGATTGGTTGCTCTAGCAGATGAGAGAGTGAGGGCTGAGTTCAGAGTATCTTATGGGAGATTGCTTAGTTTGTTGTACAGGCCTTCAACATTTGAGACGACTGGGGTGTATACTTTGATGCAGTTTTATGAGCCGCAGCTGAGATGCTTCTTATTTCCCGACTATATTCTGGCACCCACTTTGGAGGAGTATTCTACTATGTTGGGAGTTCCCGTGTTAGACCAGATGCCCTTTATACATGTTGATGCTGAGCCTGAGTTGGCTACACTTGATGAGATTGTCAGTTTGGACGCTTCTGAGTTCCATGGAGGGTTGGTCAAGCTGAATGGAGCTTATGGGTTCCACCTGTCTGTCCTGGTTGAGAAGGCTACATAGTGCGCGAAGAGTGGATGTTGGGTTGCCTTCAGTGCCATTCTAGCTGTCTGCATCTATGGGACTGTCTTGTTTCCTAATGTTCCAGATTTTGTCGACTCAGATGCCTTCTTGATTCTTGCCTCGAAGAATCCTGTTCCTACTCTATTGGGCGATGTTTATCATTCCATTCACTACAAGAATGAGAAACATCGTGGCAAGAATGTTTCCTGATGTCTTCCTCTTTTGTACAGGTGGTTCCAGGGACATCTTCCGAAGACAGGGCCTTTTGTTGATGCTGTTGATACTTTGGATTGGTCTTCCCGGTTAATGGGACTGTCTGCTAAGAACATCATTTGGTTTGATCGGAGCATGCTTGGCACCGATATTATATATAGCTGCAGTGGCTTTCTGAATGTCCCTTTGATTGGACGGAAAGGCTGTATTAACTATAACCCTTCACTGCTGGTAAGACAGTTTGGTTATGCTTTGAGGGACGCTCCTGTTGAGAAGGAGATACAGGAATCTCTGTATCTCACGGGCTTATTAGACGCGGTTGTTTTGATCAGATTGAGACATGCATGGGCTAACGTCCATAGGAGAGGGAAAGCTTTGCTTGGTAAGAGCAACAACAAAGCTTATGATCCTTATTTGGCTTGGATCCGCGAGAGAGCTAGTATTTCCTTGATGCCTTATCCTGCTGTGGAACCTCTGTATCTTCCAGTGATTGAGGCACCTACTTCGATAGAGCTTGAAAAGTATAACAAATTATTGGCCGAAAATGAAGAATTGAAGAAAGTCAATAATGAGTTAGAATAGGAGATCTTCCAGTTGCGTCATGAGAAGAATGAAGCTACCTTCATTGTGAGGGAACAAACTGAATTGATTAATAGGTTGGGTTCAGAGTTGACGGAAGAGACCAACAAGAAAGAAAAAGTGGGAATAGCCTTGAACGGTGTTAGCAAGGTGCTTACTTCCAAGAAGGAACTTTTAAGCAAAGCTTATTCCCGCCTCAGCAAGTGGGAAGCATTATGGAATGCCACGCTTACCAAGCGGAAGGAGCGTGAAGATGAAATGAAGCTGCAGATTTCCACGCTAGAGGCACATATTAGAGCCCAAGACGCAAAGATTGCTGAAGAGACATCACTTAGGAGCGCTGTTGAGCTTAGAGTAAGTGACCTTGACGAGAAGCTGAGAGGTTATGAAGTAAAGGCCGGCTCCAAGAGATGCAGACTCGACGAGGGTTCTGGCGAAGGAACCTGCCAGGACGACGCCAAAAAGCTGAGATCCACTGCCGAGCGGCATGCCTTGCTGATACAAGAGCTAATCTCCAGACTGGGTCGTTCAGAGACGCTGGGGATATTGGAAGACGTCAGAGAGCGCCACTTGGCCTGAGTTGTCTTTTGCCTCGCTTTTGTTATCTGTACTTGTATTTTGACCATCGCCAGGCTTGTTGGCCGAGGTCCCTTCAGTTGTATTCAATTGTACTCTTGTACTCAGCCTCTTGGCATTTGTTTATATATGAAGGTTTTCTGATTCCTTGCTTGCTTGATGGGGACTCCATTGTCGTGAAGGGCCTTCTCTCCGAAACTAGAATCGGGGGGGAATATGACCTGTAGCATATTTACACAATTGCATCTGCATTCATATTGCATGACCGGTACTCTTGAATCTATATCTTATTTCCTGCATCTTCAGGTTTTTTCAGGATTGACGAACAAAGAGTCCATCACTACTCAACCCGAAGCAACTGCAAGAGAATCATGGATCAAGTCCAAGTGGAGATGCAGGAAATCTGCGAGAAGCTGAATCTGTTCATGCAAGCAATGGAGAACATTGCTAAGGGCCAGGAGAGCCTCCAGACTTTGGTACAGCCGCTGCTGATGCGGACCAATGGGAATGGCAACAACGACCACAATTCTGTGCACGTTGAGACTATTCCGGAGGATGGAACCCCTACGCCTGTGGTTCCACCTGTAGTGACTCTACCTGTTGTGGTTGTAAACGATGGCGCTGACGCTGGCAATGGCAACACAGGGAATGGAAATGAGACTGTTGTTAACATGTTGGACTTGGGGACGCCAACCAAGGCGGTGGTAACAACAATGGCGGTAATGGTTTTGGCAACAACGATTTTGGCTACAATGATCAAGGATTTGATTACGTCAATCAGGACGGGAAATTCGGCTTCAACACTCAGGGTTTTGGTTACGACGGTTTTGGTAACGGGGGACGAGGTCCCATGATCAATCAGCAAGGGTTTGGTCGCAATACTGGTTACGACGGGTATGGGAATGAAAATGTGAATTGGGGTGAAGACCGCCAGGAGGACGCCTTTTCTGGAAGAGGTGTGGGATTTGAAGGACCTGTTGATCCTGTGCAGAGGATCAGAATGCTTGAAGAACAGATGAAGGGGGTAGTGAATCAGAACTCCACCGGTTTGGATATGACTACAATGGGCTTGGTACCAGGGCTGAGGGTGCCGTTGAAATTCAAGGCTCCCACTTTTGACAAGTACAAAGGGGACACCTGCCCTAAAGTCCATGTCCGCTCTTATTACAGGAGGATGTCCGCGTATTCAGATGATGGAAGGATGCTCATGCATTTCTTTCAGGATAGCTTGTCAGGACCTTCACTTGAATGGTATATGGGGCTGGAGCCTACCCAGATCAAAACCTGGAAGCAGTTGGCTAATGCTTTCGTGACACATTACAAATATAACAGCGATCTGGCGCCAAACCGGGTCCAATTGCAGGGTTTGTCACAGAAAAACGGGGAAAGTTTTAAAGAGTATGCGCAAAGGTGGCGCGATATGGCAGTGAGGGTGCATCCTCCTTTAATTGAAAGGGAGATGAATGACATGTTCATTGGGACATTTACGGGGGTGTTCTACGAAAAATTGTTTAGTGTGTCATTGAGGAGTTTCTCAGATTTGATTCTTATGAGGGAGATGATTGAGAACGGGATTAAAGTTGGAAGGTTTCAAGCAGGTGAGTCTACTTCAACAGGAGGTGCCAGAAAAGCATTTGGTGGTAGACGACAGGGTGATACTAGTGCCGTGTTTGGTGGCAGGGGCAGGGGCAGAGGAAGAAATCAGTATGTTCAGCCGCAACAGATAGCTAGTGTCACTATCCCTTTTCCTCAACGAGGGCAGCCTCAGCAACAACAACAACCACAACAACAGCAAGGACAGAATCCCGGCCAGAGAAGGGTACAAAATGCGAGACCGAAAAGAGTGTTCGACGCACCTCCTTCCACGTATGCAGAACTCCTCCAGACCCTGCTAGGGTTGAACTTGGTTGAGAAGAGGACTTTGGCACCGCCTACGGGGTCGATACTTCCTTACGGGTATGATGCTAGCAAGCATTGCGAATTCCATTCCAGGGCGCCCGGGCATGATGTAGAAGCTTGTCAGGCATTTAAACACAAAGTTCAGGATTTATTGGACAACAAAGCTATCAACTTTGGACAGGTGGGTCCAAATATTGTACAACAGCCTATGCCTAATCATGGGGCAAACGCCATCTTGACAGAAGAGAATCTGAATCTAGTGATGGATGTCAATGAGCTGAAGACACCGTTGGGTGAGATTAAAAGTACGTTGTTAAAAGGGGGTGCATTCCTGGGATGTGACGAGTTTTGCTTGGATTGTTGGACCCAGCCAGAGGGTTGTAATGAGTTGAAGCGGGGCATTCAGGCTATGATGGATGAAGGTACCTTGCAATTCGATCGAACTGCGGTTGAAGAGCCTGTGGAGGCGCTATATGATGAGCAGAACGATGTTGCGACGGTGACGATTCCGAGGAAAACAATAACGATAACGGCGCCTGCCAGGCGGCCGACAATCACAATTACCAAAGCAGGACCGGTTCCTTTTGAGAGTACTAAAGCAGTGTCGTGGACTTACGGGTTGGAGGTATATTGCGAAGGTAAGAAAATTGAAGTCAATGGACAACCAGTTGGGGTTGTAGATAATGTTGTCGGAACAAGGGGCATGACCAGAAGCGGAAGAATCTTCACGTCACCCGAGGTAGAGGCAGAAAGATTAGCCAAGGGTAAAGCCAAGGTAACTGAGGGTGGTCCTTCTCAGTCGAATGAAAAGGAAACGTCACTTAAGGATGTGGAGGAGTTTATGAGGCTCATTCGTAAAAGTGATTACAAAATTGTTGAGCACCTCCAACAAACGTCGTCAAGAATTTCCATCCTATCATTGTTGTTATGTTCCGAGGCCCATCGGAACGCTTTACTGAAGATTCTAGACACGTCGTTCGTTCCTCAAGAAGTTTCTGTTAATCAGTTAGAAGGGGTGATGGCGCATGTCAATGCGGGGCACAGTTTGGGTTTCACAAACTTTGATTTGACTCCGAGAGGGCGAGAGCATAATATGGCATTACATGTGTCTGTAGAATGCAGGGGCACAGTCATGTCCCATGTTTTAGTAGACACTGGATCTTCCCTGAATGTGCTACCAAAGAAAGCCATGATGAAGTTGGATATCAGGGGGATTATCTGCACGCCCAGTGACTTAGTGGTGAGAGCGTTTGATGGAACGAGGAGGTCAGTTTTCGGATCAATAACATTACCGTTGCAGGTGGGGCCTGAAATATTTAAAACTGAATTCTATATAATGGACATCCAGCCAACGTATAGTTGCCTTCTTGGGCGCCCATGGATCCATGCTGCCGGGGCAGTCACATCCACGTTGCACCAAAAGCTGAAGTATATGGTTGGGGATAGCGTCGTCATTGTTTGTGGAGAAGAAGATATTCTGGTTAGCCATCTGTCTTCGTTCAAATATGTCGAGGTCGACGGCGAAATACACGAAACACCTTGTCAAGCCTTCGAGGGGTTGCGAATTAAAGACAAAGCTCAGGGTTCCAGCAAAATATCAGATGTGGCAGTGTCATCCTACAAAGAGGCTCAAGCTCTAGTGCAGGCAGGCAAAACCAAGGGCTGGGGTCAGGTGTTGGAGATTCCGGTAAAAATGGATAGATTCGGGCTTGGATATCATCCTTCATCATCAGCCTCCTCTTCAGGAACACCCAAGTTCAGAGGGCCGATAACCATTACACCAAATGGAGTATGCCATGAGACTATCAGTGTTGGTTCCGATGCTGAAGACGGAGATAGCAACTGTGATATGGACGCATGGATCAAGCCAAGCGTGGCAGGACAAAGTCTCTGCAATTGGTCTATCCGGGAAACTGTTCCTGTGACAACTAAACAGTAATGATTTGTTTACTTAATTGTTGAATAATCATGTGTCCTACCCGGGGCATAGTGATTTTTCTTAGGACCATCTGGTTATGTACATTACATTGTTTAATCATGAAATAAAGGCGTTTTTCATATACAAATATTGTGATCCCTGTTTTTCCTGTTTTTGTTTTAACAATAAAATGGCAATGTGGTTATTTGCTTTGTCTGTGTTTTGAAGCATTTAACCATTCCCTTTGCAGAATTACTATTTCAGATGACATCTATGAACCGCCTATGACTCACTGTGACTTTGAGCACCCGGTATTTCAGGCTGAGGAAGAGGTTTTCGAAGATGGCGACGTGCCCGAAGAGTTGACCTGGTTATTGAAACAAGAAGAAAGAATCATTCTGCCTCACGAGGAAGTCATTGAGATTATTAATTTGGGGTTGGAAGAGGTTGTGAGAAACATCCGTATAGGGGCTGCGCTGCAGAGCGACATCAAGCAAAGGTTGGTTGTGATGCTCAAAGAGTACAGTGATATATTTGCTTGGTCGTACGAGGATATGCCTGGGTTGGATACGGATATGGTTGTGCATCGTCTGCCTTTAAAAGAGGAATGTCCACCTGTTAAACAAAAGCTCAGAAGAACCAGACCGAACATGGCTGTGAAAATCAAGGAGGAAGTGCAGAAACAGTGGGATGCTGGTTTCCTAGCTGTTACCAAATATCCTTCATGGGTCGCTAATATTGTGCCAGTGCCGAAGAAAGACGGTAAAGTGTGAATGTGTGTAGACTACCGTGATTTGAACAAAGCGATCCCGAAAGATGACCTTCCACTTCCTCACATTGATGTGCTGGTCGAAAATACTGCTCAGTTCTCCGTATTCTCCTTCATGGATGGCTTCTCAGGCTATAATCAGATCAAAATGGCGCCAGAAGACATGGAGAAGACTACCTTCATTACTCCCTGGGGAACATTTTGCTACAAAGTGATGCCCTTCGGGTTGAAGAATGTTGGGGCAACATATCAACGTGCTATGACGACTCTCTTTCATGACATGATGCATAAAGAGATTGAGGTTTATGTTGATGATATGATTGCCAAATCCCAGACGGAGGAGGAGCATTTGGTTAATCTGCTGAAACTGTTCAAGAGGCTCAGGAAGTTCAGGTTGAGACTGAACCCTAATAAGTGCACCTTCGGGGTGAGATCGGGTAAACTGTTGGGGTTTATCATGAGCGAAAAAGGAATAGAGGTTGATCCTGCGAAGATAAAAGCAATACAAGAAATGCCGACGCCTAAAACAAAAAAAGAAGTGCGTGGATTTTTAGGGAGGTTGAACTATATCGCCCGGTTCATATCTCACTTAACGGCGACATGTGAGCCGTTATTCAAGTTATTGAAAAAGGATCAGGTGTTGACCTGGAATGAAAATTGTCAAAAGGCGTTCGAAAAGATAAAAGAATACTTGCAGGAACCTCCTGTTTTGATACCCCCAGTGGCCGGGAGACCTTTGATTATGTATTTGACGGTTCTTGAGGAAAGTATGGGTTGTGTTCTCGATCAACACGACGAGACCGGACGTAAAGAGCATGCGATCTACTATTTGAGTAAGAAGTTTACCGACTGTGAGTCCAGATACTCAATGCTCGAGAAAACGTGTTGTGCGCTAGCCTGGGCCGACAAACGTTTGAGGCAATACATGTTGAATCATACAACCATGCTAATTTCAAAGATGGATCCAATCAAATACGTGTTTGAGAAGCAAGCACTCTCCGGGAGAATTGCCCGATGGCAGATGGTGTTAACCGAATACGATATCCAATATGTCTCGCAAAAGGCTATTAAAGGTAGCGTCCTGTCAGAGTACCTTGCGGAGCAGCCTATTGAGGACTACCAATCGATGAGGTTTGATTTTCCTGACGAGGATATCATGTACCTGAAAATGAAAGATTATGAAGAGCCATTGCCGGACGAAGGACCAGAGTCGGGTTCCAAATGGCAGTTGATATTTGACGGAGCTGTGAATTCTTATAGTAGCGGAATAGGGGCAATTATCACTACTCCTCATGGGTCGCACATCCCATTTATTGCTCGATTGACCTTTCCAGTTACCAATAATGAGGCTGAATATGAGGCTTGCATCATGGGTCTGGAAGAAGCTATTGATTTGCGAATCAAACATCTGGATGTATACGGAGACTCAGCTCTAGTGGTGAATCAGATTAAAGGAGAATGGGAGACACGTCAGCCTAATTTGATACCCTATATGAATTATGCAAGGAGGTTGTTGCCTTTCTTTGACAAGGTGGAATTGCATCACGTACCACGAGCAGAAAATCAAATGGCTGACGCCCTGGCGACATTGTCTTCAATGTATAAAGTTAACTTCTGGAACGAGGCTCCCCGGATTGTTATCTCTCGGCTCGATAGGCCTGCCTTCATATTTGCCATTTATGAGGCTCCCGATGGTCAACCCTGGTACTTTGACATCCAGAATTTCCTGAAGAACAAGGAGTATCTGGTTCGGGCATCCAGTCGAGATCAGAAGACTCTCAGGAGATTGGCTGGCAATTTCTATCTGAACCCCGACGGTGTCCTATACAAAAGAAACCACGACTTGGTGTTGCTACGTTGTGTAGATGAGAAAGAGGCGAAGTTGCTCATGGAAGAGATACATGAGGATACATTTGGTACACTTGCTGGTGGGCATGCTATAACGAGAAAACGGCTGCGGGCAGGTTACTATTGGCTAACTATGGAAACATATTGTTTCAAGTTTGCGAAGAGGTGTCATAAATGCCAAATTTATGCGGAAAAAGTCCATGTACCTCCAAGTCCTCTGAATATGATGTCATCACCGTGGCCTTTCTCGATGTGGGGAATTGATATGATTGGAAAGATCGAGCCTACGACATCCAACAGACACCGGTTCATTTTGGTGGCAATTGATTACTTCACCAAATGGGTGGAGGCAGCGTCATATGCCAATGTCACCAAACAAGTGGTCGCCAGATTTATCAAATGAGATATTATCTGCAGATATGGAATCCCTGAACGGATTATCACCAACAACGGTTCGAATTTGAATAACAAAATGATGAAAGAGCTGTGCCAGAATTTTAAGATTGAACATCACAACTCTTCGCCTTACCGACCCAAGATGAATGGCGCTGTCGAAGCGGCCAATAAGAACATAAAGAAGATTGTTCAAAAGATGGTTGTGACGTATAAGGACTGGCACGAGATGCTACCTTTCTCTTTGCACGGTTATCGTACGATGGTACGCACATCAACCAAGGCAACCCCTTTCTCATTGGTATATGGGATGGAGGCAGTGTTACCGTTAGAGGTGGAGATTCCTTCCTTGAGGGTTTTACGAGATGTCCAACTTGACGAGGCAGAATGAGTTAAGGATAGACTGAATCAACTCAGTTTAATGGATGAGAAGAGGCTAGCTTATCTCGCATACGGCCAGTTGTATCAGAGCCGGATGAAGAAAGCATACGATAAGAAGATATGTCCGCGAAGCTTTCAGACGGGCGACCTTGTTCTGAAGAGGATTCTCCCGCCACAAACGGATCACAGGGGCAAATGGACGCCTAACTACGAAGGTCCATACGTTGTCAGAAAAGTCTTCTCCGGAGGAGCCTTGCTACTATCTACCATGGATGGTGAAGACTTTACGTCTCCTGTGAATTCGGACGCAGTTAAAAAATACTTTGCTTGAAAGTGACCCGCTGGACAGTAAAAAGAGAGTCCAGGCAAAAATGGGGCATCCTGGCGAACCGTAAAAAATGAATAAAAGGTTTGGGTAAAAGTTAGGGATAAAATTGACAAGATGTACACCTGCGAAGTCGAAAACCTGAAAAGGGCGACTTCGGCAAAAAAGGGTATCCCGGTGAATTAAAAACCCGTAAAGGGCGATTCACACAAAAGTTAGGGATTGAAAAAGTAAACAACTGCGGTCCGAATTTGATACTACATTGCTTGGTGGTTTGGGAGTACCTGGGGGTTCGTTTATCCAACACAATCTCTTCCGAAAATTGAATACCGGGAAAGCGCCAGAGTCAGGCGAGTCATAGGAGGATCAGCTCATGATGTTTGTCTGTACCACGTTGCCGACATGTATACAAATATTGTTTTGTATTTTTTTTTATTTAGGCTTTTTGTGCATATATGTATGTGTGTGTGCGTAACTTCCTCTTTTCAGGAGTTGCATCCGATGTACAAAGCTTCGCCTATTTACAGGCTCAATCAATAAAACATGTTATTCAGTATTTGATGTGTGTGCTTTACTGTTTTGTATGTGGAAAACGCCGATGTTTTGATGAACTCGCATGTGCATAACTTTGCTGGCCCTTGCCAATGATCGATAAAACTTTGAATTAACTGAGGAGATGTCGTGGACATTAACCCGAATATATTTGGTTGTATAGATTGGTTTTGTTTCGTTTGTGTTTTGCAGGGTTCTCACCCTTGGAGCAGACAGTTAGAAAATTGTATCCCCCAGCCAGAGGCTCCGGATAAAGGACTTGACCCTACTTGACGCTATTTCCCGGCAGGTCGCACCTCATCCCCAGAGGTTGAGAGAATGTTATCCCTTACCGAAGGAGGGATTATTTTCCCCAGAAGAGTATCCTCATGGAAGTTGTCCACAGGATATCCCCAGCATGACAAAATCAGTGTCCCATGCAGAGGTTATACTCTCCAGAGAGTCGAAGATGTGCGCGTTCAATCCCCAGCTGGGAGGATTTCCGCGGCACATAACCAAGTCGTAGTAGGTTCAGAAGGATTATCCCCAACAAGGATGGTTTTCTTTCTCCCCACATGTCGTCATGCTTTCGTCAGGATGATTATCCCCAGTGGAGTGGTAGTTCCGAGTTTGTAAACTGTACCCAGACAGTTGTCCCCCAGAAGGGTCGTTTCTTCCCCAGCTGAGTTACTCTTCCCAGCAGGTGTTGTTCTTTCCTCCCAGCGGAAATCGATGTTTAATCTCTCCTCGGCAGAGTTTGGTTGTGTTTCCGGCATTTATTTTGCCGGAATACTTTGAGATATCCGTTCATCCCCAACAGGGTGGTATTTGTCCTCGACAGCCGTGTTGAAGCAAGCTTGTCAGAGCCTTCCCCAGCAGCCTGAACCTGCATTTGCATTTGCTTATATTATCATATTTGCATCTACCCAAGAAACGCGTAGCATTTCCATGCCGTATGGAGCATTGCGCCATTGTCAAACATACGCATTTTGAAACATAAATCAGGTTGGTCAACCTTTTGCTTTCAGGTGTGTTTCTCAGCAGGAGTATGAAGTTACAGCTCAGATCTATTGCCAGACGATCGAGGTCTCGCCATGAGACATGTGATGACGCAGTCCTTATTATTATCCCCCACAGAGTTACTGGCTGAAGTTTCTCTTATCCGACCAGCGGAGTGTTTTTCTTCAGGTTTGCTGTCGCGGCGGCATTGCAGGGTTTCATAAATCAAGATTTCAGAAGTGGTCACTTGTTGTCGGAACGGGTGTCGGGCAGTTATTTTCAGAATATCCCCGGTAGAGTTAGCTACTGCAAAGAATAGGCAAAGAAGCTATATCCAAGTTAACTTTCCCGTATGAAGCAGGCGGATGAATTATTCCTGTAAGAATCAGGCAGATGGACTTTCCCGTATGAAGCAGGCGGATGTGTTTTCCCATATGAAGCAGGCAGATGAATTTTCCTGTATGAATCAGGCAGATGAACTTTCCCGTATGAAGCAGGCGGATGAACTTTCCTGTAATCAGGCAGATGAACTTTCCCGTATGAAGCAGGCAGATGAATTATTCCTGTAAGAATCAGGCAGATGGACTTTCCCGTATGAAGCAGGCGGATGTGTTTTCCCGTATGAAGCAGGCGGATGAATTATTCCTGTAAGAATCAGGCAGATGGGTTTTCCCGTATGAAGCAGGCGGATGTGTTTTCCCGTATGAAGCAGGCGGATGAACTTTCCTGTGTTAAGGCAGATCGACTTTCCCGTATGAAGCAGGCGGATGTGTTTTCCCGTATGAAGCAGGCGGATGAACTTTCCTGTGTTCAGGCAGATGGACTTTCCCGTATGAAGCAGGCGGATGTGTTTTCCCGTATGAAGCAGGCAGATGAATTTTCCCGTATGAAGCAGGCGGATGTGTTTTCCCGTATGAAGCAGGCGGATGAATTTTCCTGTAAGAATCAGGCAGATGTGTTTTCCCGTATGAAGCAGGCAGATGAATTTTCCTGTAAGAATCAGGCAAATGTGTTTTCCCGTATGAAGCAGGCGGATGTGTTTTCCCGTATGAGGTAGGCAGATGAATTTTCCTGTAAGAATCAGGCAGATGGATTTTCCTGTAATCAGGCAGATGGAGTTTCCCGTATGAAGCAGGCGGATGAACTTTCCGGTATCCAGATAGATGATTCTCCCATGATCGACAGAGTATGTGAGTTGTGTTCCGATATTTGACAAAAGTATTTTCCCCAAGGAAGTCGCCGTGATTTCCTCGTGTTGACGCAATATTACTGGCCCCAGTAGAGTCCTCCTCCAAGCCGTTTGTGGGGTGAACCCAACGGAGTTAGCTAATGCAGAGATAAGCAGGGTCTCCTGTGATTAGGCAGAAATGTTCCCCCAGCAAAGTCGTCGGGATTTTTTTTCTGTGTTGAGGGAATGTGGAGTCCTAACGTGGATAAAGTTCTATCCCGCGATGATAGAATCTTTTTCGGGTTGCTGAAAATGATCCCCAGCATGGTCGCTAATTTGTTTTCTCCGTATTAACAGACGGCGGAGTCTTAACATGGACAAAAGGCGGGGTGCTTTGACAAGAGGGAGTTCAAAGCCTGGGGCGTTACACAGGCAGTTGACTTTAAAATCAGATTTTGATATCAGATGATTGATCAGGTGGTTGCCGTAACAACTGGATTCAGTTGGTGGATGTTGTTCTCCAAGTAGTTTGTGCAGTGTATTTCTGCGGTTGGCAAATTTCCAGGTTCTTGGTACTCAACCGTCTCGTACCTCGATTGTTTGAAGGTCGTTCGCTCTTCACCCAGTCGGGTCCAAGCCGTTTGAATAGGGGCAGCTGTTGCACCCTAAAATTTGCTCAACCTATTTCACCTGGTTTATGTTTTAATTGCATTATCATTTGCATAGTTACATCATGTACATGGTCCAATCATTTTCATATCATAACATAGCAAGTCATCTAACAGGGGATCAAGTGCCATTCTTATCTGAAGAAGCACATCAAGGGGCCTTATTCAAGCTGAAGAACATCCAAGTCATCAAGGAATGGGTTGAAGCTTTGAGGAAATTTGAGTGTCAACAAGTGGAGTTCTCTCCTAACTTGAGGTGTATGGAAGATCATCAACATAGAATTATGAATTTGAGGTGTGTATGGATCCCATGGGAGTCCTAGAGAGCCCTATTGAAGCTTAGACAAGTCATGGTATCAAGTTCAAGAACCACAGTTGAGGTGTGTACAAGTAGGGTTTCATCTGGGTAACCCTAGGTCAAGGAGAGCAAAAAAAGGACATCAAGCCCTAGCTCTAGGTCATGGAAATCTTGGGTTGATGTGTTAAGACATGTGTATGGATGATTCAAGACCAAGTTCAAGAGAATCAAGAGTGGTTGGAGGTGTTTGAGACAGGGTTCCTAGGGTAAAATCCCCTGTATAGCACTGGACTTCCAAGCCACACAAGTCCAAATACAAGTTTCAAATGGATTCTTGGCCAACATGAAACTTGTAGAGCTTCTCAATAGCTTTAATTTTAGTACTAGAAGTCTTCAAGAATATTTGTAGAACTCAAGTTTGGTTTTTGCAAGTTATAGGTCACCAGAGGACACTGATATTTATCTGTGAAAGTCACTTGAGTTCCAAGCAAATGTTGCCCATCAAGGAGTTTTCAAATGGATTCTTGGCCAACATAAGAATTGTAGGGCTTGATCGTACCTTTAATATGAGTACTAGAAGTCCTCAAGAAGATTTGTGGAACTCAAGTTATGGTCTTGGCAATCCAGGGGTATTTTGGGAAAGTTGAATTATAGGTCATTTTTCAACATAGGTCAAAATCTCTATCTTCCACTCCTCAAATGAAGAAATGTCCAACATGAGATGTGCTTAAAATGATGTTTTTAGGTCAGATAAGAAGTCATGGGTGATTGAAATGACTTGCTTCACAAAATGATCCAAAATGGCCTAAAAAGAATGATTTTTCAAATGATTCAAAGGAAGGAAATTGGGATTTTTGGATTATGAGACATACACATGGCATATGGGTAGTAATTTTGAATGGAAATTGGATTCTAAACACAATGACATTTCCACATTTTTGAATTGAGGCTTAGTTTCATGACTTGTTTTGTAAAATGCTTACTTACATTACAAGTTACAATGCCAAAACAATAATCAAAGCATTTCAGGCCAAGTCAACTATCCATTCACATTCACAAACCCATTTGCAGTTGGATAGGACATTCTAGAGCAAGCTGGAAGCTCAGAATCGTGACTGTAGCATTGGACTTTCATGGCCATGACAGAATTTTGGATCAATAGATTTGGGCCTGAATTGGAATTCAAAAGCCCACAAATAGTTTCTATTTAAGCTCTAGAATGTTTCCAGATGAAGTTTGGTGCAGAATTCGTGGAGAGAGTGAAGATAGCAAGTTGAGTTTCAAGGGTTCTAACTGAAAACGGTTTTTGAGTTTGGATCAAGATCAAGCCAAATTGAAGTGCCTAGAAGCTTCATCTTGCTTCACTGATCGTGTTTGAAGAGTTGCAAAGCTTGAATCCATCATCTTCTACCTCTGTTGATTCAATTTTCACAGGTATGTAACCTTTGAATTTCCTCTTAATCTAGGCTGAACTAGGGAGATTCTTGCATGTGGTTAGGGTTTAGATGGAACCTAGGTCGTTTCTGGATAGGAATTGGAGCAGTTAGAGACATTCCAAGATGACATGTGATTTCTATTTGAGCACGAATTGAGTTGATCCTAGGGCTATGAACTGATTTGGATAGATCATTATGATGTAAAAAACATGCGGATCATTTCTGTGATTCCAATTTTGCAAATGGTGATGGTTGAGCTTTTGGCATATTCTGAAAATGGCTTCGTGTTTTAATTTCCATTAAGAATTGGATGAAATGGATGTGATATTCATGATCCTGGTGATTTTCTGAGTAAGATAGATATAAGGTTCATCAGTTTTGGTCACCTGAGTTTGGGACCTCATCGGAGAAGACGGTGGAAACCACCATGAACTGCCGTCTGGAATTTGCCTCAGGTCACCTGAGTTTTGGGGAAGACGATGCCTGAAGCGTTGGATCAGGTTGACTCATTGACTGGGAAGCGTGATCGTGTGGACGTGATTCAATCTCAGATTTCCCTCTTTAATCAATACGTTGCGTTTCATTAATCCCAGTCAGCGTGTGACTGGGATGCCATCTGGTCCTCACATGGACGCGCCTCAATGCTTGGATTTGATTACCAGTCTCTCCATCTGATGGCTCCCATTTAATCCAGTTTTTAATTTCTTTTATTCTTTTTAATATTTTCTTTTATTCCATTTAATTTCTAAAATTCATAATAAATCCAATATTGATCCAAAAAATATTTCAAAAATACCTCCATGATCTTGGATTTATTTGTGATTTTATGAAATTAATAAATCCCATTTTTATCCATTTTTCAATTTAATTTGATTTTTTCCATTTTATTCTTTTCTTTAATTTTGCATATTTGCTACATGTTCTTGCTGATTTTCTTGTGACCAATTGGTGAATGATTTTAAGTTGATTCTTTCTGGATTGATTAGATTAGGGAAGCATGTACCCTTAGAAATTTTGTCACATTTTTGTGAATAAAATTTAGGTTAGTTTGAGAGGTGAATAGGAGAGGTGTTAGAATTAGGGTTTCAAGACAAGTAGTTGTAGTTTAGTGCATAGTTTGAGGATTAAATGGTTGATCTAGGGTTTGGGATTCCTATGGGGTATTGGGTATAGGGTTAGGTTCCCTTAGAAGTTTACCTAGGATTTTCTGATAAGCTTTAGCATTTTATTTGATTTTTGCAACTTGTGTGGTGATTGTGGGTTCTCCATTGGGTATTTGGGTTGGTTATGTTTGTGTGGGGCCATTTTGGGGATGCTTTTGGCTTGGGCTTTGCTTGGAGGACTTGAAGATCAAATGAAGTTGCCTTGGATGGTTTGAAGAAGCTTGGAGTTGAAGATTTCTCATTGGTTGGAGTGCTTGTCAGAGGCTTAGGAGTTAGGATATATAGGAAGAGCATTAGAGTAGACTTGTTTCTTCTTTCAAACATAGAGAGCTTCTTGTGCCTCTATTCAATCCCATGACACAAGGTCCCCCTAAGAAGTTCCATCTCTCCTTAGGAGGGATGTAGAGCATGCTTTGGTTGGGTAGAACCTTGAGGATACCTTTCAGTTGCCATGTTAAGATCTTAGTGATTTCCCTGGGTTGTCACTAAGCCTCTTAATATTTCAACTTCATATATTGATTGATTCTCTTCTGGAGTGGTTGCATTGAAGATGGAAATCTATTGAAGATGAAGTTCATTGAAGATTGGTGAAGATGAGGCTTGTGCCTGTCAAAACTGGTTATCTGTTGAAGCTAGGGTTTTGCTGCTTTTTGTTGAAGCTGTTTACTGTTTGAGGTTCATGCTTGCTAAAGATGGGGCTTATTGAAGATAAGAGCTTATCTAAAGCTTGAAGGTCATTGAAGATTGAAGATGGGGTCTTGGTTGGAGAAGTTGTTACTGTCAACCCTTTGCTGTTGGATCAACTGTAGCTGTCAGAGTTGTTGCTGCTTGTGCTGCTTACTATAGGAGTTTGTTTGTTGCTGTCAGAGCTGGTGCTGGTGTTGTTTTCTTTTTCTGTATGGTTTGTTGGCCTGTTCAGCTTGCCCCTTAGGTTTGAAGTGAAGCTGTTTCACTTTGCCTATTGTTTTCCCAGGTTCGAGGTTGAGTGGGACTCCCTTGCCTCGCTTGTACTGCTGCATTGCATACATGTTTACTGCTTACTGTATATATCTGCTTCTTTTGCTGTTTATCCCCTAGGATCTCTGTTTCCCTCTGTGCAAGAGAGAAATATGACAGACAATAGGTTTTTATCCATGCATGACAACTTTAGGGTAGTTTTGATCCCCCTTTTTTACCCTAGGTTTTTTAGAGCTTCTTTCTCTTTTATCTCAAAACAATTCAAAACACAGTAATAAGGATAATCGATGTCGTACATTACGAGCCTTAAGCTATTTGAGAGAAGGTTACTGGAGGGTCACTCTTCAGTAATCTGATTGCTTAGTGTGTTACCCTTAGGGTGACATACGGCGTAGTCACTCTCAAATCATAGTCTCTAGTGCGTCAGAGATTGTGAACACCCTAAAAAACACTTCTTTCGTAAAAGATTCAAAACAAACATCAAAGTGTCATTTTTGTCCGCTTGGACTCCTAATCAGAAGAAAACCTTTTCAGAAGGATCTAAAAAATAGTCAGACAAATCTGTGTCTTCCGTAGCCCAAACTACGTTTGCTCTGATCTTTCATGCTGTATGAAAGTACGTAGGCATAAGATGCTGTATCCTAGCGAGCAACCTTCCCCTCCTTTCCGTAGGTAGGCGAACTACGTCGACTCTGATTTCTCGTTCCAGACGGGAATACGTAGGCATAAAGTGCGATACTTTGCCGAGTCATTTTATTTTCTTTTAACCCTTGACCCTTTAGAGTAGATAGAATAACAATCCGTACTAGAAAACAAGCATGGATCCCGTCGAGTACGACGGACGTGAGGGGTGCTAATACCTTCCCCTTGCGTAACCGACTCCCGAATCCAGGATTTGGTTGTGATGGCCATTCCTTTCCCTCTTCGCGTTAGGTTTACTCTGAGCGTTTCCTTTCCCTCTTGTGGGATAAATAACGCACGGTGGCGACTCTTCTGTCATAGCCGGCGCCGATTTTCGCAGTAGCGACAATATCACCTGTTGAATGTAACAGTTTATACAAGGATTAAGCAGCAAATGTACAACAAAAATCTCAAGACGTTGAATGTTGCTTTCACTCCTTGCCCCTTGATTCAAGATGAATCAAGTCCTCCGGTTGTTGTTGATAGACCTCCGATTCCAGCCACCTTATTGAATAACCCGTTGTTGTTCAAACCTTCGGCTCCGGCTGATCTCAACTGCAACGAATCGAACCCGAGATCTTCCCTTCAATATCACTGAATCCGCTACTATACTGTTGAAGAACACCTCTTCACAATCACCTTCGCTCAGTTGACCCTTGATGAAGAATCTTGTCCAAAAACCCCCAAAATTCAAACCAATCTTGGAGGATAAAACCCTAACGGTTTTATTCAAGAAAGAACCTGTCACAAGCTTCAACCCGAACTAGATTACCCAATCTAAGCTTCGAACCTTATCACCTTTAATCATTCACAATGCGCTTCAAAAATGGTTGTGTGTAATTGATGTGTTGTGAGATGTTGAATGACATAAGTGGTTGAACTTGTATATATAGTACCAGACCAACCAAAGACATAACAGCTTTTCAAATAGTAGAGAGAATCACTTAAAAACTGGATTTCCGCGCGAACGGTCGACCGCAGCAGGTCTGTGCGTCGACGCATAGCCTGCGTTTTTTGGAAATCTGCAAAATGTATCAGTATGCGTCGACCATACAGTCGGCGTGTGCTGACCCGTTGAAAAATATTTCCTTCATGCGCCGACCCTATGGTCGACTCATGCCTTCATGCGCTGACCAGTGGAAAATGCTCTGATGCATGCGCCGACCCTCTGGTCGACTCATGCCCTGCAAACCTGCAAAAATTGATCTTTTTATGGTTTTTCATGCCTCTGGTCATGACTACATTTTATCTACACATAGTATATTTATTACAACAGTTTTTCGACAAATATAAAAGGATATGGTAGGTGATACGTTGTATTTGTTTAGTAGATTTGGAGTTTATAATTGCCAATCCATCCAAGGTTGTAATTCGTCATCATCGAAACCTATATCGAGTAATGTCTTGCAGACTCATGTGATATGTGGTGATTTGCCTCCACATTCTCCCCCTTTTTGATGATGACAACCTGTATACAACCAAAACAACCAAGACCACAACAATGTGCAACAATATGCAATGTATACACAAGCTCCCCCTTTCTTTTGTAATATGAGGCTGCAGAACAAACAACCATCAACTGTTGTAACCATCAACTGTTGTGAACATCGTGGCTTGGCTTTGGTGCTTGCTACATGTTCTTCTCCCCCTTTGACAACATCAAAAAGAGAAGGAGAACACATCAATTAACATAAAAACATACAATAGGTGATAGCTAGTCAATTACCAAACTTCACACATAAGAGTGATAATGAACAGAAAAAAACGGAATTAATAGATAGTGAAAAAAAACTACATGCAAATAGGTGAATATTCAGGCAAACATAAAACGGAGGAACGAAAAGTACACAGAAGAAAAAAAATATGCAACTATGTAACTAATATCCCCGACCCCGACCTCGGTCCCTCCCCCGATATGCAATATCTGGATTGCGGTGAGGATCTGAGAAGTCCACAAACGCTTCTACGGACATGATGAGGTGATGGAGACAGTCGGTGATTTCCATGTCTTGCCTTTCATGTGATGCAACAAGAGCTTCAAAGCGGGCGTCCATCCGAGTTGAAAATGAATTTAACCTTTCATTTTGAGTACGAAGCTTAGCTCTGATCTGTTCCATTTGCGTATCTTGACTCCTCATGAAGGTCTGTTGATCTAACTGCATGGACTGCAGCATATTAAGTACTTCAGAGTTGTCCGATGGTGGAGGAGGTGATGAGTGCTGAGAAGGTTGATGATCTTGAGGGTAGTGTGATATGGATCATAGAATCTACCCAGGGTGGTCCAGCCTGTGTATTGCCATTCACCCCATCCCTGATTTGTGTAACCTTCTTCCTATTCTTCAGATGGAGCTGAATGCTGGAGCCAATCAGTATTTGGAATCTCATGTTGAACCGGCGATTGATAATAGTCTTGGGTCTCGCATACAGGTTCTTGTACCTCTTCCGCTGTATTTTCTTCATCATCTTCCTGTTCACCTTGTTCTTCACTTTCCTGTTCAGAACTGTCATCAAAACTCTCATGAGTCACCCGAGGAACGTTTGCTCGACGGACAAACTTGTATGTTTGTCGTTCATCACACCAAAAATATCCCATCATGGCAAAGGTTTTGGTGCTAAATTCTTTGTCAGAGGATACTGAAACACAAGGAAATGTTGGGTATACAACATTCGCTGCGGCAAGAACTTCCGAAATAAACGACCCATAGGCTAGAGCAGTGCCTCTACCTGAGTCTCTCAGAGAAAAAATCCTGCTTGCAATATAGTATGGCCAGTTTATTTTGATCTTATGTTTCAAATATAGATGAGATGTACCTCAGCTTGTTCGACACGGGACAGGCCACCTTTTTTCAGTCGCAAGATGCGAGCGACAATCTACTGAAGGATGCGCTCCCCTGTTTGGATTTTGCCTGCTGTAACCGTTCTAGGAAAGGTATCACTATTGACAATAGCATCTGAATAGGGCCTTTTGAGCATGTCATTCAAAGCACTCTTAAACTCGTATCCCGGCACCGTACGAGAGTCCGTTACCTCATGAAGAGGTGGTGCATCAGCATCTACAGTCAAATCAAAATACTTATTCCAGACTTCAGAATTTATGTTTACCAGTTTATTGCCGACAGAGGTGTGGAAATATTGACTTTGAAAGTTATCACACAGACTCGTGTAGAACACCCGGACTAAATCCTCACTGTATTTTGTGTTGCACTCCAGAAAGTTGAAGAACCCCTGAAACTCCAGCAGAGACAGAATTTGGGTGAGATGCATGCGCTCCGCCATTGCCTTGTAAAAGGCATGTTGTGGAACGATTGCTCTTTTGCTGAGATTCTTGTTGAAGTTTTCAACCGCAGGTGGAGGAACTAGTGAGACAGCGGTAACGGGTACTGAAGCGGATGATGATGAGGCCCTTGATCTCTTTCCTGTATTTTTGCGAAATAGAGAAGCCATTGATGATGATTTTTGGAGATTTTGTAGAGATGAACTTTAATGTTTTTGGAGAGAGTAGTTGGGGATGATTTTGGAGAAGATGAAGACTATTCCTTTTTATAGAGAGAGGTTTAGGGTTTTGGTAAGAGGGAGGAGACAAGGGGATACAATAGATGTCTAGATGCAACTTACAAGAAAATGCACTTTCAAATCATAATTGCTTTTGACTGCACATTTAATGGAGAAATGAGGAGATGAAACGGTTTTCAAAAAGAAAAAAAAATTCTGGGTTTTTGCGCGAGCCGTCGACCATAACCCCTGCATGCGTCGATGCATACTGTGTCATTTTTGATAATTTTAAAATTCTACAGCATGCGTCGACCGCTGTCCTGTTTTGGTCGACTCATAGTGATCAAAAACTCAATTTTTCAGTTTTATGTCATGTAGAATGCCACACTTGCCTATTTACCATGCCTATTTACCCTTTCACAATATAATTTGCATCCAAAACACATAGTATTTGCAGCAAATGTCATATATATATAAATAAAAACCATGATTGCCAAACGATATACTTAGTTTAAGTCATGAATGTTTAGAGAGAGAGAGAGAAAGAGAGAGAGAAAGGAGCAATATCACCTCTATACTGACAACACTTGATAACAACATATTTGTGCTTGCAACAAAAGCTAAACTTGTTAGAAGTACAAGAATATAAGTGTAAACCGAGTAATACGAAACTACCAATCATTAAACCCGATCAGAAATGTCGAGAATGCCAAGTTCTCGACGAATATGAAAGAAAGGTTCAGTGGCTAGCGGCTTTGTGAAAATGTCCGCTAGTTGATTTTTGGTGTCAACGTGTTCAAAGACAACGTCACCTTTCTCTACATGATCCCTCAGAAAATGGTGTCGAATCTCTATATGTTTGGTACGCGAGTGTAGCACCGGATTTTTGGTAAGGTTTATAGCACTAGTATTGTCACAAAATATTGGAACACGTTCTAGTTTTAAATTGAAGTCCAATAGTTGCTGCTTAAGCCATAGGACTTGCACACAACAACTACCGGTGGCTACGTATTCCGCTTCGGCGGTTGACAGAGCAACAGACACTTGTTTCTTGCTATGCCAACTGACCAAGGAATTTGAAAATAAGTGACACGTACCGCTGGTGCTCTTCCTATCCGATTTGCAATCGGCAAAATCGGAATCGGAGAAACCTACCAATGAACAATCATTACCTTTGGAATACCACAGTCCATACTTCGGAGTACAAGAAAGGTATCGAAGTATACGTTTGACAGATTTTAGGTGGGATTCCTTAAGACATGATTGGTATCTTGCGCACATACACACGCTAAACATAATGTCGGGACGAGAAGGAGTAAGATAGAGAAGAGAGCCAATCATACCTCTATACCTTTTTACCTCAACATCCTTACCACTTTCATCTTTACTCATATTTACACATGTTGGCATAGGAGTGTCTATGGCTTTTGAATTTGCCATGTCAAATCTCTTGAGAAGCTCCAAACAATATTTTGTTTGGCTCACGAATGTTCCTTCTTTCAGTTGCTTGATTTGAAAACCGAGAAAGTATGTGAGTTCACCCATCATACTCATCTCGAATTCACCCTGCATAAGCTCAGAAAACTCTCTTACGAGACTCATGTTAGTGGATCCAAATATGATATCGTCAACATAAATTTGTACAAGAATTAAGTGCTTTCCTTGACGTTTAATGAAGAGAGTAGTGTCAACCTTTCCTCTTGAGTAGCCTTGATCAAGTAAAAATTTACTTAGTCTCTCATACCAAGCTCTAGGAGCTTGTTTGAGACCGTATAAAGCTCTTTTCAGTTTGTAGACATGATCAGGATACTCATGAGACTCAAAAACAGGAGGTTGAGCAACATAGACTTCTTCATTTATAAACCCGTTAAGGAACGCACTCTTAATGTCCATTTGAAATAACTTAAAATCCTTCGCACAAGCAAAAGCAAGCAAAAAGCGTATAGCCTCGAGTCGGGCAACCGACGCATAAGTTTCCTCATAGTCGATGCCTTCCTCTTGGTTATACCCTTGCGCGACTAACCGTGCCTTGTTGCGAGTTATTACTCCGTTTTCGTCCAATTTATTTCTAAACACCCATCGGGTGCCGATTACTCGATGACCTCGCGGAGGAGGGACAAGGTCCCAAACCTCATTTCTAGTGAACTGATTCAGTTCCTCCTGCATTGACAAAAACCAGTGTTCATCGAGTAGAGCTTCCTTAGGGTTTTTAGGTTCCATTTGTGAAACGAACGCTAAGTGATAACAAAAATTACTTAGCTTCGATCGAGTTGTTACACCCTTTGTGATGTCTCCGAGAATGTTTTCAATTGGATGGTCTTTGGTAGACTTCCAAGCTTGAGGGAGATCATCGTTTGAAGGCGGATGAACTTCCTCGGTTACATCATGGTGTACATTTTTATCCTCCTCAACTTTGGCTTCGTCAGGTTGATCAATCCCCGTCTCGCCACCTTTGAGTATGTCTTCTGTAGATGTACCTGCACCATGAACAACACTATCCTTTCCGACATTTCTCGGATAGTACTCATAAAAAGTAACATGCATAGACTCTTCTACAGCAAGTAATCGTTTATTATATATTCTATTTACTTTACTCGATTGAGAGTATTTGAGGAAGATACCTTCATCGGCCTTAGAATCAAATTTGCCCAAGTTTTCCTTTCCATTGTTTAATACAAAACATTTGCAGCCAAACACATGCAAGTGAGAAACATTTGGCTTTCGCCCTTTTAAAAGCTCATACGGTGTTTTATTTAGAATGGGGCGAATAAGCACCCTATTCAAAACATAACGCGTCGTACTAATGGCGTCGGCCCAAAAATATTTCGGTAAACCACTTTCGTTAATCATTGTTCTTCCCAATTCTTCTAAAATTTGGTTTTTACGCTCCACAACCCCGTTTTGTTGAGGGGTGTGTGGAGCAGAGAAGTTATGATCTATACCATGGTTACCGCAATATTCTTCAAATAAGTGATTTTCAAACTCACCTCCATGGTCGCTTCTAATTGATACAATATTTGTATTTAACTTATTTTGGGAAAGCTTAGCAAACCTTTCAAAAGCGGCAAATGTATCACTCTTACTAAAAAGATGGTCCAACAAAACCTAGAAAAGTCGTCCACTATTACGAACCCGTAATAGTTTCCTCCTAGACTTTTAATCCTAGACGGCCCAAACAAGTCCATATGAAGAAGTTCGAGAGGTCTCGTTGTTGAAACGATCTTTTTGGATTTAAATGAGATCCTCGTTTGCTTCCCTTTTTGACAAGCATCACAAAGGTGATCCTTGGTGAACTTTATTTTGGGAAGTCCTAAGACTAAGTCTTTTGAGACTACCTTATTTAGTAAGTCAAAGTTAACATGCGCTAAACGCCTATGCCATAGCCATGAGTCTTCACTCATAGCTATGAGGCATTTGTCGCTTGTTAACAATACTTCATTTAAGTCAAGCATATATACGTTGTTTACTCTAAAACCATTAAACATATTCTTCTTATCATTATCATGCACAATTTTGCAACAATCTTTTAAAAAAGATACATTGTATCCTTTGTCACATAATTGGCTAATGCTAAGCAGATTATGTTTAAGGCCCTCGACAAGCAACACACCGGAAATTGTAGTAGAGGAGGGATTACCTACACTACCTTTACCTAGTATTACTCTGCGGTTGTTATCACCATAAGTTACATACCCTTTCTTCTTAGCCACGAAGTCTATGAATAAGGATATGTCTCCAGACATGTGTCTTAAGCAACCACTGTCGAGAACCCATCTTCTCTCGGTGGTCTCGACACATTTTACCTAATAAAACATAATTAGCAAAAGGAGGTATCCAATGGCATATTGGGTCCTAATAGGTTAGCGACAAAATGGTTGCGTTTGGGCAACCATTGATAGATGCCTTTAGGAACAAGAAATCTCCTAAATCGGCATTTACCAATGGAGTGGCCTTTCTTACAACAATATAAGCATGCAAAATCGACTTTAGAATCACTTTTACTTGCTTGATCCCTAATTACATATGCATATTTTTGATATGGGTTTATCATACTTTTTCTAAAATCCTTTTTATCAATAGCAAATGTAATTTTAGGCTCAAGTGCCTTGTTTAATTTGGTCTTAAGGTTTCTAACCTCACTTTGCCAAATATGACAAGTATCACACCCAAAGTCGAAAGGATTTCTATTGTCCTTACAATCCGATTTATTATCTTCCACAATGGAAGCCTTAAGGTCCTCTAGTTTCTTTTCGGACTCTTTAACTTTGTGCTCTAAGTACGTAAAAATTCTTTTATTAGAGGCAAGTTTCTTGAAGACTTCAGTTGCTTCATTGTGTAAAGCATTAAATGCAGTTTGTAATTCTGAATGCGACATATTTGAGGACTTATCATATTTAGAGTGACGTACCTGCTTTTTCTTATTTTTCTGATGAGCGGAGAGGCGTAGATTCACGGACTCTTCTTCATCACTAGAGCTTTCATCAGAGGAGGAAGAGTCGCTGTCGCTTTCCCAAGCTATATACGCTCTCCTAGACTTTGATGATTTCTTGTATGACTTTGATGATTCCTTTTCCTTTGTCTTTTTGTTCATCGGACAGTCCGGTTTTTAGTGATCGGGCTTTCCACACTTGTAGCACGCCCCTCTAGTCTTTTTACCTTTTGAGTCATCATCTTTGGAGTACCTCGACTGTTTCCGAAAGTTTACCAAGTTCTTCTCGGAATGTTGGATGCCATTCTTTCTCACGTAACGGTTGTACTGTTTAACGAACAACCCCATATCTTCGCTCTTGTCCTCTTCTTCTTCGTCGCTTGAGGAATAATCACTTTGCTCTTTTGCTTGAGACTTCGAGGAGGAAGTCTTGAGAGCTATCGATTTCTTTTCACTCACCTTTGTTTTGTCTTTCTTTTCCATCTTTTCGCGTTGGTCTAGGCTCAAGAGTACCTGTTCATACTCTTGTAGTTTGCCAAACAATGTTGTCAAGTCTAATAAGGTAAGATCATGTGCTTCTTTGATGGCGGTCACTTTTGGCTGCCATTCCCTGTTAAGACATCTTAAGATCTTATTAGTAGCAACATCATTGGAAACAGGCCTACCTAATGAATGTAAACGATTGATGAGATGAGTAAATCTCTTTTGCATGTCAGCAATGGTTTCCCCTTGCTCCATGAAAAAGAGATCAAACTCTTGTGTTAATGTGTTGATTCTAGCCAACTTAACATCGTTCGTCCCCTCATGGGCGATTTGTAGTGAATCCCACATGGCCTTAGCAGTAGGACAATGGGATACACGATAGTATTCATCTACACCTAATGAGGAGATTAAGATATTTTTGGCTTTCCAATCATAATTATATTTTTTCTCATCGTCATCGGTCCATTGTGCTTCGGGCTTTGGCACAACTATGTTATCCGCATTGGTCATAGTAATTTCTATTGGACCGTTGAGGATAACGTTCCATATTTTTCTGTCTATGGAGTTTATGTGCACCCGCATACAGTCTTTCCAATAACAATAGTTTTCAACGTTGAAAACAGGAGCTCTATTGTACGCCCCTTTTGGTTCGTTAGCCATTTTCTATCAATGTTGTATTTGAAGCATCGAGTAACCGGAGCTCTAGATACCACTTGTTAGACTATGGCACGAATCTAGAAGAGGGGGTTGAATAGATCCCAATTAAAATTTGAGTCGGCGCTACCAATTTAAAAATTGGTTTTTAAAAATTTGTTTTAAGTGCGGAAGCGGCCGAGGAAAATATAGTCTAAAACTAACGGTTATTGGAAAACCGGATATGCGTAAGCCTTTGGATTAATGACACTATGGAAAAAAGAATCACAACACTAATCACACTTATCAATGATCTAATTCACTTGTTAGGATTCCTAGTTCCAATGATTTAAAGAGCAAACCAAAACTAGATACACAGGTAAGATAATTTTGGTTTAGGCAATTTGTCAAACACTTGGTGTGCAAAACACTCCAAGTGATATTTATGTTGAGTAAGTGATTCCAACTAGCCTAGTACAATGTCTTATTGTACTTTGGATTCAAAAACAGAGTTTTAACCTCTTACTCAATTGATATCACAGTTTGACAATAGTGCTTATACAAACATCACTTATTTTTAAGCTAAAACGTAAATGCTGAAAACTATAGAAGACAAGTATTTGGTGAGGCAGTTCCCCCGTCGTCCTCGCTTCGGGGTACGTCTGCCCTCAATTCTAAAACTAGAATTGAGATAGATTTAATAGATATCACCTGTTGAATGTAACAGTTTATACAAGGATTGAACAGCAAATATACAATAGAAATCTTAAGACGTTGAATGTTGCTTTCACTCCTTGCCCCTTGATTGAAGATGAATCAAGTCCTCCGATCGTTGTTGATAGACCTCCGATTCCAGCCACCTTATTGAATAACCCGTTGTTGTTCAAACCTTCGGCTCCGGCTGATATTAACTGCAACGAATCGAACCCGAGATCTTCCCTTCAATATCACTGAATCCGTTACTTGACTGTTGAAGAACACCTCTTCACAATCACCTTCGCTCAGTTGACCCTTGATGAAGAATCTCGTCCAAAAACCCCCAAAATTCAAACCAATCTTGGAGGATAAAACCCTAACGGTTTTATTCAAGAAAGAACCTGTCACAAGCTTCAACCCGAACTAGATTACCCAATCTAAGCTTCGAACCTTATCACCTTTAATCATTCACAATGCACTTCAAAAATGGATGTGTGTAATTGATGTGTTGTGAGATGTTGAAGATGAAAATGAAGAATCTTGGACACCTATTTCACTCTTTCTTATTCTTGAACACATGAATCAGTTTTTATCAAATGTTAAAATGACATAAGTGGTTGAACTTGTATATATAGTACCAGACCAACCAAAGACATAACAACTTTTCAAATAGTAGAGGGAATCACTTAAAAACTGGATTTCCGCACGAATGGTCGACCGCAGCAGGTCTGTGCGTCGACGTATAGCCTGCGTTTTTTGGAAATCTGCAAAATGTATCAGTATGCGTCGACCATACAGTCGGCGTGCGCTGACCCGTTGAAAAATATTTCCTTCATGCGCCGCCCTATGGTTGACTCATGCCTTCATGCGCTGACCAGTGGAAAATGCTTTGATGCATGCACCGACCCTATGGTTGACTCATGCCCTGCAAACCTGCAAAAATTGATCTTTTTGTGGTTTTTCATGCCTCTGGTCATGACTACATTTTATCTACACATAGTATATTTATTACAACAGGGTTTAGACAAATATAAAAGGATATGGTAGGTGATACGTTGCATTTGTTTAGTAGATTTGGAGTTTATAATTGCCAATCCATCCAAGGTTGTAATTTGTCATCATCGAAACCTATATCGAGTAATGTCTTGCAGACTCGTGTGATGTGTGGCGATTTGCCTCCACAGATGTGTGTCAACACAAGAGTCCATCTCAGGTTCGACCTCTTGAGGAATGCACAGAATCCAACCAAAGGAAGGATTAGGCTCTCCCAAGAGGGATCCTAAGTCAATAGGACAGATGAGAATGGGTGTTGGTCCTAGATATCAATCTAAGGTATCTGGTTAAAGTGTATCAACACAGAATGTCCATCTCAGGCTCAACCTGTTGAGGAATGCACAGAATCCAACCGAGGGAAGGATTAGGCTCTCCCAAGAGGGATCCTAAGAAAGGGACTTGGAGAGGGATGACAGTATATAAACCAAGGGAATATACCATTCCAGGAATGTCAATCCAAGGCTCAACCCCTTGAGGAATGCACAAAATCCAACCAAAGGAAGGATTAGGCTCTCCCAAGAGGGCTCCTCATCAAGACTTGAAGGAGAAAGATAGTATAAACCAAAGGAATATACTATACTGATGGATGTCAATCCTAGGCTCAACCTCTTGAGGAATGCACACAATCCAACCAAGGGAAGGATTAGGCTCTCCTAAGAGGGATCCTTATCATGACTTGAAGGAGGAAGATAGTACAAACCAAAGGAATATACTATACTGATGGATGTCAATCCTAGGCTCAACCTTTTGAGGAATGCACATAATCTAACCAAAGGAAGGATTAGGCTCTCCCAAGAGGGATCCTAAAGATATGACTAGGAAAGTTTGGAATGACAAGGCAAGCTCAATCAAAGAAACCACACAAGGGATAAGAATCATCACCAAAAGCTCTAAAGAAACCTTAAATGTTTTAGCTCTAAAAGAAGTCATCCTAAGGGAACTTAATGGTATTATAGAGACTTGAAAATGGACCTAAAAAGGTGTCAACCTATGTACTAAAGTTTAATGGGAAGGTTGGATGCTTAAATTTGGCTAAAAGTTCATTTATTAGGCCAAACTATGAGAAGGTTCAATCATGAATACACAAACTTTGGTCAGAAAGTAAAATGTGGGAAAAATAGGAAATCAGGTCCTAAAATCTTGATAAAATTCCTAAATGATCCTAAATGTGTTAAGACTCTATGGTTAAAGTTTCAAGTCCAAACTACAAGCCTAAGTACACTAACTAGACACTAAGTCAAGATGTATGCTATGGGAGATTCAAAAGGGGAAGGCTCTAAAGATATGCCTCAAAACCTATTCAAATGGGATCTAAAAAATGCAATAAAAATACTAAACTATTCTACAATGTATCAAAATTCACCATACAAAAAATCAGAGATTAATATGGATTATTGAGAGAGAAAGAAAATCACAAAGCATAGCATGTAATTTTTCAATTATTAAAAACACATTAAAATGGAAAAATGCAATTAATTGGAAAATGCATGAAAACTGAAATTAAAAAATAATGAAAAAATTCGAAACATGTCAAACTACTTACATGATTTTTTTCAAGATTTATTGAGATCGTTTCATATTTTTTCTGAATAAAAATGAAACAACTATCAATATTAATAAAAGAAATGCAATTAAAAAGAGAAACTAAAGGGAGGTGCAACTAGTACTTGATTCACACGGTAATTGCACTTGGGCCTTGAGAACGGGGGTGTGGATAGCATGGGGCCTTAAGGCCCAGCTGAGAAACTCAACTTTTTACACAATGAAGGAAAGGCCACTCGTGAAACATGATCACAGTCGCACGATGGGCTTACACGGTCAATAATCTCGCGCGATCTAACGGTTGTGATATGAACTGGAAATTCAAATGCAAACAGAGGGGATTTGCTTCGCGGCGGGGACTGTGGTGGCCGGAGAAGATCCGATCATCTTCTCCGGCGGAATGAATAGTGCAGAATTTTCCAAACTCATCAAAACTTCAATTTTTATACCGTTTTCTTCGTCTCACTTCCTAGATTGAAAATATCATATTCTTTTTCACTATTATCCAATATCTAGAGAGAAATGTGAATAACAAGCTAGGGTGTAATTTTCTAAAGTTCCAAGAAACCTAACCAAACTAATCCTAAAAGCTTCTACACATCCTAAGGATTATAATTATGTGAAAATGGCGCCTAAATTCAACACAAACAGAGAGCATGGATGAAAAATAAGAACCTTGTTTGGAGCTTCAATGGAGGCTGGAAATGTTGTTGAAGCTTCAAGAAAAGTGTCCATAATCATTCCATAATCATCATTGAAGCTTCCACAATGCTTAATCTTGCTTGAAAATGTGTGAAACTCCAAATTCGAAAATCAATTTTTCACCACTTTTTCTCCATGAACTTTCTGTTGTAACTGCCTCCAAAATCTGTTATTTTCTGTTAGGAATGATTAGAATGTTATATTCAATGGATATGAGATGATTTTCAGCCCAATGAAAGCCCATAATAGTCCAATCCAAAATTCACATTTTTGCACTTTCAAGCTTAGTAATTTGCATGAAAACAGAGCCAACCAGCTTGCAACTTGATTCATATCAGTTTCTTATGATGCAAGGATCATGTGTGGCTGAGATTGATTCCTTGGAAATGAATGGATGGTTAATTTTGCATTTGTTGCTTAAAGGTGAAGAAATCATGAATTTGGCATAACAAATGACTTCAAATTGGATTTATGATTTTTCCATTGTTCTTAAAACATTATTTGCACTCAAAAAATGTACCAACATGACATGAATTGGTTTAAAATGTATTTGATTCAAACTAGCCCTTTTCAAGCTTCCTTTCATGAATTTTTCTCCATACATTTTCCTATCCAAGCCATATCAATGATCTCTTGAGGTTTTATTGACCAAATAATCCCATTTGGAGCAACTTTCAAGTTGGCAAGATTTTCATTTGAGGTATGCAAAGTGGTGAACTTGACCTGTAATGAAAATGACCTGTAATCTTACTTTCCCAAAATACCCTTGACTTGTAAGTCTCATAACTTGAGTTCTACAAATCCAAATGAGGACTTCTAGTACTCTAGGGAAAGCTAAGACGATGAGGAACAATATTCATGTTTATCAAAAGTTGAGGAGAAACATCCTTCTATCTCAAAAATGTCCTGGAAGCTGGTTGACTTTCAAGTACCAAAATCACTTTCATCTGATGACCTGTAACTTGTCTGCCTCATAACTTGAGTTCTAGAATTCCAATGAATGACTTCTAATACTCAAATTAAAGGTATAAACATGTTCTACAAGTCTCATGTGGATATCAAGATGAGATGAAACTTGTATCTTGGGTTATGTTGTCTGGAAGTTGGGCATTGAAATAGGGGATTTTACACTGTCAAGCTTAGAAACCCTAGCTTAATAACTTCTCACACTCTTGAATATTGATGAATTGATATTGAAATGATCTCTTAGGTGTCTCAACATAACATTCCATGATCATAGTTGCTTGGAATTGAGTCTTAATCTTCTCAAGACTCACAGTTGACTGAGGGTTGACCAGGTTAAGACCCTAGTCGCACCAATCTTGGCTGTGGCCTCTTGCACTTTGCATAATGCCTTAAATAAGCTCCATAATGACTCTCAAGATCTCTTATGAGCTCCCACAATGCCTCATACCCATATCCATGGACTTAAAATCATCTGGTGATCTTTTCATAGCCTCCAAGACAGGAGGTGAACCACATACAACTCTTTGGCTTTTCTGATGGTGATAAGCTCTTGAATAGCTTGAATGCAACCCCTTGATTAGGTATAGACTTTGATAACATTTTCTTGATAAGCACACCCTCTTGATCCCCTGTGAATGGATGATGGTATGAAAATGCTAATGTAATGAAATGCAATGCTGATGCTATGAAACAAAAGCCAGTTAAAGAAAAAGGTTGGGAAAATTTTGGGGTGCAACAGCTGCCCCTATTCAAACGGCTTGGACCGGAAGGGTTGAAGAGCAAACGACTTTCAAACATTTGAAGGTAGAAGACGGTTGAATACCAAAGAAACCCGGAAATTTGCCAACCTGCAGAAATAAACTGCAAAACTGATTGGGAACGAACATCCAGAAAACTGAATACAGTTGCACGACAACCAACTAACTGCTCATCAGATACATAACACCTGACCTCATTGTCAGTCATCTATGTAACGCCACAGACACCGAACCCACGGGCCTGATCAACATGCACTTGATCCTTTCACTTCGTCAGAAAGAGAACCAATACTCACATCGTTTAAAAGTAGACGGGAAGTCTCCAATACTCACATCGTCTAAGGATAGACAGAAAGAAAGCCACCACGCTCATATCACCTGAGGGTAGACATCCAATACTCGCATCGTCTAAAAAAAGACGGCAAGAAGGCCACCACGCTCACATCATCTGAGGGTAAACAGGAACAAATCTGATACTCACATCGTCTAAAGAAAGAAGGGAACACACAAATACTCACATCGTCTAAAGAAAGACGGGAAGAAGAACTTGTTTGAAGAACCACATCGTCAATAGGAATCGACGGAAAGAAAGATCACATCAATGATTACGTCAACGAACTTCGCAACTATTCAACAAACTTCTGAACTCTTTCATCCACAAGAATTGATGAAAAGGAAATATATTCAAAGGGCCACATCGTCAATAGGAATTGACAGAAAGAGAATCATCTTCAAAGAGCCACGTCATCAATAAGAATCAACAACAAGGAAATCAAACATTCTTTAGAGAGCCACGACATCAATAGGAATTGACGGCACAAAAACCTTCTTAGAACAACATCTCATCCGATAAACTGAAAGAAAACCATATCCGACACTCACATCGTCTAAGGATAGACGGAGAGTAAACCATATCTGAAGTTCGTCTCGAAATCTCACTTCATCCAAGGATAGACGGAGAGAAAACCATATCTAAATCCAAATGCTGAACAAACACGGAAGATCGTATTCACAACTCGCGTCGTCTAAGGATAGACGGTAAGAAGACTTGCTGGGGATACACGTCGTTAATAGAGATCAACGGGAAGAGAATCTGCTCGGAGATACACATCGTTAATAGAGATTAACGGTAAAAGAATCTGTCGACATCAAAGGATTGATGGACAAAGGAACTCTGCTTGGGGATGTCATCATTAGAGGACTCATGGACAAAACATAACCGACGTATGATCTGAAACCCGAGAGAAAGTAAGCTGGTGAGCTGTCTGAATACAGCTCCTGGATAAATGCCCCTGTATCGATCGCAGGGTGATTCACGTTGCCACGGAAGGCTGATAACAAACTGGCTTATGCTTCGTATGCATATGCGTATGTTTGAATTTTTCTATAGCGTAATGTTCCACACGAAATTAAAATGCTACGCATTTGAGGATGAAATGCAAATATGATGCAAATATGACGATATATGCAAAGATGCAAATGCAGGCTCGGGCTGCCGGAGAGAGTTGGGTACGACAGATTTGCTTCAGCAAAATAAATGTCGAAGACAAGGCCAACTCCGCTGGGGATAACCAGGTATCACAGAATTATTCCAACAAAATAAATGCTGGAAAGGTGAAGTCGACTCCGTTGGGGGATAGCAGAAGGTGCCAACTATGACTGGACTCTCCTAGGAATGGCTTGCGCATGCCAACGATGATTGGGCTTTTGCTGGGGAAGACAAAGGAAGTCTTCCTGCGTACCAATGTCAATTGGATTTTGGAATGATCTGCCAAAATGGATTGGGCTTCCTGACAATCACCAATAGGCCTCAGGCTTTAGGTTATCCATGATGGGTCAGGTACGACTGACGCTGGAAAATATCCTGTCTAGATTCAAAGGTTTCGGTTGAAGGGTCGAGGGATAGTAGCACGGCTTCCCGACATTCGTTTTGAACTTGAAGGTTGATCAAACCTGCTTGATTAGCTTTGATGATACGGAGAGAAACGATTCCTTTGTTTCCATATTTTGCCCCAGCCGGTGGGATCTCTGTGGGGATGTTCCTCGGAAGGAAACCTGCAATCTCTGCACCCTGATCTGCCTCAGCATTATGAACCTCGAAGAGGTGCATCATATTAATTTCCCCATGGGCAAGAAATAAATTATACGCTCTTAGGGTGGCCTGCCCCTGTCTTGAAACGAATTTGCCCCTGATTGGCTAATCTGTGGGGAAATGCCTTTGATTGTCCTCGAGAGATTCACGGAATCTCGACCTGACTACTTCAGATTAACTGACTTCTAGATGGATGACTCCCATGCCGTGATCATTTGACGTAGCTTGCCCCGGTTCACCGGAATTCAGGCATTCTGCATTCTATTCTGATCAGACTTTCCACTGTGGAAACTTTCCTGCTGTCAAGCGCTTACTCGCCAGTAAAGCAAGTTGTTCTGCATAAAAGACATATCAAATGCAATGCATATGGCAGTTTTGAAATTCCAATCTGTTCACTGGAAAAATTTTGTGACATAAAATGTATGAATCATTCATCAACATGTCAACATTAATACAACGCTGTAAGAGGAATCCTTTCAGAGAGTCAGTTTCGATGCGATCTTCACCGAAGTATGCTTTCGAAACAAACCTATTTCAATTAGGACTTTTCCAGGTTGTAACGTGGTCAGGTTCACGGTTTAAGAAAGAAAGGATATAGGCTCAAAATTCATCTTAATCCACCCATTCTCCGTGATGTTCTCCAATTCTATATTCAGCTAAATCGACCTTAGCGCTCACCTTTCAAAGGTTATATGACAGGAGTGACGGTTCGGGAAACCACAAGTTTTTGGAGTGACAGTTACTCGCTTTTCGTCTTTGTTTGGGCACCGATAGCCACACGATTTCGTTCTTTCTCGAGGATTTTTCTTTGGTAATCCTGTTTTGCTTTTCAATTTTTCGTTCCCTAACTTTTTCCTGGACCAAATCTTTTGAGTTTCTTCGATTTTGAAGTCCAGCGGGAAGCCCTAATTTTTGCCTAAGTCGCTTGTTTACAAGATTCAACTTAGCGGGCTTTTTCTTTCGATTCTTTTTTCCTTTTTTTTTTGAACAAATCGTATGACACCGGCTTGTCGGACTCTTTGGGGAATAACTTGACTGTTTCACTCCTGATCGGCCATGTTTAACCATCATGGTTTTTTAGTTACGACCTATAGCGGCGTGATTGATCCTCGAACAGACACTCCTTTCATAATTTGGACGCTTGGTCAAATTAATTGACACCTACCCTGCCCCGGGTTAAGATTGAGGGTTTTTCGTTTTCAGAAAGAAACTCCTACTACTCGGCTCAAAGGGTTTAACAAGGGATTATCTTCCTTATATCTCCGGTGTTTGGGATTTGAAACAATGGATGTACATCATCAACATGTTTTTATTCAAAAGCATACATTCGGAAGCTTGCTTCTTTCGAAATTTCGCCATCCTCTCCGGATTCCACTTAAACAAGCGTTTGAAATAAAAGAAAGCAATAGAGTGAACACAAATGGATTAATTAAAAACATGCATATTTATTTCATTTATCAATATCAATTGAAAACAACAAGTTTTACAAACGAAAATTGCACATAGACAGGAAGGGAACTACGAATGCAAAGAAATAACAGAATAAAACGAAAATTGCCAGCCTTCAGGAAACTGGGCTTTCACACCGATTTGCTGCTGAGGGGAGCGACCCTTTGAAGTCTTCAGATTCGATCAGAAGAGCGGTTGTTGTGAGGTCGACTCTGACTCGGGCTCTAATAGTTTTGCTGCAACGGAGCAAGAGGTTGTCGATTCTGAACGGCAGAAACATCTGAAGATGAGGTTTGAATCATCGAGGATTCTCCTTGTTCAGGGGTTTTCATCCTTAAACTCGATCCAGGAACAGGCAGAAATTGCGGGCAAGGCGATTCGGACTTCAAAGACTGTAGGATATACTCCTGATCTTTCTCTGCTTCAAGTGAGGGAATGGGAACAAATTTGCATGATGCCTTCATGTCGTCCGACTTGAATTCAATTGCTCTTGAATCAATCAAATCTTGAACCCTATGCTTAAAAGCTTTACAGTTCGTTACATCGTGCCCTGGTGATCCAGAATGGAATTTGCAATGGGCACTTACATCCCAGCCGAGAGGTAATTCCTCAGTCAATGGAACCATAAGTCAGGGTCTGACCAACTGAAGTTGGAGCAAGAGTTGCACCAACTGAGCATAATCCAAAGGGATTGGATCGAGGATTCTGTCAGATAGTTTCATCTTTTGACCATGTCTTCTGGGGTTGTCCTGAGAAACCTAACGTGGCCGCTGACGAGAAACATTTTTAGCTTCAAGCTGTGCAGAGGGTCTCGGTGGCCTATCATTCCTTGGTATAGGTTCCACAGACACAAGTGGAGCAAGCGTGCTGGCTGCAGATTTGGGTACTTGATCACCTTCTTTTCGGAGTATGTTCCTCAACACTTCTGCCATCAAACCCACCTGGGTCTTCAACTAATGGTTTTCCTCTCTGAGCATCTGCATGTTGTCGTACCTCGAAAAATACAATCCTCGCGATGGCCGCGGAAAATACTGTTCGAAACAGAGTCGCCACCGAACTTTATTCATTCCAAGAATGGAATAGGAAAATATCGATAAAACCTTTAGAGAGATAAGAACATGGTCGTCGCAACCAATATTCTAGGTTCGGGAGTCGATTACATGAGGGGAAGGTATTAGCACCCCTCATGTCCGTTGTACTCAACGGGAACCTCTTGATCGATTCGAGAGTAAAGTTAACTATGCTCGTTTGTTTTCTTCTAAGGTTTCTCCTATGGGGGGAAATGGTGGTTTTATGTTAATTTGCTCGCCAAGGATTAGGGTCCTTGTGCCTACGTATCTTCACTTGTAAGAAGTGGAAAATCAGAGCATTCGTAGTTCGTGGGACTACGGGAAAAAGAGGGGATTGTGCTCGCCAAGATCATTGCAATCTTGTGCCTACGTATTCCCATTGATAAATGAGAAATCAGAGCAGCCGTAGTTCGGCTAACTACGGTAAAAGGGTTGTGTTTGGAATGAACGAGTGTTTAAGTCGCATTCTAACTGCTAAACGTTGGCTTGTCTGCTCGCTAGGGGAGGCTGAAGCACGAGTTTGTTATGCGCGGAAGAAGGGAACTAAACAATGTTCTTAACAAAAGGTGTTTTGGTTGGAAATCGCACGAGGGCGAGAAATTAGGTTTATCGTATTGGATGTTTTAGTTTGGGAAAGAGAATGGATTTTAATAGGTTTAATGTTTCGATCGCACGGGGGCGAGAAAGAGGAGTTTGGTTAGGTAATTTGATGGAGAATGACGACTATTCGATAAACGAGACGTCGGCCTCGCACTCAATTAATCGGGATATTATTAGAATGCTGGATCCCAATAACACGTTTTCATTCGAATAATTACGAAATATGTTTGAGAAAGTTTCAATCGCACGAGGGCGAGAAAAGAGAGTTGGAATGGTTGGATATTTTAATGGAGAATGACGACTACTCGATAAACGAGACGTCAGTCTCGTAACCAATTAGTCGGGATATCGTTGGAATGCCAGATCCCAACGACACCTTTTTCGTTCAATTAATTATGAAAGTGTATTGGAATGGACAATGACGATATTCGTCCAAATAGTTAGGGCATATATTTTATAGAGGAAAGGTCGAGTAATCCACAACCTAAAGCGTACGCCCCAAGAGTTTTTACTCAATAATTCAAGGAGTGCGAGACTCCAAGAACTCAGTTCTTTCGCAATTTAATTAAGAAAATAGTTTGGATTTGACGTATGGTTTAGACGCGTACTAGGGTTTAGACTCGACCGTATGAAGGTGAGGAACGAGGTTAGATGGGTTGAAAAATTAGGAGGAATGACGACTATTCGATAAATGAGACGTCAGCCTCGTAACCAATTAGTCGAGATATCTTTGGAATGCGAGATCCCAACAACACCTTTTTCATTCAATTAAATATGAAATATGTTTGTTGGACAGTGAATACTTGTCCAAATAATTAGAGGAGGTTTTTTAGGAACGAAAGTCCGAATGACACACCATACAAGGCGTACGCCTCAATAGTAATCATTCTCGAATTCAAAGAATGCATGACTCCAAGAATTCGATTCTTTCGTAATTTTAATTTTAGGAAAATAATTTGAATATAATAACGTAGATGAGTTAAGCTAAGATGAGCATATTGCTCGAATAGGGTTTGCGAATTTTGGAAGTTTAAACAAAGTTGGGTATTCTAAGGATGAAAGACGGAGCGACCACAACTCAAGGTGTGCACCTCGAGAGCGGTCGCTTAAGGATCCAAGGAGTGCTAGACTCCAAAGATCCACCACTTTCAAATAATAAAAAAAAAACATTTATTTATTCTAAACAATGAAAATATTTTTTGAGATTAAAATTCTAAATAGAATCTAAATAGAATCAAATTGTCAAGCATATATCAAATATAAAAATCTAATAATATTATTAATACTATTATTAATATTATTAATCATATTATTAATTACTATAAAACCTTTTTAAAAAAAAAGAATTTGAATGAAGTTATATTATAAAGAAAATATATTCATAAAGAAAATCCAAGGAAGACTAATAATATTACTAATCATATAAAATTCTATATGTAATTATTCTCTGAAGTGTGACCCTATTAAGTTCTATCAAGTACTAATTAAAATATATAATCCTAAACAACCTCACACCATGTTGACCCGCGGAGGAAACAAAGGGGTCAAGTTCAGATAAAACCCCTCATACGTTTTCTTGGAAGAGCCGCTGCATTTAATTCTTACTTTTAGAAAAGAAAAGGCAACAATAAAGGCATGTCTGATCAGGTATCAATTAGAGCATCTGTTGTGGATTTCAAAAGGGTCATAGGAAATAAAAATCAAAGAAACAGAATATTAATCTTTCTCTCTCTGAAAAACTCGACCGTCACCTCGCTCTTACCCACTCTTCCAAATCTTTACAACCTCCATGAAAACAAACGACAACCACTAGTAAGACCTTCAACTACCGTAATTTACCCTGAATCCCAATGCTTTCCCCAAACCCTAAACGGTTTCGACCACTCATGACCAAAACGGAAGCCCCAAATCCTTCAAACAGGATTCAGAGACACGCAAAGGTTAACTATAAGAAGGTTCCGAACCCTGATTCGATCTAACATTGAAGGATTTAAAGACAAATCTACACCTTAAAGCATGTCAACCGCATGAATATCGAGTAAAGATAAGATGCAAAACCTGAGTTCGAAGTTCCGGCTAGTTTTCAAGAGAAATGCTACCCCGAGTAAGTTCAACGCGCCACCCCCTATTTCTGTCTTTCGTTTTCTACTTCTTTTCCCTTCAAAATGCGTCTTTTCAAATGAATGTGTGTGTGTGTTCAAACTCAAAGTTTACTCGGATTCAAAATGGTGAATCTGAGAAACCTTTGTTGAAATGAGCTTTGGAGTGGGGTTTGGGTAATGATTTGGGCAGAGCAATGTTAGGGTTTTTTTCTCCTCTTTTGCAAATGATTGGGGGTGATATTTATAGGGGATTTTTAGGGTTTCTGATACGTGTGAGAAATCAAAATTTGTTGAAGAAAAAAGCTTGATTCGTGTGAGGTAGGACGATGAGGTTTATTGGGTAGTACAAATCCGTTATGTGCTATACCACAATTTCTGCTTTTCTGGGATTTGGGTGAGAGTGACCTCTGTATTTGTCTGTAGTGAGCTAATAAAATATCTGTTTTTTTTTAACGAGTTTTTACTTGTGTTAAAACGTAATTCATGAACTTTTTACCATGCTGATGTGGTAGTATTTGGTTGACTTGCATCACCTCTGACTATTTAAACTTTATGAAAAACTTTGAGTTTTGCTGACAAACCATGAATGTATTCCTTGACGCCTCTGCCTGTCTTAATTCTTTGATTATCACGTAATCTTGTTCACTCTATTAAGATGCATTGTTTTCTTGTAGTTTGAAGGTGCTAAGCTTTGCACAAGGGGAAAATGCAGTGCTGGTCTCTTGAATAAATTGTTGTTTAAGGAATCATGGCAGGATGGGCAATATTTGGTGGCTTGTAGACTAAAAGTTAACATGACTTATTAGTTTCATACTCACTTTAAATGAGTTGCAACACATTCCAAGCATTTCAGGTAAACTTTCAGTTTGTAAGCAATCTCATCTAGTTAACAATTTGTTGCTTTCTAACATACTCACTGATGGCTAGTCTTATTAGCTATTCATGCTGACCAGTTTCTATTTATCTCTTTGTGTTGCATGAGCTTGACATGGGAGTGGAGCATCCACCTTATCTCAGAGTTTGAAGCTTGTATTGAGGTAGAGTTTGGAAGCGGCATACTTGGGACGTATTTACCTGAACATCCGATGATGCTGTCTGAAGCATTGTGGCAGAGTTAGTATTATTTAACGCAATGGATGGTTGTTGGAACTGGGAAGTTGATCCTGGAAACATTGTCAACTCTGCTGGAGTAGAAAAGGGGTTGTTGTTTTGAGCACCTGAGACTCCACTGCCGAATAAGTTTCCTGTGTTGGATGTGAAAAAGTTTCCTCCACTACCAAAGGAATTAGGCTGCACTGGAGCGATTGCTGGTGGTGCAGAGGGCCTTCCAAAACCAGTGTTCAGTGAAGCACCCAGTTGGGTAAAGCTTGAGACTGATAAAGGACCATTATTTTGCGTATCTGGTGAAAATGCATTTGCATTGTCTCCATTAGATTGGTACTTTTGAATGTCAAGAGAAGAATTCATAGGCATTTTGTAGGGTTCAGAAAGTAGTTTGTCAAACTCAACCAACTTGGATTTTAGTATGTTTCTCTCTTTTTCAACAATTAGCGGCAAACTCATTCCGTTCTTAGCATCCTCGTAAGCTGATGCCCGTAATTCTTCATAGCTGATATCTCCAATAATGTCACAAGGAGCACCTTTGCAATGACCATAGCATGTAAGTATACAAAGTGGTTTCTCTTGCTCAAAATCTTCTGCAATCTGGCGCTTGCAAATCTCAGGATCTGTGCATTTATGATTCACTGTTTGGGAATTGTTATCAGAGGGACGTTGAGTGCCATTCTGAGGTTTGGATGATGTTCGACTCCATTTGTTTTCAAAAGGCTGGAATTGGTTTGGTTTGGAGTCGGAACGAGGGGCCCCGTTTGACTGAGAGGTATTCTGTGATCCAAAACCAAAAGGATTGTTCTTTTGCTATTGGTTGGGAGCAGAGGCAGAAGCAGACCCAAACCCAAAGGGGTTTTTATTGGTCTGTCCTCCAAAGGCATTAGATTTTCGCTACTGTTGATTTGGTTGTTGATGAAGAAATCTACACCTTTCTCCATAACTACAGCTGCCTCGCTGGAAATTTCTACAAAGGTCTTTCATGGTAAACTCAATTGAATACTGTTGAGTCTTGATTGTAAAAAACAAAACCCTCGCGCGCTTTGAATCTTTGAATCAATCAATTGCTCGCATGGATTTAGTCAAAACAAGTACTCTTGTGCATAGTGCACCACAGTTTCTAATCTCCTCGATCTTTTTCTTGTGCAACTTGTAGATATGGGGCCTGGGTTTTGAGTTACTGCGAAAGACATGATATTTTGCCTGTGTTGGTAATCAATATTTATGGTTAAATCTGATGTTATTCTGGTTTTGTTTCAATATCGCAGGATATGTTTTGACGTCCTGGAATCGTATGAACCATTGACAATACTCTCGTGCCCGTACCGAACAAGTAGCTTAATAACTTCATCAGATGTGTCCAGTGGATTCTCCTGCAAGCCAGTTTGGAATCACAAAATTTGTGAACTGATCAGGGTCCACTCGCGTAGCAGACTCAGCTTGAACATCAGATACACCAGCTGTATGAGATAATGAATCATGTGGATCAAGAACAACCAAAGCTAGAGTTTCATCCCATCTGTTCATTGTGGGCAGAATTCCAACTTCACTCATATGCTCCTCCAACTGGGGGTAACATGTATTATACGGTGCCACCGCCTTGCCAACTGCTCCAAGAACTATTGTGGCATCTGAGCATCCATAGACAATGGCATATCTCAAAGGTGCTAAGACATAGATGGTAGACTCTTGGCAATTTAGAACCTAAGGATTCAATTCCACTGTCACAAATGCTTAAGGTGATGTGAAGAAGTGGGAAAATCTTTTATTTCCCACATAACCAGTCCTTGAAGTACATATGAAGCACAGACGTCAATTCTTGTTTATGATTGTCTTCTAGAGAAGCTTTGTGTGTTAGCCGCCTTATCTCCCCTAAGTTTTTTTTTATTTTTATGATGAGATGCCGCATATGAATCTGGTAATGCAAATGGGTTTGTCTTGCAGGTATTGTCAACCCTTGGACATATACAAGTGGTATCTGACTGCTGAAATGAAATGCAATACATGCTTGCGATAAGTAGAAGGGCGGGACCGTCATCGGCTGGCGAGATGCATCCAATTGAAGCTGCAGCTGAGACATTGGAATAGATTGTTGAAGTTCTATGAAGATTTTGGCACGATGATAGCCGGTAGTTTCCTTGGGCAAGGAAACTAGAATTGCAATTTTCTGTTTAAGATTCAATTCCAAATTTAAATAAACAATTTCTGGATATTGCAGGTACAAGCAGAATATGGGAACATAAGGAATGCTAGGTGTGCTTATTGAGTTCGCGTTCTGTCCTGCTATTGGTTGAAGGACAAAGTTGTCGCAGCCAGTTTTCACATGTACAAGCTTAATGGATAGTGGAAGATAGGGCAACAGATTTTATGTTATGGCTAGGAATCATTTCATTATTTTGAACATTTGGAAGATTCATTTGGTCAACAATATGTAAGTTTGATCCCCTGTTTTGATTGCTTCTTTTTGTTGTAAACGACCTTCCCAAGCTCGCGGATGCGAGTTGAAGATAGGGATTTGTGAAATGTAACAGTAAGTGGAAAAGAAGAATAAGTGTTAGACAACTTTTATTCACAGCTTGATGAGCACAAAAAATGAGATTTCGACGCAAGGGATTTGATTAACTCATGCGATCATGGTGAGTAGCACTTTCACAATAGCTAGGTCAGACTTAATTGTATTCATCCTGGCCTGTTTTGTTATGCTTGATATTGGATTTTTATATAGATGAATTCAATGTCTTTGTAGCTTATTCTGTTGAGCTTCCTGGTTTGTTTTGGTTTGCGCCTCATATGAAACCCAAGCTTATTGTGTTAGTTTGTATGCATGATTTCCTGTAATCTGTCATGACTCTTGCTTACATTGATCATACTAACATCTTTTCATCTCATGTATGTGTGATGGGAGTGCAAGCCATCGTAGTCTTGATCGAACCGTAAAGCTTACATTGAGGGAGTATTCGACCGTGACAATGGATTTCCTGTAGAACTTGGCAAGCAATCTCAAGAGTTTCAAACCGAGTCCAAGTGGTGTACAGTAGAAATCAAAAGGTCATAAGGCTGCTGTATTGAAGTCAAAGTCTTGAATAGCCATATTACCGACATAAATTAGTAAAATGGTCTTTGTAAACTTATGTAACAAAAGCTGGTTATATTGCCTCTTGAAACCTACTCCATACATGAAGTCTTTATTTGAATTTGTAATAGTGATGAATTCTTAAACCAATAGATACCGCTTGAGAATTAAAATTTTGGCGGTGAATAAGGATCACAACTTATTGTTGCCACTGTGTCATTTGTATATTACAATCTTAATTATATGGTCTTTGTAATATAACTTATCCTTGCTCCAGCTTGTTTCCTCTTATGGCTTTCAATAAAACAGTTGCGAGAATAAATTGGATGGTTAGAAATCTTTGGCTCAAAAATTAACATGTGTGCATTCATAGCTCTTGATATGCTCTCTTATGAAGGGTATTATAATTTTGTACGAATGGAGAACTCTCTTAAAATGTAACTCTTGACTTAAACACAAATGGATAATATCTTGCAAATATTTTTAAGACAAGTTAAATCATATCTAGAGGTGTGTAACCTATAAGACTTGGACAGTTAGTATGTGAGTAACCTTTCTTCCTTTTCAAAAATTTGTAAGCGTAAACAAAATCTCTATGCTTTGAACTTCTCGAAACAAACTTGGCCCAAGTTTAGCTTGTTTACCACACGCCTTGAGTACCAATTTGAAATATGGTTCAATAACTACTTGAAACCAAATGATTATGTCTTGAAGCGAACCGGAATATCTTCTAAATTAATTGCATCTAAATTCAATCAAAACTTGCAAGCTAAATCTAAGTTTGTCACAAACTGATTTAGTACCCAAACATAGCCTGACGCTTGTAATCGATTCGAACAAAGCCTGAGGATAAATTGACCGTGTCCACAAGCACCGTGTGAAGTATCTTTGAATTAACTTGAATTAAGTACAGACCATAATAAGCAACTTGTAGTGAGGCTTAAACAACATTTAAGGAGAAGTTTGTAATCAAGCTGAAATAGGGTGTAAATTAATCATATACTTTATGTCATTAATCATATCATGTCTGCCTGATCGTGAGAACGAGGACACACACGAGTTTGGGTACAAGGGGATGGAGGCGCACTCCTCCCATAATAGTTCAGCAGAAATTGCCATGGATTATCACCACAATGAGTATAACGAAAAGTCTTTATAACGAAACCTTAGAGAGTCGTGGCCAGAAGTCATGTGGCAGTAGAAAATTTATTAAATACCAAAGTAGGACAAATTTGGTGTATGACAGATGCCCCTATCTAATTGCCTTAAACCTGAGCGAATGAACTACTGTATGGCGTTCATTTTAAGGTGGAAGTCAATTAGATACAAACAGACCCCGAAATTTGTCCGATAAGCAAGTAAACTGCAGTGAGATATACTAGAACGAGGTAGCAGGATGCGAAAACTGAACAAGATAATCTGACCTTCTCTGGGTGGTCGAAACAGTCCCTTATCCAATAAGGTCCTTCGCGATACCAGATTAGTATAAACGAGCCTCTTTGGATGGTCGAAGCAAGTCCCTTATCTAATAAGGTTCTTCGATGATACCAAAGTAGTGTCTCTGAAAACTTGAGATTCTTAGGGTAGTCAAAGCAGTACCTTATCCATTAAGGCTCTTCAATGATACCAAAGCAGTATCTCGAACAAAACTTGAGATTCTTCGGGTGGTCGAAGCAGTACCTTACCTATTAAGGCTCTTCGATGATACCAAAGCAGTATCTCGAACAAAACTTGAGATTCTTCGGGTGGTCGAAGCAGTACCTTATCCATTAAGGCTCTTCGATGATACCAAAGCAGTATCTCGAACAAAACTTGAGATTCTTCAGGTGGTCGAAGCAGTACCTTATCCATTAAGGCTCTTCGATGATACCAAAGCAGTATCTCGAACAAAACTTGAGATTCTTCGGGTGGTCGAAGCAGTACCTTATCCATTAAGGCTCTTCGATGATACCAAAGCAGTATCTCGAACAAAACTTGAGATTCTTCGGGTGGTCGAAGCAGTACCTTATCCATTAAGGCTCTTCGATGATACCAAAGCAGTATCTCAAACAAAACTTGAGATTCTTCGGGTGGTCGAAGCAGTACCTTATCCATTAAGGCTCTTCGATGATACCAAAGCAGTATCTCGAACAAAACTTCAGATTCTTCAGGTGGTCAAAGCAGTACCTTATCCATTAAGGCTCTTCGATGATACCAAAGCAGTATCTCGAACAAAACTTGAGATTCTTCGGGTGGTCGAAGCAGTACCTTATCCATTAAGGCTCTTCGATGATACCAAAGCAGTATCTCGAACAAAACTTGAGATTCTTCGGATGGTCGAAGCAGTACCTTATCCATTAAGGCTCTTCGATGATACCAAAGCAGTATCTCGAACAAAACTTGAGATTCTTCGGGTGGTCGAAGCAATACCTTATCCATTAAGGCTCTTCGATGATACCAAAGCAGTATCTCGAACAAAACTTGAGATTCTTCGGGTGGTCGAAGCAGTACCTTATCTATTAAGACTCTTCGATGATACCAAAGCAGTATCTCGAACAAAACTTGAGATTCTTCGGGTGGTCGAAGCAGTACCTTATCCATTAAGGTTCTTCGATGATACCAAAGTAATATCTCTGAAAACTTGAGATTCTTCGGGTGGTCGAAGCAGCACCTTATCCATTAAGGCTCTTCGGTGATACCAAAGCAGTATCTCGAGTGATAATTGAACTAAAATTCCTATAAAAGGAACAGCGTTGTCCAAACTTTGCAGGGGAGAAATCTTCAACAAACACTCTAAGATAACCTCTGCTTGGGGAACCACCAGAGCAATAGTTGCTGGGGATTATCATCATCAGCTGCATGGTTGAAGAATGACTTGCCGGGAAGTAGAATTCCTTAAACTCATGGGGTAACAACTCTTTTCAGAGTCATACTGCCAACTTCATTGGAGGACTGACCAAGATGCTTGCGAACTGATCCTAGATCCTGCTACATTGCTATGTAATGCAATGTTTTATGATGCCCAAACATGCAACTAAGGTGCGACTGCTAGGGAGTGCACGATGCGAATGCAAATGATATGTTAATGCTTGATATGATTATGATATGAGGTTGTATGTCGTGCTTATGATAATGCAGCGACCAGGTATGCTGGGGATAAAACCCTGTCGGGGACATCACCAGGGACTGGATTCGGTAGTTGCCAAATGGTTTGGACTTTGGTTATTGAGGATGCCAACAAGGGTGGACTTTTAGTGGTTGCCAATGAGGACTGGACTTTTAGGGTGAATTTAAGGTGCCAATTGGAGTGACTTTTTGATGTTGCCAATAAAAGATTGGGCTTTCTGTGGGGTAGTGAGAGGATTAGACTACTCGACATCCCAGATTTAGATACTCCATGACGACCGGGGGAATTGATTGCCCTAGTTTAGTTCTTGAACTTGATGTTGGGGGAACCACATCACATAAACCCTTTAGAAAGGCAAAGCTTTTCATGATGGCAAGCTTAGGCAGCTGACGACTAATTCAATGCTTCTACCTGTTGATATTTTTCTTGGAGACCATCTATTTTCCCCAATATCTTCGAACATCAAAACAAGTTCTATACCTTGTCAAAAAGTTATATTTTATTTTTTTAGCTGAAGTTTCGAACACAAATTTTCAAAATAAAATTAATTTGCAAAAAATCAGATAAAGTAAAAAGAGTGAGCACAATTTAATTGAGAAATCTCTCTTTATATTGATTTGACCCTTGAATGGGTAAATATACAAAGATGTAATCCCTTAATGAGGTGATTACAGTGCAAGAAAAACATAAATGGCAAAAATTAGAGCCCCATTGAGTTTCGACACTGCTATAGTCCCTATCACTTTGGAAGTCTTCAACACCTTGCTTTATAGAAGAAATGATCGGATCAATCATGTCTCTTGATAATGTACTAGGGTTAAGTGATCATGCACAATGGATACTTTGCCTTGGAATTTTGCCCCTAACTTTTGCCTGGATCGCCCTTTCGGGTTTTCAATCCACCGGGACGCCCCTTTTTGCCTGAGTCGCCCTTTCAGGTTTTCAACTCAGCGGGCCTATTCTTATTTTATTCCTAATATTTGCCTGAACCGCCCTTTCGGGTTTTCGGTTCACCGGGATAGCCAATTTTGCCTAAGTCGCCCTTTCAGGTTTTCGACTTAGCGACTTTACTATTCCACTTTTTTAGGCAAAGTATCGTTTGACCAAATCTGCATTCACTGGATAAGGTAAGTCCTCCCCATCCATGGTTGCGATCTTTAGGGCACCACCAGAGAATGCTTCTGTTACCACATATGGGCCTTCGTAGTTCGGCGTCCATTTGCCCCTAGATTCATTATACATAGCCATGATCCTCTTGAGTACTAAGTCTCCTTGTGCGAATGTCCTGGGATGCACTCTCTTGTCGAAGGCTCTCTTCATTCTCCTATGATAAAGCTGGCCGTGGCATATGGCTGTCAAGCGCTTTTCCTCAATGAGATTAAGTTCTTCAAACCTCGTCTTTACCCATTCGGCTTCATCAAGTTGAGCTTCCATTAAAACCCTCAGCGAAGGGATTTCGACTTCTATTGGGAGAACTGCCTCCATGCCATAAACCAACGAGTAGGGAGTTTCCCCTGTTGAAGTTCGTACGGAAGTGCGGTAGCCGTGTAGTGCAAAGGGTAACATCTCGTGCCAATCTTTGTACGTGACCACCATCTTCTGGATGATTTTCTTGATATTTTTATTGGCTGATTCTACGGCTCCATTCATTTTGGGTCTATATGGTGTCGAGTTATGGTGTTCTATTTTAAAACTGGCGCACAACTCGTCCATCATTTCGTTGTTGAAATTTGACCCATTGTCAGTGATGATGCGATTGGGCACTCCATATCTGCATATAATGTTGTGTTTCAAGAAGCGAGCGACTACTTGCTTAGTAACGTTGGTATATGAAGCAGCTTCAACCCACTTGGTGAAATAGTCTATAGCCACAAGTATGAAGCGATGTCCATTTGAAGCTTTTGGTTCAATCATCCCAATCATATCTATTCCCCACATGGAGAATGGCCATGGTGAGGTTAAGACGTTCAATGGAGTGGTGGGTACATGAATTTTATCAGAGTATATTTGGCACTTGTGACAAGTTCGGGCATGATGGTAACAATCTGCCTCCATGGTAAGCCAATAATAGCCTGCTCTCAATATTTTCTTTGCCATGGTATGTCCATTCGTATGAGTTCCAAAGCAGCCCTCATGAATGTCTTTTAGAATTTGCTCGGCTTCACGTTTCTCCACACATCTGAGCAAAACAGTGTCATGGTTGCGCTTGTACAATACATTTCCGTTGAGGAAGAAGTTGGACGCCAATCTTCGCAAAGTTCTTTTGTCGATACCCAGGGCTCCTTCGGGATATTCGTTCTTTTCAAGATATCGCTTTATATCATAAAACCACGGCTTTTCATCTGCGTCTTTATCAGTAGTCAGACAATGCGCGAGCTCTTCAAAGCGTCGCAAATCAATAGATGGTCTATGATTTGGCCATATCAACTTGTACATGGATGCCAGAGTTGCCAAAGCGTCAGCCATTTGATTCTCTTCTCGAGGTACGTGAGCAAAAGTGATATCATCGAATCGGGGAAGCAATTTGGCCACATAATCCCGGTATGGAATTAGATTTTCATGCTTTGTATCCCAATCGCTTCTTATCTGGTAAATTACCAGAGCAGAATCTCCAAACACATCGAGAGTTTTGATTCTCAAGTTAATGGCCTCTTCTAGCCCTAGTATACATGCCTCGTACTCTGCAATATTGTTAGTGCACGGGAAACAGAGTTTGGCCGTAAACGGCAAGTGAAAATTTTTGGGAGATGTAATCATTGCCCCAATTCCATGTCCATAAGAGTTAGAAGCACCATCGAACATAAGAGTCCATCGCTCCCCTGGTTCTGGCCCTTCATCTGGCCCTGGCTCTTCGTAATCTATTGCCATCATAATATCTTCGTCTGGGAAGTCGAACCTCAACGGCTGATAATATTCCACGCGTTGGTGGGCCAAATGGTCCGCTAGCACACTGCCTTTGATAGCCTTTTGAGCGACATACTGGATGTCGTATTCAGACAAAAGCATTTGCCATCGGGCTATCCTACCGGTAAGAGCAGGATTCTCAAAGATGTACTTGATTGGATCCATCTTAGAGATTAAGTATGTGGTGTGTGTCAGCATATATTGTCTAAGGCGTCCAGCAGCCCATGCAAGTGCACAACAAGTTTTCTCAAGCAAAGAGTATCTAGTCTCACAGTCGTTAAACTTTTTGCTGAGATAGTATATAGCATGTTCTTTCTTGCATGAATCATCTTGTTGTCCTAGTACGCAACCCATGGATTCTTCTAGCACAGTTAAGTACATAATGAGCGGCCTTCCAGGAATTGGTGGTATCAAGATCGGTGGTTCTTGCAAATATTCTTTGATTGCATCAAATGCCCCTTGGCATTCATCATTCCACACAACCGGCTGATCTTTCCTGAGTAACTTAAAGATTGGCTTGCAAGTGGCTGTGAGATGTGAAATAAATCTTGCGATATAAATCAACCTCCCTAGAAATCCACGGACCTCCTTTTCGGTCTTTGGGGCAGGCATGTCCTGAATCGCCCTGACTTTATCAGGATCCACCTCAATCCCTTTCTGGCTTACAATAAAGCCCAACAACTTTCCAGACCGCACCCCGAACGTACATTTGTTGGGATTAAGTCTCAACTTGAACTTCCTCAGTCTGGCGAACAACTTTTCCAAATTAACCAAATGTTCATCTTCAGTCTGGGACTTAGTAATCATGTCGTCAACGTACACTTCGATCTCTTTATGAATCATATCATGAAAGAGTGTTACCATTGCACGTTGGTACGTTGCCCCAACGTTCTTTAACCCAAATGGCATTACCTTGTAACAGAATGTGCCCCATGGTGTAATGAACGTGGTCTTTTCCATGTCATATGGATCCATCTTAATTTGATTGTAACCAGAGAATCCATCCATGAAGGAAAAAACGGAGAACTGAGCCGTATTATCTACCAACACATCAATATGAGGCAATGGAAAATCATCTTTAGGACTTGCTCTGTTTAAGTCGCGGTAATCCACACACATACGGACCTTTCCATCCTTCTTCGGCACTGGAACGATATTTGCAACCCATTGCGGATATTTGGCCACTGCTAAAAACCCTGCATCGAATTGTTTTCGGACTTCATCACGGATTTTCAGAGCCATATCAGGACGGGTTCTTCTCAACTTCTGCTTGACGGCATGACACTCTTCTTTGAGTGGCAACTTGTGTACAACGATGTTCGTATCTAGACCAGGCATGTCCTGATACGACCATGCAAATACATCAGCATATTCTCGAAGGAGCCCTACCAACTTTACCTTGACAGTATCCTGAAGAGACGCGCCAACCCTTATCTCCCTTTTATTTTCTTCTGAACCTAGGTTGATAATCTCGACATCCTCTTTATGCGGCATAATGACCTTCTCTTCTTGCTGCAGCAACCTAGCCAATTCGTTGGGGAGCTCATCCTCGTCTTCCTCATCCGCTCGGTATATTGGACAATCAAAATCATAAAGGCCTATAGCAGTGTCGATATCAAGGACCTCGGTAGTGTCTCTGCATGTTTATGATTTATGCAGCTTATTTAGGAAAGTGAGTGCGTGAAAGAAATGCCATTAATTATGAAAAAGTAGAAAAGAAAATGAGCAAAATAATTGAATGCAAATCAAAATTTATTCACGTTAAACATGTTTCGAAACATCAGGAGGCCCGATACAAAGCTCCACTACGCCTTGGGCAGAGCGTAGGGTTTTGAAAATTAATTAAAACTTTACTTTTGAAGAGGGAAGAATTGGGGTATTTCGATGGTCTTCCAGTTCTTCAATTCTTCACCAGGTTCAGCCTGTCGGATCCAGCTTGCGGAGACTTCTTTGTCATCAGCCTCATCTTCAATTACCATGGCAGAGGTATGATCGAAGATATGCCCGGCGCTCTTGAAAATTTCTGCTACAGGAGGAATCTCCTTCCTGTCACGTGCAACCATCGCTGTGTTGGACGAAGGATGGTATCCTAGCCCGAATTTGTCGAACTTCTCAGCCACTTCCACCATCTTGCCCCAGCCTTGGGCGTTCCCTTCATCTACAACCATCTTAGCCTCTTCATAAGAGGCCATTGCTGATCTTGAACTCTGACTATCTGAAATTCGCTGCACCGCTAATGTAGTCACCATTTCGAAAGACTGAAAAGGCGTTTCCACCATTTCCCCTTCAACTTCAATGTACCTGAAGGACGTTAAGTGGCTAACCAAGATATCCTCCTCTCCTCCAATCTGAACTACCTTGTCATTACTGACAAATTTTAGCTTCTGGTGAAGGGTGGAGGTGACAACTCCTGCATAATGAATCCATGGTCTTCCTAATAGACAGCTGTACTGCAAGACTACTGGTGCTGGTCAAAATCGCCTTGTCGGATAAGCACTTGTTTCATCATACTGAATATCAATAGCAGACACGTTTGAATCTCTTTGTTCTATTTGTATTATCCCATGTTCTATGAACCTTTGTAAATGTCTCTTCACCACTTCGTCAGTCAAATTCTCCACTTCTTCTTGGGGAATCATCCCACTTCTTTTCAATTGTTCTCTAATAACGGCCATTGGAGTAAGGACATCTTCAACATTTGTAATTAGTCTTAAACCATTACTCTCTTCCACAGCATTGACAGAAGGACCTCCATGTTTAGGTAATGGATCCTTCGTAATATTGGCACCTCTAGGTGTAAAAGTGAGATCTTTGGACTCTATCAAGTCTTGCACCCGGTTCTGAAACGCATAGCAGTTGTCTATGGAGTGTCCAGGGGCTCCTTTATGGAACTCACAATGGGCATTGGCATCGTACCCAGGAGGATATGGAAAAATTGCCGGACGTAAATCTCGCAACGTTAAGTGTCCACTCTGATTTAGCTGAGCAAAAATCTGTCCATACGACAGGCAACGGGTCGAGTTGCCTTCTTGGCTGTCTCGGCCTTTGCTGTCTCTGAGCCGGAGCATTCTGATATTGCGGTGGAGGAACTCTCTGATAATTCTGTTGTTGATTCTGTTGTTGAGCTGGTTGTTGGTAGGGAGCTTGGGCTACTGCATCTACTTGTTGATACTGGATATCCACCGGAGCTCTGCCCCTTTGTCCTCTCATCACGGCATTAGCCTCATCTTCCCTTTTCTTTATAAAAGGCTTTCTTCCTCCATTCATTGGGACTGCAGCCTTGTTCTTTTTCAAAGTGCTCTCGATTCTTTCACCTACTGACACCACTTCAGCAAAGTTAGGGAAACTGGACCCAAGCATGCGGTCCAAGTACTGCGGTTGTAGAGTTCCCATAAACATGTCAGTTAACTCCTTAGTCAGCAATGGTGGTTGAACACGGGCAGCCAATTCCCTCCACCTTTGGGCATATTCTTTAAATGACTCATTGTTACGTTGAGTCATATCTTGCAGCTGCGTGCGATTCAGTGCCAAATCAGTATTATACTGATAATGTTGTGCAAACGCATCTGCTAGATCTCTCCACGTGCTAATTTGTCCTTTTTCTAAATGCATATACCATTCCAACGATGCCCCACTGAGGCTATCTTGGAAGTAGTGTATTAAGATCAAGTCGTTATCAATGTGAGCCGCCATCTTGCGACAGTACGCTCTTAGATGGGTTTTGGGGCAGCTGACCCCCTTGTACTTCTCAAAGTCTGGGACTTTGAATTTCTTCGGTATCACCAATCCCGGGACTAGGCACATGTCAACAGCATCCAACCCTGGAGTCTTCTTGATTTCCAATGATTTGATTTTCTCTTCAACAGTTCGTAGTCTATCTGCAGCAAGGTCATTAGTAACCCTCATACTGTGTTGAGGGGGAGGTGGTGGAGGTTGGTAAAAAGCATCATATTGTTCATCCATGTCTGCTTCAGAGCCTTGACGCGCGGATATGGAACGGTCGACAAGATCCACGTGAGGAGTCTTAACAATCGCAGAAGTTCCTATATTGTCAGCCACCTTCTTTGCATTAGCAAAAGTCTCATCATTGTTTTCTCTTTGGGCTAACGTCAGCATTGTCTCCAGCAGCTGATCCATCTTCATCTTGAGAGCGTCGATGTCGTCCCTCATGGTGTTCTGAGTCTCTTCCATTTGTTCAAGCGTCATTTGAAAGTTGCGCCTGGTCTCGTAGCGATGTCAAGTAGTCAGCTTTCAAATTCTGAAGGTATGAAGGAAAAGTCCGATGAGTTGTAATGTCGGGTGAATGCGCAAAATGCTTATGTTTATGCTTATGATTATATTATATATTTTTAGGGAAGCATTTATACCAACGGTTATTTATCAATCATTCAAATAGCACAAGAATAAAATTAAAAAGACTACTCCTCATTCATTCAAATTGTTCCAACATAAACAGAGTACAATCCATCCAGGAATATAAATTTGCGAAAAATAATAGAAAAACAAAGAAAACTTCAAGCTTCATTTCTTCGTGCTTCACGCTCCTTGAGCTCTTCCTTGAATCTTGCCAACATTTCCTTGCACACACATATGAACTCATAAATAGCCGGAGCGGTAGAGTCATCTATGGCTTCCATAGCATCTCGATGTTTCCATATCAGATCTTTGGCTAACCAGTTACAAAATTCCACCAACCCATTTAGCCTGTTGCGGTATGCATCTCGGTTATCCTTCATGATGTGAATGGATTGCTCATATGCCGCAACATCACGAGCTAACTGGTCTCTTGCAGCATACCAAATTGCTTGGTCTTCCTTGATAGCTCCTATCTGATTCTCCTGATACTTAATAAACTTCTTTAGCCCATCCATGTCAGCACATATTTTACGCCAGTCTTCTGGTTTAACCCAAGATGAGTTTAGGGCTTCTTCTTTGAGTTGACGTTCTCTATCCTCGTCAGCTCTTGACTGACGTAGTGCAGCACCAAGTGTCTTGATTTCAGCTCCTAATGTCTCCCTGATCTCCTTATTCTGTTTAGTGGCTAGAAGATACCATTGTTCATTCTCTCGCCATTTTCTATGAGCGTGGTCCAGCTGCTCTTTGAGGGATTCCAAGCAACTGTCAGCCTGGTTGATACATACTTTGGTCCTTTTCCTTTTACCCTTTTTCTTCATTAATCTTGTTTCCCATCTCTTCAATTCGCTTATCCTTTCTCTCGATCTCATACCTCATGTGATTCTTTTCATTAGTCACATTTTGAAGCTTGACTTGTAAATCTTCGTTTTCTTTCCCTAGCTGGGCTATCTTGACTCTCATCTCTTCCACTTCTTCGACTGATACGGGTACCAATTGCGGAGTGGTGAGTTTAGGAGGTGCCTCAATAGAAAAGGGGAGCTTAACTATTTTGACCCTCTCTAGAACCCACCGCCGAAAAGGCATCCTGGTCACACCATCCCTTCTTCTCAAATCTGATCCTTTAGTATGAACTTTCTGCCAAGATCGTACAATCTGACAGAGAAGTGAAGGATCCTTTGCACCTCTCTCATGGAGGATCATTTCTTCTAGTTCTTTGTCTTCGGGCTTCCCTAGCATTGGGTACTCAAATTGTCGTATAGCTAGTATAGGGTTATAGCTTATACAACCTTTTGATCTGATCAACGGTACGTCGCAAAAACTACCACAGCTCATGATGATTTCACTTACTTCCAACTTGTTCGGGTACCAGGTAATGTTCTTTTCAGAGATAGATACTAGAAATTGAGCTCATTCCCCACTGTTCAAAGTAGGGACGGTGGCGTGACGTTTGAGTATATGAGAAGTGAGCCATTTGTAGAGAATAGGGAGACAAAATGTCAACACTGAACCTTTTCTTTCATGGCGAAGGTGTAAAGTGTAGAAAACATCAACCAAGAGAGGGTGTACCGGGCTTTGCTCCTTCTTCCAAATGGCCCAAAATACGCTGACAGCTGCAGAATCAACAAAATCTTCGAAAGTGGGAAACAATACTAGCCCATAGATGAGGAGAGCCAATACATTCACCAAAGCATCCCATTGTTTGTTTTTTAACATCTTAATTGCTTCTTTCTCTAGTACAATGCTTCTAAAGCCAAAGAAATCTTCTCTTTTCTTCCAACTAGCTTTGGCTATTGAAATCGATATTTTGAGAGCATCGGCCAATTCTTCCACTTCCGCAGTCTGCCCCATCATAGTATAAGGTGCCCTACCCTTGACCGGGAATCCTAGGAACCCCTCAAACTCCTCAATAGCAGGTGTTAAGTAGAAATCTTGAAATAAGAAGCTTCTCATTTGCGGATCATAAAATTGTGCCAAAGCCGTAATAGCAGGGACCTGTACTTTAATCATCAGCAGATCGGTCACCTGGCCAAACCTTCCTATCAGAGTCTTCTTGAAGATGGTAGGCATTTCTTTCAAACAGTTCATGACCACACTAACATCATATTTGAGTGCCTTAAGCTGAATAGTCTTTCTCTTTTCTGAACTTGCGGCCATTTTGTGAATGTATTTCAACCTGTCAATATAAATGCTTCCCTGAAAATAAAAACTAGTGTAAGTTATGATGCATATGTAAATGTTTATGAATGCAACAGTGCGGGATCCAGGCTATCACAAGTATCTCCCATCCTCCTAATAGGTATAAAGATAGTTTTAGATTCTTTACCCAAAATGACCCACTCACGGGATAATTTCTACGTTGACGGACGGGGTTCTCAAGGTCATAGATACCAATGATACCACCGTCACGCAATAGGCGAGCTGTATTACGATGATAATACCAAAGGATCTCTCTCGAGAGGAGTCTTCATGTCAGGCCCACGAGAAGCGAGTCCTCGGGGACCAACACTACACGACTACCAATATAGAAACTGGTTCTAAGAGCGGTTCCCAGAGTCATGGACCCTTCATGAATCAAATCGTGCAACAGGCTAGCTGCGTTACGATAAGATCTTCGAACAGGTCTATTCTGTAGGAGCTTTCATGCTAGGCACACAAGGAGAGAATCCTCGGGGACTAACATTACTCGACTACCGATTCTAAACTATGTTTTCTCTCTTCTTTTTCCAAAGCTCGGGTGTAGAGCTTTACTTGTGATATTTTCCCAGAATCCAACAAGCAAATGTAATACATTACACATAATAGAAAAAAGTAATAAATAAACAACAGGAGAACATAAGCACAAAGAAAAAACATAAGCACACAGAAATCTGTTAAGAAAAAGTCAACACTCTCAAATCGAGTCAAGTTAGGCTTGAATCTCTCTTGCATAGGGCAATGCGGGATCCCCAGCAGAGTCACCATCTGTCGTACCTCGAAAAATACGATCCTCGCGATGGCCGCGGAAAATAATGTTCGAAACAGAGTCGCCACCGAACTTTATTCATTCCAAGAATGGAATAGGAAAATATCGATAAAACCTTTAGAGAGATAAGAACATGGTCGTCGCAACCAATATTCTAGGTTCGGGAGTCGATTACATGAGGGGAAGGTATTAGCACCCCTCATGTCCGTTGTACTCAACGGGAACCTCTTGATCGATTCAAGAGTAAAGTTAACTATGCTCGTTTGTTTTCTTCTAAGGTTTCTCCTATGGGGGGAAATGGTGGTTTTATGTTAATTTGCTCGCCAAGGATTAGGGTCCTTGTGCCTACGTATCTTCACTTGTAAGAAGTGGAAAATCAGAGCATTTGTAGTTCGTGGGACTACGGGAAAAAGAGGGGATTGTGCTCGCCAAGATCATCGCAATCTTGTGCCTACGTATTCCCATTGATAAATGAGAAATCAGAGCAGCCGTAGTTCGGCTAACTACGGTAAAAGGGTTGTGTTTGGAATGAACGAGTGTTTAAGTCGCATTCTAACTGCTAAACGTTGGTTTGTCTGCTCGCTAGGGGAGGCTGAAGCACGAGTTTGTTATGCGCGGAAGAAGGGAACTAAACAATGTTCTTAACAAAAGGTGTTTTGGTTGGAAATCGCACGAGGGCGAGAAATTAGGTTTATCGTATTGGATGTTTTGGTTTAGGAAAGAGAATGGATTTTAATAGGTTTAATGTTTCGATCGCACGGGGGCGAGAAAGAGGAGTTTGGTTAGGTAATTTGATGGAGAATGACGACTATTCGATAAACGAGATGTCGGCCTCGCAATCAATTAATCGGGATATTATTGGAATGCTGGATCCCAATAACACGTTTTCATTCGAATAATTACGAAATATGTTTGAGAAAGTTTCAATCGCACGAGGGCGAGAAAAGAAAGTTGGAATGGTTGGATATTTTAATGGAGAATGACGACTACTCGATAAACGAGACGTCAGTCTCGTAACCAATTAGTCGGGATATCGTTGGAATGCCAGATCCCAACGACACCTTTTTCATTCAATTAATTATGAAAGTGTATTTGAATGGACAATGACGATATTCATCCAAATAGTTAGGGCATATATTTTATATACGAAAGGTCGAGTAATCCACAACCTAAAGCGTACGCCCCAAGAGTTTTTACTCAAGAATTCAAGGAGTGCGAGACTCCAAGAACTCAGTTCTTTCGCAATTTAATTAAGAAAATAGTTTGGATTTGACGTATGGTTTAGACGCGTACTAGGGTTTAGACTCGACCGTATGAAGGTGAGGAACGAGGTTAGATGGGTTGAAAAATTAGGAGGAATGACGACTATTTGATAAACGAGACGTCGGCCTCGTAACCAATTAGTCGGGATATCGTTGGAATGCGAGATCCCAACAACACCTTTTTCATTCAATTAAATATGAAATATGTTTGTTGGACAGTGAATACTTGTCCAAATAATTAGAGGAGGTTTTTTAGGAACGAAAGTCTGAATGACACACCATACAAGGCGTACGCCTCAATAGTAATCTTTCTTGAATTCAAAGAATTCATGACTCCAAGAATTCGATTCTTTCGTAATTTTAATTTTAGGAAAATAATTTGAATATAATAACGTAGATGAGTTAAGCTAAGATGAGCATATTGCTCGAATGGGGTTTGCGAATTTTGGAAGTTTAAACAAAGTTGGGTATTCTAAGGATGAAAGACGGAGCGACCACAACTCAAGGTGTGCACCTCGAGAGCGGTCGCTTAAGGATCCAAGGAGTGCTAGACTCCAAAGATCCACCACTTTCAAATAATAAAAAAAAAACATTTATTTATTCTAAACAATGAAAATATTTTTTGAGATTAAAATTCTAAATAGAATCTAAATAGAATCAAATTGTCAAGCATATATCAAATATAAAAATCTAATAATATTATTAATAATATTATTAATATTATTAATCATATTACTAATTACTATAAAACCTTTTTTTAAAAAAAAGAATTTGAATGAAGTTATATTATAAAGAAAATATATTCATAAAGAAAATCCAAGGAAGACTAATAATATTACTAATCATATAAAATTCTATATGTAATTATTCTCTGAAGTCTGACCCTATTAAGTTCTATCAAGTACTAATTAAAATATATAATCCTAAACAGCCTCACACCATGTTGACCCGCGGAGGAAACAAATGGGTCAGGTTCAGATAAAACCCCTCATACGTTTTCTTGGAAGAGCCGCTGCATTTAATTCTTACTTTTAGAAAAGAAAAGGCAACAATAAAGGCATGTCTGATCAGGTATCAATTAGAGCATCTGTTGTGGATTTCAAAAGGGTCATAGGAAATAAAAATCAAAGAAACAGAATATTAATCTTTCTCTCTCCGAAAAACTCGACCGTCACCTCGCTCTTACCCACTCTTCCAAATCTTTACAACCTCCATGAAAACAAACGACAACCACTAGTAAGACCTTCAACTACCGGAATTTACCCTGAATCCCAATGCTTTCCCCAAACCCTAAACGGTTTCGACCACTCATGACCAAAACGAAAGCTCCAAATCCTTCAAACAGGATTCAGAGACACGCAAAGGTTAACTACAAGAAGGTTCCGAACCCTGATTCAATCTAACATTGAAGGATTTAAAGACAAATATACACCTTAAAGCATGTCAACCGCATGAATATCGAGTAAAGATAAGATGCAAAACCTGAGTTCGAAGTTCCGACTAGTTTTCAAGAGAAATGCTACCCCGAGTAAGTTCAACGCGCCACCCCCTATTTCTGTCTTTCGTTTTCTACTTCTTTTCCCTTCAAAATGCGTCTTTTCAAATGAATGTGTGTGTGTTCAAACTCAAAGTTTACTCGGATTCAAAATGGTGAATCTGAGAAACCTTTGTTGAAATGAGCTTTGGAGTGGGGTTTGGGTAATGATTTGGGCAGAGCAATGTTAGGGTTTTTTTCTCCTCTTTTGCAAATGATTGGGGGTGATATTTATAGGGGATTTTTAGGGTTTCTGATACGTGTGAGAAATCAAAATTTGTTGAAGAAAATAGCTTGATTCGTGTGAGGTAGGACGATGAGGTTTATTGGGTAGTACAAATCTGTTATGTGCTATACCACAATTTCTGCTTTTCTGGGATTTGGGTGAGAGTGACCTCTGTATTTGTCTGTAGTGAGCTAATAAAATATCTGTTTTTTTTAACGATTTTTTACTTGTGTTAAAACGTAATTCATGAACTTTTTACCATGCTAATGTGGTAGTATTTGGTTGACTTGCATCACCTCTGACTATTTAAACTTTATGAAAAACTTTGAGTTTTGCTGACAAACCATGAATGTATTCCTTGATGCCTCTGCCTGTCTTAATTCTTTGATTATCACGTCATCTTGTTCACTCTATTAAGATGCATTGTTTTCTTGTAGTTTGAAGGTGCTAAGCTTTTCACAAGGGGAAAATGCAGTGCTGGTCTCTTGAATAAATTGTTGTTTAAGGAATCATGGCAGGATGGGCAATATTTGGTGGCTTGTAGACTCAAAGTTAACATGACTTATTAGTTTCATACTCACTTTAAATGAGTTGCAACACATTCCAAGCATCTCAGGTAAACTTTCAGTTTGTAAGCAATCTCATCTAGTTAACAATTTGTGGCCTTCTAACATACTCACTGATGGCTAGTCTTATTAGCTATTCATGTTGACCAGTTTCTATTTATCTCTTTGTGTTGCATGAGCTTGACATGGGAGTGGAGCATCCACCTTATCTCAGAGTTTGAAGCTTGTATTAAGGTAGAGTTTGGAAGCGGCATACTTGGGACGTATTTAACTGAACATCCGATGATGTTGTCTGAAGCATTGTGGCAGAGTTAGTATTATTTAACGCAATGGATGGTTGTTGGAACTGGGAAGTTGATCCTGGAAACATTGTCAACTCTGCTGGAGTAGAAAAGGGGTTGTTGTTTTGAGCACCTGAGACTCCACTGCCGAATAAGTTTCCTGTGTTGGATGTGAAAACGTTTCCTCCACTACCAAAGGAATTAGGCTGCACTGGAGCGATTGCTGGTGGTGCAGAGGGCCTTTCAAAACTAGTGTTCAGTGAAGCACCCAGTTGGCTAAAGCTTGAGACTGACAAAGGACCATTATTTTGCGTAGCTGGTGAAAATGCATTTGCATTGGCTCCATTAGATTGGTACTTTTGAATGTCAATAGAAGAATTCAGAGGCATTTTGTAGGGTTCAGAAAGTAGTTTGTCAAACTCAGCCAACTTGGATTTTAGTATGTTTCTCTCTTTTTCAACAATTAGCGGCAAACTCATTCCGTTCTTAGCATCCTCGTAAGCTAATGCCCGTAATTCTTCATAGCTGATATCTCCAATAATGTCACAAGGAGCACCTTTGCAATGACCATAGCATGTAAGTATCTAAAGTGGTTTCTCTTGCTCAAAATCTTCTGCAATCTGGCGCTTGCAAATCTCAGGATCTGTGCATTTATGATTCACTGTTTGGGAATTGTTATTAGAGGGATGTTGAGTGCCATTCTGAGGTTTGGATGACGTTCGACTCCATTTGTTTTCAAAAGGCTGGAATTGGTTTGGTTTGGTTTCGGAACGAGGGCCCCCGTTTGACTGAGAGGTATTCTGTGATCCAAAACCAAAAGGATTGTTCTTTTGCTGTTGGTTGGGAGCAGAGGCAGAAGCAGACCCAAACCCAAAGGGGTTTTTATTGGTCTGTCCTCCAAAGGCATTAGATTTTCGCTGCTGTTGATTTGGTTGTTGATGAAGAAATCTACACCTTTCTCCATAACTACAGCCGCCTCGCTGGAAATTTCTACAAAGGTCTTTCATGGTAAACTCAATTGAATATTGTTGAGTCTTGATTGTAAAAAACAAAACCCTCGCGCGCTTTGAATCTTTGAATCAATCAATTGCTCGCATGGATTTAGTCAAAACAAGTACTCTTGTGCATAGTGCACCACAGTTTCTAATCTCCTCGATCTTTTTCTTGTGCAACTTGTAGAAATGGGGCCTGGGTTTTGAGTTACTGCGAAAGACATGATATTTTGCCTGTGTTGGTAATCAATATTTGTGGTTAAATCTGATGTTATTCTGGTTTTGTTTCAATATCGCAGGATATGTTTTGACGTCCTGGAATCGTATGAATCATTGACAGTACTCTCGTGCCCGTACCGAACAAGTAGCTTAATAACTTCATCAGATGTGTCCAGTGGATTCTCTTGCAAGCCAGTTTGGAATCACAAAATTTGTGAACTGATCAGGGTCCACTCGCGTAGCAGACTCAACTTGAACATCAGATACACCAGCTGTATGAAATAATGAATCATGTGGATCAAGAACAACCAAAGCTAGAGTTTCATCCCATCTGTTCATTGTGGGCAGAATTCCAACTTCACTCATATGCTCCTCCAACTGGGGGTAACATGTATTATACGGTGCCACCACCTTGCCAACTGCTCCAAGAACTATTGTGGCATCTGAGCATCCATAGACAATGGCATATCTCAAAGGTGCTAAGACATAGATGGTAGACTCTTGGCCATTTAGAACCTAAGGATTCAATTCCACTGTCACAAATGCTTAAGGTGATGTGCAGAAGTGGGAAAATCTTTTATTTCCCACATAACCAGTCCTTGAAGTACATATGAAGCACAGACGTCAATTCTTGTTTATGATTGTCTTCTAGAGAAGCTTCGTGTGTTAGCCGCCTTATCTCCCCTAAGTTTTTTTTATTTTTATGCTGAGATGCCGCATATGAATCTGGTAATGCAAATGGGTTTGTCTTGCAGGTATTGTCAACCCTTGGACATATACAAGTGGTATTTGACTGCTGAAATGAAATGCAATACATGCTGGCGATAAGTAGAAGGGCGGGATCGTCATCGGCTGGCGAGATGCATCCAATTGAAGCTGCAGCTGAGACATTGGAATAGATTGTTGAAGTTCTATGAAGATTTCGGCACGATGATAGCCGGTAGTTTCCTTGGGCAAGGAAACTAGAATTGCAATTTTCTGTTTAAGATTCAATTCCAAATTTGAATAAACAATTTCTGGATATTGCAGGTACAAGCAGAATATGGGAACATAAGGAATGCTAGGTGTGCTTATTGAGTTCGCGTTCTGTCCTGCTATTGGTTGAAGGACAAAGCTATCGCAGCCGGTTTTCACATGTACAAGCTTAATGGATAGTGTAAGATAGGGCAGCAGATTTTATGTTATGGCTAGGAATCATTTCATTATTTTGAACATTTGGAAGATTCATTTGGTCAACAATATGTAAGTTTGATCCCCTGTTTTGATTGCTTCTTTTTGTTGTAAACGACCTTCCCAAGCTCGCGGATGCGAGTTGAAGATAGGGATTTGTGAAATGTAACAGTAAGTGGAAAAGAAGAATAAGTGTTAGACAACTTTTATTCACAGCTTGATGAGCACAAAAAATGAGATTTCGATGCAAGGGATTTGATTAACTCATGCGATCATGGTGAGTAGCACTTTCACAATAGCTAGGTCAGACTTAATTGTATTCATCCTGGCCTGTTTTGTTATGCTTGATATTGGATTTTTATATAGATGAATTCAATGTCTTTGTAGCTTATTCTGTTGAGCTTCCTGGTTTGTTTTGGTTTGCGCCTCATATGAAACCCAAGCTTATTGTGTTAGTTTGTATGCATGATTTCCTGTAATCTGTCATGACTCTTGCTTACATTGATCATACTAACATCTTTTCATCTCATGTATGTGTGATGGGAGTGCAGGCCATCGTAGTCTTGATCGAACCGTAAAGCTTACATTGAGGGAGTATTCGACCATGACAATGGATTTCCTGTAGAACTTGGCAAGCAATCTCAAGAGTTTCAAACCGAGTCCAAGTGGTGTACAGTAGAAATCAAAAGGTCATAAGGCTGCTGTATTGAAGTCAAAGTCTTGAATAGCCATATTAACGACATAAATTAGTAAAATGGTCTTTGTAAACTTATGTAACAAAAGCTGGTTATATTGCCTCTTGAAACCTACTCCATACATGAAGTCTTTATTTGAATTTGTAATAGTGATGAATTCTTAAACCAATAGATACCGCTTGAGAATTAAAATTTTGGCGGTGAATAAGGATCACAACTTGTTGTTGCCACTGTGTCATTTGTATATTACAATCTTAATTATATGGTCTTTGTAATATAACTTATCCTTGCTCCAACTTGTTTCCTCTTATGGCTTTCAATAAAACAGTTGCGAGAATAAATTGGATGGTTAGAAATCTTTGGCTCAAAAATTAACATGTGTGCATTCATAGCTCTTGATATGCTCTCTTATGAAGGGTATTATAATTTTGTACGAATGGAGAACTCTCTTAAAATGTAACTCTTGACTTAAACACAAATGGATAATATCTCGCAAATATTTTTAAGACAAGTTAAATCATATCTAGAGGTGTGTAACCTATAAGACTTGGACAGTTAGTATGTGAGTAACCTTTCTTCCTTTGCAAAAATTTGTAAGCGTAAACAAAATCTCTATGCTTTGAACTTCTCGAAACAAACTTGGCCCAAGTTTAGCTTGTTTACCACACGCCTTGAGTACCAATTTGAAATATGGTTCAATAACTACTTGAAACCAAATGATTATGTCTTGAAGCAAACCGGAATATCTTCTAAATTAATTGCATCTAAATTCAATCAAAACTTGCAAGCTAAATCTAAGTTTGTCACAAACTGATTTAGTACCCAAACATAGCCTAACGCTTGTAATTGATTCGAACAAAGCTTGAGGATAAATTGACCGTGTCCACAAGCACCGTGTGAAGTATCTTTGAATTAACTTGAATTAAGTACAGACCATAATAAGCAACTTGTAGTGAGGCTTAAACAACATTTAAGGAGAAGTTTGTAATCAAGCTGAAATAGGGTGTAAATTTCTTGAAACTGTGTGGCAAGATAGATCCAATCATATACTTTATGTCATTAATCATATCATGTCTGCCTGATCGTGAGAACGAGGACACACACGAGTTTGGGTACAAGGGGCTGGAGGCGCACTCCTCCCATAATAGTTCAGCAGAAATTGCCATGGATTATCACCACAATGAGTATAACGAAAAGTCTTTATAACGAAACCTTAGAGAGCCGTAGCCAGAAGTCATGTGGCAGTAGAACATTTATTAAATACCAAAGTAGGACAAATTTGGGGTATGACACATGTCCCTCATGAACTGCCCCATCTAGCCTCGAATCTCACTCAGCTCTGCTCGTACCTGTTCCATAGCCTTGTGGGGATTTCTGCAAACTTCCTGATTGGATATCCTGCAACAAACTAGTTAGCACAGGGAATAAGATCAATGGTTCTGACGAACCTGTTATGCAAAAATGTCATACAGAATGCAAACACGTATGAATGCAACATGGAAATAGCAATAAGGCAAATAGAACCCCAGATTCAAGCACAGGGATAACCATCACACAAATATGCATCATACAAGAGTAACTCAGTACAAACAAAGTGACCTCGACCAACAAGCCTGATGATGGTCAACATGCAGTAATGAACAAATGCTACACAAGGAAACAACCCTCAACTGAGTCTTCAGTTTGATACTCTTCTGAACAAATGCTCTCGATGAGTTCTTCCATAACCTGAACTGATACACCTGTCTGGCTGGATGAAGGAAGATCGTTAATCTGAACCCCCTGAGACGTGACTGAGATCCTGTCGAAATCCAGCAGAGTCTGAACTTGGCTTCTAAGCACCTTACACTCTTTAGTTGAATGCCCCTGTACCCCAACATGGTACTCACAGCGGGCGTTGATATCAAATCCTGGCGGATACGGTGGAATCGCAGGATTAATTTCTTTTGGCACAATCAATCCACCTTTGATCAAATCCGGCAACAAATGACTGTACGACACCGGTAGCTGAGTATACTGCCTTTCTGGTTTCCTCGGCCTACGTCTAGCGTGTTGACGCGGTTGACGATGGTACGAACGTTGACTTTGGCGGGGAACAGATATCTGACATACAGACCCAACAGATTGCTGACTCTGAATACTCGAAGTGTCTGAAAACTGAACCTGAGGTGCTGGAGATTCTGGGATGGCATCACTTTCTCTCTCCCATTCTCCTTGAGAACTGACAATTGATTCAGCTTTATAAACTGAAGTATCAGGGATATCTCGAATCTTTCCGCTCTTGATTCCGCTCTCGACATGTTCACCTATTATCACTAAATCAGCAAAGTTCGACGCTCTACCACTGATCAGCTTGTCAAAGTAATGGCCTTTCAAGGTAGCCAGAAATATGTCAACCAACTCTCTGTCCAGGAGCGGGGGTTGAACCCGAGCAGCAAATTCTCTCCATCTCTGTACATATCCTCTGAAGGATTCATTGTCCGCTTGAGATGATTCTTGCAACTGCATGCAGCTAGGAGCCATGTTAAGATTGTAGTCGTACTGCTTTACAAAGGCATTGGCTAAATCTGACCATGACCTGATGCGATCATTCTTCAACTGCATATACCAATTCAACGATGCTCCACTCAGACTATCCTAAAAGCAGTGTACCATGAGTTGATCATTGTGGACATACAAAGTCATTTTCCTGCAGAACATTATCAAATGTAGCTTCGGACAACTATCCCCTTTGAACTTCTCAAAATTCGGCATTTTGAATTTCGGAGGTATCACAAGACCTGGCACTAAACACATGCTTGAAGCATTCAAATCAAGAGTACTCTGACTCATCAGAGCCTCAAGATTTTCCTCTAACAGCTGACATTTTCTCATGAATTCAACAGTTTATGGGTTCTCAGCATTAGCCTTTGGAACAATCCTCTGAGGATCTGGCACAGAGAAAATGAAATTCTGATAGTCTGTGTCGTGGAGAGAAGATGCATCTTTATCTCTGACAGGAATCTGCACATTTTGGGCTTGAGCAACATTTTCCACCAGGATCCTCTGATTATTGGCCTCATATCTAGTCATAGCTGCCACAACTTCCATGAATTGACTCAACTGATCCTTCAACAATTCAAACTTTGCCCTGGTAACAACCAAGTTCTGCTCTTCTGAGTTCATGATCCTGAAGCTGATTCAAGTCCAATGCGAATGTCGGGAAACCAACTGATGAAGCGGGCAATAGATGGGTGAGCTCCCTATTTCGACTGAGGAAGGATATGCAAAATGACATGCAAATGCAATACGATGCAAACATGCAAAATGCTAATCACACACACAAGGGATCAAGGCTGCTGCTTGTTGACTGAGAAGAAATCAAAGTACTGCCTTGACAAGAACATAACACTACTTTGATAGGAACCAACTGATACCAAGAATCCAATTCAAACTGTCGAGAAAAACCGGGTTGTCTGAAGGTAACGGTTTCCTGCATAACCCCAGTCCCTCTCATAGGTATGGACCTAATCCGCTGATAACGGTACGACGTCCTATGCGTTCCTCAGCGTCACAGACTTTCAAGAAATGATGATACGTTCACCATTTTTGGTTTGGCATCATCACTCCCTGAAGAGGCCTCACTTAGCTGAGTCACAGATGATCGGTCCCCAGAGTCGACAATCCTCAGATCCAAAATCCTCTCGAGTCCAAAGGATCGATAGGAAGTCATCAATGAGAAGCTCGTCTGAGTGTGGATTACATGGGAACTGATGCAAGAAAAGCAAGCACGTCCACCACTAATCCACTCTAATGCTATGTTTTCTCTCAAGCCTGGGTCTGGCTTATCACTCATCAGAATCAGTCCCTCCCACAACAGCACAACAAATAATCATATTATACTAAAAGTAAAGTGCAGGAAAGTAAAGTGCGATAAATAAATGCAAACCCTACAGATAAACACGCAAGCGCTAGGATTGACTCGCACAGGGGATGGGGAACGGTCCCAGCAGAGGGGATGGGAAAAGTCCCCAGCAGCTATCAGTCCCCAGCAGAGACGCCAGCTGTCGCTACCGCGAAAATAAGGTACCGGCAAAACAGAAGAGTCGCCACCTTTCGTTATTTATCCCACGGAAAGGGGAAGGAAACGATCGGAAAAACCTGACGAAAAGGTATAAGACAAGGTCATCGCAACCATGTCTGGGTTCGGGAGTCGGTTACGTAAGGAGAAGGTATTAGCACCCCTCATGTCCGTTGTACTCAACGGGATCCATGCTTGTTGTGTTTATCTGACGGGTTGGTTTTAACTATCTACCTATCAAGGCTGGTCTAAAAAGAAAAGGAAAAATGACTCAGCAAAGCATCGAGCTTCGTACCTACGTATTCACGTCAGAGAACGAGAAATCATAGTCAACGTAGTTTGGCTAACTACGGGTGATGGGGGAAGGTGGCTCGCCAATATATCAGTATTGTGCCAACGTACTCTCAGCAGGTGTGAGAGATCAGAGCTTACGTAGTTCGGGATAACTACAGGTAACCGGGGTGTTCTCGATCACACAGTTAGGTGTCACTGCAGCCACGGTGGCTGTAGGTGTTATGGCCAAGTTATCGATCTTTTGGCTTAGTTGGTCAAACTTCGCATTGACTTGGTCCATACTACTTACTTCGTACATACCTCCCTTTGTTGGTTTCTCAGTTGCGACTCTCTCGCTTCCCCAAAGGTAATGATTTTGAGCCATACTTTTGATAAGTGCATAGGCATCACTATATTCTTTGTCCATCAACGCACCACCCGCGGCAGCGTCAATTGTCATTCTTGTATTGTACAAGAGTCCATTATAGAAGGTATGGATGACCATCCAGTCTATTAATCCATGATGTGGACAAAGTCTCAGTAGATCCTTATAGCGTTCCCAAGCTTCGAATAATGATTCACTTTCTCGTTGCTTAAATCCGTTGATCTGAGCTCTCAGCATAGCTGTCTTGCTAGGTGGAAAATACCTATTCAAGAAAACTCTCTTAAGTTCTGCCCACGTAGTTACTGATTTCGAAGGCAGAGATTGAAGCCAAGCTCTTGCTCTGTCTCGAAGCGAAAAAGGAAATAAAAGTAGTCTAATAGCTTCTTGGGTAACTCCATTGGCTTTTACGGTATCTGCATATTGCACAAAGATCGAAAGATGAAGATTCGGATCCTCGGTAGGATTTCCGGCGAATTGATTTTGTTGCACGGCTGATATCAACGAAGGTTTTAGTTTGAAATCATTTTGGTTGATAGCCGGCGCTGCAATGCTTGAATGCGGTTCAGCTTGCGAAGGATTAGCGTAATACTTGAGTGGATGAGTCTGTTCTTCAGCCATCTCTGCGTCCTTTGATTTTACGACTGGTTTAGGCGGATCTAATTGAAGATTTGGAATATTGTAATTATTTTCGAAATCGAATATACGTCTTCTTACGTGTAAGAAGCGTTCCGATTCAGGGATTAGAGGTTGCAAGTCTTCGCTTTTAGAGCGAGTACTTGGCATACACTCGGAGATTAGATTAAATTAAATAGTTGATACCTTAGTCTAGACAATGCTACCTAAATGCACTAGTAACTAAATTAAGGAATCCCCGGCAACGGCGCCAAAAACTTGATGGGCTAAAGACGTGTCTACTTATGCGTCTAGCGGTATCTTACTGCAAGTGCACAGCCTATCGAAGTAATATTTAAGATTATCGATCCACAGGGATTCTATGGTTACTTAGTGCTAGATGAACTTCTAGTTTAGCTAAGGCGAATGGTTGTCACGATTTTTTGTTGGTTTTTAAGACTATTAAAGGCGGAATTAAATTTAAGTTTTAATAAAGTAATATTAAGGCGGTCGGTATGTAATTATACTAACTTAGGTGGGTCAATCTAACCTAGGCTTATAAAGGTGTTCACTTAATCTATTCGGTAGAGATTTCCAGTTTAAATACCCTCAACTCACACTCTCGTGGTCTTATATCAGATCTTATCCCTAAAGCCCTATGCCTGCTCTCGCTAGCCCATAAGTGTTTAGAGGAAATTTTTGGAAACTAAGTAATTCTAATTTATCTTAAAGCGCTCTCGCTGTGTTTAATTTAAATGCCTAACTTTAGCTATCTGGTTAAAATCTCACACTCTCGTGGTCTTGACCTAACCTAATACTCTTTTCTTACTCTCGTAACGAAAAGGTCTATTTCAATTAAAAAGTATCAGCCAAAATGTTAAGTGATTAATTATTTTTAGCCTATGGTTATATTTTACCGGTTAAGTTTGTTATAACTACATACCGCCCTAAGGTGTTTAGCTACTCATCGATGTTGAACCAGACAGAGACAGAAAATTTAATAATAACGTACTCATGGCAGAAAAATAAATAAACATTATAATTAAATTAAATTGCAATATAATGAAAAACCTGGTTAACAAATATTCGAGCAGACTCCTTCTTCCACAGACCGGAAAGCTTGGAGTTGGCGGAAATTGAAAATAAACGAATGCTGAAGGTTTAGAAACAAATAAATGTATAACAATTTCCTGATGTTGGAAATTGTTATATGGCGGGTTTGGATACAATAAAAACGAAACAGAAAACTAAAAATAATGCAGGAATAGAAAGGCTGGTTCGTAATACAGTTCGGCAGAGCTTCCGCAGGAATTTTGAATAAATAATGCCCCCCCTTTGTTCATAGAACTTGTACTATTTATAGAATCCTTAATGGGCTGGATTTTTTGGACCTTTGTTGCATGGGCCTTGCTGAATTTGTGGAAGGAATGCAGGAACGTGGCAACAAAATAGGAGAAGTGGTCTTCACGTAATAACAAAATAGGAGAAATGGTCTTCACGTAATGCCTTGACGTGGTCTGAGTCAAAACCTAATTTTACCCTTGTCACGGTCGTGACAAGGTCTTCACGTTCGTAACTTGTGGCTTTTAAGTGTCACGGTCGTGACCACTCTCTTACGGTCGTGATGGCTCAAATTGGGGTGTCACGGTCGTGACACCCTTGTGACGACCGTGGCTGCAACAAATTATGCAGTATTTTGCAGGCTTCTTCATTTCTTCATCTCTTTATGGTTTCTTTTGTTCCTTTTGCTCTTAATTCATGATTTAGCTCCATATAATGATGTACCTGCAAAATGGTAAGAAAAACTCGAGAAATCGAGTGTTAAAACGGTGAATATGCGATGAAACGTTAATGAAACCTAGCAATATAATCGATGTGTTTTCTCGTTATCAAACTTCCCCAAACTTAAACCTTTGCTTGTCCTCAAGCAAATAGTCGGTTGAAAATCGGCGGACAAGATTTTATTCACGCATACTCATAACAAACCGTACGAGGGATCGTTTTGTCGGATAATCCGGTACTTTGATAGAACACTACCGATACACTAATGACACAAGCAACAAGCTATGTCGTCGACTTCCCGTTAAACGAAACAATCGGCAATTACATTACGATTTCACATGGAGTTTTTCGATCTTATTTCGCCCGGTTCATTCTAGCGCAATCACATTAAGCCCTTTGCCTTAGCACGCACGTAGTGGAGTAGCCGGTTAGCGACTTTGATCCTTTTTGAGCACGGGGTCTGGTACACGAGTGTGGTAACCCTACATATTTTATCCGATTTGGAGGTTGTGGGGGATCGAGCCGTAGCACGCCCTACCGAGTTCAGAACCAGTACCTCTGAACCAACTTGCAACGGACTCCTTCTCATATTTCTCGTTTCTTATATGCGACCGTGTACTTTGGTGCAATTTCTTTTCATTTTGCATCGAGATATGAAGGATCATTATTGATTAGGCATCAAACGCTTATATTCATCGGCTCCCCACGTGGTTTGTGTTCAGACGGTGCTGACTGCTAGTATAAACTACTAGGGGTTACTTTTGAACTGAAACTAAAAGTGTACTCGTAATGGTAATCGGGATGGAATTGCTTAAGTAGGGAGTCAAAGATGTCAAGGTTGTATTGGTCTTGTTTAATCGTTCTCGGCTTCCTAATTACGATTCCGTAGGTAAGTCGGGTAATGCGAATAATTAAAGATTTTTTCTGGTATAGCTAAATAATCGGGGAAAGTTCGAAATTAAAGAAAATAGCACAAAGATTTGCTCATTTCATTAACTTGCGAAAAGAAATACAACGGAATTGAAAATACCACGAAATGGAAAAGTGCGAAAAAAGGGAAAATGCGGAAATGAAAGGTACCTCTCCCACACTATATCAGACATTGTCCCCAATGTTGTGATATAAATGCGGTAAAAGTACAGTACAACGACAAAAACGAAAAACAAACATAAGCAAACTAAAACTATGGCTGCTGAGGACCGCGGGCTCGGCCTTTGGTGCGGGAGCGGCGTTTGGAAGGAGTCGCTTCAGGATCAGAACCGGTGCCGGAGGCAGCAGTGATGCTAATGCGGAGGGCTTCTAGCTCGCTGAAAATTTCTCCAAACTTCTCATTAGTAGCTTCCTGGTTTGCTGCAATAGTGCTAAGTAAAGCATCATACTGCTCCTTCTGCCTTCGCTCCAGTGTGGCGTTCATCTGGTTCTGCTGATGAATCGCACGGAGGACTTCCTCAAGTGTGATTTCGGGAGCAGGGGGCTGTCGGGTAGATGTCTCTGGTATATCCTGGACAGGCTCAGCTGCATCCATAGCGTCCTGCATCTCATCCGCTGGAGGGTCTGCCTGATCATCATGAATAGGGGCGTGATCGGCAGCAGCAGGTAAAACAAAGAGCCAGTTGGCTCGGCTGGATGGATCGATGCGGTTGCGGGACGGCAGAATGATATGATGGAAAATGGTGCCATGGACAACAGGGCTATACCTGCCATCCTCTCGCTGCGCAATCAGGTGAGCGGACCTGCAATAACTCTTGGTGAGGAATTCTGCGGCTAGGTGAGGCTGATTAACGAGCAAGTCACCAAGCCCCAACTGAATGGCGAGGGCGGTGACAATGCCGCCTATGAAGAACGGGGTGGAGCCTCTGTGTGCAATGGCCTAGATATGATAAAGCATGAAAGGGGCAGCGTTGATCGGCTCGTCATTAAGAGCGCAGTGTAAGAATAGAAGCTCCTTGGAGTTGAGCTTATGGTTGCTTTCTCGAGCGAAGATGGTGTTGCATATGACACGGTGGAAATAGCGGATTGCCGGGTTGTGGATGTGCGTAGCGTTGAGGCTTTGGAAGGCGGATGCACGGGTGTTGGTTAAGTCGTGCCATAGAGTGAAAGCTTGTTCACTAAAATTATCGGGCACGCGAAGGTGAGCTTCAGTTCCGTGATCGAAGCCTAGCAACTCGGCTATCCTGGTTTGCAAAAGGTTGAACTCTTGGCCATGCAATCTGAATTTGGCGACACCGGTGAGCTGACTCTGAGAATCGGGACCGGTGATGTAACTGAATGAGCTTAAGAACTCCAGTGTCAGAAGCTCGAATGTGGGCTGAGGTTGACTGCAAAGATCCCACAGACCGACTTTTTGAAGCAGGCTTGTAACACTGGCAAGCATTCCGAGTTCCCTCAAACAGACAGTGTCAATGTAACGTGTAGGTTGCACACCGCGGTTTTGGAATCGGAGAAAACGTTCTCTCTGAGTTTCTCCAGCATCACCTTCTCTAAAAGTAATAGAATCCATTGCATGCAAGAGCTTAGAGTGAAAAACGAAGATTTTTGATGTTTTGTGAAAAAAGGGTAAAATGAAAGAAATATTGATTCGGGATAAATAATAGAGAGTGAGAATGTGATAGGTTATGATAATGGGGGGTTAATGTTGGTAATGGGGAGGTTACGGAGGTTATGGAGAAAATGGGTAGTTTTGAGGAAGTTATGGAGGAAGAAGAAGAAGAGGCACGATGAGAAACAGTTCTGTTTCTCACGATTCCTGTAATAGGGGTTGTCACGGTCGTGACAGGGGTGTGACGGTCGTGACACCCTATTTAAGCACGTCACGATCGTGAGGGGGGTATGACGACCGTGAAGGCACGCTTCGTTGAATAATTTCCAGAAAAACATTTTCTCACTTAATTCACATATTTTATAATAATGTATTTTCTTCACTAACACTCATATTAAATTATAAACACCATATAGTATATAATTTCAACGCAGTACTATACTAACTTGCATGGCAATGAGAGATTGTATATAATATGAAATTATGCAAGCATAACAGTACATAGAAAAAATATATAAATTGCTAAAAATGGAGAAATTTTGGAATTAAAGGTGCATTGCATAAAGTAATTGAAAATGAAGTTACATAAACGGAAATTACGGTATGAAATTGTTGCGAAAAATAAATCTAACTAGAAACGAAAACAATGAGAAAAATAAACTAAATCACTTATAGCATTTTCAAAAGCGTTTCTTCAAGTCTTCGATGGCGGAGTTCAAGTGATAGAATTGTTCGCAGGCTATGTCAGTCAATCCTATAATGTCCAATCGCATGCTCTTAATGTCTTCTTTAAATAAATTAATGTCAGTTTGGTAAGCATTGAGAGTGTTCATGATGTTTTGTAAGTTGTTAGCATAATCTCCTTGATTCACTTCAGGGGTTACATGTACTTCTTCAGTGTGGTCAATGTCATGGTAACCAGGAGGTGTCTCAGGGTCAGTTTCGACAGCGGTCATTATATCATCTTTTATCTTGTAAGACTGAGGTGTTTCAGGAGTAGATGGATAATCAGGTGGGTTTAACTCATAAAGCCAGTTATCCTTATTGTGAACACTTACTCTAGCATGGTTAGGCAATGTGAACAGGGTTACTACTTCGTTCCGGATTAGGTACTCAAAAGGTGGATGTCCTAAATTCCTTATGATATGTCTATTGAAGCAGAAATTAAGATTCATAGGGCGGATTGTTCCTAGACGGTTGCACCTGTCCAGTTGGTACCTAAGTCCTATGGCATTAGCAATCATGGTTACAAGACCTCCTACTAATATAGGTAATTCAGGTTCTTCTTGGATACGGGTGAAGGTTTGCATCATGAAAGGTACACCATTAACAGGCTGTCCATTAGTGAAACATGACATAATAAATATTTCATCTTTAGAAACTCCGGTAATGTTTTCTTCTTTTCCAAAGAAGGTGTGGGCAAGGAATTTATGGAAGTAACGGAGAGCAGGATTATGGATCTCATCATTATTCATGTTATTTGGTTCAGGGTGGTAGTTTCCGGTTAAAGTTCCCCAAAAGAAATCTAGCTCCATATCCATCAATTCTACCTGTGTGGTAGTAAAAGCAAATGGTCCACTAGGGAATCCTAACAAGTCAGCTAGTTCTTTATGGTTAAAGTCATATTCTATTCCAAATAGGCGGAAACTAATAAATCCTTTCCTAAATCCAAAACCGCGCTCAGGTAGTTAAATTAAGGAGCTAAGGAACTCAAGGGTGAGCTCGCGGTAAGTCACAAACTTATGTTGGATCAATGCATTCTCCCATCCGAGTCGGTTTAACAAGTACATGACACTATCATGTATACCTAGGGTTTCCATAGTCTTATCATCCGGGTACAGGGTCAAATCCATTTGCCTCTGTGATAACTCTTCAAACTTCATTCTTTGGTTCCTACCTCTAAATTTGGTTTCCATATGGTTAATTGGTTGGTTAGCCATGGTCAGTGCAAATATGGGGGAAACAAATCAGTGGAAAAGACTTTAGAAAATCTGTAAAAAGTGATTTAAGATAAAAATAAGAAAATGAAATGCATAATGTAATGGCAATAATAGTAATGTAAAATAGAACTATAAAATGACAAAACAATTAAACAAATAGTAAAACGATAGATAACAATATGCTAAAAGAAAAGAATAGTTTAAATAATTAAATAAGTAAATGGGTTGCCTCCCACTAAGCGCTGTTTTTATCGTCCAAAGCCTGACGTAATGCTTAGGTTTAGATTAATCAGCGGAATTAGTGGACAATTCTAAAAGCTTTAGATTATTCGCATAATCTCTATTTCCAACTTTATGATAGTGTTTTAAACGTTGTCCGTTTACTATGAATGGTTCACTATTCCTACCCTTAATTTCTATTGCTCCACTCGGGAATACTTTAGTTATTTCAAAGGGTCCTAACCATCTAGATTTTAATTTTCCAGGAAAGAGCCTAAGCCTTGAATTAAAGAGGAGTACAACTTCTCTCACACTAAATTCTTTCCTAGATAGGCGTTTATCATGCCATCGCTTAGTTCTTTCTTTATATATCTTAGCATTATCATATGCATCTAACCTTAATTCTTCTAGTTCGTTAATGTCTAGGATTCGCTTTTCTCCTGCAGCATTATAGTTTATGTTGAGAGTTCTGATCGCCCAATAAGCTTTGTGTTCTAGTTCTACTGGGAGGTGACAAGATTTTCCATAAACTAGTTTGAAAGGTGTAGTACCTATGGGTGTCTTGTAAGCGGTCCTATAAGCCCATAAAGCTTCATTAAGTTTAGATGACCAATCTTTCCGAGATATGGCGACAGTCTTTTCTAAGATTTGTTTAATTTCTATGTTTGAGACTTCGACTTGTCCACTTGTTTGTGGGTGATATGGTGTAGCCACACGGTGTCTTACTCCATATTTAGATAGTAACTTGTCAAAGATATTTGAAATGAAGTGCGAGCCACCGTCACTTATGACGAGTCTAGGCACACCAAATCTGGGAAAGATTATATTTTTGAAAAGCTTTATTACTACTCGTGTATCATTTGTAGGAGAAGCTATGGCTTCAATCCATTTCGAAACATAATCAACAGCTACGAGTATGTAATTATTACCGAAAGATGATGGGAATGGTCCCATGAAATCTATTCCCCAGACGTCAAAGATTTCTACTTCTAAAATTCCTTTTTGAGGCATTTCATCTCTTCTTGAAATATTGCCAGTGCGTTGACACCGATCGCAATTTATAACAGCGATGTGGACATCCTTCCATAGATTAGGCCAGAATAAGCCGGCTTGCAAGATTATTGCACAAGTCTTGGAAGTGCTTGCATGTCCACCATAAGGAGATGAATGGCATTGAGCAATGACATCTTCTATTTCTTCTTCGGGAATACATCGGCGAAAGATTCCATCTGGTCCTCTTTTGAACAATAATGGTTCATCCCAATAGTAATGTTTCAGATTATGAAAGAATTTCTTTTTCTGCTGATAGGTTAGATCGGGTGGAAGAGCTCCTGCGGCTAGGTAGTTGACAATGTCAGCGTACCATGGCAGTCCTACAGTTGTCTGGATTGTTTCCACGGATTCTGGTTCATTTATATCTAACTGAGCTAGGTCGCTTCCTATTTGTGCTATCAGCTGTTCATACGGAAAATCATCGTTAATCGGCACTTGTTCGGGTTTAATACCTTCTATTCTAGATAAATGGTCCGCTACGACGTTCTCAGTACCTTTCTTATCTTTTATTTCTAGATCAAACTCTTGTAAGAGTAAAATCCATCTTAAGAGTCTTGGTTTAGCATCTTTCTTAGTTAATAGATATCGGATAACAGCATGGTCTGTGTAAATGATTATTTTCGCTCCAACTAGGTAAGAACGGAATTTGTCAAGCGCAAAGACAACTGCTAACAATTCTTTTTCGGTAGTGGCGTAGTTCATCTGGGCAGAATCTAAGGTTCTACTGGCATAGTAAATCGCATGAAGTTTCTTTTCCTTTCTCTGGCCTAGAACTGCGCCTACAGCATAGTCACTCGCATCGCACATGATTTCAAAAGGTAATCTCCAGTCAGGGGGTTGCATGATTGGTGCGGTGATGAGGGCTGTTTTCAGAGTTTCGAATGCTTTAAGACAATCTTCATTGAATATGAACTCAGCGTCTTTCATTAATAAACCAGTAAGAGGTTTAGTGATTTTCGAGAAATCTTTGATGAATCGTCGGTAAAAACCGGCGTGTCCTAAAAAGCTTCGTATTTCTCGAACGGTTTTAGGGGGTTGAAGATCTTTTATTACTTCAATCTTAGCTTTATCAACTTCAATTCCCTTGTCGGATATTACATGACCTAATACTATTCCTTCGTTGACCATAAAATGACATTTCTCCCAGTTAAGCACGAGATTTACTTTTACACATCTTTCTAACACCATTTCTAAGTTCGATAAGCATCCTTCAAAACTTTGCCCGCATACAGAGAAGTCGTCCATGAACACTTCCATGATGTTGTCTATAAAATCTGCGAAGATTGACATCATACATCTTTGAAAGGTTGCAGGAGCGTTGCATAATCCAAAGGGCATTCGCCTATAAGCGAACGTTCCATAAGGACATGTGAATGTAGTCTTCTCTTGATCATCAGGATGGATAGGGATTTGGAAAAATCCTGAGTAACCGTCAAGATAACAGAAGTAAGAATGCTTGGCTAATCGTTCTAACATTTGATCTATGAAAGGTAGTGGGAAATGATCTTTTCGAGTGGCTTTGTTTAGTTTACGATAATCTATGCACACTCTATATCCCGTCACTACTCTTTGCGATATCGATTCGCCTTGAGCGTTTTTCACAATAGTGATACCTCCTTTCTTTGGCACTACATGTATTGGACTAACCCATTCACTATCAGAGATTGGATATATTATCCCGGCATCTAATAATTTCTTAACTTCTTCTTTTACTACAGTGCTAAGGGTTGGGTTAATTCTTCTTTGAGATTCTCTGGAGGTTCTGCAATCTTCTTCTAGCAGAATACGATGCATACAAACTGAAGGACATATTCCTTTGAGATCAGATATGTTATACCCTAATGCAGTTGGATATTTCTTCAAGACATCTAAAAGTTTCTTTGTTTCTATAGTTCCTAAACTGGAATTTACTATAACTGGTCTTTTACATTCAACGTCTAAGAATTCGTACCTTAGGTTATGAGGTAAAGTTTTTAATCCTAATGTAGGTTTATCTTTACTTGGCATGGGATCCGGTGTAAGTGCTAAACTTTCGCTTAGACTATCATCCTGATACGGTTTTCGCCAATTATCATCTTCGAAAATCGGAGGGATTTGAATTTTCATTATTTCAGAATAAGTGGTCTCTTTCAGTTCCATTTCTCTTACACATTCGTCAATTACATCCAATAGATAGCATGTATCCTCTATAGCTGGTGATTGTAAGAATTGTGTTAAAACAAATTCAACTTTCTCTTCACCTACTTCAAAGGTTAGCTTTCCTCTTTTTACGTCTATTATAGCTCCGGCGGTAGCTAAGAATGGTCTTCCTAGTATGATAGGTGTAGTGGAGTCTTCAGAGATGTCCATGATTATAAAATCAGTAGGGATGTAGAATTGTCCTATACGTACTGGGACGTTTTCTAGTATGCCTACAGGATATTTAACAGAGCGATCGGCTAGTTGAACAGACATTTTAGTTGGTCTTAGGTCTCCCATGTCTAGCCTTTTGCAAATCGTTAAGGGCATAACACTGATACTGGCTCCTAAATCGCATAGAGCTTTGTCAATGACGAATTTTCCTATTACACAGGGTATAGAGAAACTTCCTGGATCTTTTAGCTTAGGAGGCATTTTATTCTGAATTATGGCGCTACACTCGGCAGTAAGTGTAACTGTTCTGTTATCCTCTATCTTTTTCTTATTGGATAAGATTTCTTTTAAAAACTTAGCATACGAGGGTATTTGGGTAATTGCTTCTGTAAACGGAATAGTAATATTCAACTGTTTCAGAAGTTCGACAAATTTCTTAAATTGACCCGTCGTCTTGGAATTTATTAATCTTTGAGGGTACGGAATTGGTGGTTTATAGGGTGGTGGAGGCACATAAGGTTGTTCTTTCTCCATTACCTCTTGATTGTCATCTTCCTTTTCTTCGGGATCATTCACCACTTCAGTCGGTTTATCCGGTTTTTGGTACATGGCTGGATTGTCAAGTCTTGGATCGGTAGGTCCGTCAAGTTCCTTGCCACTTCTTAATATTACAGCGTTAGCATGTCCTTTCGGATTAGGTTGAGGTTGTCCAGGGAATACTCCAGCTGGTGCAGCAGTAGGTGCTTGTTGTTGAGCTACTTGTGAAATCTGAGTTTCAAGCATTTTGTTATGTGTAGCTAATGCATCTACTTTGCTCACTAATTGTTTAATCTGCTCACTAGTGTGAATGTTTTGGTTTAAGAAGTCCTTGTTTGTTTAGGATTGGTTAGCTATAAAGTTCTCCATCATCAATTCAAGGTTCGATTTTCTAGGGATATTAGGAGCAGTCTTTTGATATCCTGGTGATGTAGCTGGTGCTTGACCTGGTGCGTAATAAGCATTGTTATTCTTATAGGAGAAGTTCGGATGATTCTTCCAACCTGGGTTGTATGTGTTTGAGTAAGGGTTTCCTTGAGCATAATTCACTTGATCAGTGGGAATTCCTGCCAATAGTTGACAATCAGAAACTTCGTGTCCTGGGACTCCACATACCTCACAGTTAGGTGTCACTGCAGCCACGGTGGCTGTAGGTGTTATGGTCAAGTTATCGATCTTTTGGCTTAGTTGGTCAAACTTCGCATTGACTTGGTCCATACTACTTACTTCGTACATACCTCCCTTTGTTGGTTTCTCAGTTGCAACTCTCTCGCTTCCCCAAAGGTAATGATTTTGAGCCATACTTTCGATAAGTGCATAGGCATCACTATATTCTTTGTCCATCAATGCACCACCCGCGGCAGCGTCAATTGTCATTCTTGTATTGTACAAGAGTCCATTATAGAAGGTATGGATGACCATCCAGTCTATTAATCCATGATGTGGACAAAGTCTCAGTAGATCCTTATAGCATTCCCAAGCTTCGAATAATGATTCACTTTCTCGTTGCTTAAATCCGTTGATCTGAGCTCTCAGCATAGCTGTCTTGCTAGGTGGAAAATACCTATTCAAGAAAACTCTCTTAAGTTCTGCCCACGTAGTTACTGAGTTCAAAGGCAGAGATTGAAGCCAAGCTCTTGCTCTGTCTCGAAGCGAAAAAGGAAATAAACGTAGTCTAATAGCTTCTTGGGTAACTCCATTGGCTTTTACGGTATCTGCATATTGCACAAAGATCGAAAGATGAAGATTCGGATCCTCGGTAGGATTTCCGGCGAATTGATTTTGTTGCACGGCTGATATCAACGAAGGTTTTAGTTTGAAATCATTTTGGTTGATAGCCGGCGCTGCAATGCTTGAATGCGGTTCAGCTTGCGAAGGATTAGCGTAATACTTGAGTGGATGAGTCTGCTCTTCAGCCATCTCTGCGTCCTTTGATTTTACGACTGGTTTAGGCGGATCTAATTGAAGATCTGGAATATTGTAATTATTTTCGAAATCGAATATACGTCTTCTTACGTGTAAGAAGCGTTCCGATTCAGGGATTAGAGGTTGCAAGTCTTCGTTTTTAGAGCGAGTACTTGGCATACACTCGGAGATTAGATTAAATTAAATAGTTGATACCTTAGTCTAGACAATGCTACCTAAATGCACTAGTAACTAAATTAAGGAATCCCCGGCAACGGCGCCAAAAACTTGATGGGCTAAAGACGTGTCTACTTATGCGTCTAGCGGTATCTTACTGCAAGTGCACAGCCTATCGAAGTAATATTTAAGATTATCGATCCACAGGGATTCTATGGTTACTTAGTGCTAGATGAACTTCTAGTTTAGCTAAGGCGAATGGTTGTCACGATTTTTTGTTGGTTTTTAAGACTATTAAAGGCGGAATTAAATTTAAGTTTTAATAAAGTAATATTAAGGCGGTCGGTATGTAATTATACTAACTTAGGTGGGTCAATCTAACCTAGGCTTATAAAGGTGTTCACTTAATCTATTCGGTAGAGATTTCCAGTTTAAATACCCTCAACTCACACTCTCGTGGTCTTATATCAGATCTTATCCCTAAAGCCCTATGCCTGCTCTCGCTAGCCCATAAGTGTTTAGAGGAAATTTTTGGAAACTAAGTAATTCTAATTTATCTTAAAGCGCTCTCGCTGTGTTTAATTTAAATGCCTAACTTTAGCTATCTGGTTAAAATCTCACACTCTCGTGGTCTTGACCTAACCTAATACTCTTTTCTTACTCTCGTAACGAAAAGGTCTATTTCAATTAAAAAGTATCAGCCAGAATGTTAAGTGATTAATTATTTTTAGCCTATGGTTATATTTTACCGGTTAAGTTTGTTATAACTACATACCGCCCTAAGGTGTTTAGCTACTCATCGATGTTGAACCAGACAGAGACAGAAAATTTAATAATAATGTACTCATGGCAGAAAAATAAATAAACATTATAATTAAATTAAATTGCAATATAATGAAAAACCTGGTTAACAAATATTCGAGCAGACTCCTTCTTCCACAGACCGGAAAGCTTGGAGTTGGCGGAAATTGAAAATAAACGAATGCTGAAGGTTTAGAAACAAATAAATGTATAACAATTTCCTGATGTTGGAAATTGTTATATGGCGGGTTTGGATACAATAAAAACGAAACAGAAAACTAAAAATAATGCAGGAATAGAAAGGCTGGTTCGTAATACAGTTCGGCAGAGCTTCCGCAGGAATTTTGAATAAAGAATGCTCCCCCTTTGTTCATAGAACTTGTACTATTTATAGAATCCTTAATGGGCTGGATTTTTTGGACCTTTGTTGCATGGGCCTTGCTGAATTTGTGGAAGGAATGCAGGAACGTGGCAACAAAATAGGAGAAGTGGTCTTCACGTAATAACAAAACAGGAGAAATGGTCTTCATGTAATGCCTTGACGTGGTCTGAGTCAAAACCTAATTTTACCCTTGTCACGGTCGTGACAAGGTCTTCACGTTCATAACTTATGGCTTTTAAGTGTCACGGTCGTGACCACTCTCTTACGGTCGTGATGGCTCAAATTGGGGTGTCACGGTCGTGACACCCTTGTGACGACCATGGCTGCAACAAATTATGCAGTATTTTGCAGGCTTCTTCATTTCTTCATCTCTTTATGGTTTCTTTTGTTCCTTTTGCTCTTAATTCATGATTTAGCTCCATATAATGATGTACCTGCAAAATGGTAAGAAAAACTCGAGAAATCGAGTGTTAAAACGGTGAATATGGGATGAAACGTTAATGAAACCTAGCAATATAATCGATGCGTTTTCTCGTTATCAGCACACAAGCAAAGGGAGACAGGCTCAACCTTTAGTGCAAACATGACAGGTAAGAAAGCCGAGAAACAATCAAGCAAAGGGAGACAAGCTCAACCTTTCAATGCAAACAAGCAAAGGGAGACTAGCTCAACCTTTAGATGCAAGTATGAACCTAAACAAGGGTATTCTACTCATGCAGTTCTAACCTAATGCATCAAGCAACATCAAATAAACAAGGAAGAGAAATGTAACCAAAATGAGCAACAGGGAAGTCATCCCAGGCTACATCAGGTTGGATGTGTGTCAACACAAGAGTCCATCTCAGGTTCGACCTCTTGAGGAATGCACAGAATCCAACCAAAGGAAGGATTAGGCTCTCCCAAGAGGGATCCTAATTCAATAGGACAGATGAGAATGGGTGTTGGTCCTAGATATCAATCTAAGGTATTTGGTTAAAGCGTATCAACACAAAATGTCCATCTCAGGCTCAACCTGTTGAGGAATGCACAGAATCCAACCAAGGGAAGGATTAGGCTCTCCCAAGAGGGATCCTAAGAAAGGAACTTGGAGAGGGATGACAGTATATAAACCAAGGGAATATACCATGCCAGGAATGTCAATCCAAGGCTCAACCCCTTAAGGAATGCACAAAATCCAACCAAAGGAAGGATTAGGCTCTCCCAAGAGGGCTCCTCATCAAGACTTGAAGGAGAAAGATAGTATAAACCAAAGGAATATACTATACTGATGGATGTCAATCCTAGGCTCAACCTCTGGAGGAATGCACACAATCCAACCAAGGGAAGGATTAGGCTCTCCCAAGAGGGATCCTTATCATGACTTGAAAGAGGAAGATAGTACAAACCAAAGGAATATACTATACTGATGGATGTCAATCCTAGGCTCAACCTCTTGAGGAATGCACAGAATCTAACCAAATGAAGGATTAGGCTCTCCCAAGAGGGATCCTAAAGATCTGACTAGGAAAGTTTGGAATGACAAGGTAAGCTCAATCAAAGAAACCACACAAGGGATAAGAATCATCACCAAAAGCTCTAAAGAAACCTTAAATGTTTTAGCTCTAAAAGAAGTCATCCTAAGGGAACTTAATGGTATTATAGAGACTTGAAAATGGACCTAAAAAGGTGTCAACCTATGTAATAAAGTTTAATGGGAAGGTTGGATGCTTAAAGTTGGCTAAAAGTTCATTTATTAGGCCAAACTATGAGAAGGTTCAATCATGAATACACAAACTTTGGTCAGAAAGTAAAATGTGGGAAAAATAGGAAATCAGGTCCTAAAATCTTGATAAAATTCCTAAATGATCCTAAATGTGTTAAGACTCTATGGTTAAAGTTTCAAGTCCAAACTACAAGCCTAAGTACACTAACTAGATGCTAAGTCAAGATGTATGCTATGGGAGATTCAAAAGGGGAAGGCTCTAAAGATATGCCTCAAAACCTATTCAAATGGGATCTAAAAAATGTAATAAAAATACTAAACTATTCTACAATGTATCAACATTCACCATACAAAAATTCAGAGATTAATATGGATTATTGAGAGAGAAAGAAAATCACAAAGCATAGTATGTAATTTTTCAATTATTAAAAACACATTAAAATGGAAAAATGCAATTAATTGGAAAATGCATGAAAACTGAAATTAAAAAATAATGAAAAAATTCGAAACATGTCAAACTACTTACATGATTTTTTTCAAGATTTATTGAAATCGTTTCATATTTTTTCTGAATAAAAATGAAACAACTATCAATATTAATAAAAGAAATGCAATTAAAAAGAGAAACTAAAGGGAGGTGCAGCTAGTACTTGATTCACACGGTAATTGCACTTGGGCCTTGCGAACGGGGGTGTGGATAGCGTGGGGCCTTAAGGCCCAGCTGAGAAACTCAGCTTTTTACACAATGAAGGAAAGGCCACTCGTGAAACATGATCACAGCCGCACGATGGGCTTACACGGTCAATAATCTCGCACGATCTAACTGTTGTGATATGAACTGGCAATTCAAACGCAAACGGAGGGGATTTACTTCGCGGCGGGGACTGTGGCAGCCAGAGAAGATCCGGTCATCTTCTCCGGCGGAATGAATAGTGCAGAATTTTCCAAACTCATCAAATCTACAATTTTTATACCGTTTTCTTCGTCTCACTTCCTAGATTGAAAATATCATATTCTTTTTCACTATTATCCAATATCTAGAGAGAAATGTGAATAACAAGCTAGGGTGTAATTTTCTAAAGTTCCAAGAAATCTAACCAAACTAATCCTAAAAGCTTCTACACATCCTAAGGATTATAATTATGTGAAAATGACGCCTAAATTCAACACAAATAGAGAGCATGGATGAAAAATAAGAACCTTGTTTGGAGCTTCAATGGAGGCTGGAAATGTTGTTGAAGCTTCAAGAAAAGTGTCCATAATCATTCCATAATCATCATTGAAGCTTCTACAATGCTTAATCATGCTTGAAAATATGTGAAACTCCAAATTTGAAAATCAAATTTTCACCACTTTTTCTCCATGAACTTTCTGTTATAACTGCCTCAAAAATCTGTTATTTTCTATTAGGAATGATTAGAATGTTATATTCAATGGATATGAGATGATTTTCAGCCCAATGAAAGCCCATAATAGTCCAATCCAAAATTCACATTTTTGCACTTTCAAGCTTAGTAATTTGCATGAAAACAGAGCTAACCAGCTTGCAATTTGATTCATATCAGTTTCTTATGATGCAAGGATCATGTGTGGCTGAGATTGATCCCTTGGAAATGAATGGATGGTTGATTTTGCATTTGTTGCTTAAAGGTGAAGAAATCATGAATTTGGCATAGCAAATGACTTCAAATTGGATTTATGATTTTTCCATTGTTCTTAAAACATTATTTGCACTAAAAAAATGTACCAACATGACATGAATTGGTTTAAAATGTATTTGATTCAAACTAGCCCTTTTCAAGCTTCCTTTCATGAATTTTTCTCCATACATTTTCCTATCCAAGCCATATCAATGATCTATTGAGGTTTTATTGACCAAATAATCCCTTTTGGAGCAACTTTCAAGTTGGCAAGATTTTCATTTGAGGTATGCAAAGTGGTGAACTTGACTTGTAATGAAAATGACCTGTAATCTTACTTTCCCAAAATACCCTTGACTTGTAAGTCTCATAACTTGAGTTCTACAAATCCAAATGAGGACTTCTAGTACTCTAGGGAAAGCTAAGACGATGAGGAACAATATTCATGTTTATCAAAAGTTGAGGAGAAACATCCTTCTATCTCAAAAATGTCCTGGAAACTGGTTGACTTTCAAGTACCAAAATCACATTCATCTGATGACCTGTAACTTGTCTGCCTCATAACTTGAGTTCTAGAAATCCAATGAATGACTTCTAATACTCAAATTAAAGGTATAAACATGTTCTACAAGTCTTATGTGGATATCAAGATGAGATGAAACTTGTATATTGAGTTATGTTGTCTGGAAGTTGGGCATTGAAATAGGGGATTTTACACTGTCAAGCTTAGAAACCCTAGCTCAATAACTTCTCACACTCTTGAACATTGATGAATTGATATTGAAATGATCTCTTAGATGTCTCAACACAACATTCCATGATCATAGTTGCTTGGAATTGAGTCTTAATCTCCTCAAGACTCACAGTTGACTGAGGGTTGACCAGGTTAAGACCCTAGTCGCACCAATCTTGGCTGTGGCCTCTTGCACTTTGCATAATGCCTTAAATAAGCTCCATAATGACTCTCAAGATCTCTTATGAGCTCCCACAATGCCTCATACCCATATCCATGGACTTAAAATCATCTGGTGATCTTTTCATAGCCTCTAAGACAGGAGGTGAACCACATACAACTCTTTGACTTTTCTGATGGTGATAAGCTCTTGAATAGCTTGAATGCAACCCCTTGATTAGGTCTAGACTTTGATAACCTTTTCTTGATTAGCACACCCTCTTGATCCCCTGTGAATGGATGATGGTATGAAAATGCTAATGTAATGAAATGCAATGCTGATGCTATGAAACAAAAGCCAGTTAAAGAAAAAGGTTGGGCAAATTTTAGGGTGCAACAGCTGCCCCTATTCAAACGGCTTGGACCGGAAGGGTTGAAGAGCGAACGAATTTCAAACATTCGAAGGTAGAAGACGATTGAATACCAAAGAAACCTGGAAATTTGCCAACCTGCAGAAATAAACTGCAAAACTGATTGGGAACGAACATCCAGAAAACTGAATACAGTTGCACGACAGCCAACTAACTGCTCATCAGATACATAACACCTGACCTCTTTGTCAGTCATCTGTGTAACGCCACAGACACTGAACCCACAGGCCAGATCAACATGCACTTGATCCTTTCACTTCGTCAGAAAGAGAACCAATACTCACATTGTTTAAAAGTAGACGGGAAGTCTCCAATACTCACATCGTCTAAGGATAGACAGAAAGAAAGCCACCATGCTCATATCATCTGAGGGTACACATCCAATACTCGCATCGTCTAAAAGTAGACGGCAAGAAGGCCACCACGCTCACATCATCTGAGGGTAAACAGGAACAAATCTGATACTCACATCGTCTAAAGAAAGACAGGAACACACAAATCTCACATCGTCTAAAGAAAGACGGGAAGAAGAACTTGTTTGAAGAACCACATCGTCAATAGGAATCGACGGAAAGAAAGATCACATTAATGATTACGTCAACGAACTTCGCAACTATTCAGCAAACTTCTGAACTCTTTCGTCCACAAGAATTGATGAAAAGGAAATATATTCAAAGGGCCACATCGTCAATAGGAATTGACAGAAAGAGAATCATCTTCAAAGAGCCACGTCGTCAATAAGAATCAACAACAAGGAAATCAAACATTCTTTAGAGAGCCACGACATCAATAGGAATTGACGGCACGAAAACCTTCTTAGAACAACATCTCATCCGATAAACTGAAAGAAAACCATATCCGACACTCACATCGTCTAAGGATAGACGGAGAGTAAACCATATCTGAAGTTCGTCTCGAAATCTCACTTCGTCCAAGGATAGACGGAGAGAAAACCGTATCCAAATCCAAATGCTGAACAAACACGGAAGATCGTATTCACAACTTGCATCGTCTAAGGATAGACGATAAGAAGACTTGCTGGGGATACACGTCGTTAATAGAGATCAACGGGAAGAGAATCTGCTCAGAGATACACATCGTTAATAGAGATTAACGGTAAAAGAATCTGCCGACAAAAGGACTGATGGACAAAGGAACTCTGCTTGGGGATGTCATCATCAGAGGACTCATGGACAAAACATAACCAACGTATGATCTGAAACCCGAGAGAAAGTAAGCTGGTATACAGCTCCTGGATAAATGCCCCTGTATCGATCGCAGGGTGATTCACGTTGCCACGGAAGGCTGATAACAAACCGACTTATGCTTCGTATGCATATGCGTATGTTTGAATTTTTCTATGGCGTAATGATCCACACGAAATTAAAATGCTACGCATTTGAGGATGAAATGCAAATATGATGTAAATATGACGATATATGCAAAGATGCAAATGCAGGCTCGGGCTGCCGGAGAGAGTTGGGTACGACAGATTTGCTTCAGCAAAATAAATGTCGAAGACAAGGCCAACTCCGCTGGGGATAACCAGGTATCACAGAATTACTCCAGCAAAATAAATGCTGGAAAGGTGAAGTCGACTCCGCTGGGGGATGGCAGAAGGTGCCAAGTACGACTGGACTCTCCTAGGAATGGCTTGCGCGTGCCAACGATGATTGGGCTTTTGCTGGGGAAGACAAACGAAGTCTTCTTGCGTACCAATGTCAATTGGATTTTGGAATGATCTGCCAAAATGGATTGGGCTTCCTGACAATCACCAATAGGCCTCGGGCTTTAGGTTATCCATGATGGGTCAGGTACGACTGACGCTGGAAAATATCCTGTCTAGATTCAAAGGTTTCGGTTGAAGGGTCGAGGGATAGTAGCACGGCTTCCCGACATTCGTTTTGAACTTGAAGGTTGATCAAACCTGCTTGATTAGCTTTGATGATACGGAGAGAAACGATTCCTTTGTTTCCATATTTTTCCCCAGCATGTGGGATCTCTGTGGGGATGTTCCTCGGAAGGAAACCTGCAATCTCTGCACCCTGATCTGCCTCAGCATTATGAACCTCAAAGAGGTGCTTCATATTAATTTCCCCATGGGCAAGAAATAAATTCTGCGCTCTTAGGGTGGCCTGCCCCTGTCTTGAAACGACTTTGCCCCTGATTGGCTAATCTGTGGGGGAAATACCTTTGATTGTCCTCGAGAGATTCACAGAATCTCGACCTGACTGCTTCAGATTAACTGACTTCTAGATGGCTGGCTCCCATGCCGTGATCATTTGACGTAGCTTGCCCCGGTTCATCGGAATTCAGGCATTCTGCATTCTATTCTGATCAGACTTTCCACTGTGGAAACTTTCCTGCTGTCAAGCGCTTACTCGCCAGTAAAACAAGTTATTCTGCATAAAAGACATATCAAATGCAATGCATATGGCAGTTTTGAAATTCCAATCTGTTCACTGGAAAAATTTTGTGACATAAAATGTATGAATCATTCATCAACATGTCAACATTAATACAACGCTGTAAGAGGAATCCTTTCAGAGAGTCAGTTTCGATGCGATCTTCACCGAAGTATGCTTTCGAAACAAACCTATTTCAATTAGGACTTTTCCAGGTTGTAACGTGGTCAGGTTCACGGTTTAAGAAAGAAAGGATATAGGCTCAAAATTCATCTTAATCCACCCATTCTCTGTGATGTTCTCCAATCCTATATTCAGCTAAATCGACCTTAGCGCTCACCTTTCAAAGGTTATATGACAGGAGTGACGGTTTGGGAAACCACAAGTTTTTGGAGTGACAGTCACTCGCTTTTCGTCTTTGTTTGGGCACCGGTAGCCACACGATTTCGTTCTTTCTCGAGGATTTTTCTTTGGTAATCCTATTTTGCTTTTCGTTTTTTCGTTCCCTAACTTTTTCCTGGACCAACTCTTTTGAGTTTCTTCGATTTTGAAGTCCAGCGGGAAGCCCTAATTTTTGCCTAAGTCGCTTGTTTGCAAGATTCAACTTAGCGGGCTTTTTCTTTCGATTATTTTTTCCTTTTTTTTTTGAACGATTACACCGGCTTGTCGGACTCTTTGGGGAATAACTTAACTATTTCACTTTTGATCGGCCATGTTTAACCATCATGGTTTTTTAAGTACTACCTATAGCGGCGTGATTGATCCTCGAACAGACACTCCTTTTGTAATTTGGACGCTTGGTCAAATTAACTGACACCTACCCTGCCCCGGGTTAAGATTGAGAGTTTTTCGTTTTCAGAAAGAAACTCCTACTACTCGGCTCAAAGGGTTTAACAAGGGATTATCTTCCTTATATCTCTAGTGTTTGGGATTTGAAACAATGCCTGTTCATCATCAACATGTTTTTATTCAAAAGCATACATTCGGAAGCTTGCTTCTTTCGAAATTTCGTCATCCTCCCCGGATTCCACTTAAACAAGCGTTTGAAATAAAAGAAAGCAATAGAGTGAACACGAATGGATTAATTCAAAACATGCATATTTATTTCATTTATCAATATCAATTGAAAACAACAAGTTTTACAAACGAAAATTGCATATAGACAGGAAGGGAACTACGAATGCAAAGAAATAACAGAATAAAACGAAAATTGCCAGCCTTCAGGAAACTAGGCTTTCACACTGATTTGCTGCTGAGGGGAGCGACCCTTTGAAGTCTTCAGACTCGATCAGAAGAGCGGTTGTTGTGAGGTCGACTCTGACTCGGGCTCTAATAGTTTTGCTGCAACGGAGCAAGAGGTTGTCGATTCTGAACAGCAGAAACATCTGGAGACGAGGTTTGAATCATCGAGGATTCTCCTTGTTCAGGGGTTTTCATCTTTAAACTCGATCTAGGAACAGGAAGAAATTGTGGGCAAGGTGATTCAGACTTCAAAGGCTGTAGGATATACTCCTGACCTTTCTCAGCTTCAGGTGAGGGAATGGGAACAAATTTTCCTGATGCCTTCATGTTGTCTGACATGAATTCAATTGCTCTTGAATCAATCAAATCTTGAACCCTATGCTTAAAAGCTTTACAGTTCGTTACATCGTGCCCTGGTGATCCAGAATGGAATTCGCAATGGGCACTTACATCCCAGCCGAGAGGTAGTTCCTCAGTCAATGGAACCATAAGTCGGGGTCTGACCAACTGAAGTTGGAGCAAGAGTTGCACCAACTGAGCATAATCCAAAGGGATTGGATCGAGGATTCTGTCAGATAGTTTCATCTTTTGACCATGTCTTCTGGGGTTGTCCTGAGAAACGTGACGTAGCCGCTGACGGGAAAAATTTTGAGCTTCAAGCTGTGCAGAGGGTCTCGGTAGCCTATCATTCCTTGGTATAGGTTCCACAGACACAAGTGGAGCAAGCGCGCTGGCTGCAGATTTGGGTACTTGATCACCTTCTTTTTGGAGTACGTTCCTCAACACTTCTACCATCAAACCCACCTGGGTCTTCAGCTGATGGTTTTCCTCTCTGAGCATCTGCATGTCCCTCATGAACTGCCCCATCTGGCCTCGAATCTCACTCAGCTTTACTCGTACCTGTTCCATAGCCTTGTGGGGATTTCTGCAAACTTCCTAATCAGATATCCTGCAACAAACTGGTTAGCACAGGGAATAAGATCAATGGTTCTGAGGTACCTGTTATGCAAAAATTTCATACAGAATGCGAACACGTATGAATGCAATAGGGAAGTAGCAATAAGGCAAATAGGAACCCCAGATTCAAGCACAGGGATAACCATCACACAAATATGCATCATACAAGAGTAACTCAATACAAACAGAGTGACCTCGACCAACAAACCTGGTGATGGTCAGCATGCAGTAATGAACAAATGCTACACAAGGAAACAACCCTCAACTGAGTCTTCAGTTTGATACTCTTTTGAACAAATGCTCTCGGTGAGTTCTTCCATAACCTGAACTGATACACCTGCCTGGCTGGATGAAGGAAGATCGTTAATCTGAACCCCCTGAGACGTGACTGAGATCCTGTCGAAATCCAGCAGAGTCTGAACTTGGCTTCTAAGCACCTTACACTCTTTAGTTGAATGCCCCTGTACCCCAACATGGTACTCACAGCGGGCATTGATATCAAATCCTGGGGAATACGGTGGAATCGCAGGACTAATTTCTTTTGGCACAATCAATCCACCTTTGATCAAATTCGGCAACAACTGCCTGTACGACACCGGTAGCTGAGTAAACTGCCTTTCTGGTTTCCTCGGCCTACGTCTGGCGTGTTGACGCGATTGACGACGGTACGACCGTTGACTTTGGCGGGGAACAGATATATGACATACAGACCCAACAGATTGCTAACTCTGAATACTCGAATTGTCTGAAAACTGAACCTGAGGTGTTGGAGATTCTGGGATGGCATCACTTTCTCTCTCCCATTCTCCTTGAGAACTTACAATTGGTTCATCTTTATAAACTGAAGTATCAGGGATATCTCGAATCTTTCCGCTCTTGATTCCGCTCTCAACATGTTCACCTATTATCACTAAATCAGCAAAGTTCGACGCTCTACCACTGATCAGCTTATCAAAGTAATGGCCTTTCAAGGTGCCCAGGAATATGTCAACCAACTCTCTGTCCAGGAGCGGGGGTTGAACCCGAGCAGCAAATTCTCTCCATCTCTGTGCATATCCTCTGAAGGATTCATTGTCCGCTTGAGATGATTCTTGCAACTGCATGTGGCTAGGAGCCATGTTAAGATTGTAGTCATACTGCTTTACAAAGGCATTGGCTAAATCTGACCATGACCTGATGCGATCACTCTTCAACTGCATATACCAATTCAACGATGCTCCACTCAGACTATTCTGAAAGCAGTGAACCATGAGTTGATCATTGTGGACATACAAAGTCATTTTCCTGCAGAACATTATCAAATGTAGCTTCAGACAACTATCCCCTTTGAACTTCTCAAAATTCGGCATTTTGAATTTCGGAGGTATCACAAGACCTGGCACTAAACACATGCTCGAAGCATTCAAATCAAGAGTACTCTGACTCATCAGAGCATCAAGATTTTCCTCTAACAGCTGACATTTTCTCATGAACTCAACAGTTTGTGGGTTCTCAGCATTAACCTTTGGAACAATCCTCTGAGGATCTGGCACCGAGAAAATGAAATTCTGATAGTCTGTGTCGTGGAGAGAAGATGCATCTTTATCTCTGACAGGAATCTGCACATTTTGGGCTTGAGCAACATTTTCCACCGGGATCCTCTGATCATTGGCCTCATCTCTAGTCATAGCTGCCACAACTTCCATGAATTGACTCAACTGATCCTTCAACAATTCAAACTTTGCCCTGGTAACAACCAAGTTCTGCTCTTCTGAGTTCATGATCCTGAAGCTGACTCAAGTCCAATGCGAAAGTCGGGAAACCAACTGATGAAGCAGGCAAAAGATGGGTGAGCTCCCTGTTTCGGCTGAGGAAGGATATGCAAAATGACATGCAAATGCAATACGATGCAAACATGCAAAATGCTAATGCACACACACAAGGGATCAAGGCTGCTGCTTGTTGACTGAGAAGAAATCAAAGTACTGCCTTGACAAGAACATAACACTGCTTTGATAGGAACCAACTGATACCAAGAATCCGATTCAAACTGTCGAGAAAAACCGGGTTGTCTGAAGGTAACAGTTTCCTGCATAACCCCAGTCCCTCTCATAGGTATGGACCCAATCCGCTGATAACGGTACGACGTCCTATGCGTTCCTCAGCGTCACAGACTTTCAAGAAATGATGATACGTTCACCATTTCTGGTTTGGCATCATCACTCCCTGAAGAGGCCTCACTTAGCTAAGTCACAGATGATCGGTCCCTAGAGTCGACAATCCTCAGATCCAAAATCCTCTCGAGTCCAAAGGATCGGTAGGAAGTCATCGATGAGAAGCTCGTCTGAGTGTGGATTACATGGGAACTGATGCAAGAAAAGCAAGCACGTCCACCACTAATCCACTCTAATGCTATGTTTTCTCTCAAGCCTGGGTCTGGCTTATCACTCATCAGAATCAGTCCCTCCCACAACAGCACAACAAATAATCATATTATACTAAAAGTAAAGTGCAGGAAAGTAAAGTGCGATAAATAAATGCAAACACAACAGATAAACATGCAAGCGCTAGGATTGACTCACACAGGGGATGGGGAACGGTCCCAGCAGAGGGGATGGGAAAAGTCCCCAGCAGCTATCAGTCCACAGCAGAGTCGCCAGCTATCGCTATCGCGAAAATAAGGTGTCGGCAAAACAGAAGATTCGCCACCTTTCGTTATTTATCCCACGGAAAGGGAAAGGAAACGATCGGAAAAACCTGACGAAAAGGTATAAGACAAGGTCATCGCAACCATGTCTTAGTTCGGGAGTCGGTTACGCAAGGAGAAGGTATTAGCACCCCTCATGTCCGTTGTACTCAACGGGATCCACACTTGTTGTGTTTATCTGATGGGTTGGTTTTAACTATCTACCTATCAAGGCTGGTCTAAAAAGAAAAAGAAAAATGACTCGGCAAAGCATCGCGCTTCGTGCCTACGTATTCTCGTCAGAGAACGAGAAATCATAGTCAACGTAGTTCGGCTAACTACGGGTGATGGGGGAAGGTGGCTCGCCAATACGTTAGTATTGTTCCAACGTACTCTCAGCAGGTGTGAGATATTAGAGCTTACGTAGTTCGGGATAACTACAGGTAACCGGGGTGTTCTCGATCACACAGGGGTGAGAGAAAAGATTGACGATACTAGCGTACACATTCTAGCAGTTAGGTGTATTGCTGCTCGACCATTGGAGACTTAGGCGTTACCTGTTTGCGGTAGAACGAACGTAGTATGTCGGGGTTTAAAGGTACGGAGAAACTACGGGAACTAGAACTACGGTCTGGTCTCAATTGCACTAGGGCAAGAGAAAGGGAAGATTAGTCGTTAGCGGGAAAGTCTCAATCGCACGGCAGCAAGAGAACAGAGAAGTTAGTTGTTAGTGTGCTCGCTAGGATATCGCATCCTATGCCTACATATTCTCTTCTGGTACGAGAAATCAGAGCAGCTGTAGTTCAGCTAACTACAGAAAAAAGGGAAAAAGAAACACAGCTGTCAAGCAGGTGAAACGTAAAGTAACTGGATGCAGATGCGATGCAACAGTACAAGCAGAAGGAGGAAGCCTCAACTTCTAATGCAAACACGGGATGCAAACAGAGATGCACAGAGAAAGCACACAAGCAAAGGGAGACAGGCTCAACCTTTAGTGCAAACATGACAGGTAAGAAAGTCGAGAAACAATCAAGCAAAGGGAGACAAGCTCAACCTTTCAATGCAAACAAGCAAAGGGAGACTAGCTCAACCTTTAGATGCAAGTATGAACCTAAACAAGGGTATTCTACTCATGCAGTTCTATCCTAATGCATCAAGCAACATCAAACAAACAAGGAAGAGAAATGTAACCAAAATGAGCAACAGGGAAGTCATCCCAGGCTACATCAGGTTGGATGTGTGTCAACACAGGAGTCCATCTCAGGTTCGACCTCTTGAGGAATGCACAGAATCCAACCAAAGGAAGGATTAGGCTCTCCCAAGAGGGATCCTAAGTCAATACGACAGATGAGAATGGGTGTTGGTCCAAGATATCAATCTAAGGTATCTGGTTAAAGTGTATCAACACAGAATGTCCATCTCAGGCTCAACCTATTGAGGAATGCACAGAATCCAACCAAGGGAAGGATTAGGCTCTCCCAAGAGGGATCCTAAGAAAGGGACTTGGAGAGGGATGACAGTTTATAAACCAAGGGAATATACCATGCCAGGAATGTCAATCCAAGGCTCAACCCCTTGAGGAATGCACAAAATCCAACCAAAGGAAGAATTAGGCTCTCCCAAGAGGGCTCCTCATCAAGACTTGAAGGAGAAAGATAGTATAAACCAAAGGAATATACTATACTGATGGATGTCAATCCTAGGCTCAACCTCTTGAGGAATGCACACAATCCAACCAAGGGAAGGATTAGGCTCTCCCAAGAGGGATCCTTATCATGACTTGAAGGAGGAAGATAGTACAAACCAAAGGAATATACTATACTGATGGATGTCAATCCTAGGCTCAACCTCTTGAGGAATGCACATAATCTAACCAAAGGAAGGATTAGGCTCTCCCAAAAGGGATCCTAAAGATATGACTAGGAAAGTTTGGAATGACAAGGCAAGCTCAATCAAAGAAACCACACAAGGGATAAGAGTCATCACCAAAAGCTCTAAAGAAACCTTAAATGTTTTAGCTCTAAAAGAAGTCATCCTAAGGGAACTTAATGGTATTATAGAGACTTGAAAATGGACCTAAAAAGGTGTTAACCTATGTACTAAAGTTTAATGGGAAGGTTGGATGCTTAAAGTTGGCTAAAAGTTCATTTATTAGGCCAAACTATGAGAAGGTTCAATCATGAATACACAAACTTTGGTCAGAAAGTAAAATGTTGGAAAAATAGGAAATCAGGTCCTAAAATCTTGATAAAATTCCTAAATGATCCTAAATGTGTTAAGACTCTATGGTTAAAGTTTCAAGTCCAAACTACAAGCCTAAGTACACTAACTAGATGCTAAGTCAAGATGTATGATATGGGAGACTCAAAAGGGGAAGGCTCTAAAGATATGCCTCAAAACCTATTCAAATTGGATCTAAAAAATGCAATAAAAATACTAAACTATTCTACAATGTATTAACATTCACCATACAAAAATTCAGAGATTAATATAGATTATTGAGAGAGAAAGAAAATCACAAAGCATAGCATGTAATTTTTGAATTATTAAAAACACATTAAAATGGAAAAATTAAATTAATTGGAAAATGCATGAAAACTGAAATTAAAAAATAATGAAAAAATTCGAAACATGTCAAACTACTTACATGATTTTTTTCAAGATTTATTGAGATCGTTTCATATTTTTTCTGAATAAAAATGAAACAACTATCAATATTAATAAAAGAAATGCAATTAAAAAGAGAAACTAAAGGGAGGTGCAGCTAGTACTTGATTCACACGGTAATTGCACTTGGGCCTTGCGAACGGGGGTGTGGATAGCGTGGGGCCTTAAGGCCCAGCTGAGAAACTCAGCGTTTTACACAATGAAGGAAAGGCCACTCGTGAAACATGATCACAGCCGCACGATGGGCTTACACGGTCAATAATCTCGCGCGATCTAACGATTGTGATATGAACTGGCAATTCAAACGCAAACGGAGGGGATTTGCTTCACGGCGGGGACTGTGGCGGCCAGAGAAGATCCAGTCATCTTCTCCGGCGGAATGAATAGTGCAGAATTTTCCAAACTCATCAAAACTTCAATTTTTTATACCGTTTTCTTCGTCTCACTTCCTAGATTGCAAATATCATATTCTTTTTCACTATTATCTAATATCTAGAGAGAAATGTGAATAACAAGCTAGGGTGTAATTTTCTAAAGTTCCAAGAAACCTAACCAAACTAATCCTAAATGCTTCTACACATCCTAAGGATTATAATTATGTGAAAATGGCGCCTAAATTCAACACACACAGAGAGCATGGATGAAAAATAAGAACCTTGTTTGGAGCTTCAATGGAGGCTGGAAATGTTGTTGAAGCTTCAAGAAAAGTGTTCATAATCATTCTATAATCATCATTGAAGCTTCTACAATGCTTAATCTTGCTTGAAAATGTGTGAAACTCCAAAATCGAAAATCAATTTTTCACCACTTTTTCTCCATGAACTTTCTGTTGTAACTGCCTCAAAAATCTGTTATTTTCTGTTAGGAATGATTAGAATGTTATATTCAATGGATATGAGATGATTTTCAGCTCAATGAAAGCCCATAATAGTCCAATCCTAAATTCACATTTTTGCACTTTCAAGCTTAGTAATTTCCATGAAAACAGAGCCAACCAGCTTGCAATTTGATTCATATCAATTTCTTATGATGCAAGGATCATGTGTGGCTGAGATTGATTCCTTGGAAATGAATGGATGGTTGATTTTGCATTTGTTGCTTAAAGGTGAAGAAATCATGAATTTGGCATAGCAAATGACTTCAAATTGGATTTCTGATTTTTCCATTGTTCTTAAAACATTATTTGCACTCAAAAAATGTACCAACATGACATGAATTGGTTTAAAATGTATTTGATTCAAACTAGCCCTTTTCAAGCTTCCTTTCATGAATTTTTCTCCATACATTTTCCTATCCAGGTCATATCAATGATCTCTTGAGGTTTGATTGACCAAATAATCTCATTTGTAGCAACTTTCAAGTTGGCAAGATTTTCATTTGAGGTATGCAAAGTGGTGAACTTGACCTGTAATCTTACTTTCCCAAAATACCCTTGAGTTGTAAGTCTCATAACTTGAGTTCTACAAATCCAAATGAGGACTTCTAGTACTCTAGGGAAAGCTAAGATGATGAGGAACAATATTCATGTTTATCAAAAGTTGAGGAGAAACATCCTTCTAGCTCAAAAATGTCCTGGAAGCTGGTTGACTTTCAAGTACCAAAATCACATTCATCTGATGACCTGTAACTTGTCTGCCTCATAACTTGAGTTCTAGAAATTCAATGAATGACTTCTAATACTCAAATTAAAGGTATAAACATGTTCTACAAGTATCATGTGGATATCAAGATGAGATGAAACTTGTATCTTGAGTTATGTGGTCTGGAAGTTGGGCATTGAAATAGGGGATTTTACACTGTCAAGCTTAGAAATCCTAGCTCAATAACTTCTCACACTCTTGAATATTGATGAACTAATATTGAAATGATATCTTAGATGTCTCAACACAACATTCCATGATCATAGTTGCTTGGAATTGAGTCTTAATCTCCTCAAGACTCACAGTTGACTGAGGGTTGACCAGGTGAAGACGCTAGTCGCACCAATCTTGGTTGTGGCCTCTTGCACTTTGCATAATGCCTTAAATTAGCTCCATAATGACTCTAAAGATCTCTTATGAGATCCCACAATGCCTCATACCCATATCCATGGACTTACAATCATCTGGTGATCTTTTCATAGCCTCTAAGACAGGAGGTGAACCACATACAACTCTTTGACTTTTCTGATGGTGATAAGCTCTTGAATTGCTTGAATGCAACCCCTTGATTAGGTCTAGAATTTGATAACCTTTTCTTGATAAGCATACCCCCTTGATCCCCTGTGAATGGATGATGGTATGCAAATGCTAATGCAATGAAATGCAATGCTGATGCTATGAAACAAAAGCCAGTTAAAGAAAAAGGTTGGGAAAATTTTGGGGTGCAACACTGTTTCATCCCAACTCTTGGTTGGTAATCCCAGACGTGGTTATCTTTTCTTGTGAGGTTATTCCAACTTTTGGTTGGTGCCTTTTTAATCTTCCAGCAGAGTCACTTTTCTAACTCTTGGTTGGTATTCAGTTGTTTCATTCCAACTTTTGGTTGGTGGTATTTGTGTTGGACAATCCTAACTTTTGGTTAGTAACTCCCGTTATCCCAACTTTTGGTTGGTAATCTTTGTGTTTCCCCAGCTAGTTTGTTTCCCAACTTTTGGTTGGTGGCCTTTGCCTGTTATTCCAAGTTTTGGTTGGTATGCTTTGGGTTTAGCATCCTAACTTTTGGTTGGTATTCGTTGTTTCTGTAATACCCAAATTTTTACCCCTAAGATCCCACATTGCATTTTCATTTTTGCATACACAAACAAGATCATACTTTTTGGTTCTTTCACCCTTGTGTTTCTTATTTACTTTATGTTTGTTTCTGCTTACTAACCTCTAACTAAAATACCAAAAATATTTTTCAATTTTTTTTGTTTTTTCTTCTTCTCTGTGTATTTAGGGTTTTGCAAGGAAATTGATGGCAAAGACATTCATTCGAGTCTAAATCAGATGAAAGTTTGACCTCATCTTGGTCGAACTATCAAGAGTTTGCTTCAACTATAAGTTACCCGTGATTGTGGGCTATTTTCTCAGGCAATGTGACTGTTCAAGGTCAAGTTGTCCTATATCATAATTCATCAAATTTTCAAGCAGTGTTCTATGAGAAGGCGCCCGGGGAACTGGTCGAGATAGGGTTAGGGGTGGCCATCACCGTCTTTCTCTAGCAAAATTGGCTTTGAAGAATCTTTTGCTTACAAATTTGGACCTATTTCCCGCTTGTATTGATCAGTGCTACTACTCTAATTCTTCTGTAGCCGATGGGTATTTCAGTGTACTGGCAGAGGTCTGCATGCGACAAGAGATACCAAACTGTGAAATACAAAGACTATTGAGTTTGATCCTTTATAAAGTAGTGGACCCATCAAGACAAATTCGTGATGACGCCCTTCAGATGCTTGAGACACTTTCTGTTCATGAATGGGCTGAGGATGGCATTGAGGGCTCAGGTGGTTATCGAGCGGTTGTTGTTGGCAACCTTCCTGATTCCTATCAACAGTTCCAGTACAAGCTTTCCTGTAAATTTGCAAAAGATCATCCTGAACTAAGCCAGCTTCTTTGTGAGGAGATCATGCAAAGACAATTGGATGCGGTTGATATCATTGCTCAGCATCAGGTCTTAACATGCATGGCTTCATGGATTGAGAACCTTAATTTCTGGAAACTCAAAGAAGGCTGGAGTGATAGGCTATTGAAAAGTCTTTACTATGTAACATGGAGACATGGAGACCAGTTTCCTGATGAAATTGAGAAACTTTGGAGCACAATTGCTAGCAAAAATAGGAATATCAGTCCCGTTTTAGATTTCCTGATCACGAAGGGAATTGAAGATTGCGATTCAAGTGCAACAACAACTGAAATAAGTGGTGCATTAGCTACATACTTCAGTGTTGCAAAGCGGGTAAGTCTATATTTAGCACGAATATGCCCTCAACGAACAATAGATCACTTGGTTTTCCAGTTGTCTCAGCGACTACTAGAGGATAGCATTGAGCCAGTTGGGCTAGGTGCTAGTAAGGGTGAAGTCAGTGCAAATTTTGTCTTAGAATTCTCACAAGGTCCTGCTATGGCCCAAATGGCATCAGTTATGGATAACCAACCGCACATGTCTCCATTGCTTGTAAGAGGTTCTCTTGAGGGTCCGCTAAGAAATGTTAGTGGGAGCTTGAGCTGGAGAACAGCAGGTATGACTGGATGAAGTGTCTCAGGTCCATTAAGTCCAATGCCTCCAGAGTTAAATGTTGTTCCAGTAAGTATTGCGCGGTCGGGGCAGCTCCTTCCATCTTTGGTTAACATGTCAGGACCCTTGATGGGTGTTAGAAGCTCAACAGGGAGCTTGCGGAGCCGCCATGTTTCATGGGACAGTGGAGACTATTTTGTTGATACTCCAAACTCTGGTGAAGATGGACTGCTTGCAGGGGGTGCTGCGCATGGCGTGAGTGCTAAAGAACTTCAGTCAGCCTTACAAGGTCATCAGCAGCATTCACTTACACATGCAGATATAGCGTTGATTCTCCTTGCTGAAATTGCGTATGAGAATGATGAGGATTTTCGGCAATACCTGCCTCTACTCTTTCATGTCATCTTTGTTTCAATGGATAGTTCAGAAGACATTATCCTAGAGCATTGTCAGCATTTGCTTGTTAATCTGCTATATTCCCTCGCAGGCCGCCACTTGGAGCAATACGAGGTGGAAAATAATGACAGGGAGAACAAGCAACAGGTTGTGAGTTTGATTAAATATGTACAATCAAAACAAGGAGAACTTGCTGAAGGATATTGAAATCTCAACAGTTGATGGTTTCCAGGGAAGGGAGAAGGAAGCCATTATTATATCAATGGTTAGATCAAATTCAAAAAAAGGAGGTGGGCTTTCTGAGTGATCGCAGGCGAATGAATGTGGCCGTGACACGATCTAGAAGGCAATGCTGTATTGTTTGTGACACTGAGCCCAACATTCTTCAAGTTTTTCATACGATATACAATCCTAATGATAGCAGTCCTATTTCAAGTAAACATATTGTACTTCAACAAGTTATTAGAAGCTTCTACAACGAATGATCAGTCTGTTTGGAACAAGTACTTCAATCAGATTTTGACAGTTGTGCTTGAGGTACTGGATATGATGTACAAAGATATTATTCAAGCACTCAATCCCAAGGGATGTTGATGTTAGTGCTTTGGTACTTCGGTTCGACGGCGAATATGAGTTTGTTTGGATGAACAACAAAGTAAAGAAACTGATTTGCTGAAAAATAATAATGGCTTCACTTATGCTTCAGTCGATCAAACTTGTGGAGATCCTTCTGAAGCTCTTCGCCCAGCTTCTGAAGCATTATTACATGAAATTCCATTTGGTAAAGATTCAGTTGCAGTCCAAGAAATATCTTATAATGAGATCATTGCAAAGGGAAGTTCGGTGGTAAATGGCGTCCAGTCAAAGCAAGAACAGGTAGACAGTAGACAGGGTGCTGGTGATATTCCAAAATATGTAAATCTTGAACCATCACTAGCAATGGACTGGCTTGAGATATCATGGGATGAGCTACGGATCAAAGAGCGTGTTGGTGCTGGATCATTTGGGACGGTGTGCTGTGGCGAATGGCATGGATCAGATGTTGCTGTCAAAGTTTTATTAGTTCAGAATTTTCATGATGAACAGTTGAGAGAATTTTTGAGAGAGGTTGCAATAATGAAATGTGTTCGCCATCCAAATGTGGTTCTCTTCATGGGTGCAGTTACAAAACGTCCCCATTTATCTATAGTGACAGAGTATTTGCCTAGAGGTAGTTTACTCCGCCTGATACATAGACCAGTGTCGAATGAAATTCAGGATCCAAGGAGAAGATTGCGAATGGCTATAGATGTGGCTAAAGGGATCAATTATCTCCATTGTCTGAAGCCTCCAATTGTGCAGCTGGGATCTCAAATCCCCAAACTTGTTAGTAGACAAAAATTAGAATGTAAAGGTGTACTCATTGGACTGGACTTCAGAAAAGAATCGGATTGTTAGTGCATCCCAAGATGGAAGATTAATAGTGTGGAATGCTCTAACAAGCCAGAAAACTCATGCTATAAAGCTTCCTTGTGCATGGGTCATGACATGTGCTTTTTCACCAACTGGTCAATCTGTTGCTTGTGGGGGGCCTTGACAGTGTTTGCTCTATTTTCAATCTTAATTCTCCCACTGATAGGGATGGGAATCTAAATGTTTCACAGATGCTTAGTGGACATAAAGGTTATGTTTCATCTTGTCAGTATGTTCCAGGTGAAGACACTCACTTAATCACTGGTTCTGGAGATCAGACATGTGTTTTATGGGATATTACTACTGGCCTTAGAACATCTGTTTTTGGAGGCGAGTTTCAGTCTGGACATACTGCAGATGTACTTAGCATTTCCATTAATGGATCCAACTCCAAACTGTTTGTATCTGGTTCTTGCGATGCAACTGCCAGATTGTGGGACACTCGTGTGGCAAGTCGAGCGGTACGGACATTTCACGGGCATGAGGGAGATGTTAATTCTGTCAAATTCTTTTCTGATGGAAATAGATTTGGAACTGGCTCAGAGGATGGAACTTGCAGATTGTTTGACATTAGGACCGGACACCAACTTCAAGTATATAATCAGCAACACCATGACAATGAAATGGCACATGTGACGTCCATTGCATTTTCCATATCCGGAAGACTTCTTATTGCTGGTTATACAAATGGCGATTGCTATGTTTAGGATACTTTATTGGCTAAGGTGGTCTTGAATCTAGGATCTCTTCAAAACTCTCATGAGAGCAGGATCACATGTTTGGGTATGTTTGCTAATGGAAGCGCTTTATGTACAGGAAGCAAAAGTGAGGTTACGCAACGTCTTGCTCATATCACGCCGGTTGAATTGGGTGGAAAAGCCCATCAGTCACAGGATGATAATAATAAATTGGATCAGTGGCTTATGTATGCCATGTTTGTCTGTTCATGTCCACCGTGAAGTTTTGCGGAAAAGATAAAGGATGATTTTGCTAATTGTTCAACTGATCCGCAACAGGATGAAGTTGATGCAAACGAAATTGAAGTCGAACCGTAATTAAGCCATGAGAGCCAATCCACGTCACGTACTTGAAAACAGAGCGAAAACGGCTCGAAATTGAGGTTGAGCTGAAGAAACAATTCATCACTTATCCAAGCCATATTGCAAGCCATGTGAATATAATCTCAGTCATGTTACACTCCAAGCTGACCCCACAAGCCTTCCACGTCACTTAAGTGAGCTGAAAGAAGAAAAAGCAAAAACGACATGAAAAGTTTCAGCACCTGGGTCACGCAGAACTTGTATCACAAAACGCACAAAAAAATACACAAACGGCAACCATTTTTCACTCACTCCAATCTATAAATACCACTCATTTCTCCTTCATTTGTTCAAGCTTTTCAAGCCAAAAAACCTCTGCTGATTTTCTTCTTCAAATTCCTCACTACCAAAAAAACCTTCGTTCACTTTTCTTCTCCTACTTCCTTCCACCAATTTCACTTCAATTGACACAAATTCAACCAGATTCAAAGAAGAAGAAGAAGAAGAAGAGAGTTACATTTTCATCATTTATCTGAGTTTGAAGGTAGTTTGAGCTTCACCGTCATTCTCGATCCGTTACTTTTTGTTGTGTTTCATTGAATTGATTATACTGTTGTGGAGAGCTCTTGATTCCGATCACAATCGTGTTGGTTTCGCATCCCGCCGCTTTGATCTGAGTAAATTTTGAAGTCTGATAATCCATGGCGTAAACAGTGTCGCGTGAGATATGAAGAAGAAGTCGTATTCTGATTTGTTTTTTTTCTTTCTCTTTTTTTTTCCTTTCCATTTGTTTTTTATTTCAATTTTCTTTTCTTTTTTTTAATTTCTTTTTTTTGAATTTGGACGTGGAGTTTTCCACTTTTCCTTTTTTTACTAGTTTTATTAATAATATTCTTAAAGAAAAAGTTCTTAAAAAAAATCATTTAAAAATATTTTGATTTGGATTAATTGTTGGTTGTTTTGGATTTTAAATTTTTGATAAGATTTCATCAATATCAATGGACTTTGGGTGTTGATTTTATCCACCAAGAGAGGTGATTGATATTGACAATAATTTAATCGATTCGAGATTCAAATTGTGATTTCATTTTCTTTCTTCTTCTTTTTATTTTTGATCGATGAAATCTATGGATCATAGATTGTTGATTATCAAGGTTGTTTAATCTTCATTATTTCAAATCTATGGACGAATAATCATTGAGATAATTCTCCGTACTTTGGAATAGTGATAGATTACCTTTGATTAATTGATTAAAAATCTTGATTATGATGAGATCACTACCTCTTTTCTTTTTGTGTGGCATGTTTTAGGAGAGTGATTTACATATCACTTCTCTAACATGTGTTAACACTAACATTATTATTGACCGGCCTCAGATAGTCGTGGTTTCTACATAAACCCGATTACGATTGCTTAACATAGCGCTAAAGTGTCCCTTAATCGGAAAATGATCATTCGTGGCTCAAACTTACGTTTAAAAGTCCAAGTATGTTTAGTTGCTTGTCTTAACTCCAATACCTATGAAAATCATTGTTAGGAGGCTTTGATTCTATCAATCCTCTAATGAATTTTCATTAATCTTGGTCTAAGTGCAAGGATTAATCATCATTGATTATATGTTCTAACCACTAACCACTAATTCACTAACAATATCCTTGTTTAATTTTTTGTTTATATTCTCTTCTTACTCCTTATTTCTTACTTTTATGCTTCCATTTTATCATTTCATATCATATCTTTGTTTATGTTTATGTCATTTCTCTTTTGTCCACTTGGACCATATCTTGTTCAAAATACTAATAAAGGATAAAAAATCTCTAAAAAAATTTGGTGTTGTTAACTTTGTGGTTATGCTCTTGGACTATTCTTAGACCTTGGACTTCATGGACCTTTGGACTTAGAATTAGGACTTTCATTCCTATGCTTGGAGTATTGTGGATCTTAGCCTTTATTTGGCTCGCTCATTAGCTTATGCTTTAAATCGGATGGAATTCTTTTTGCTTGCTATGGAGTATGCTACAAGTCGGTTAGATCTTTCTTACCTCTAGCTCATATTTTGGTTTCTAGGATAGTCACTTCATCTCCTCCCCTTCTTAAATTTTCAAAACTTTCTCCCTCTTTCAAAACCTTCTTGGTTTCAAACTTCAAAACCGCTTTCGCAATAAAACCTTGACTTTCGTCAAGTGATTTTCAAACTTTGTTCTTCTTAATAAAAGTCAATCAATGTTAATCATGCTTTGACCAATTTCAAAAGACATAAAAAAATACAAAAACTCATCAACTCTTTTTGTGCCTTTATGCACTTTTTCACTTTAAAACTTTTCATAAAGTTTAGACATGATTCATTTCTATAGTTGAGATGTAAATCTCCTATTCCCCATATTATTAAGACTTTGACATTTTCCACGTTGATGTTGAGTGATAGTCTTGTTGATAATCCAAGCAAATCCTCCATCTTTATGTGACGCAGATGTTGTCTTAATACTCGTGGGTGGATAGTCGCAGTTTTCTCCTTGAAATGACGACTTGTCTTTACATCTAAAATCAATCAAAACCAACAAATTTTTGTCATTTGTACCACGAACTACGGGGTTTTGATTCCATATTGCACTTTATGGGTACGTAGGCATGAGACGATAAGTCTCTCCAAACACAAAAATCTAAAAAAAATAATTCTCTTCTCATCTCCCCAATCTCTTTTCAAACAAACCATTTTCAAACCAAAAAGCGTAAATATTTCAAAGGGCTCCTATAGAGTACTATAGACGTTTTGGGTGCTAACACTTTCCCATTGCGTAACCAACCCCCTTACCCCGATCTCTGTCTCGTGTTCTTATTTTAGAACTCTTTGGTTTTGTTCGCTCTTTTTCCTTTCCTTTATTTGGATAAAATAAAAGTGTGGTGGCGACTCTTGTTTTTTGAGTTAAGCTAATCAATAGCTTACGCTCACGATTTTTACCGCTACAGTTTCCCATCCCAACTTTTGGTTGGTATCCCTAGTTTGTCATTCCAACTCTTGGTTGGTAATCTGTGTTCTCGGTAATCCTAACTCTTGGTTAGTAACTTGAATTCCAACTCTTGGTTGGTATCTTTTGGCTCTATCCCAACTTTTGGTTGGTATTCGGTGCTTTAGTTTCAATTTTTGGTTGATAAATTGTTGTTCGCCTTGGATTGTTATCCTCATCATGTTGCATCCCAACTTTTTGTTAGTACTCACTGGGTTTGCATTCCCGCAGGTTGTAAATTTCTGGGTTCTTTTGGTATTCAACCATCTTTTACCTTGAACATTTGAAAGCGGTTGCTTTTCATCCCTTCAGGTCCAAGTTGTTTGAATAGGGGCAGCTGTAGCACCCCAAAAATTTATCATCTTTTCTTGTGTTCTTGGCTTATTTTTCTTTGCATTAGCATATTCATGTTTGCATAGCATTTGTTCTTGGCAGGGGATCAAGGTATCATGGCTTGTTTCTTAAATAAGAAGGTTGTGTTTCTTCAAGTTCAAGCAAAGTGTTCTCTATGACTTTGTGGTATTCTCAACCCTAGAAGTTCCTCCTCATCAAGTGTGGTTCAAGGAAATATCATTCCAACATCATATGTGTTTCTTCATGGCTTATTGTACAAGAAATGAATCAAGAGATCCAAGTTTGGTGCAAGGTGTTTGACGTAATAGAGTAATTTGTGAATGCTATGATCAAATGAGCATATCTTCTTCAATTTTTAACATATTGAGGTGGTTAGTTTCCTGATGAACTCTTCTCATCTTCCCTAACAAGTTCTCTTTGCAAAGAAAGATCAAATTATGCTTGGAAGCTCATCTAAAGTTTCAAGACATTATAAGTCATTTTGGGTTTTAGAAGGTTTTCTTAGTCAACTTCAAAAGAGCATAACTTAGTCAATTTTCATCATTTGAAGCCCATTCCTTTTCTAGAATAAACTTGAAGATGTCTGTAAGTACATAGTATGCCTAAGAGGGGGGGTGTGAATTAGGCTTTAGGGACTTTTTTCGATTTTTCGGTATTCTTGAATTTTACTTCTTTAAGAATGTTGGTGATGAAAGCGGTAAATGCAGAAAAGGAAAGAACACGGAGAATTATAGTGGTTCCCCTCACAATCCGAGAGTACTCCACTCCCCTTTCAACATGAAAGATAATTTACTATAGTTTTAGAATTGTACAACCTATCACACCATCAACCGGTGAGGCCTACTTTCTAACAACTATACAATCACAAGTGTGCAAGAACAATCCTCCTGCAGACACTTACCCTTGTGTCCAACAATCCTGGATCACAAGTCACAATACAAGTAATTCGAATGAATTGATTTGAGAGTAATAGTAATGATATCAATACATAGATTGATCTTCTCCTTTTGATCAGAATTCACTCTTTAGCATCAATACAAGTGTTCAATGCTATGGATATGAAATATATGAACAATATGAACACTTTGAGAAAATTTGAAAATATTTGAATTTGAGTGAATTTGATTCAATGATAGTTTTTGAAAATTGTAGGAGGTGTTTTTCAATTTTGAAATAATCAGAATTTATATGAGCCAAAACACCTATTCAAACAGGTTTAATTGAGTATACAACAAACAATAAAAAGGTATAACTTTCAAACAACAATATTTGAACTTGAAAGGGAGCAATTTTTCAAAATACGTTCAGTGTTAATCGGTTAACCATATAGGTTAATCGGTTAACACTGTAACGTTAGCTCAAAGAATTCAAATTTTAAGGGTGTTAACCGATTAACCCATATGGTTAATCGGTTAACACTGTAAAAACTTAGAAAAATATTTATGTTTTAAGTGTTATACCAATTCTAAAGAGTTTAAAAACATGCCAATGCAGTATGCAAAAATTATAGATTGTTTGAACACTTGTATATCAAATTAAAGAGGGAATTTTGATATACCAACCTTGTGTCCAAGTCTTGACAGATGAAGAATAATTTGCACAACAGCTTGACTTGTAAGTTATAATTGCATAGACTTGATCAGTTTGAAAGCCTTGACTTTTTGCAATCATGAAGTGAGCTTGAGTTGAGTTGACATCATCAAAACATTGAGATTGAGGTATGCTTGCTTCTACAATGTCCTCTACAATTTTGATTCAATATGGAAAAGCTAAAAACCCATGGAAGGTCTTGGTTTTCAACAAAACATTATAGGTCTCTTTTTGGTCGCTAAAAGACTTGAAATTTTTCTAAGCGTTTTATGATTTTCACTTCTTTCGTGGAGGCTACTTTGAAAGACCATATCTCTCAACTCAAGCTGCCAAATCAATACTTTCTTTTCACATTGCAAAGATTGCATCTGCCTCTATGTAATGCAAGAAGAAGCATCTCAAAAAGCCTCCTACATTGTGAGAGCCATGGCTGCAAAAATTGAATTTCAAAGATGGATTTTCACTACAAGTCAGATTTGAATTTGATTGAATTGGCTCCTAATCACCAAATTAATGCACATATTGCACTTTAACATGTTTAACCAACTTGCCTGAAGTGATTACCATCTTGAAACACATGATTTGAGTGGGTTTTGACAGATTGCAAGTCACACTTTGCTCGTGCTGCAGGTGTGCATGATTTCAATTCAAATTGCCTCATTCACCCTCCATTTTGATTCAAATAGCTTCTCCTAAAAATAAGGAGTCATTTCCACCCATTTCCATAAGCTTTTGATAGCCAAAACCACTCTGCTAAGATTCCATTTGAACTCTTAAGCTTGAACTTTGAATTTCCATTTCCACACCTTAAACACTCAAATTCTCCACTCAGTTAGCTTCACCAACATTCAGTGAAGTTAACCAGATCAAGAACTTGAAGAATCGTGGCCTGAATTAAGCTAGGGAACTCCATTTTCAGAGCTTCAAGGTTGAGCTTCATGATAACACTAAATCATACTATGTATTTGACTTGAATTGCACATGTTTCTTTGGATTTTATTGCTATTTTCTTGTGTTATGCTTTTGTTGTGTTTTGTTTTCAAGATTTTGTATTCCTAGAGCTCCTCGTGAAAAAATGAAGAAAAACAAGCAAGAAAGACCAGTTTTTGAGGAAATTGTGCACATGGCATCCACCATGGCAGGCGTTATAGGGTAGGCCATGACTTGGATGAGAGTCCAACTTCTGTCAACTGCCACGATCTCCTCTTCTTTCTCCTCTAGTTCATATGGCGGGCGCCATGAGGGGATGGCGGGTGCCACCCTTGTCTTATGTTTTCCCTCCCAAAAGAAGTTGGGGGCACTTTGGTCTTTCCTTGTACTTATCCTAGGCTATAAATAGGGGAGTTTTTGTTCACTTCTAGGCATCCAAGCTAAGTTACAGAACTCAAGCCATATATTTTCATTGTTGTAAAGTGATAAACTTCTCACATTGAGGAGTTATCACATTGTTCGATCGAGTCTGTAATCGAGTTTGGAGCATTCTGGTAGAAGTTAATCATGCCGCCATTTTCTTTCCAGTCTTTTATTTCCAGTTGTACCAGATTTAAAACCTCCCGTTTGGAGCAGGTTTCTATTTACTTTCCAGCATTATTTATTTCCTGCATTATTTACTTTTCTCGTAGTATCTACCTTTTCCGCGCTATGTACTTTCCCGCACTATTTAACATGTCTATTTACATTTCCATGTCCGGCTAAATTTTAAAGGTTAGCATGTAATGATCATAGTGAAAGTAGTATTCCATACAAACTGTCAATAGAAACACCTAAGGGTTACTCTGATTTTTAACATTAGTTTTCTGTAATTCATTTATGTTCGGTAAGATCGAAAGTCGTCCAACCTTTGGTTAAATTAGGTTAGTCTTAACTGTTCAAGGGAAGCGAAAGCGCTTTGTCCAGTTAAGTAGGAGTTTTTAATAATTTAGAAAACGATGTTAAAACTATTTTCGGACGCGTCTATGGGATTAAAGTCCGGTTCGCATGAACCTCTTTTTGTTAAGAGTTCCAGGTCAAAATACTTTTCAACTAAGTCAAGAAACTATATTTCTTAAAAATAGGTTTATTACTTTAACGCAATGCACGCCTTTTTATAAGTGACAATAAGAGGATTCGATTAAGGGATAAACTCGGTTCTGAATACGCGAAAGCGACAGTTCCCGTTAAATTAGTTCTTTTCATAAGTAGAAAATATTACCCCATTAGAAGCTCTATTTACACGCATTTGGAATAATACCTGGCTATGTGAATTATATTCAAGCCTATTGTTTTAAATTGAATTTTATATTTTCTGTACTTTACTTTTACTTTGCACGTACGAACTCCCGATTGATTTCCCTTAGATAAACATCGTAACAATAGTAATCGATAGATTGACGTTTGGTCTATATGGGATCGATAATCTTTTATATTACTCTGACGTTATTCGTATACTTGTGAAAATACAGCATCAAGTTTTTGGCGCCGTTGCCGGGGACCAATTACGTCAAAATTCCGTACCCTGTTGTGACACCATCTAGATTAAGGTTTTTCCTACTGGTCAATGCGAAGAACTCGCAACACCTGTAGTCTTATAGATCCTTTAGAGGAACCTGATGAAGGTGAGAAAATACTTAGAAGGGGGGGGGGGTTGAATAAGGATTTAGAAAATATTATGGCAATAAAAACACAAAGATTTTTATCCTGGTTTGTTGAACTCAACTACTCCAGTCCACCCTATCAAGAGTGATTTGCCTTTCTCCTCAAGGACTTAATCCACTATAATCAACTGATTACAATATCAACCACTAAGAACAACTGTTCTTAGTCTTCTCAAGAACTACTGACCACAACTTGGTCTTCTCAAGGAACTTTTACAATCAAATGTAAATTAAACAAGTGTTTGAAATGCTTCTAAGAAAGCTATATCACAACTGTGATTTACACTTAAGTTTATGAACATATGAAATAAATTCAACAAAGAGTAATAATTTGTATGAGAGCTTTTCAATGAATGTTTATCAAAGTAAGTCAACTTGAGAAAGTTGTTGAAGGCTTGCTTTTATAGACTTAGAAGTCCAAGACGTTGCAAGCTTGAAGACCGTGTACTGCACAGTAGCTGTAGCCTTTTTGTCTTCACATCACTTCACCTTTCCTAGAAGTAGAACGTTCAGAGAAATCCTTTTTGCCTGAGTTCTTGTGTCTAGCATGAAAGAGGAAAGAGTCGTTTGGCATAAACAACGGATATAACTTCAAATAATCTTCTTCAACAAGTTTCTAATTCACAGCAATTAACATCATAGCTTTGAGTGATCAGAGTCTTGATGTCTTCAGAGTTTGTTGTATCAGAGTATTGCAGCAAGTGTGCTTCAGTGTGTAATTAATCAGAGTAGAGTTTAGAGATCAGATCCTCAGTACTTGCAGCAAACAGTACTATCAGAGTCTTCTGATAAACAGTGCTTGAAACTCTTCATACAAAGTCTTTAGTTTACGCTTCAGATGCTTCTGCAGCTTCTGCTTCAGATCCTTCTGTAGGCAGCGCTCAGAGTCATCTGTAGGCAGTGCTCAGAGTCTTCTAAGAGATGCTTCTGATGCTTCATAGCCTTGCGTAGTTCAACTTTCAGATCCATTTTTGCTTTTAGAAGAATATTAAATTTAATATCTGCAGCAAAAATACTTGAACAAATTTAGAGTATATAATTTCTTAATACAAAATTTCATAAGTGTTATCATCAAAACATAGAGATATAACTAAGAATCAATCTGTGTTCTAACAATCTCCCCCTTTTTGATGATGACAAAAACATAGGAAATTTTGTTCAATAAAAAGTAAATTATAACTCGCCCTGAGATTATGAATCTCCCCCTAAATTGAATACTAAGAAAGAATAGAAACTTCCCTTTTTGTATGAGTATTCTCTTCAGAATCAGAGCCTGAGTGTTTAACATTAGAGCTTTATTTGGATGAACGTTTCAGAGTCAGAGCCTGATTGGTTAAACTTGATCTGGGGATCTCAGAGTTACTTTAATGAATTTTGTCAGATTTATCAATATAGTTCTGAAAGACTAAAAATTCATGTTAGTTTTGATTTGGTATGTCTGAATTCCATTCAGGTAAAGTTTGTTTGAACAGTCAGAATTTTATTTTCTCCCCCTTTTTGTCATAATCAAAAAGAAAACTTTTAAAGACAATTAAAAGGAAACAGAGAGAAAAGATATAATCAGATAGAGAAAAACATTCAAGTTCATTCATTCATTCATTCATTCATTCATTCAGTTAGTCAGATAGAACAGACAAGAAAACATCAGATGAGAAATATAAAGCAGGTGCTCAAACATCAGATAAAGAAGACATAAATCTAAGATTGTTTAGAAAGAAGCATCTTCAGAAGGTGGGTGATCTCAGATGAAGATTCTTCTTGCTTGGACATCCACTTCTCAATGTTTTCAGTCTTCTGATCTTGCCTTGCCATCCAGGACTTGATCTCAGATTGACCAGCTTCCAGCACAGCAATCTTATCTTCTAATTCTGGGTTCTCTTTCTTGATCTCAGAAGAAGTAGAAGGAGAAGATTGTGATGCAGGAGTAGGAGCAGAGTCAATTTCCATTGGAGTTGCAGAGTCTGGAGGCGCAGATGCAGATGATTTGTCCATAATCATCAGAGCCAAAGGATTCTCTTTCTGAATGACTCAAAAGCAGATCCTTCAATATTCTCAGAAGTAACAGACATTCCAGAAGATGAAGATGCATTCTCAAGAAGCAAAGTAGGAGATCTGGTTACATTCCAAAGCATTGTTCTGGTAAGTTTAGCGAATCTGATCTTTGCATTATCAGAGCAGACACTCTTCAGATTTGAAGCAACAACATTGAATTTGGCAATGAATTTATTCCAGCATTCTTCAGAAGCTTCTGGATTGATGCTTGAGAGACATTTCTCTTCCACAGAGTTTAGACTCATTCTGATTTCCTTCTTGAAACTAGCAAATAGAGTATTAACTGTTAGAACACAGATTGGTTCTTAATAATATCTCTATGTTTTGATGATAACTATTATGAAATTTTGTAATTAAGAAATATATACTCTAAAATTTGCTTAAGAATTTTTGCTGCAGATATTAAAGTAAATATCACTCCAGAAGCAAATCAGATCTGAACATAAGAAATATGCTAGACTCTGAAGCGTCAGATGCACTCATTAAAAGATTCTGAACGCTGCCATCAGAAGATCCTGAGCGCTGTCTCTAGAAGGATCTGAAGCAGTCTTCAGAAGGATCTGAAGCAGAAGCTCTAGAAGAATCTGAAGCAAGTCAGAAGCATCTGAACCAAAGAAGAATTCTGTATGAAGAGTTTTCAAGCATAGTTACTACAGAAGACTCTGAAAGTACTAACGCTGCCAGTACTGAGGATCTGACTCAAAACTCTGCTCTGAATTTATACACACTAAAAGCACACTTGCTGCAAAGACTCTGATTCAGCAAAACTCTGATCAACATCAGAAGGCTCTGATCAATTTAGACTCTGATGATTCTTGCTGAAAATTGATGAAGAAGAATTCAAAGATTTTGTCCGTTGGAATATCCAAACGGCTCTTTCCTTATTTATGCTAGACACAAGAACACAGACAAAAAGGATTTTTCTGTGCTTTCTTCTTCTAGGAAAGGTCACTTGATGTGAAGACAAAAAGGCTCAAACCTTTTGGTACACACTTCTCAACGTGAAAAGCTCTTGGACCACTATGCCTATAAAAGCAAGTCTCCACTCATCTTCTTCAGTTGACGTTTTACTTGAAAAGAATTCATTATCAAAGCTCTCATACAACTCACATTCTTTCTAGAATTAATTTCTTTGTTCTTAATATTAAGTGAAAAATCACAGTTGTGATAAAGCTTTATTAGAAGCATTTTAAACACTTGTTTTTGTTATTACATTTGATTGTAAGAAAACCTTAAGAAGATCCAGTTAGGATCAGTAGTTCTTGAGAAGACTTTGAACAGTTGTTCTTAGTGCTTACTATTGTAATCAGTTGATTAAATAGTGGATTAAGTCCTCGTTTGAGAAAGGCAAATCACTCTAGGAAGGGTGGACTGGAGTAGTTGAGTTCAACAAACCAGAATAAAAATACTTGAGTTTTTATTACTAAGTTTTTATCTTCATACTTATTCAACCCCCCTTCTAAGTATTTTCTCACCTTCAGTTGGCATCAGAGCTCCGGTTCTGTGTGTGCTACCACTTCACAGTGACAGAAAAGATCCAGTGAGAAAAACTTTGATATATATTTGGTTGTTACTATGGCTGATAATTCAATGTCTAACATTAACAACAAGTATGAAGAAAGGGACAGAATCAGCACTAAACCCCCTATGTTTGATGGGGAGAAATTTGATTATTGGAAAGACAGGATTGAAAGTTTTTTCCTTGGTTATGATGCTGATTTATGGGATTTGGTCATAGATGGATATGTTCATCCCATTGATGGGAATGGCAATAAAATAGATAGAAAATCTATGACAGAAGCCCAAAAGAAGGAATTTAGAAATCACCACAAGGCCAGAACAATATTGTTAAATGCAATATCTCACACTGAGTATGAAAAGATCACAAATAGAGAAACTGCATTTGACATGTTTGAGTCCTTAAAGATGACTGATGAGGGAAACTCTCAAGTCAAGGAAACAAAGGCTCTGGCTCTAATCCAGAAGTATGAAGCCTTCAAGATGGAAGAAGCTGAATCCGTTGAAGCTACGTTCTCCAGATTTCAAATACTTACAGCTGGACTAAAGGTTCTGGATAAAGGATACTCTACTGCTGATCATATGAAACAGATCATCAGAAGCTTACCTACCAGATGGAGACCTATGGTGACTGCGCTGAAAATGGCTAAAGATCTGAACAAGATCTCCTTGGAGGAACTAATCAGTTCACTAAGGATTCATGAAATTGAACTTGAGGAAGATGAACCTCAAAAGAAAGGTAAATCAATTGGCTTAAAATCTAATAAATCTGCTAAAGCATTGCAGGTGATAGAGGAAAGCTCTGAAGAATCCTCATCTGAAGATAAAGATGAACTATCCATGCTGTCTAGAAGAATAAACAAACTCTGGAAGCATAAAGGAAAGAAGTTCAGAAACTTCAGGAAGCCTGACCAAAGAAAAGAATCTTCTGGACACAGAAGATCTAGCAAAAAGGAGGTTGTCTGTTATGAATGTAAAGAACCTAGACATTACAAAAATGAATGTCCAAAGGTGTTGAAAGAAAATCCTAAAAGAAAATCTGATAAGAAGAAGAAGGTTCTAATGGCCACCTGGGATGATTCAGATACATCTGAATCTGAATCTGAGTCAGAAGAAGAATGTGCCAATGTAGCATTGATGGCAGACATAGAAGATCAGGAGGAAGGAACTTCAGGATCTGAATCTGACTCTGAATCTGACTCTGACGCTGAAGAGGTAATGGCTAAACTCACTAGAGAAGAACTTATCAAAGTGTTATCAGAAGTTCTGAAGAGCTATAACAATATTAAGCTCAAATACAAGAAGCGTCAAAGCAATCTTGTATCTGAGAACAATATTCTCAAATCAGAAGTAGCTGAGCTAAATGAAAAGAACTTAAGATTGAAAAATGATTCTGAATTAGCTCAACAAGACTCTGATTCTGAAACTGAGTCTGAATGCAAAAATATTTTGGAAAAATATGATTACAACTTTCAGAAGTTTCTTGCTAAAAGCATAGACAAAAGCAAAATGGCTTCTATGATCTATGGAGTTAGCAGAAATCACAGAAAAGGAATTGGATATAAATCTTCCTCTGGAAAGGACTTAAATCCAAAACCTGTTGATAAAATTATCATCAAGAAAACTCGTTTATATTCCCACTTTAAATTTGGTCACTTGAATGATATTGAACACACACGTTCTGAAAAGAACATTCATATGTTTAAATCTAAGGCTAGTCAGAATAAACCTTATGTTGAAAAACAGAAGTTTAGACAAACCTTCAGAACAACTAACCCAAAAGGACCCAAGAAGATCTGGGTACCTAAAAGTAAAATAATTCCTGTTGCAGATGTTCTTAGCAGCAAGGTCAGGACGCCAATCATGGTACCTGGACTCTGGATGCTCGCGACACATGACAGGAGAAAGGTCTATGTTCCAAAGTCTGGAGCTTAGATCTGGAGGTGATGTGAAATTTGGATGGAATCCGAAGGGCAAGATCATTGGATCTGGCACTATTGTAAATGGTAAACTTCCCTCTATTACTAATGTTTTACTTGTAGAAGGATTAAAGCATAACATATTGTCCATAAGTCAATTAAGTGACAATGGTTATGATATAACCTTTAATCAAAAATGTTGTAAAGCTATTAGTCAAAAGGATGGCTCAATCCTATTTAGTGGAAAGAGGAAAAACAACATTTATAAAATAAATCTTTCAGAACTTAAGGTTCAGAATGTTAAATGTCTCTTGTCTGTTAATGAGGAGCAATGGGTCTGACACAGAAGATTGGGGCATATTAATATGAAACGTATATCTCATATTAATAAACTTAATCTTGTCAGAGGACTTCCTAATCTGAAGTTCACCTCAGATGCTCTTTGTGAAGCATGTCAAAAAGGGAAGTTTTCAAAATCATGTTTTAAATCAAAAAATGTTGTTTCTATTTCCAGACCACTAGAATTACTTCATATTGATCTGTTTGGACCAGTGAAAACTGCATCCATCAGAGGCAAGAAGTATGGATTAGTCATTGTTGATGACTATAGTAGATGGACATGGGTAAAGTTCTTAAAACACAAGGATGAGTCACATTCTGTGTTCTTTGACTTCTGTAAACAAGTCCAGAATGAAAAAGATTTCAAAATTATAAAAGTCAGAAGTGATCATGGTGGTGAATTTGAAAATAAATATTTTGAAAAATATTTTAATGAAAATGGCATTGCTCATGATTTTTCCTGTCCTAGAACTCCACAACAAAATGGAGTTGTAGAGAGGAAAAATAGAACTCTGCAAGAAATGGCCAGAACCATGATCAATGAGACTAATCTGGCAAAGCACTTTTGGGCAGAAGCAATCAACACAACATGTTACATTCAGAACAGAGTGTCTGTAAGACCTCTTCTGGAGAAGACTCCCTATGAACTGTGGAAGAACAGAAAGCCCAACATTTCATATTTTCATCCTTTTGGATGTATTTGCTATATGTTGAATACTAAAGAAAATCTGAACAAGTTTGATTCCAAAGCACAGAAGTGTTTCATGCTTGGGTATTCTGAACGCTCTAAAGGCTACAGAGTATACAACACTGAGACACAGATTGTGGAAGAATCTATTCATGTTAGATTTGATGATAAGCTTGGCATTAAAAAGCCAAAGCAGTCTGAAAACTCTGCAGATAGAGAAGTAGTCTTCACTGACTCTGAAGGCTCAGTGGCAGACAAAGCTCAAGTGAAGGAACCAGAAGAAATGCCAGATGCAATTCCTTTAACTTCTCAGATGAACAATCTAAACATTTCTGAAGAATCAACTATTAGAGGATCATCTTCCAGAATCAAAGCTTCTCATCTAGAGAATGTTATCATTGGAAAGAAGGATGACCCTATCAGAACAAGATCCTTTCTCAGATCATCTGAAGCATCATTATTTGGACTGGTGTCAGTAATTGAACCAACTTCTGTAGATGAAGCTCTGCAAGACAATGATTGGATTATTGCCATGCAAGAAGAGCTAAATCAGTTCACCAGAAATGATGTGTGGGATTTAGTTCAAAGACCAAAAGGATTCAATATAATTGGAACTAAATGGGTCTTCAGAAATAAGCTTAATGAGAAAGGAGAAGTTGAAAGAAATAAGGCAAGGCTTGTTGCTCAAGTGTACAGTCAACAAGAAGGTATTGATTACACTGAAACTTATGCTCCAGTGGCAAGGAGTTTGCTCAATGTATGCAGGCAGAATTTGAAATGAGCATGATGGGAGAATTGAGATTCTTTCTGGGAATTCAAGTCAAGCAAACTCCAGAGTGCACTTACATAGATCAGACCAAATATGTTAAAGAACTTCTGAAGAAATTTAACATGACTGATAGTAAGCTGGCAAAGACTCCCATGCATCCAACTAGTTCACTAGGCAAGGAAGAGGTAAGTAAGAAAGTAGATCAGAAACTCTACAGAGGTATGATAGGATCTCTTCTCTACTTAACTGCTTCTAGACCTGACATATTGTTCAGTGTATGCTTGTGTGCTAGATTCCAATCAGATCCTAGAGAATCACACTTAACAGCTGTTAAGAGGATTCTAAGGTATCTGAAAGGTACTTCTAATGTGGGCTTGTGTTACAGAAAATCTGATGATTTCAAATTAGTTGGATTCTGTGATGCTGACTACGCTGGAGACAGAGTGGAAAGAAAAAGTACTTCTGGAAGTTGTCAATTTCTAGGAAGAAATCTAATTTCTTGGTACAGCAAGAAGCAACCCACAATTGCACTATCAACTATAGAGGCAGAATATATTACTGTTGCTGGATGTAGCACGCAGATGCTCTGGATGAAAAGTCAGCTAGAAGACTATCAGATATTTGAAAGTAACATTTCTATATTCTGTGATAATACTTCTGCTATATGTTTGTCTAAAAACCGCATTTTACACTCCAAGGCAAAACATATAGAAATTAAGCATCATTTCATCAGAGACTATGTTCAGAAGGGAATTATAAACTTAGCCTTTGTTGATACAGCTCATCAATGGGCAGATATTTTCACAAAACCCCTTGTTGAAGATAGATTCAAATTTATTCTGAAAAATATTAGTATGGATTTGTGTCCAGAATAATATTTGTCAGAAGCAAATTTTACAGATGCAAAAATGTTTAATGCTCTGAAGTATTTCATCTAATTATTTATTCATTTCCTTAAATTACTTTATTTGTGAAAATCTGAACTAACAATACTCAGAGGATCTGAACGTTGGTTAACGTTTCATTTCTCAAGAGAATTCAGAAGCACGTGTAAGCAAACACGTGTCACTCTAAATCTGCAAAGATGGCGTGTACACTACTGAAGAGACGTTTGAAGTGAAGTTTGAATAGTGAAAATCTTGATTTTCCCCCCAATTTGTCAGAATCAATTAATGCTTGAAGTGATTTTTATTCTTTTTCATTAATTTCTATGTGTGAACGTGCATTGTGTGTCTGTTTGTATGCCTAGTTGTTTACTATAAATACCACATCTCTCACCATTTTCACACTTTTCACATCTCAAGAACGTTTATGCATTTCTGTCTTCTTTTCTCTCTTCACAAAAAGCCTAAACCTTTGACAAAATCATCTTCAATGGCAACCTCATCCTCCACAGCTGCACAGTTTCAATCAACCATGGCTGCAGTTACTTCTGCAAATATGGGTGTGACTCCATATACGACCCCTAAAAGGACTTTGTTAACACCTGTTGACAAACTGGAAGTTCTCTGTGAATCAATGGTGGAATTTGATTCATTGGCTAAAAATGGATTTGAGTTTCGTTCAATAATTGATGCTCAAGGCTGGGTAAAATACTTTGACAGACTATTTGGATCAGTTTACCCCCATCTGGTGAAAGAGTTCTGGATCCATGCTTCTGTATACCCCAAATTCATATTGTCTTCTGTTCTGGGTAAGGAGATAATCATTACAGAAGATCTGATCAGGAAACTCATAGGATATGAGGAGACTGATGGAGTATCTCATCTGCCAGCTGGGCGTGTAGATATGGAAGAAGTTTATGAGGAAGTCATGACTGCTGGACAGGCCTCTAATAAGTTTAAAGATCTGAAGCCTGAATATAAGATCTGGGCAAAGATTTTCATGGGATGCATTCATCATAGAAAATCTACAAACTCTCCAGATTACGTGAACAATGAACATCTCTACTTCATGTACTGTTTAAGTCAGAACACCAAGGTAGATCTTCCTTACATTCTATTCATGCACTTATGGAATCATATTAATGCCTCCAGAGAATCTATGAAAGACAAGGGTCAGAAGATCAGAACATGGATTCCCTTTGGAAGGTTAATTTCAGATATTCTGACAGAAAATGGACTGGTGACTGCTCTGTATGCTGCTGGAGTCAAGGAGGAACTTGAATCTATTGTTGGGAAACCTCTAAATGCCAAGAGTCTTCAGAGACTAAAAATTGTAGAGGAACTCACATCAGCACCCAAGAAGCTGAATATTTCTGAACTCAGTCAGAAGAGAATCCCAGTAGAAGACTACCCTCTGTTCTGTGCTGAAGAACCAAGGGAAATAATTGTAAGGTATATGGATTCTTGCAAGGCAGACAGAACCCCAATCCCTGCAGATATTCTGAAAAGAGCAAGGGAACCAATGCCTGATGGAGGAGATGAGATCAAAAGAAAAAGAAGTCAATCAGAAGCAGAAGATGTGACTGTTCAGAAGAAGCCCAAAGTTGCTGACAAGCCTCAGAAGCTGATCAAGAGGAAAGCATCTGGAGACACTCCTTCTGTTCCCACAAAACGTATCAAGGTTGAAGGTACCAAATCTTTTGTATCTTCTTTCAATAATATTGTTTTAAATGATACAACATTTAAGTCTATTCCAAAACCACCTTCTACTCAGAAACAATCTGTTCCTGCTCCCTCTCATATCTCTGTTCCTTCCTCACAAAAATCATTTAATCCTGTTTCCATCACTCCTGTAAAACCTTCTACTACTCAATCATCTGTACTAACACCATCAACAACAAAACAAGCAAATGAAACTCCACAACCAGAAAAACCAACAAAACAATCTAAACAACAACAAACACAACCAGAAAAACCAACAAAACAATCTAAACAACAACAAACACAACCAGAAAAACAACAACAACCAAAGAAACAATCTGAACAACAACAACAACTACCAGAAAAAAAATCTGAACAACAACAACAAAAACAATCTGAACAACAACCACAACAACTTGAAAAACAACCACAACCAGAAAAACCACCATCAAACACATCTGAGCCTATTGGATATGTACAAGTTACTTCTTAACCTATAAAAGTTACATCTGATCCTATTGAATCTGAACCACCTACATCGGATCCACCTACATCAGAACCACCTACATCTGAACCCCCATCAAAACCTTATGAGAATCCATCAGAATCAACCAACCCATCTGAGACCCATATCCCTGAGACAGAGGTTCTAAATGCTACACCTCTCAAAACTGTTTTTGAAGTGTCCTCTACCTCTTACACTCCAACCACATCATCAAATTCATCAGAATCTGATATACACCCAGATTTTCTGGTATCTCCCTCTCACAGAAATTCTGAAGTAAACCAACTAGAACCACCTGTATCTTCTGAAATTATCATTCCAAATCCTATTCCAACACCTAAACCATCTTCTGAAATTATCATTCCCAATCCTACCCCTACATCCAAGCCAAGAACATCTGAGAATGTACCTTCTGCTTCGTGCAAACTATTTTCTTCTAACAAACTTCCTTCTGGTTTCACCTTAAAAAATTTCTACACCAGAATTGAACCATCTGACACTATCACTCCTCTTAAACCCAAACTTACCATCATTTTACCATCTGTTCTTCAAACATATATTAAAACAATGCCAGCAGTAACCTCATCAGATCCAAAACCATACTCTGCTACATCTGCTAAATCTGATAAACCTGCTGAATCTGCATTCAAACCTTACTCTGATAAACCATTTGATGTGGTTTCCTATCCAACAAATGCAAAACCAAATCTGTTGAATGCTTTAACCAAATCAAAATCTGACAATTCATCTGAACCTCCATTCATACCATACTACCCTCCTCCTCTGATCACAATTCATAAATCCATCCTTCCACCTTCTCCCCAACCCAGGCCAATAACATTGGAAACTCTTTTACACCCAAGACCTAGACTGAATGTTGATCATTTATTTACAAGTTTTTTTGCAAGAAATACAGATGTATTTAGGATCTGTACAGAGGAAGTGTTCATCAACAATGGATGCAAAGGAATCTGATTCCATTTGGAATGGCTTCATAAACAGATTCAATACTGTAGCATCAAATCTGAAGAACGTATGTTCTGATGATGCGAAGCTCAGATTTGCTGAAACTGCTAGAAGTTTGTTCTGGACTGTTAAGAGATCTGGACCATTGCTTCTTACAGATGCTCCTTCATCATCAGAAGAGAATACTGAATCTGCATCTGAAGACAACCCTCTGGCTATGACTCTGATAGAACATCCTTCTGGTTCTACTGCTCCTAACTCCAAACCCCCTATGGAAATTGACTCTGTTCAAGCTTCAGAAACTGTCCCACCTTCTTCATCTGAGATCAAGAAAGAATATCTAGATCTTGAAGATAAGATTGCAGTTCTAGAAGCTGGTCAATCAGAAATCAAGTCATGGATGGCTAAGCAAGACAAGAAGTCTGAAGATATGGCTCAGTGGATGTCCAAACAAGATCAAAAGAATGAAACCATGGCTAAGTGGATGTCAAAACAAGAACAGTCTTCTTCTGAAATCAAGGATCTGTTGAAGATGCTTTTGTCAAAACAATCTTAGTTTATTTTTCTTCTTCTGATGTTTGCATCTAATGTTTGCACATGTACTTGAATATTTTCTGATGTGTGTACTTTTGCTCTAAATGAATGAATGAATGTTTCAAAGTTTTCTCCACATGATTTATCTCGTTTATTGTTTCCTTTTCTTTGTCTTTTCAAAGTTCTTACTTTTTGCTTATGACAAAAAAGGGGGAGAAAATAGATCTGAACTGTTTAATTAAACTTTACCAGAATGAAACTTCAGACATATTAATTTTATCTAACATAAATATATGAGTATTTCAGAACATTTGATAAGTATACTCTGTAAAAGAAAATCTGAGACTCTCAGATCATTTGACAATTATCAGACTCTGACTCTGAAATATGCAAGACACTCTGACCCTTAAATGGTTAAGAACAATCAAGCTCTAACTCTGAAAAATACTCAAAACAAAAGGGAAGTTTCTATTCCTTATTTATATTTAATTCAGGAGGAGATTCATCATCTCAGGGGGAGTTATAATTATTCTATTTTCAATTAAACAAAATTTCTGATGTTTTTGTCATCATCAAAGAGGGGGAGATTGTTAGAACACAGATTGGTTCTTAATAATATCTCTATGTTTTGATGATAACTATTATGAAATTTTGTAATTAAGAAATATATACTCTAAAATTTGCTTAAGAATGTTTGCTGCAGATATTAAAGTAAATATCACTCCAGAAGCAAATCAGATCTGAACATAAGAAATATGCTAGACTCTGAAGCGTCAGATGCACTCATTAGAAGATTCTGAACGCTGCCATCAGAAGATCCTGAGCGCTGTCTCTAGAAGGATCTGAAGCAGTCTTCAGAAGGATCTGAAGTAGAAACTCCAGAAGAATCTGAAGCAAGTCAGAAGCATCTGAACCAAAGAAGAATTCTGTATGAAGAGTTTTCAAGCATAGTTACTACAGAAGACTCTGAAAGTACTAACGCTGCCAGTACTGAGGATCTGACTCAAAACTCTGCTCTGAATTTATACACGCTAAAAGCACACTTGCTGCAAAGACCCTGATTCAGCAAAACTCTGATCAACATCAGAAGGCTCTGATCAATTTAGACTCTGATGATTCTTGTTGAAAATTAATTAAGAAGAATTCAATGATTATGTCCGTTGGAATATCCAAACGGCTCTTTCCTTATTTATGCTAGACACAAGAACACAGACAAAAAGGATTTTTCTGTGCTTTCTTCTTCTAGGAAAGGTCACTTGATGTGAAGACAAAAAGGCTCAAACCTTTTGGTACACACTTCTCAACGTGAAAAGCTCTTGGACCACTGTGCCTATAAAAGCAAGTCTCCACTCATCTTCTTCAGTTGACGTTTTACTTGAAAAGAATTCATTATCAAAGCTCTCATACAACTCACATTCTTTCTAGAATTAATTTCTTTGTTCTTAATATTAAGTGAAAAATCACAGTTGTGATAAAGCTTTATTAGAAGCATTTTAAACACTTGTATTTGTTATTACATTTGATTGTAAGAAAACCTTAAGAAGATCCAGTTAGGATCAGTAGTTCTTGAGAAGACTTTGAACAGTTGTTCTTAGTGCTTACTATTGTAATTAGTTGATTAAATAGTGGATTAAGTCCTTATTTGAGAAAGGCAAATCACTATAGGAAGGGTGGACTGGAGTAGTTGAGTTCAACGAACCAGGATAAAAATACTTGAGTTTTTATTACTAAGTTTTTATCTTCATACTTATTCAACCCCCTTTCTAAGTATTTTCTCACCTTCATTAACATTCAATCTGGATTGTGGTTTAAGGTAGGTTTCCAGAGATGTTGGTTTGGGTTATTCTGGTGAAGATGGTATGGTGAAGGTTGGGATGATGAACAGAGGACGAGGATAAGAAGGAAAAGAAGGATGATCAAATGATGAAGTAGAGGTTTTGAATCTGGATGAAGTGTGAAACAGAAATGGTTTAACACTTGATGCAGTGGGAATGACATCAAAAGGTGTGGCAGTGTAGGGGATAAAGACAGATTTATCAGAAAGCAGAGGTTCTGATGGAATAATATCTGGTAGTTGTTCAATATAAGTTTGAAGTACAGATGGAAGAATAGTTGAAGAGCTAGGTTTGTATGGAATGATAGAGTCAGGTGGTTCTATTCTGGTATAAAAGTGTTTAATCTTTAGACCAGAAGGAAGGGGATCAGAGGGTTGTGGTTTAAAGGATGCAAATGAAACAAACTCTGATGTTTTGGGTGTAGGTTTTAGAGCGGGTTTAGGTATGACAGCATCAGATGAGATAGATGTATCTGGTTGTTTAGGTTCATATCCTCTTAGAGGGGGGGGTGAGCTAACATCAGGGTGAACATCAGATTCAGATGAATCAGATGAGGTAGATGAGGGACAGGATGTAGAAGATACGTCAAACATAATTTTGAGAGGTTGGACATCCAGAACCTCAGAATCAGATATGTATGATTCAGTAGGTTTGGGTTGCTCAGATTGAGGAATTGGTTGTGGATTGGAAGGTATAGATTTTGGTGGTTCAAATACAATAGGTTCAGATTGTATTTGTTCAGGTTGTTATGGAGAAGGTTCTTAAGGTGTTGGTGTTGGTTCTGTTGTTGGTTTTGTTGTTGGTGGTTATGGTGGGGGAATGTCAGATGATTTTGGTGCAGGAGTTTGTTTGTCAGATGAGGGATTATCAGATGGTTTAGATTGTGTTGGTTCAGATGGATACTTTTTAGATGGTGTTGCAAAAGGTTGGGTTACAAATGGTTTAGCAGAGGGTTTCTTAGGTTTAGAAACACGAGGAGGTGAAGGTGAAAGTGATGGTATAATGGGTTCATGAAAAGTTTGATCAGATGTTAATACCTCTTGTGCAGTTTCCAGAATTTCTTTGAGACTTTCCTCTGGAGGATTGATTTCTGATTTCTTGACTCTCTTTGGCTTGACAGCAGCAGCATCACCAGTAGCTTTCCTCTTAGGCTTAGAAGGTTCTTTTGAAGTAACCTTTCTTTTCTTCTTATGTCTGGCCTCATACAGATCTGGAACATGTTTTCTGAACCAGATTTGCTGGCAGAGGAATTCCTTCATTCAGACAATTTGTAATGTATTGCGGAACAATGTCCCTTGGTTCATTTGTAAAGAACATAGGGGAATTTGCAACTAGGACTCTTCTTTGAGTGACCTCTTCAGAGTTGAATTTCTTTAGATCAGAAGTAACTTCTTCTACCACTTTCATCCTATGAAGACTCTTCCCATTCAGAGGTTTTCCAACTGCAGAAGCCAGTTCTTGTAAGTACAGAGTATGCCTAAGAGGGGGGTGAATTAGGCTATTAGGGACTTTTTCCGGTTTTTCGGTATTCTTGAAATTTTACTGGTTAGGTTCTTGGTGATGAATGCAGTAGAAAGTAAAAGGAAAGTGGACACCAAGATATATAGTGGTTCCCCTCACAATCCGAGAGTACTCCACTCTCCTTTCAACACGAAAGAGAGTTTTCACTATTGTTTAATAAAGTACAACCTATCACACCATCAACCGGTGAGGCCTACTATCAAACAATAAAAATCAACAAGTGTACAAGAACAATCCTCTTGTAAACACTCACCCTTGTGTCCAACAATCCTGGATCAAAAGTCAAAATACAAGTAATCTGAATACTTTGATTTGAGAGTAATAATGGTAATATCAATGCTGAGATTAATCTTCTCCTTCTGATCAAAATTCACTCTTCTAATTTCAACACAAGTGTTTAATGCTATGCATATGAAAAGATATGATTAATATGAACACTATTGAAAAGATTTCAAAAGTATTTAAAAGTGGTGAGTTTGATTCAAAGAATGTTTTGAAAATGATTATTGGAGGTTGTTTTTCAATTTGAAAAACTCAGAATTTATATGTGTAAACACACCTTTTCCAACAGGTATATTTGAGTATAATTCAAAATATGAACGGGTATAATATTCAAACCATTTTTGAACTTGAAACAAAGCTATTTTTCAAAATACGTTCAGTGTTAATCGGTTAACCTATATGGTTAATCGGTTAACACTGGGACGTTATACCAGAATATTCAAAATTTGAAATGGTTAACCGGTTAACCTATATGGTTAATTGGTTAACACTGCTATTTTTCAGAAAAATACTTATAAAAATAGTGTTATACCAATTCTAATAGTTTTAAAAAATATGCTTATGCAATGTGATCAAATGATAAAGATGTTGAACACTTGTATATCAATTAAATTAATGGATTTTGATATACCATAGCTTGTGTCCAAAACTTGAAAGTTGATCAGTCAAATGTTCATGAAGCTTTGAATGTTGATCACTTCCATTCCACTTGATCTTGGTCTTTTGAAAGCGTTTGCCTTTTTGCACAGATGAAATATTCTTGATCTTGATGTTCACGTCATCAAAACTTTGAGATGAAGCTTGCTTCTACAATCTCCCCCTTTTTGATGATGACAACCAAAATGATCTTGTGCAATTTTTGACGATGATTAGCAATGATCTTGTTTTCTCCCCCTATGTCCATGAACTCCCCCTATCGAATACACAGGCAAAAATTCTGCACACATAGACATAAGAAAGCCAAAGCTCTTCTCCCCCTTTGTCATAAGCAAAAAGGAAGGAGCTTTCAAGAAAGAAAACTAGACAGACCAATAATGCAAGCAATCACAAGAATATGGAAGCAAAGCATAATGAAATTAAACGGCAGCAACGCTGCAAATATTGTACGAGTTATAATGCCAAAGTAAAAACAGAGTTCAAACATAAATGAAAGCATAAAACATTAAAAACTAGAAAACAATGCAATAAAAGACATCAACAATAACATATTCTCTAAAGATCCTCATCAGGCATATCCTCATCCTCTTCTTCCTCTTGTCCTTCATTTTCTTCATTAGATACAACAAAGTTGTCAGTGTTGGTGCGGTGAGAGGAAAGTACAAGGTTTCGGAGAGAAGCAATGGCCCGGGAGGTTTCTCTATGCTGAGTCATTATAGTTTGGTAAAGGAACTCATTTGTAATGCCTCCTTCAGGGACGGGATAGGCTTGGTTAGCATTAGCTCCTTCATCTGAATACTTATAAGTACCGTCAGTATCCTTAAAAATTCCAGTGTTCTTGACAATTGTAATCTCGTTAATCTCATTGGTGGTTGATTTCATCTTGATGGTTGGTTCACGGTTAAGATCCAAAGTTGTCAGCTCTAAAATTCTTGACACCAGCCTTGCATACGGAAGACGGGTTGAAAGAGATAGTTGTTGTTGAAGGTGATACATGATGGTGAGAATCCAATTGACACGAATCTTGTTCTTGATGGAGAAAAGGAGTTGCATTTCCAGATCATTAATTTAGGCATGATTTGAATCCTTGGGAATCAGTATGTAACAGATTATGTAATGAAGCATCCGATCAGAAACGGTAAGATTCTTTGCATAGCACAACAGACGAGCAGTGCGTTGGTTGGAGATAATCATCTCCTTTTGAAATCTGCAGATCTGATAGTAGAACTCCATCTTGTCGTAGTTGGACCACGGCCCTTCCACGTGGTTAACTCCCTTTCTCAGAAAGTACCCAGATGATGGTATGTTCAGCATTGCAGCAACATCAGACAGATTTTCTTCCACAACACAGTCTCTAACAATTGTTTTCATTATATGCTCATCATTTGCATTTATAAACACAGAAAGCTTATGCAAAAAGGATTTGACAAGATCCGGATAGCAGTTTCCAGAATCCGACACAAATTTATCGATCCTCTGATATTTGAGCAAAGCAGGAAAATCAAAAGATGATGCTGGAAAAGCCTTAAGATTCACATACTTTACCGGGAGGATGGAACGAACTCGGACTTTGAAATCCATTTTGCGCTTCTTGATTGTTTCCATAGGGATATCTTCTTCATCAGATGCAGAATGATGTTCTGGTAGTTTTCCCTTGCCGCGATTTGATGCTGAAGCCATGGATGAGTTTGAGAGAACTGAAGTTGTGGGTTCTGAGGAAGTTAGGGTTTGAGAAGTTGTGGGGATGGTTATGAGGAGTTATCCAACTTTAGAGAGTGGGAGAGAGATAGTGGGTTTTTTTAAAACCTAGGGTTTGAAGAGGGAAGTTCCACAAAACTCTTTAAGAGGGAATAGGATTTTGGATATGGATTTTGGACACTTAAGAGAATATGGACCACATAAAAAATGCATTTATCATATATAATATTTTCAAAAATTTAATTAATTTTCGTTTCTGATTTTTAGAAAATTTAACAGTGTTAATCGGTTAACCATATAGGTTAATCGGTTAACACATTAAAAAATTGAGTCAGAATTGAAAATTTAACAGTGTTAATCGGTTAACCCATATGGTTAATCGATTAACACACTCGAATTTTTGAAAAATACTTAAAAACAGAATGCATACACATGAAAACACAACACAAATAATGCATACACATATTAGAGAAAAGGTCAGATGTCACCTTCATCAAGAATCCCAAGTTCTCGCCGAATTTTGTAGAATGGTTCTTTCGCCAAAGGTTTGGTGAAGATGTCGGCGAGTTGATTGTGCGTGTCAACGAAAGTCACATCTACATCTCCATTCAATACGTGATCTCGAAGTAAGTGATGCCGGATATCTATATGTTTTGTTCTTGAATGCATAACCGGGTTCTTTGTAATATTGATGGCACTTGTATTATCACATCGAAGAGGAATGCAGCCGAGATCTATACCGTAATCGAGGAGTTGTTGCTTGAGCCACAGAATTTGTGCACAGTAACTTCCTGCTGCAATATATTCCGCTTCGGTTGTACTGAGTGCCACACACACTTGCTTCTTGCAGGCCCATGACACTAATGCATTCCCGAGAATGTGACATGTATCGCTTGTGCTTTTTCTATCGGTCTTACATCCTGCATAGTCAGTGTCAGAGTAACCAACTAAAGAACAAATACTACCTTTAGGATACCATAATCTGACGTTCATTGTCCCTTTGAGATACTTTATGATTCTCTTTACGGCTGTGAGATGCGATTCCTTCGGATTTGCTTGAAAGCGTGCACACAAACAAACGCTAAACATAATGTCAGGATGGCTTGCCGTCAAATATAGTAATGAACCGATCATACCTCGATATTTTGTTATATCAACTGGAGTACCGGATTCATCTTGATCAACGTACGTTCCAGATCCCATAGGAGTGGACATCATCTTGCAACTATCCATATCGAATTTCTTCAGCAATTCCTTGCAATACTTGGATTGGTTGAGGAAGATGCCATCCTTTGTTTGCTTGATTTGTAGTCCAAGAAAATAATTCAATTTTCCCATCATGGACATCTCGAATTCTCCTTGCATCATAAGTGAAAATTCTTCGCAAAGCTCTTTGTTTGTTGATCCGAAGATGATGTCGTCGACATAGACTTGACCCAATAAAGTGTTTCCTTTAGAGTATAATTAACACATGGTATAAAAGAGGTACGTCACATTATCCAGGAAATTCAAAACACATACAACACCTGCTCATAAAGATATGCAACAAAGGGTAAATCACCACAAAGGAACTTAGTCCTTAAAACCCGCATATCAATATTTAGAATAAAAGCGGAAACATCTAAACATTGAATCACTTCATTCATATAAACATTGTATACATCAACAGTTTAATTCAAGTTTACAAAACATTCCCAGCAGATACATACACAGATGTATCACAAAAGAACCAAAAGAATTCCTAACTACCCGGTGCTACATATCAGAGCCAACTGACCAAAAAGAATGAAGCCACGCTTCACAAAAGACCTCCCGCAAACCTACTCTGTAATGCCTCATAGAGCATCATAAAACAGCAGAAGGGTGAGAAACATTATCATAACAAACAATGCATATAATATATATATATATATATATATATATATATATATATATATATATATATATATATATATATATATATATATATATATATATATATATATATATATATATATATATATATATATATATATATATATATATATATATATATATATATATATATATATATATATATATATATATATATATATATATATATATATATATATATATATATATATATATATATATATATATATATATATATATATATATATATATATATATATATATATATATATATATATATATATATATATATATATATATATATATATATATATATATATATATATATATATACACCCACATAGAATACACATAACACATTCTCACCGCAATACATCACAATTCAATCATATATACATTGCAACACATATATAATTCACCAAGCATATCCACCATCATTTAATCGCCAATCATTCACATATTTCACATAAACATTTACACTTATGTTTACTTCAATAATTCACATAAACATACACAATTATGTTCATTACACCAATACATCATATGAAGATGATAATGCACTCATAGAGACCAACTCACGACTCTATGCAGATGCAAATGCGGTACCGACTCATTCAGCAGGTTCAATTGAAGAACCAAAATGGTGTTAGAACACAGATTGGTTCTTAATAATATATCTATGTTTTGATGATAACTCTTATGAAATTTTGTATTAAAGAATTATATACTCTAAAAATTGTTTTAGAATGTTAGCTGCAGATATTAAAAGTGAATATTATTCTGGAAGCAAATTAGATCTGAACATGAAATTATGCAAGGCTCTGAAGCATCAGAAGCATCTCTTAGAAGAATCTGAATGTTGTCTACAGAAGATTCTGAGCGTCGTCTACAGAAGGATCTGAAGCAGAAGCTACAGATGAATCTAAAGCAGAAGCCAGAAGCATCTGAAGCATTGAAGAATTCTGTATGAAGAGTTTCAAGCACAGTTATTTCAGAAGACTCTGATAGTACTACGCTGCCAGTATTGAGGATCTGATCCCAAACTCTGCTCTGAACAATTACATGCTGAAAGCACACTTGCTGCATTGCTCTGATCCAACAAACTCTAATGAACATCAGAAGACTCTGACTGCTCAAGACTCTGATGATAATTTACTGAAACTTGTTGAAGAAGAATTCAAAGTTATGTCCGTTGGAATGGCCAAACGACTCTTTCCTCATTTATGCTAGACACAAGAACACAGACAAAAAGAATTTCTCTAGGCATTCTATTTCTAGGAAAGGTCATGTGATGTGAAGACAAAAAGGCTCAGACCTTTTAGTATACAGCCTTCAACGTGATAGCTACTTGGACATCTTTTCCTATAAAAGCAAAACTCCATCACTCTTCTTCAGTTGACGAAACATGTAAAGAATTCATTACAAGCTCTCATACAATTTATTCTCATTAGCTGAATTTATTTCATAGTTCTTAAATCTTAAGTGATAAATCACAGTTGTGATATAGCTTAATTAGAAGCAATTTAAACACTTGTATTATTCTTACATTTGATTGTAAAATATCCTTAAGAAGATCCAGTTGGGATCAATAGTTCTTAAGAAGACTAAGAATAGTTGCTCTTAGTGCTTGCTATTGTAATCAGTTGATTTAATAGTGGATTAAGTCCTTGTTGAGAAAGGCAAATCACTCTTGATAAGGTGGACTGGAGTAGTTGAGTTCAACGAACCAGGATAAAAATCCTTGAGTTTTTATTGCTATAAGTTTTTCTATATACTTATTCAACCCCCCCTTCTAAGTATTTTCTCACCTTCAGTTGGCATCAGAGCTCTGGTTCTGTGTGTGCTACCACTTCACAGTGACAGAAAAGATCCAGTGAGAAAAACTTTGATATATATTTGGTTGTTATTATCGCTGAAACTTCAACATCTAACAGTAACAACAGATATGAAGAAAGGGATAGAATCAACACAAAACCCCCTATGTTTGATGGGGAGAAATTTGATTATTGGAAGGATAAGATAGAAAGTTTCTTCCTTGGTTATGATGCTGATTTGTGGGACTTGGTCATAGATGGGTATGTTCATCCCACTGATGGGAATGGCAAGAAAGTAGACAGAAAATTTATGACTGAAGCCCAAAAGAAGGAGTTTAGAAATCACCACAAGGCTAGAACAATCTTGTTAAATGCAATATCTCACACTGAGTATGAGAAGATCACAAATAGAGAAACTACATTTGACATGTTTGAGTCTTTGAAGATGACTCACGAAGGAAACCTTCAAGTTAAAGAGACCAAGGCTCTGGCGTTAATACAGAAGTATGAAGCATTCAAGTTGGAAGAATCTGAGTCTATAGAAACTATGTTCTCTAGATTCCAGATCCTCACAGCTGGTCTAAAAGTTCTGGATAAAGGCTACTCAACTGCTGATCATGTTAAGAAGATCATCAGAAGCTTGCCTATCAGATGGAGACCTATGGTCACTGCTCTGAAGCTTGCCAAGGATCTGAACAAGATCACTCTGGAGGAGCTAATCAGCTCACTAAGGAGCCATGAAATTGAACTTGAGGAAGATGAGCCTCAAAAGAAAGGTAAGTCAATTGCCTTAAAATCTAACAAATCTGTGAAAGCTTTGTAGGTGTTAGAAGAAAGCTCTGAAGAATCTTCTTCTGAAGAAGAAGATGAATTGTCCTTGCTGTCTAGAAGAATCAACAGACTCTGGAAGCACAAGAAGAGGAAGTTCAAGAACTCCAAAAAGCCAGATCAGCGCAAGGAGTCCTCTGGACCAAAAAGATCTGGAAAGAAGGAAGTTGTTTGTTTTGAATGCAAACAACCTGGTCATTACAAAAATGAATGTCCAAAGCTTCAGAAAGAAAAGCCCAGAAGAAAGCTTGAGCACAAGAAGAAGGTTCTAATGGCTACATGGGATGACTCTGATGAATCTGGATCCTCATCAGAATCTGAAGAAGAATGCGCCAACATGGCTCTGATGGCAGGCATTAAAGATCAGAATGAAGAATCATCTGGATCTGAGTCTGATTCTGAATCTGACTCAAAAGAGGTACTTTCTGATCTCATTAGGGAAGAGCTTATTAAAGTCTTATCAGAAGTCCTGAAAAATTATAATCAGATTAAGCTCAAATGCAAGAAGCTTAAATGCAATCTTGGTTCTGAGAATAATCTGTTAAGATCAGAAGTTGCTGAGCTAAAAGAAAATAATTTGAAAATGAAAGCCAATTTTGAAAAAGCTTAACAAAATTATGAATCTGAAAGTAAGTCTAAATGCAAAAACATTTTAGAAGAATATGACTTTAGCTTTCAGAAGTTTCTTGCTAAAAGTATAAACAGAAGCAAGATAGCTTCAATGATCTATGGGGTTAGCAGAAACAACAGGAAACGAATTGGATATGAATCCTCTTCTGGAAAGGATTTAAATCCAATGCCTGTTGACAAACTTGTTATTAAGAAAACTCCCTTATACTCTCATTTCAAGTTTGGTCATTTGAATGACATTAAACACACACGTTCTGATCAGAACGTTCCTGTGTTTAAGCCAAAAGTAAGTCAGAACAAAATTGTTGTAAAAAGACAGAAGTTTAGACCAACTTTCAAGGCAACTAACCAAAAAGGACCCAAAAAGATCTGGGTACCTAAGGATAAGATTATCCTTGTTGCAGATGTTTTTAGCAGAAAAGTCAAGACGCCAGTCATGGTACCTGGACTCTGGCTGCTCACGTCACATGATGGGATAAAGGTTTGTGTTCCAAAGCCTGGAGCTTAAATCTGGAGGAGAAGTGAAGTTTGGAGGGAATCAGAAGGGCAAGATCATTGGCTTTGGTACTATTGGTAATGGTAACGTTCCCTCTATATCTAATGTTCTTCTTGTAGAAGGATTAAAGCATAATCTATTGTCCATAAGTCAATTAAGTGACAATGGTTATGATATAATCTTTAATCAACAATGTTGTAAAGCTGTTAGTCAGAAGGATGGCTCAATCTTGTTTAATGGAAAGAGGAAGAACAACATTTACAAAATAAATCTTTCAGAACTTAAAGTTCAAAATGTTAAATGCATCTTGTCTGTTAATGATGAGCAATGGGTCTGGCACAGAAGATTGGGGCATATTAATATGAGACGTATATCTCAGATTAATAAACTCAATTTGGCCAGAGGACTTCCTAAGCTGAAGTTCAACTTAGATGCTCTTTGTGAAGCATGTCAAAAAGGAAAATTTTCAAAATCTTCTTTTAAATCTAAGAATGTTGTTTCAACCTCAAGACCATTAGAATTACTTCACATTGATCTGTTTGGACCAGTGAAAACTGCATCTGTAACGCCCCATATTGCTTTTAGGATTACCGACTGACCCCACAAACCAACACGGGTCTTTTCAGCATGCTTTGTCCTCAATCACACGCTTTCCGGGAAACTTCCCAGAAGGTCACCCATCCCAGAATTGCTCCAAGTCAAGCACGCTTAACTATGGAGTTCTTATGAACGGGCTACCGAAAAGAAGATGCATCTTGTTGATATAGGTAGTACCAATTAATCCTTATAAGCCTTCATTCAACCATGCAGTCCCATACCTGCATAGCCTCAGGATCCCTCTCATTCGGATGTGAATTCGGTTTTCCCCTAGAAGCTGCTAGGAGTGTCCCATTGTCATGCCTCATGACACCGACAACCACTCCCTCGCCCACGGGTGTTACATGTAACCACCGTCCTCTTTCACCTCAGGTGTTATAGCATCCACCAGAGGCAAGAAGTATGGGTTAGTCATTGTTGATGACTACAGCAAATGAACATGGGTAAAGTTATTAAAACACAAGGATGAGTCACATTCTGTGTTCTTTGACTTCTGCAAACAAGTCCAGAATGAAAAGGATTTCAAAATTATTAAAGTCAGAAGTGATCATGGTGGTGAATTTGAAAAAAAATATTTTGAAAAATATTTTAATGAAAATGGCATTGCTCATGTTTTTTCATGTCCTAGAACTCCACAACAGAATGGAGTTGTAGAGAGGAAAAATAGAACTCTGCAAGAAATGGCCAGAACCATGATCAACGAGACTAATCTGGCAAATCACTTTTGGGCAGAAGCAATAAACACAACTTGTTACATTCAGAACAGAGTGTCTGTAAGACCTCTTCTGGAAAAGACTCCGTATGAATTGTGGAGGAACATAAAGCCCAACATTTCATATTATCATCCCTTTGGATGTATTTGCTATATGTTGAATACTAAAGAGAATCTTAACAAGTTTGATTCTAAAGCACAGAAGTGTTTCATGCTTGGGTATTCTGAATGCTCTAAAGGCTACAGAGTATACAATACTGAAACACAGATTGTGGAAGAATCTATACATGTTAGATTTGATGATAAGCTTGGCATTGAAAAGCCAAAGCAGTTTGAAAATTCTGCAGATAGAGAAGTAATTCTCATAGACTCTGAAGGCTCAGAGGCAGACAAAGCTCAAGTGAAGGAACCAGAAGCAACGCCGGATGCAATTCCTTTGGCTTCTCAAATGAACAACTTGAACATTTTTGAAGAATCAATTGTTAGAGGATCATCTTCCAGAATCAAGGCCTCTCACCCAAAGGATGTGATCATTGGAAAGAAGGATGACCCCATTAGAACAAGATCCTTCCTCAGATCATCTGAAGCATCATTATTTGGGTTGGTGTCAGTTATTGAACCAACTTCTGTGGATGAAGCTCTGCAAGACAATGACTGGATAATTGCCATGCAAGAAGAGCTCAATCAGTTCACAAGAAATGATGTTTGGGATTTGGTTCCAAGACCAAAGGGATTCAACATAATTGGAACTAAATGGGTCTTCAGAAATAAGTTGAATGAAAAAGGAGAAGTTTAAAGAAACAAATCAAGGCTTGTTGCTCAAGGTTATAGCCAGCAAGAAGGAATTGATTATACAGAGACTTATGCTCCTGTAGCCAGGTTAGAGTCTATTCGTTTACTCATTTCGTTTGCTGCACAAAATAACATCACTCTATATCAGATGGATGTTAAGAGTGCCTTTCTAAATGGAATTATAGAAGAAGAAGTTTATGTTCACCAACCTCCTGGTTTTATAAGTGAAAAATTTCCAGAACATGTTTTTAAACTAAAGAAATCTCTTTATGGTTTAAAACAAGCTCCTAGAGCTTGATATGAGAGATTAAGCAATTTTCTTCTGGAGAAAAATTTCATCAGAGGCAAAGTGGACACAACTCTCTTTTGTAAAACATTTAAGAAAAATCTTTTAATTTGCCAAATATATGTGGATGATAATATATTTGGATCTACCAATGTTATGCTGGGAAAGGAGTTTGCTCAATGTATGCAGGCAGAATTTGAGATGAGCATGATGGGAGAATTGAGATTCTTTCTAGGAATTCAAGTCAACCAAACTCTAGATTGCACTTACATTCATCAGACCAAATATGTTAAAGAGCTTCTGAAGAAGTTTAACATGACTGATAGTAAGATGGCAAAGACTCCCATGCATCCAACAAGTACTCTTGGTAAGGAAGAGGTAAGTAAGAAAGTAGATCAGAAACTCTACAGAGGTATGATAGGATCTCTTCTCTACTTAACTGCTTCTAGACCTGATATTTTATTCAATGTATGCTTGTGTGCAAGATTCCAATCATATCCTAGAGAATCACACTTAACAGCTGTTAAGAGGATTCTAAGGTATCTGAAAGGTACTTCTAATATGGGTTTGTGTTACAGAAAATCTAATGATTTCAAATTAGTTGGATTTTGTGATGCTGACTACGCTGGAGACAGAGTGGAAAGAAAAAGTACTTCTGGAAGTTGTCAATTTCTAGGAAGAAATTTAATCTCCTGGTACAGCAAGAAGCAACCTACAATTGCACTATCAACTACAGAGGCAGAATATATTGTTGCTGCTGCTGGATGTAGCACGCAGATGCTCTGGATGAAAAGTCAACTAGAAGACTATCAGATCTTTGAGAGTAACATTTCTATTTTCTGTGATAATACTTCTGCTATATGTTTGTCTAAAAACCCTATTTTACACTCTAAGGTAAAACATATAGAAATTAAACATCACTTCATCAGAGACTATGTTCAGAAGGGTATTATAAACTTAGCCTTTGTTGATACAGATCATCAGTGGGATGATATTTTCACAAAACCCCTTACTGAAGATAAGTTTAAATTTATTCTGAAAAATATTGGTATGGATTTTTGTCCAGAATGATATTTATCAGAAGCAAATTTCTCAGATGCAAAATGCTTAAAACTCTGAAGTATTTCATCTGTCATTTATTTGAGTTATTGATTTATTATTTGTGTGTATCTGAACTAACCAATCTTAGAGGATCTGAACATTGGCTAACGTTTCATTTCTCAAGAGAATTCAGAAGTACATGCAAGCAAACACGTGTCACTCTGAATCTGAAAAGATGGCGTGCACACTACTGAAGAGACATTTGAGGTATTGTTTGAATAGTAAAAATCTTGATTTTCCCCCCAAATTGTCAGAATCAATTAATGCTTTGAAATGATTTTTTATTCTTTTCATTAAATGCCATTAATTGCTAAGTGGAACGTGCTATTTGTGACTGTTTGTGTGCCCTATTTCTTTCTCTATAAATACCACATTCCACACTATTTCACACTTTTCACTTCACAGACAATTTATGCATTTCTGTCTTCTCTTTGCTCTTCACAAAAACCCTAAACCTTCGTCCAAATCATCTTCATCTTCATCAATGGCAACTTCATCCTCTACATCAGCTCAGTTTCAATCATCTATGGCTGCAGTTACGTCAGCAAATATGGGTGTTACTCCATTTAAGGAACCTAAAAGAACATTGTTAACCCCTATGGACAAACTTGAAGTTCTTTGTGAATCCATGGTGGAATTTGACTCTCTAGCTGAAAATGGGTTTGAGTTACTTTCTATTATTGATGCACAAGGCTGGGTCAAGTATTTTGACAGGTTATTTGGACCAGTGTACCCACATCTTGTGAAGGAATTCTGGATTCATGCTTCTATTTATCCAAAATCCATCCCCTCTTCTGTTCTGGGAAAGGAGATCATCATTACTGAAGATCTCATCAGAAAACCCATAGGGTATGAGGAGACTGATGGAGTATGTCATCTTCCAGCTGGGCATGTGGATATGGAAGAAGTTTATGAGGAAGTCATTACATCTGGACAGGCCTCTAACAAATTTAAGGATCTGAAACCTGACTATAAAATATGGGCAAAGATTTTTCTAGGATGCATCCATCACAGAAAATCCACCAATTCTCCAGATTATGTGAATAATGAACAACTCTACTTTATGTACTGTTTGAGTCAGAGTACAAAGGTAGACCTGCCTTACATTATCTTCATGCATCTATGGAATCATATCAATGCATCCAGAGAAACAATAAAGGATAAGGGACAGAAGATCAGGACGTGGATTCCCTTTGGAAGGTTGATCTCAGACATTCTGACAGAGAATGGTCTGGTAGCTGCTCTTTATGAAGCTGGAGTTAAAGAAGAGCTTGAAACAATTGTTGGTAAACCATTGAATGCAAAGAGTATTTAGAGGCTAAAGATTGTGGATGAACTCACAGTTGTTCCTAAGAAGCTGAATGTTTCTGAAGTTAGTCAGAAGAGGATTCCAGTTTAAGATTTTCCACTCTTTGGTGCTGAAGAACCTAGGGATATTATTCTTAGGTATATTGATGCGTGCAAAGCAGATGGAACACCTTTTCCTACATACATTCTGATAAGAGCAAGAGAACCTATGCCAGATATGTATGATGAGAACATGAGGAAAAGAAGACAATTAGAGGCAGATGAAGCTGCTACTCAGAAGAAACAAAGATTTGCTGAAAAGCCACAGAAACAGGTCAAGAGAAAAGCTTCTGGAGAAGTTCCCTCTGTTCCCACCAAGCGCATAAAGACTAAAGGTACTAAATCATCTTTATCTTCTTTTTCTAAAATTGTTGTAAATGCATCAACATTTAGTTCTATGCCTGAACCTCCTCCCACTCAAAATCAAACAATTCCTGCTCCATCTCAAACTTCTGAACCACCAAAATCATCTGATCCTGTTTCCACTACACCACCCAAATCATCTGAAACTCCTCCATCAGAACCACAAACAAAACCAACAGAGCAACCTACATCACAACAACAACCAGAAATACAACAACCAGTTGCATCTGAACCCATACAATCTGACCAAGTTGCATCTAAACAAGTTGCATCTGAACAAGTTGCATCTGAAATAGTTGCATCTGAAACTGTTGCACCTGAACAAGTTGCATCTGACCCAGTTGTGTCTGAACCACCATCATTTAAAACTTCTGATCCTCAACCAGAACCATCCAATCCTGTTGAAACAAACATACCTGACCCTGAGATTCTGGATGTTCAACCTCTCAAGACTATGTTTCTTGTATCCTCTACATCTTGCACCCCAACCACATCATCTGATTCATCTGAATCTGATATCCATCCAGATTTTATCTCACCCCTTTCCCTCAGAATATTTGAATCCAACCAACCAGATCTACCCATTTCTTCTGAAACTATCATTCCTAAACCCACTCCTGAACCTATACCAAGAACATCTGAATTCATTTCATTTGCTTCTTCTAAACCATTTCCTTCTGATCCCCTTCGATCTGGACTTGAAATAGAACACTTTTTTGATCAACCACCTCAATCAGCTTTTGTTCCTTACCTTAATAAGTCAAAACCATCAGCTTTTGTTGCTTATTTTGATAATCTAAAAGATGTCATCCCTTCCATTCCCAGAATCAAACCATTCTTACGTATTATGCCAACTCAGAAGAAACCAACATATCCTAGCCCTCTGATCATTATTCCAGAATTCACCATTCCACCTTCACCTTAACTCAATCCTTTCACCTTGGAAACCCTTCTGAAACCAAAAACTAGGTTGAATGTTGATAATTTATTTGCAAGTTTTATGAAAGAAATAAAGATTCATTTAGGATCTGTTCAGAAGAGATACTTGTCAACAATGGATGCAAATGAATCTGATGCTATCTGGAATAGCTTCATCAACAGATTCAATATTGTAGCCTCAAATATGAAGAATGTATGTTCTGATGATGCGAAGCTAAGATTTGCTGAGACTGCTAGAAGCATGATCTGGAATGTGAAAAGATCTGAACCTTTGCTTCTTGAAGATGTTCCTTCATCTTCTGAAGTATCTGCTACAAAAGTCTTTGCTGAATCTGCTTCTGAAGAAAATCCACTGGCTATGACAATTATGGAACATCCCTCTGGATCTGCTGCTCCTGACTCTGCATCTCCAATGGAAATTGACTCTGTTCCTGCTTTAGAATCTGCCCCACCTTCTTCATCTGAGATCGAGAAAGAGAATCCAGATTTGGAAGATAAGATTGCAGTTTTGGAAGCTGGACAATCTGAGATTAAGTCATGGATGGCCAAGCAAGACCAGAAGACTGAAGACATGGCACAATGGATGTCCAAGCAAGATCAGAAGAATGACAACATGTCTAAGTGGATGACAAAGCAAGAAGAGTCTTCAACTGAGATCACTCACCTGTTGAAGATGATTATGTCCAAGCAAACCTAGTTTATGTTTTCTCTGTATCTAATGTTTGTGCACATGTACTTGAATTTATTATCTGATGATTTGTCTGTTTTGAATATGAATGAATGACTCTATGTTTTCTCCTCATGAATATATCTTTTCTGTGTTTCCTTTTATTTGTCTTTAAAAGTTTTACTTTTTGATTATGAAAAAAAAGGGGGAGAAAATGGATCTGACTGTTCAAATAAACTCTACCTAAATGAAACTCAGACATATCTAATTATAACTAACGTGAATTCTTAGCATTTCAGAACATTTGAAAACTCTGACAAATTCTTTAAAAGTAACTCTGAGTTTCCCAGATCAAGTTTAACCTATCAGGCTCTGATTCTGAAACGTGCATCCAAAGTCAAGATCTAATTTTTGGAACAATCAGGCTCTGATTCTGAAAAGAATACTCATGCAAAAAGGGAAGTTTCTATTCCTTCTAAGTATTCAATTCAGGGGGAGATTCATTATCTCAGGGGGAGTTATAATTATATTTTCAATTGAAAAAAATTTCTTATGTTTTTGTCATCACAAAAAAGGGGGAGATTGTTAGAACATAGATTAGTTCTTAATAATATCTCTATGTTTTGATGATAACTCTTATGAAATTTTGTATTAAAGAATTATATACTCTAAAAATTGTTTTAGAGTGTTTGCTGCAGATATAAAAAGTGAATATTATTCTGGAAGCAAATTAGATCTGAACATGAAATTATGCAAGGCTCTGAAGCATCAGAAGCATCTCTTAGAAGAATCTGAATGCTGTCTACAGAAGATTCTGAGCGCTATCTACAGAAGGATCTGAAGCAGAAGCCAGAAGCATCTGAAGCATTGAAGAATTTTGTATGAAGAGTTTCAAGCACAGTTATTTCAGAAGACTCTGAAAGTACTACGCTGCCAGTACTGAGGATCTGATCCCAAACTCTACTCTGAACAATTACACGCTGAAAGCACACTTGCTGCATTGCTCTGATCCAGCAAACTCTAATGAACATCAGAAGACTCTGACTGCTCAAGACTCTGATGATAATTTGCTGAAACTTGTTGAAGAAGAATTCAAAGTTATGTCCGTTGGAATGGCCAAACGACTCTTTCCTCATTTATGCTAGACACAAGAACACAGACAAAAAGAATTTCTCTGTGCATTCTATTTCTAGGAAAGGTCATGTGATGTGAAGACAAAAAGGCTCAGACCTTTTAGTACACAACCTTCAACGTGATAGCTACTTGGACATCTTTGCCTATAAAAGCAAGACTCCATCACTCTTCTTCAGTTGACGAAACATTGAAAGAATTCATTACAAGCTCTCATACAATTTATTCTCATTAGCTGAATTTATTTCATAGTTCTTAAATCTTAAGTGATAAATCATAGTTGTGATATAACTTAATTAGAAGCAATTTAAACACTTGTATTATTCTTACATTTGATTGTAAAAGATCCTTAAGAAGATCCAGTTGGGATCAATAGTTCTTAAGAAGACTAAGAACAGTTGCTCTTAGTGCTTGCTATTGTAATTAGTTGATTTAATAGTGGATTAAGTCCTTGTTGAGAAAGGAAAATCACTCTTGATAGGTTGGACTGGAGTAGTTGAGTTCAACGAACCAGGATAAAAATCCTTGAGTTTTTATTGCTATAAGTTTTTCTATATACTTATTCAACCCCCCTTCTAAGTATTTTCTCACCTTCAAATGGAACCATCGCTCGTTACCGAAGTAACTCCCCGTCGGGCCTATGATGTTCACCCATCGCTCACACCCTACATGAGCACACGATGTTTCAGGATTGCTCACACCCTACACGGGCACACAATCCGATTGCTCACACCCCACAAGGGCACACAATCGTTCTGCAGATTCTCCACGGAATCAATATAAACTATCTCTCACACCCCACAAGGGCACACGATTGTTTCTGCATATCCTCCTAGGGATCAAAGATAAACCATCGCTCACACCCCACAAGGGCACACAAGGTTTCTGCAGATCTTACGCGGGATCAGATACACAAGAATGCAATCATGATGCTTCACATGCAAAACGACTCCTTACACTCTTGAAATGCATACATATTCACAAATATACTCATGCATTCTTCACATCATACAAATACATACAATTATGCACATTCACATCAATCTCATCATGCATTTTCATTCAATTCAAACAAATGCACAAAATTTCCAAACGGCCACATTTCACACTCCACGATTCACAATCTAGGATTCACGCCATACGGCTACCCACAACATTTCATATCACAACATACAACTATGCATAATAAGAAAGGATTAATCATACTTGAATCGAAGAATCGACATGGAAGTGAAAACACAAGAAAATAACATCCTGCTACACTCGCTACCCTGCTCGCCTAGCGAGTGCTCGCTACCTGTTCGCCTAACGAACAAGCTCGCGAAGGCAAACAGAAGCCACTGACTTGATTCGCTACCCCACTCGCTCAGCGAAGGCCTAGCGAATGCTCGCCACCACCCCTTCCCTACCAGCGAAGAACACCAAAACCATTCTGCCCAAGTTTGGGACCGTTCGCTACTGGCTCGCCACAGCGATTACCCAGCGAATGCTCGCGACCGGCTCGCCTAGCGAACAAGCTAGCGAGGGTCTGCGAACTCAAAAATTCCCACTGTCCAAAACTCTGAAACTCATCGAAATCTAACCGATTCAATTCCAAATCGTCTCAGTAGCCTTAGCCCAACATTCCTCGACTAAACTTAACCACTTATTCTCATTTTTAACCGTTAAAACTCGGTTTCTATCGATTAAATCAAATTCGACCTAAAAATGGAAAATGAGCAAAACTCTCCCCAATCCAAAAGCAAACCAATAGAAACATACATAATCATACACATCGAAAGAATAATAAATTTTCACACCCTTACCTGATTAATCGAAGCTTAGAAGTTTGATTCTTGATGATTCTAGGTTTTCTCCTCTTCCTCCTCTTCTCTTTTCTTCTTCTTTCCTTTCTATTTCTTTCTATCTCTTTTTGTTTCTCTCTATTTCCACTTATACTCTTTCTATTCTATTTCTCTCAAATATCTACTAATTAAGGATTATCTAAAACACCCTCTAATTAATCCCCTAAAACTCTCCAAATAATAAAATAACATAATAAAGCACACATAACATATTGATACTCAAATTTCACAATTAAAAGAATAATCAATCAAAATAAATTAAAAGACTCAACAAAAATGGGAAATTCAGAATCGGGGCGTTACACCATCTCAAAGGCTTGACAAAGAGTCTCATGGATTTCACCATCCACCTCAACGTATTTAAACGAAGATAAATGACCGATCATTATATCTCCCTCTCCACATACGGTGACAACACTGCCACCCACCATGTACTTGAGCTTTTGGTGCAGCGTGGAAGTTACAACTCCTGCTGAGTGAATCCATGGACGACCCAACAAACAGCTATAGGCAGGCTGAATATCCATAATATAGAATACCGCATCAAATACTTCGGGACCAACTTGAATTGGCAGCGTCACCTCCCCGAATACAGACCTTCTGGTGTCGTCAAAAGCACGTACTACCAGGTCACTTGGTGTACAGATTAACCCTTTCATGTCCAACTTCATTAGGGCCTTCTTTGGAAGCACATTCAAAGATGATCCTGTATCTACCAGCACATGAGACAGGACGGATCCACGATATTCAATCGAGATATGCAACGCAAAATTGTGATTCCTGCCCCTCGGGGTTAAATCCAAGTCTGTGAAACCTAGCCCATTTCCTGCATTGACGTGCGCTACAACCCCTTCAAGTTAGTTAACCGATATCTCTTGCGGCACGTAAGCAATATTCAATATCCTCAACAATGCATTTCGGTGAGCTTCCGAACATAACAACAGTGACAGGATATAGATTTTGGAAGGCGTCTGTTGCAAGTGATCTACTATCTTGTAGTCACTCTTTCTTATCAATCTCATGAATTCCTCCGCTTCCTTCTCCAAAGAACTCTTCTCTCTAGCCTGAGAAGTTTCTTCCACCACAACTTTCTTACACTTATCAGCTCTGTCAGCAACCACTTCAGGTGATGAGAAAACTCTACCGCTTCGAGTGATTCCCCCAGCTCCCACTAGATTATCCACAGAATCAGCCGGCAACCTCTTCAACTCCTGTTTTTGCCCATTACAATATACCTCTGCTCCGTAATTCCACATAATTGCATTGGTACTCTCATACGGCACATGCCCGGCTTTGGTGATGATAACGGTTGGCGGACTTGGCGCAGAAATAGTTATAGTTTTGTATGGAATCAAGATTGTTGCGACCTCATTCCTTTCCTCAACCATTATATCTTTAGACTTCTTCTCGGCAATCCGGTCAAACTGAAACATTCTGTCATTCATCATACCCTGAATACAGCTCTTCAACTCTGCACATTCCTCAAGATGACTTAAACATTCAGCACACGATTCATTACAGCCCGGGAATATCCATCCCTTCAATAACTTCTCCTTCACAAATCCCAACGACGTCTTCAAATCATTGACATCAGTTATCAAATCTAAACTATCATCTTCAATGATTGCATTGACTCCGGCTGCCCCATGGTTGGGCATGGGGTTTTGCACGACATTGGGAGCATCGTGAGAAAAGTTTATTACCTTGCTATCCACCAAATCTTGGACTTTGTGTTTGAAGGCTTTGCAGTTATCAATGTTATGCCCGGGTTCCCCGGAATGGAACTCACAACGAGCATTTGCATCATAACCGGGTGGAGGTGGTCCTATCTGAGGAGCTAAAGTCCTCTTCTAGATTAACTGTTGTTGTAGCAGATGCTGAAGCAGTTGGGAATAAGGCATCGGAGGCGCATCGAATTGTCTATTTTTTGTCCGACCCCGATCTTGAAATCTTCTATAACCTTGTTGATTCTGCTGTTGTTGCTGTTGTGGTTGTTGTTGAGGAACAACTAGAATTATGATACTAGCAACCTGCTGCTGCTGTTGATGATAAGATGAACACTGATTTCTACCTCTACCACGAGAGCTAGACACTGCATTAGTCGCACCTTCACGTTTCTTATTTCCGAACACCTTTTTACCTCCTCCTCCGGCTGAGGGCACCTCACTAGATTGGATCTTTCCCAACTTTATCCCATTTTCTACTCTCTCCCCAGTGATGATCATGTCAAAAAAGCTCTCAGACATGTTACTGATAAGCTTCTCATAATAGACACCAGGCAAAGTAGCTACAAACATATCAATCAATTCACGCTCCACCATCGGAGGCTGCACTCTTGCTGCCAGTTCGCGCTACCTCTGGGCGTATTCCTTAAAGCATTCGCCGGTCTTTTGAGACAAATTCTAGAGTTGGACCCTGTAAGGAGCAAGGTCACTATTATACTGATAGTGCTTTACGAAGGCTTCAGCTAAGTCTCTCCAACTGCGGATATTAACAGGCTCCAGTCCCATATACCACTCTAGCGAGGGTCCAGACAAGCTGTCTTGAAAAAAGTGCATGAGCAATTTTTCGTCATCCGAGTAAGCAGAAATCTTGCGGTAATAAGAGCGCAAATAGACCCTCGGGCAAGTAGTTCCCTTATACTTGTCAAAGTCAGGGACTTTGAACTTCAGTGGAACTTTCAGATTTGGGATCAGCCCCAAATTGGCCATGCCTAGCCCCATGGAATTTTGATTTTCAAAAGATCTCATTTTTTCTTCAATCAGCCTGAACCTTTTGTCAGTCTCAGATGGTAGTCCAGCACCAATATCTCGCATAGAAAATGCATCCTCCTACTGGTTCTCATCCCATTGAGGAACATTGTTGCCATGCATAGCGCACACCACTTCAGGGATTCCACCCACGTTGCCTCCGCTCGGAGGGATAATTGTTGTAGGAACAACATGAGCATGTGGCGTACCATCACCACGAGGAGGAATAGCAGCAGTACCTCCATGAAGAACACCATTATTGTTAACACGAGAAATAAATGGCTGGACCAGAGTCCGCAGCTGCTCCTGGCCATTTGCCACACCCTGCATCAGCTCCATAAACTGAGCCATCATGTCCCTCATCTCCTGCATCTCAGCTTGCACTTGTTCCATAACTCTGCGGTGATTACCTCTGGTGGCGTACCAGTGAGAAGTCTGGTCGTCTATCCTGAAACAATCTAATAAACCAACAGGAATAAGATCAATGGTTCCGCTGCACCTGTTATGCAAAAATGCTATGCAAAATGTAGACATGTATATATGCAACAGGGAAATTTCCCCCCGATTCTAGTTCCTGCACAAACACCAAGACACAGGAAAACCATAGCCTAGCATAGAGCCAGACACCTCATACATACAAGAATAGGCCAATAGGAAATGTATAAGCATATAACTGAGTACAAAGAAGGTGACCTCGGCCAACAGGTCTAGTGATAGTCAATACAAATATAAGCAACAAGCTACAAAGAAAATGAAAGACATCAAGTATGGCAATGAGCACGAAACTCCTCCAACAGCTCCTGTGTCTCAAGATGATCTGGTCTGACGAGCAATCCCTGAATGAGCGCCTCTCTCTGTCTGATAGTGGTCTATAGATCCTCAGCATAGTCTTCCCAGGCTCCCTCACCAAAGACTTCCTCTATCTTGCACCTCTTCGAATCAGCCCTCAACTTGCAATCCTCCAAGGTAGTTAAAGCTTCATTCAATCTGCAGTCACTGTCACGTTTGAGTGAAGCTTCATCTGCAATCCTCTCATCCTTCGCCCTGAGCTGAGTCTTCAGTCTGGTAATCTGCTACTTCAACTTATCCTCACGCTCCTTGTTGTTTGAAAGAGTAGCATTCCTCTGATCATTGAACTTGGAAATTTCTAGATAAGCCCTACCCAAGTCCTTTTTCTTAAAAGCGAGGACATCACTGACAGCTTTCAGATCCAAACCCAAACGTTCTCGAGCACTAGTTTTCTTGGTCAAATCTGTACCCAACCGGTTCACAAGCTCAGTCTGCCTCCTGAAAGAGTGCACAACTTCAATCTTCTCACTCCAGAGCTGAATGATCTCTTTCTCTAACTCTTCATTAGCCTTCTGAAGCTCTTCTTTATCAGACCATAACTGGTTGTACTTCTGGATATCCACGGTGGTAGGTTCCTCAATCATAAGCGGATACAAAGGCTCTACAGATGGGAAAGGCATCAGTAACCTCTTTGCTCTATCCTGGATCCAAATCAAATAAGGGTCGTAGGCTCGACTGTTACTCTTCCCTAGAAAAGCTTTCCCTTTCTTGTGAACACTACTCCAAGCTCTCTCCACTCTGGCCAAAGTATCACCCTCCAGCAATCCAGTGAGATACAGAGATTCTTGTATCTCCTCTTCCTTAGGAGGTCCTCTCAGCGCGTATCCAAACTGTCTGACCAACAAAGATGGGTTATAGTTGATGCACAATTTCCTTCCGACCAACGGGACGTTAGGAAATCCACCACAAATATAAAAAATCTCTGTACCAAGCAGGTCTCTATCAAACCAGATAATGTTCTCAGCAGACAACCCCATCAACCTCTCAGACCATTCTGAAGTACCTGCAGTAGTAACGAAAGGATCAGACTTGGGGAGATGACCAGCAAACCACCTATATAGTAAAGGAACACAACAAGATACGTTCTTTCCCCTCCGGTTCTCATTCTTGTATTGAACAGAATGATAGACATCACCCAGAAGCGTAGGTACCGGATTCCCTGAAGCAAATACGCAGAAAGCATCTATGTCTACAAAATCTGGCAGATTAGGGAATAACACAATACCATAAATGCATAGAGCTAAAATAACATTAAACACCACCCAACAACCATCTTTGGCAAACTGTCGAGCTTTCTCAACCAAAAAAGATAAGGGGAACCCAGGCATGCCACTTCTCTCGATCATTCCCTCTTTCAGCTCAGAAACGTCAAGATGCAAAGCGGCAGTGAGATTATCCAGATCAGGCTCAACATCAGAGTGATAGAATAGCATCTGATCCAATATATGGGCCCTCAAAAACACAGAATACTCCTCTAAGGTAGGCGTCAGAACATAATCCGGAAAAGCAAAGCACCTTAGCTGTGAGTCATAGAATTGTAGCAGAGCATAAAGGCCATTCATCTCATATACTGAAGGTTTGCAGACGACACTCAGAAGTTTCCCATAGGATTCCTTGAAGTCTTCTAACACTTTTCTGTCAGCCACAGAGATCAAGCTCAATAAAGATCCAACATCAGGAATTGGGAGCTTATATGCTACTGTCTTCTTCAAAGGCACCATGTCAGGAAAAAAGAATGAGACCACTAGAATCGAGGAGGAAATATGCACCTGCAACATAAATACATGTTAATGAAAATGAAAATGAGCATGAAAATGCAAATGCAAACAGGGGATCAAGATTTTTGTGTTGTTGATTGAGAAGAACCAGCGCTCCACTTTGACAAGAACATAACACTGTCACTGATAGGAACCCCTTGTATCAAGAACACCGATTCATACTGCAAAGAAAACCGGGTAGTTTGAAAGTCAAAGTTTCCTGCATAACCCAATCCCTCTCACAGGTATGGACCTATCACTAACAAGGTTCGGCATCCTATGCGTTCATCAGCATCACAAACTTTTGAGAAATGATGATACGTTCACCATTTCTGGTTTGGCATCATAATCTCCCGAAGCAGCCTCACTTAACTGAATCACAAATGATCGGTCCCTAGAGTCGACAATCCTCGAATCCAAAATCCCCTCGAGCCCAAAGGGCCAGAAAAGAAATCATCAAAGAGAATCTCGTCTGAGCGCGAATTTCATGGGAACTTGTGCATACAAAGCATACAGGTCTACCACTACTTTCCACTTCTAATATTATGTTTGTACTCAAGCCCGGGTCTGGCTTATCTCTCAGTGGAACATTCCCCCCAACAGCATAGTAAAACTGATATATACAATGCTGAAAGTAAATGTGGGAAAATAAAGATAAAGTACAACATATACACACACCCAAAAGGATAAACATCCAAGCGCTAGGGTTGACTCGCATAGAGGATATGTTTGTCCCAAACAGAGTCGCCAGCTGTAGCTACTGCGATAAAGGAGGTCGGCAATGATAGAAGAGTCATCGCCGTTCGTTATTTATCCCAAAAGAGGGAAAGGAAACGATCAGAGAAAACCTGACGAAAATGGGAGAAGACAGGTCATCACAACCATGTCTCGGGTTCGGGAGTCGGTTACGCAAGGGGAAAGTATTAGCACCCCTCACGTCCGTCGTACTCGACGGGATCCACGCTTTGTTGTCTATCTAAAAGGGTGTTTACTATCGAAGCTACGGCTCAGGGGCAAAAGAAAAGAAAAGAGACTCTATAGATCATCGTGGCTCTATGCCTACGTATCCCCTCGTGCAATGGGAAAGTCAGAGTCAACGTAGTTCAGCTAACTACGGGTGAAGGGGTGGGGAAGGTTGCTCGCCAAGACATCGCCATCTTGTGCCTACGTATTCTCATCTGGTATTAGAAATCAGAGAAAACATAGTTCGGGCTAACAAGACCACAGGTTGGTTTAAGTTGTTTTACCCGAGTAGGGTTAAAACTTAGTTCTAGCAGTTAGGTGTATGCAGCTCGATCATTGTAGACTTAGGTGTTACCTGTTTGCGGTAGAACCAAGAGTTAACAAAACTCTCCTTATGAAAAAGGTTTTCCAAATTAAGATCCCAAAGGATAAAAATATTTGAAGTTTGTTTTTGTATTTTTTAGAGAATAAGTTCATTGATTATTGCTTGTAACTCATGTTACACTAAAGACTATGACTTAGGAGCGAATGCGTCGCATATTGCCCAAAGGGCGTACACTAAACACTGTAAGCAATTGAGGAGAAGCCCCCCAATCACCATTTCCCAAGTACTTAAGGCTCGTAACGCACAATAATCCTTAACCTTTATTAAGTTTTTTGAAGATGTTTAAAGATGAGAAGAGAAAGACACTCTAAAGGGAGACTAAGACTCAACCTAGTGTTCTCATACAAAGTGTACCTATGATTGGGATGAAAAGGAATGCTACCTAATGCTATCATGCATGGGTTAAGCCTAAGGTCTATCACAATCAACCTTGAACAAGGAATATTAGAGATCCTAAGGGAACATGGCAAAGAAGAAAGAAGAAGAAGAAGGAATCATGAAATGAGAAAGATGCAAGTATGCAAACATGTAATACACAATTAGAATGAAAGTGGGGGAGAAAAAAAGTGTGGGGCAGTAGCCTCCACAAGCACATATCAACCTCAAGCATGCATATGAGAGATGCAAAGAAGAAGGAAGAAAGAATGGACACAAAATAAAGCAAACAAGTGCACACAAGTGGGATGAAATGGGGGAACATGAATCCTACAACCATTTGTCATCAACCACAAGCCCTAAGGAAAGCCAAATGAAAAGAGATGAAGGCAAGATTAAATGGGATAATGGGAGGCAATGTGAGGACAGCAAGGAACTCACATGGGCAACTCAACCATTAGCATCACCAAAGTATGCAAAACACACCAAAAGAAGTCCTCAAAGAACCATCATTCAAGGCATGCTTCAAGTACCTCCAAAGGAGGGAATAAGCCATCTCAAATGGGATTCTAAAGTCATGGGACATAAGAAAAGATGAGAGGAGAAGGTGCACAAAGCCAAAAGAACACACATCAAAATAGAACTCAAACAAAGGCATGGAAGAAGACCTAAGTCATTCAACATATTCAACATTTGAAACTCAAATGGAAAGCCTAAAAGGAATGCAAACTTCAACAAGCAATGAACAAATTTATGACCTAAAAATGAACATCCAAACACCTTAATATCTTAACAACATGAATCAACAAGAGTTAGGATCTCAAGGGATCCATAGAATTCATTTCCCATTCAAACTAGGTCAAGTGTTTGTATGAACCTCCCTTAGAAGTAACTTGACTTGCAAGTCACCTCAAAAATAGGAAAAAGGCTCAAAAATATCCAAATAAAATCTCGAATGAACACTACAATGTTGGAAACCAGAGGCCAAAAGATCACAACCAAAGTCATCTCAAATCATCATCAAAGAATTTGATTCACAAGGATGCACCAATTTGAGAGAGGGTTGTCGAGGGTCAACAAAAATGCCATCAAAGTCAAACCAAAATGACTTAAACCAGGGGCAAAATGGTCCTAAAAAATCATTAAACTCATTATTGAAATGAGGAATGATTTTCATTCATTGGATCAAAAGGATGGATCAAAAACAAAGCAAAAGCAAACAAGAAGTAAGAAATAATCCAATTAAAACACTTCCAAAGAATAAATCCATTTTTAATTGAAAAATAATCCAAAAAATAAAATAAAAATTTCCTAAAAATAAAGGACACCCTAAAATGTCCTAAACATATTTTTGTAGGATTTTATCACTTTTGGAAGTATTTTAATTGAATTAAAATCAAAACAGAATAAAAAATAACATGAAAATAAAATAAAAAAAAGGCAACGGTGTGAATAGCAAAGATTCAAGGAAAAATCCATGGGCTCAGATGAGAGGGAGGTGCAATTAGCACTCCAGGCCCAAACCAAAATGTAGGCTGGATCCAACATCAAAACGCAGCACTTCATTAAAGTGGTGTGGCAAGTCAAAGCACGCGTGGCTAGTCAGCTTAGATTTAAGCCGTTCATCATCGCCAGTCAAACATTCAACTGCAAACGTGGCAAGCCAGCTCATCCGAATAGAGAGAAAAACCAGACGCCGGAGCACTGTGCTCCAGTCGTCTTCTAAGGCGCACCTGGCCGGAGCTGGAGTTCCAAAACTCCACCAAATTCAACAAAATTTAGGTCTAAAGTGATCTCCAAGTTGCGTAGATTACAAATCCGCAAACTAAATTCATTGATCACGCAAGAATAAAGAAAAACGAACGAAACAAAAATTACATGCTCAACTGAAATGTTAACAAACATCAACAATTATGATCCAGATTTTGCCTACACATGTAGGTCTTCAGTCTATAACAACAATGGCACGCATTTGATGCATATTGAGTGAGAAATTCTGATTTGAAACTTACCTAACGGAGCCTCTCCGTTGGAGCTTATAATGGTGCTTAAGCTTGCTGAAATGATCCAGATCCACTCAAAGAAGTTCACTGAAGATGATTATGGCCTTGAATTGCTTTGAAAGTGGTTCAACTATGATTCACGATTCTCAATTTTACCTTGAATGCTCCAACTGTGATCTGCTCAAAACTCCATGAAAATGCTTGAATGAAGCTTCATTCTTCATCTGAAGCTTTTATATGTTGGGTCTAGAAGCAATTGGAGGCCCAATTAAGGCTGAATTGAGTGTAATGAAGAAATTCCCAATTGTGAATTCCATGCTTCATGCACACGTGAAATAACTTCAATTTCCCTTGTTTTTGATCCAAATTACTTGCTGGGAGTTCAAATTGATCATGTGGCTGGAAATTATCCCTTAAATTGATCCAATGGTTGATATTGAATGTGAAACTTCACCATGAAGTTACTTGAAAATGCACGTGTTCTTGATGCCATGACTCTAATCCAATTTGCGCATTTCACTTGGTATGATAAAGGGACTCAAAATATGCACAAATATGGAATGAAAAGGAAATAAATCCAATCCAATTTAAATCATGACTTTAAAGTCTTTTTTCATTATTTTCCTTCACCAATCTCCAAACCCTAGCCAAATTCAATCCAATTGAGTGTTCCATGATGAAATTGGGATGATTTGAATCAATTTTCATGTTGGGAAAAGTTCCATTTGAAGTGCACAAGTGGATGATCAAGACCTATAATGAAAAAGGACCTATAATCTCACTTTACCAAAATACCCCTACCTTGCAAGCTTCATAACTTGAGTTCTACAAATCAGATGAAGGACTTCTAGGACTTTTTGGAAAGCTAAGATCATAAGGAACAACTTTCATGTTTGGGCCAAAGTGATATGAGACATGGTTCTAGGTCAAATATGCCTTGGAAGTTGGTTGACTTTTGTTGACTGAAAACACATTCATCTGAGGACCCATAACTTGTCAGCATCATATCTTGAGTTCCACAAACCCAATGTATGTGTTCTATGACTCAAAATAAATCTAAGAACATGCTCTACAAGTCTCATGTTTGCATCAAAGTGAGATGAATCTTGTATCTTGAGATATGTGGTCTTGAAGTTGGGCACCAAATAGGGGATTTTACACTAAGAACCTTAGAAACCCTAATTTAGTAACTCCTCACACTCTGGATTCTTCTTGAATTGACCTTGGAATAACATCTCAAATTCCTCAACACAACATTCCATGATCACCATGACTTATAACTGATTCTTAATCTCCTTCAGATCCACAGTTAATTTAGGGTTGACCAGATGAAAACTCTAGATGCACCACTTTTGACTGTGGCTTCTTGCACATGATACAACTACTTGGATAAGCTACATAATGGCTCTCAAAGTACTCAATGAGCTTCACAATCCTATGAAGATCCTCAATTGGCCTCCAGGTTAGGAAATAATCCACATACAATCATCTACTCTCTCAAAGAGCATTGACCACTTCTTGGTGACTTGATGAGCACTCATGCTTGAATAAAACATCTTGCTTAAGCTTAGAACCCTTGGTAATCTTCTCTTGCTATGCACGCTCCTCTTGATCCCCTACAAATGAACAATGGTATGCAAATGCAAATGCTAGAACAATGAAATGAAACATAAACCAAGTAAATAAAAGGTTGGGCAAATTTTGGGGTACAACAACATGCCCTTATGGAACCTTTGCCTATAGATGAATGCCTTTCAGCCTCTGTAATGACCAGCTACCTTCCAGCGTTGCATGATGGAAATCTTCGCTGACTACCTTGATGGAATTATGAAAGTATTCATGGATGATTTCTTAGTATGCGGATTTGATTTCAAAAACTGTCTCGGTAACCTTGAGAAAATCCTGAAAAGATGTGTTGATGTAAACCTGGTGCTAAACTGGGAGAAATGTCACTTTATGGTCACCGAAGGTATAGTTTTAGGACACGTAGTTTCTAAGAGGGGTATTGAAGTAGATATATCCAAGATATACGTGATAGAAAACCTAAAGACTTCTCTTGGACATGCTGGTTTCTACTGGCGTTTTATCAAAGACTTCTCTAAAATAACCAAACCTTTAACTGGACTCCTGATGAAAGATATCAAGTTTAATTTTGATGAAAAATGCCTTAAAGCATTCGACCTTTTAAAACAAGCACTAATCTCAGCACCCATTATTCAACCCTCAGATTGGACCAAACCTTTCGAAAACATACGCGATGCTAGCGATTACGCTGTAAAAGCTGTTCTAGGACAAAGAAAGGATAAGAAATTACATGTTATTTATTATGCTAGTAGAACCCTAGATGCTGCTTAGCTTAACTACATAACCACTGAAAAAGAACTCCTTGCCGTAGTTTTTGCTATGGACAAATTTCGATCCTATCTGGTAGGAGCTAAAATTATAGTTTACACAGATCACGCTATAATTCGTTACTTATTAAGCAAGAAAGATGCCAAACCTAGGTTACTTCAATGGATCCTTTTATTGCAAGAGTTTGATCTTGATATTCGAGACAAGAAAGCACCGAAAATGTAGTTGTTGATCACCTTTCTAGACTTGAATACCTAAAAGCAGATTTAATTCCTATAAATGATGACTTTACCTATGATAGATTAATAGCTAAGATAGAAGAGATCGAATAAAATAACCTAGATCCTTATAAGAATCCTAAGAAATCTCTGGCAATGAGTGGCGTACCTTGGTACGCAGATTTTGTCAATTACCTAGTCGCTGATATCATACCCCCTGACCTTAACTATCAACAAAGAAAGAAGTTATTTAACGACGTAAGATAATTTTATTGGGACGAGCCACTTCTTTTCAAAAGAGGTACAAACACTATTTTTCGTCGTTGCGTCCTATTGCACCCCAAAATTTGCCCTTTTTTTTTTCTAGCTTCGACTGATTTTTGCTTCGCACTCATATGCATTTTCATTAGGTTATAGTTCATAATCATATTTTGCATTGGTTTTTTAAGACATGGGATCAGGAGTTTTCTCTGAATAAAATCATCGAGTTTCATGCCATTTAGACACGTGTCCACCCACATTTGGGTGTTTTTTCTGAATCTCTGTTATTTTGCCCAATGAGAGCGTGACACGTGACCTAAGGATGTTATTTTTGTAAATGTTAATTCCATTTTTAGTTTTCAAACTTTTTTCTTTTCAAAATATTAATATTTTGTACATTTGTTTTTGTTTGTTAATATTTTAGAAATAGAATTATTTAGAATTTTTATTAAAAATAGTTTTTTTTAATTAAGATTAGAAAATAGTTTTTTAATTAGAATAGAATTAGAATTATTAATTAATTTAGAATTTATATTAGGTTTTTTAATTAGAATTAGAATTTAGAATTTTAATTAGAATTAGTTAGATTTTAATTTATTTAGAGTTTGGATTAAATTAGGTTAGAATTTTAATGGAATTAATTTAGAATTAGGATAGAATTAGATTTTAATTTAATTAATTGGATTTAGAAATATAATATTTAATTAAAATTAAGAATTAGGAAATAGATTAGTTTTTTATTAGATTAGAGTTTTAGTTTAGATTTAATATATTAGATTAGAATTAGTTTTTAATTAAAGTTTAGAATTTAATTAGTTTAGAATAGATTTATTTGGTTTAGATTAGTTTTTATATTAGAGATTAGTTTAGAGTTAATTAGCTAATTAATGCATTAATTAAAGAATTTAAAAAAAAAAAAAAGGACACGGGCACGTGTTGTGTTCTTCATTATATATGAGACACTGTTTATTATCTTCTTTCTGGGAAGATCCCCATGTAAACCTAGGAGCCGCCGCCGCAACTCCCTTCCTCCTTCATTCGCAAAACTCCTCTTCTTCTTCAACTCGCCCTCAGCTCACCATCTCTTCTCTTCTTCTTCCGCAAGTCTCCCTTCGACCCCCACCTCCAAAAATCTGCACGCACAACAATATCATTTTTCTTTCCTCCCCAAAACACCCTGATTCTCCTTTTATAAAGGGGGGAGAACCACTGAACCCGAGGCCCAAAAAAAAACCTTATCCAACTTTCTCCAACTCAAAACTCCAAATCCACAACAATCAAACCTTTTCTAGTGAAACTATCCAACAACACAAAAACCTCCTTCAACCCAAAATCTTCTCAACCCAAAATCATTTACAAATTACAGAACATAGAACCGAATAGGGAGAAGAAGAGTGCTCAAGAAAAAAAACAAACAAAACGAAGATGATTTATACACCGTTTCAAACCTGCGACGAAGCATTTTAAACCATGACTGGAGTAAGACGTGAGTGACAGGAGGGTGGATCAACTCAAGGAAGGTTGGATATAGAGGAGTTCCTTCGATTCATCTCGCACGACCTTCTTCTTTCATTTTTGTTGAGGTGTTCTTCTTCATTGTTCAAAGGAGATAAAGGATTGGATTCCTTATTTTTGGGTAGCTTCTCTTTTCGGTTTACAGCAGTGGTTGTTGATTTTGAAACATTGCTGATAACATCCTATTTCCTAGGTTTTTGTTTGGATACAAGCGACTTCGGCTTTTGTTCGTTTTATGGTAGCTTTTTTTTGTTTTGTTTATTATCATTGGAGGGGTGATGGGCCTTGGGCCTAGGTGATCCTCTCTCACCTTCACACCTCGTCATTTCACGATTTTCACCCTCTGTTCTTTTTTTATTATTAACAATAATTTCATTAAAAATCTTGTTAGTATTTCTACTTTCTCTTAATAATTTTATTGATCATTTTGTTAACCATTTCTATCATTTTTGTAAATTATTTTGTAATTATTTTGTTACATTTTAATTATCTTTTCATTTTAATTTTTATTCATCTTTATTATTTTGGGTCGATGAAGAGACCTCCAAGTTGTAGTTTGTTAAGTGATTGACGAATAACAACAAGTCTGAGAACAATTTTCTTTTTAACTTTTCATTTTCGATTTTTATTCATTTTATCTTTCTTTCCGGTCGATGACGAGATCTCCGTAAATCGTTACTAGTCAAACTATTGATAAATAATGATGGATCCGAGACCACCTTCTCTTTCTCTCCTCATTTCTTCTTCATTTCGATTTTATTTAAAATCTTCCGATCTATGATGTCTTTCAATTCGTAAGCGCCATTTTATCGAAGTCAATAACCTTATCGATTTCAAATCTATGGAAAATGACCATTTGGGTCATTTTCTTTACTTTGGGATCGTGATAGGATACCTTCGATTAATCGACATAATGTTTGTGATTAAGACGAGATCCCATCTTTCTTTGGTCAGTGCGACACAATTAAATCGAAGAATGATTCTCAATATCATTTCTATATCTTGTCCATAGCACGGATATCAATTACGCGACCTCCTATAGTTCGACTTTCATCATAAGTCGAGCTACGACGGTTTAGCATTACACTTCGTCCCGATTCAAATTCACTAACAAACTAACCACCAACTTTACCTTTCTGTCAAATATCAACTGCTTTAAATTCAGTCATTATATTCTTGTATATATTGTTATATATCCTGTATATGGTTCATATCTTGTAAATATTCAAACTAACTTGTTTATATTATTCAAAACACTTAATAAATATCAAAACCATAAAACCCTAAATTGGTGGACTGTTGGTTATATATCTTGTACATCATCTGTATCCTGTATATATTCGTATTCACCTCCTTTCTTATTCATATCTTCTCAAAACTTCTTTTCGAAACTTTTTTCTCCTAAAACCTCAGTCCCGTACCGAGTGCATTTTCAAACTTCTTTTCACAATAAAACTTGAATGGTTGTGGAATGGTTAGGCGTAGGCCTTCTCCTATCTCAAGTTCCTGACATTACCTTTAGGGTTCACTGTCACGAAGCACTTACCATTCAAGATCAAAAACATCTTTAATAATAAAGTTCTCTATGTATTGAACTAAAGAGAAAGGATTGAGTGTAGACTTCTTCCTCTCCGAGTGTTAGGATACTCACTGTAGAGTGTGTGGTCTCGATACTCGTCTTTCAATACGAAGACGTGACTGTATTTGCCACACCATTTTCATAACAAAACTTTGAGATAAAGAATTGGGTACTACCCGCAAGGGGTTACTATCCGAGGACCTATTTCACCCCTAAAAACAACTTCCACAAATCAAATGTGACATCTTGCCTCACATGGCTAAAATTAATCTTTTCAAAAAGGATATGTTACTTCCGTTCTACCGCAAACAGGTAATGCCTAAGTCTCCAACGAGCGAGCAACAATACACCTAAACTGCTAGAATGCGCTACGTTAACATCATCCACAAAAACACCAGTTAACCGTTTCACAAACTACGTTGCTCTGATTTCTCATACCGAATGAGAATACGTAGGCACAAGACGATGATGTCTTAGAGAGCACCCTTTTTTTACCTTTCACCCGTAGTTGGCCGAACTACGGCTACTTTGATTCTTTACTTCTTTTAAGTAAAGATACGTAGGCATAAGGGCCACAATCCTTACCGAGCACACCTCTATCTTCTTTACCCGTAGTCCCTCGAACTACGTCGACTCTGAATTTCTCATATCCGTTGAAAATACGTAGGCCTAGGACCGCGAAGTCCTACCAAGTCTCTTCTCCCCCCGTTATCTCTTTTTTCCCTGTTTTTAACCTTTCTATTTATCCCTTGGAACACTCTTTTATAGCGATAACCTTTAGCAGATATCTTCACACATAGACAAACAAATGGTTCCCATCGAGTACGATGGATGCAAGGGGTGCTAATACCTTCCCTTTGCATAACCGGCTTTCGAACCCGTTCATTGGTCGCGAGACCATCTTATCCGCTTCATCCTAGGGTTTTCTCGATGTTTTACCTTCCCCTCATGGGATAAATAAATTTCGATGGCGACTCTTCTGACTTTCATTCTCGCCTCCCCGTCGTTGCTTTTTTTTTTCCGAGTAGTGACACGTCCCAGAAGAAGAGGTAAGAAATATCATAGAACACTGGCACTCTGCACTCTACAGAGGACACACTAGCACCTCTAAAACACACGCTAAAATTCATCGAGCCGGCCTGTTTTGGCCCACAATGTGGTATGATGTGCTTGCTTATATAGTCAAATGTGACCGGTGACAGCTGTCGCATCGCTGCGAAAAAATAGGGAAAGCCGGCTGACTGACAGAAGAGTCGCCACCGAACGTTATTTATCCCAAAGGGAGGGAAAGGAAATGATACAAGAAAACCTGACGAAAAGGGAAAAGACAAGTTCATCGCAACCAAATCTAGCGTTCGGGAGTCGATTACGCAAGGGGAAGGTATGAGCATCCCTCACGTCCGTTGTACTCAACGGGATCAACGCTTGTTGTCTAATCTATGGGTGAAAACTATCTAATCTAAAGGCTGGAGAACGGGGGTGAATGGAAAGAATAGAGACTCGATAGGACATCGCCGCCCTATGCCTACGTATTCCCTCGTACAATGGGAAAGTCAGAGTCAACGTAGTTCGGGAAACTACGGGGGAGGTTGCTCGACAAGACATCGTCGTCTTGTGCCTACGTATCCTCATCTGGTATGCGAAATTAGAGCAAACGTAGTTCAGGAAGACACGACCACTGGTTGGTTCAAGTGTTTTAATGAGTAGGGTTAAATATCTGTTCTAGCAGTTAGGGATGATGCCTATTTGCGATAAAACAAAAACTTAACACATTCTTTCTGAAACTGATTTGCAAACAATCCCGAAGGATAAAAAGGTTTGATTTTGTTTTGTGTTTTTATGAGGAGAAGTGACTTGAGTTAGATTTGAAACTCATGTTACACTAAAGACTATGACTTGAGAGCAAATGCATCGCATATCGCCAAAAGGGCATACGCTAAAAACTCTAGACAGTGTGAGAGGAGGCCCCCCACCTATCATTCCTCAAGTACTTAAGGCTAGTAGCGTATAACAAGTGTTAACCTTTATTAAGTGTCTTATGAAGTTATGAGATGAGAAGAGAAGACACAAGACCTAAGGGGAACTGATCAACCCTAATGTTATCATGCAATGCATTCCTAAAGTTGGGATTGAAAAGGGGGCTACCTAATGTTATCATGCTTGGATTGAAGGCCTAATGTATCTCCTACTCCCATCTTAAATAGAGGGACTAGGAATCCCAAGGGATCATGACAAAAGAGCACAAGTAAACATATAGCAATTCAATCACAGATGAAAAGAGATGAGAGATGAAAATGACTTAAGCAAATCAATGCAAAAGGAAATGCAAACATGGAATACAAACACAAATGCAAATATGAAAAGATGCAACAAGACTCAACAAACAAAAGAGACTCAATACAAGAGAAATGACTTAAAGAAGTCAAGAATGATGAGATAAATGGGAGAAGTAGTCTCCTACAACCATCAACCATCAATCATCACAAAAGAGGAATGCTAAGCATAAAACAAGAGTAAAGAAGTATGATCAAAGAAATGATGGGAGAAGGAGGATAAGGCAGAAACCACATGAAGATTATCTCAACCAAACATCCATATTTGATCATACAAAGAGAAGCAAGCAATCAATGTAAAACAAGCACAAATGTTCCTGACAAACTCAAAGTGTATACATCAACACCAAATTATCATGAACATGTGGTAAATCACCTAGGGCAGAAGTAAAAAAAACAAGAGGAAAGCCTCAAATTCAAGTCTAAAACAAGAGGGAAGCACAAGCATGATCATGAACAAGTGAAGAACCAAAGTTCAATCATAATCTCAACACTTAGAGCAAGTGGAAAAGCATGATTCAAAGATAACTTGTGGTACAAGTTACACATGTAAATGACCCCTAACAAGTAAAACAACACCTCAAGTATGTTAAAATGAATCAAAAAAATCTCAAAAGATGCATATGGGATCACTCATGATCATATCCCAAAGTTTTAGGTCAAACTAGCATGTGTAAGCATCACTAAAACGACTTGGATTTGCAAAATCATGAAAAATAGAAGATAAGCTCAATAAATATCAAATAAAATCTCAAGTCAAGATGAAACAAATGGAAAATAGAATACAAAAGGTCAAGTCAAGATCTCACTCAAATCACCACCAAATAAAACCCAAAAAGCATGGCGTCCCACTTTATCGAGTGTATGTCGAGGGTCAACAAAAGTCAAAAGAAAACCAAATGAAAAATTATCATTGGCCACTCAAATTCACCCTCAAAAATGCCTCAATCCCTCACCTAAATGAGGAAGAAGCAATGGTCATAGGGGATATAGAATTGAAGCCCAAATGATCAAGTTCAAATTAGGTATGAACCATATAACACCTTAAATTATTAATTCCAAATAAAATAGTAAAATTAAATGGAAAATAAAATAAAAATGATGAAAAATTAAATAACATCTTGAATTAACAGAAAATGATTTTTAGGATGATCAGAACTATTTTTAAAATCATTAAAATGAAAATGGAATTAAAAAGAAATAAAATGAAGAGCAATAGTGAAAGGGGGTGAAACAAGTAAAACCAAATGAATTGGGTTCCTGAGTAACACGCCTGGGCCTCCAATCAGGGGGTGTTGATAATAAAAGGGACCAAAGCCCAATCCAAATGGAATCAGAGTATATATGAAACTCTGCGTTTCATTAATCCAGTGTGGATTCAACCCAACATGCAGGCAAAGTCAAACGAATCTAGGCGTGACAAATCATGGGTCAACAATTCAAACCAGCCATGTCAGCTTTCCACCTGAGATGAACAAGACGCCGGAGCTAGGGCTCCGGTCGTCTTCTCTGGCCAGCTTGCTGGAGACCAGTCATCAAATCTCAATAAAAATGGTGAAATCTGGTACCAATCGAAATCCCTTTCAACAAGGATCATGAATCCATCAATCATTTTTTAAAAAGGTCCTTAAACAAGGGTGAAAACAAGCCACAATTATTGAATGCTCAAATTGAAAGTGCATTAAACAACCATCAAAACAACACAATCATTGCCTACATTGTGTAGGACTTCAAATGCACCTAGAATGCAACCTAAACAATGCCTAAAATGAGAGATTTAAGTGGAGAAAACTTAACAAACAGAGTTGCTCTGTTGGCTCTTGAAAATGGATGCAAGCTTCTGTTTAATGATGCTGAACTCCTCCTTGCACTTCTATGAAGATGATTTGACCCAAGACTTGAAGAAAAACCCAGTGAAAAGAAAGATTCGAAGAATGGAATTTTGATGAAATTCTGGAATGGAAGAGCTCTCTCTCACGCAGCAACAACAATTCTGAGCATTAGGGCAAACTTTAGAGCTTTTATATGGTGGATTTTCACATTCCATGCAGGCCCATAATGGTTCAATTGTGTGATTTCAATTTTTGCCAAAAAACATCCACTTTACTACACACACGGGTATGGCATCCTTTCACTCTTTTTTGGGTCAGCAATTTGTCCTTTGGAGTGTGTAGAAAACAATAGGATTGGTTTGAGTCATGTATAATGCATGTGTAAGGTTTTGGTGCATGACTTTTTAGGGTGTAAATTTTGAAAATATGGTATGAAACATGTACTTTTGTTGGTCCAAATGTGGTAAAGAGTAGCAAGACTACAATATGACACCAAAAAGATGCCAAGAGTTCAAAAATCAATTCATCTTATGACTTGTAATGTAAGAAATCCAAATCATGACCAAAAGTCAAATTCTCACTTTCAAAATGGCTTAAGTGATACCACAAATCATCAAACATTATGGAAATCAAGTTCAAGGTGATGTTTAGGAAATTGGACACAAATTTCATGTTGGACAAAATTGTATTTGAGGCCTTGAAGTTCATGAAATGGACCATTGAAGAAAATGATCTATAATGGACTTTTTAAAAATACCCCTACCTTGTGAAGACCATAACTTGAGTTCCACACATGAGAATGAGGACTTCTAGGACTTTTTGGAAAGCTAAGAGAATGAGGAACAACTTTCATGTTCACTTGAAATTGAGGAGAAACTTTATTCCAAGTGAAAATGCTTTGGAAGTGAGTTAACTTTGTGTTAACCAAAATTCTTTTCATCTGATGACACCAACTTATTGACACCATAACTTGAGATGTACAAACCCAATGGATGAGTTCTTGTACTCAAAAGAAATATTGAAAGATGATGAACAAGTCTCATGTTTATGGGAAAATGAGATTAGACTTACATCATAGGGAAAAATGTCCTTGAAGTTAGGCACCAAAGAAAGGGATTTTACACTGAAATCAATTGAAACCCTAATTTAGTAACTCCTTGAACTCCTGAATCTCCTTGATTTGATCTCAACATGACATCCTAGATGCTTCCAGATAACTTCCCATAGCCTCAACGACCTAGAACCAAGTCTTGAGTCCTCTCAAGTCCATAGTTGACCTTGGGTTGACCAGATGAAACCCTAGCTCCATATCCTTTGACTAAGGCTCTTGTAGATGAATTGTATGACCATACAAGCTTCATAAAGACCCCTTAAGATGCACACTGAGCTTTTGAACCGAGCCTTATCCAAATAGGTAACCTCATGAACCTCTGATGATCCTCAAGGTAGGAGGTGATATCGATACACAAACCTCTCCCCTCAAGGAGCTTTGAAATCCAATCCTGGTGATGATGAACACTTGTTGGCTTGGACAAGTATCTTTGCTTGAGCTTGAACAATGAAGCTCTCCTCTTGAATGGCAAAACAAAACCTCTTGATCCCCTGTTAGAACCAATGCTATGCAAATGCAAATGCTAAAATGAAAAGAAACATAAGCCAAGTTAAAAGAAAAGGTTGCTCAAATTTTGGGGTACAACAGCTGCCCCTATTCAAACAACTTCGACCTGAAGGGATGAATAGCGAACGGATTTCAAAAATTCAAGGTAAAAGGTGGTTGAATACAAAAGAACCCGAAAATTTTCCAACCGCAAAATAGCAAACTGCAAAATGGTCCACCGAAGTGGAAATAGGACATCTGGGGAAACTGTATCTGATAGTTGTAGGAAGGTGAGGTAACTCACCACCAATTAGAAAGTACTGACATGCAGTCGGAGAAAACATATGCTAACACGCTGGCAATGACACTAAGTCGGCTCGACACTCGGTCGGTAAAAACATCTGCTAACACGCAGTCATCTGTTAAACAAACCAGGCAACGAACCCTAAGGTCGGCTCAACACGAAGTCGGTAACATTTGCTATCCAAAGCAGGCATCCGTTAATCAAAACAGGAAACGAACCCTAAGGTCAGCTCGACACGAAGTTGGTAACATTTGCTATCCAAAGCAGGCATCCATTAATCAAAACGGGCAACGAACCCTAAGGTCGGCTCAACATGAAGTTGGTAACATCTGATTTCATAATCAGGCATCTGTTAATTAAAATAGGAAACGAACCCTAAGGTCGGCTCAACACGAAGTTGGTAACATCTGCTATCCAAAGCAGGCATTCGTTAATCAAAACGGGTAACGAATCCTAAGGTCGGCTCAACACGAAGTTGGTAACATCTGATTTCACAATCTGACATCTGTTAATTAAAACAGGCAACGAAGCCTAAGGTCGGCTCGACACGCAGTCAGTAACATCTGACTTCATAATCAGAAGGAGAATTCCGCTGGGGAAGAATGAACTTAACCAAATAAACTTTGTTGGGGAAATAATGATAAGATGAACACGTCCATCAAAGATTCTTTGTTGAGGTCTGAATACCGCAAAGGCTCATGAAATACTGTTATTTGCTGGAGATGACAAACAGTAAGATTAACACATCCATCAAAGATTTTTGCTGGGGTCTGGATACCGCACAGGCTCATGAAATACACTGATATATGTTGGAGATACATCTGAAAACCAGAGGTAACAACCTGGCTTATGCTTCGAATGCATATGTTTGAAAATGGCGTAATGCTCCATACGAAATGGAAATGCTACACGTTTGGGAGGATGATATGCACAAATGCAAATGAAAATGAACAACTCCAGCAAAATAAATGCTGAAGAGATGAAGCCAACTCCGCTGGGGATGACCGGGGTGTGCCAAGTACGATTAGACTTATGCTAGGAAAATAAGTCTTGAGTGGCCTCAAGAAAAGAACTCTCCTGGGTAAACTGTCCTACTGAGAACAAGATCCACTTCGCTGGGGATCAAATCAACTTTACTGAGGAAAACGCCCTGAACGGCCTTCCAGAATACAACTCTTCTAGGGATAATAAAACCACTCGACTGGGGAAAATGCCCTGAACGGCCTTCGAGAATATGACTCTACTGGGGATACCACTCTGCTGGAGGTTAAATCCAATCTGCTAGGGACTAAGAATAAGACTTACTGGGAAGTTATCCCAAACTCTCTCTGCTGAGGATTGAGAATGCAATTCTCTGGGGACAGTCCCACTCCGCGGGGAAGAAACCCACTCTGGTGACTTTACTGGGGATTAGGAAAAAGATTAATTGAGAAACCCTCCCAACGAACTCACTCTGAAGAATACCAATAACTACCGGACTCTGCTGCGGAAAATGCTCTGAATGGCCTTCCAGAATAACATTCTGGGGACAATCCCACTCTGCGGGGAAGAGAATCCACTCTAAGGGGAATTAAGAAAGAAAAACTTTCTGCTGGGGATAAAATCCGCTCTGAAGTGGATTGAGAGAAATAAACATTGGAAACTCACCCCAAAATCTTGCTCTGAAGAATGCCAATAACCAACGGACTCTGCTGCGGAAAACATCTTCATTGGGGAATACTCATCGAGGGAATCAGCATCAACCTCTGCTTGGGGAATTAAGTCTTAGACTCTATGGGGAAACAACACTGAATTCGTCCCATTGCTGGGGGAACAGTCCCAATTCTACCTGCCAGGGGATAGGTGTACACCACTACCGTGGAATCTCAATCTCGACCCACTGGGGATAAGTGCAATCTCAACCTGCTGAGGAGAAACTAGTGTTAAACTGCATACCATTTCCGGCGAGATACTTCTGATCTGACATCCACACCTTGTGGGGATAGAGACATGGTGACTCCACTGGGGATGCACCTCTGAAAGAAATCTCAATGATGAGAGCCCTGCAAATGACAAACAAACAATGTGTCTTGCATGCAATAAAGGCTATTTCGGTCATCGTCCATGACATTATTCAAGCAAATCAATGTTTCAATTATGATTAGCAAAGCCCCAAAAGTTTATGTACGCAAAGTTTTATAAAAAACATCAGGCGTCTTTTGCAAACGAAATAGTAAAAGGCGAAAACCAGAAAGCTTTTCTGGATAATATACTCTTTGATTGAAAATGGCCTGTAAATAGGAAGATTTACATCAGATGCAACTCCTGAAAAGAGAAAGTTGATCAGAAAGTACAGAAATGCAACAAATATGTACAAAATGTCGGCAATGTGGTACAGACAACCACCATGTGTCGATTCGACTATGACTCGCATGACTTAGATGCTTTTTCCAACGCTTCATCCTCTGAAAAGACTGACTTGTTAACCCTCGGGTCCTCCAAGAATCCACTGTGCTCATGGGATCAGACCGCAGTCATTTGCTTTTAAAATCCATAACTTTTTCCTCAATCGCCCTTGCGGGTTTTCGATCCACCGGGATACCCATTTTTGCCAAAGTCGCCTTTTCAGGTTTTCAACTTTGCGGGTTTACATTTTTACTTTTTTATCCCTAATGTTTGCCCGAACCCATCCTTTTTATGGTTCTCTAGGATGCCCCATTTTTGCCTGGATTTTCTTTTTCTTTCCAGCGGGTCTATTCTAAGCAAAGTATTTTTAACTGCGTCTGCGTTCACAGGGGACGCAAAATCTTTGCCATCCATAGTCGAAAGTAGTAAGGCTCCACCGGAGAAGACTTTCCTTACCATGTATGGACCTTCGTAGGTTGGAGTCCATTTGCCCCTGTGATCTGTCTATGGAGGGAGGATCCGCTTCACCACTAAATCACCTGCCTGAAAGCTTCGAGGGCGTACCTTCTGATCGAAAGCTTTCTTCATCCTGCTCTGATATAGCCGGCCATGGGTGATAGCCTCCAATCTCTTCTCGTCAATCAAAATAAGCTGATTCAATCTGGCTTTCACCCATTCCGCCTCATCAAGGTTCACATCAACCAACACCCTCAGGGAAGGAATCTCGACTTCTAATGGTAGGACAGCTTCCGTACCATACACTAGTGAGAAAGAAGTTGCCCCAGTTGAAGTACGTACCGAAGTACGATATCTATGTAATGAAAAGGGAAATATCTCATGCCAATCTTTGTAGGTAACAACCATCTTCTGCACAATCTTCTTGATGTTCTTATTGGCTGCCTCAACAACACCATTCATCTTTAGACGATACAGAGAAGAGCTGTGATGTTCAATCTTGAAAATCTGGCACAACTTCTTCATCATCTTGTTGTTCAAATTCGAACCATTATCAGTAATGATTCGTTCGGGCACTCCATAACAACAGATGATGTCCTTCTTAATAAATCGAGCCACGACATGCCTGGTCACATTGGCGAAAGAAGCTGCCTCAACCCACTTGGTGAAATAGTCAATTGCCACTAAGATGAAGCAATGTCCATTAGAAGCAGTCGGTTCAATCTTACCGATCATATCAATGCCCCACATAGAAAAGGGCCCAGGAGATTCCAAGACATTCAAAGGACTTGGCGACACATGCATCTTATCAGCATAAATCTGGCATTTATGGCACTTTCTGGCGTACTTGAAACAATCAGATTCCATGGTCATCCAATAGTAGCCCGCTCTCAATAATTTCCGAGATATTGCGTGTCCGTCTGCATGCGTACCAAAGGAACCCTCATGGACTTCTTCCATTAGCAAACTTGCTTCCTTTTTATTCACACATCTAAATAACACCAAGTCGAAGTTTCTTCTGTAAAGTACATTGTCCTTGTTCAGATAGAAGTTTTTAGACAATCTTCTCAACGTCTTCTTATCCCGGCTCGATGCCCCAGGCAGATACTCCTAACTCTTGAGAAAGTTTCTAATATCATAATACCACGGCTTCCCATCAGATGCTTCCTCTACTACAAAAATGAAACTCGGCCTATCGAGGCGTGAGATGGTGATCCTTGGAGCATCATTCCAATGATTCACCTTGTACATCGAGGATAAAGTTGCCAAAGCATCTGTCATCTGATTCTCGGTCCTTGGCACATGGTGAAGCTCTACTATGTCAAAGAAAGGTAACAACCTCCTTGCGTAATTCATGTAAGGAATCAAGTTGGACTAACGAGTCTCCCATTCTCTTTTAATCTGATTAATGGCCAAAGCTGAATCACCATATACATCAAGGTTCTTGATTCTCAAATCAATTGCTTCTTCAATACCCATGATACATGCTTCATACTCAGCTTCGTTATTGGTGCAGGCAAATGTTAACCGAGCGGTGAACGGTATGTGGGAACTGTGGGGAGTTGTAATGATTGCCCCAATTCCGCTGCCATAAGAGTTAACAACACCGTCAAAAATCAATTTCCACTGGGAGCCAATCTCGGGACCTTCGTTAGGTAACGGCTCGTCACAATCCTTCATTTTCAGAAACATGATGTCTTCGTCAGGAAATTCAAACTTCATCGGTTGATAATCTTCAATCGGTTGTTCTGCGAGATATTTTGACAGAACACTTCCCTTAATTGCCTTTTGGGAAACATACTGAATATCGTATTCCATCAGAACCATCTGCCACCTAGCAATTCTTCCTGAAAGCGCTTGCTTCTCGAACACATATTTGATCAGATCCATCTTCGAAATCAGCATGGTTGTGTGATTCAACATGTACTGCCTTAGGCGTTTGGCTGTCCAAGCGAGTGCACAACACCTTTTTTCTAACATTGAGTATCTGGACTCACAATCGGTGAAGTTCTTACTCAAGTAATAGATAACATGTTCTTTTCTGCCTGTCTCGTCGTGTTGACCGAGAACACAACCCATGGAGTTCTCAAGAACCGTCAACTACATTATCAAAGGTCTTATAGCCACCGGGGGCATCAGTATTAGAGGTTCCTGAAAATATTCTTTTATCCTTTTGAATGCCCTTTGGCAATTTTCATTCCAAACAACTGCCTGATCTTTCTTTAATAACTTGAACAATGGTTCGCAGGTAGCTGTAAGGTGAGATATGAACCTTGCTATGTAGTTCAATCTCCCTAGAAAACCATGAACCTTTTTTTCTATTTTCGGCGTTGGCATTTCCTGTATCGCTTTTATCTTTGCAGGATCGACCTTGATTCCTCTTTCACTGATAATGAACCCCAATATCTTCCCTGATTTTACTCCGAAGGTGCACTTATTCAGATTCAACCTCAATCTGAATTTCCTCAACCTTTCAAACAGCTTCAAAAGATTAACCAGATGCTCTTCCTCCGTTTGTGACTCTGCGATCATGTCATCAACATAGACCTCGATCTCATGATGAATCATATCATGAAATAAAGTCACCATCGCCCGCTGATAGGTTGCCCCTGCATTTTTCAATCCAAAGGGCATGACCTTATAGCAAAAAGTTCCCCACGGTGTGATAAAGGTGTTTTCTCCATGTCCTATGAGGCCATCTTGATCTGGTTGTACCCAGAGAAACCATCCATGAAGGAAAACACATAATGTTGAGCAATGTTATCAACTAACACATCAATGTGGGAGAGCGGGAAATCATCTTTCGGGCTTGCTCTGTTCAAGTCTCTGTAATCCACACACATTCTGACCTTTCCATCCTTCTTAGGTACAGGAACGATGTTAGCGACCCACGGAGGATAGTTCATAACAACAAGAAAACCAGCGTCCAATTGTTTCTGGACCTCTTCCTTAATCTTAACTGCCATATTTGGTCTAGTTCTTCTCAATTTCTGCTTTACAAGTGGACATTCCTCTCGAAGAGGTAGACGATGAACCACTATATCTGTATCCAGTCCTGGAATATCCTCATATGACCAAGCAAAGACATCTCTATACTCTCGGAGCATCTCTACCAGTCTTCTCTTGACATCATCTTCTAAAGCAGCCCCAATTCTGACCTCTTTCTTGTCTTCCTCTGTACCTAGGTTGAAGACTTCAATCTCTTCTTGATGAGGTAGAATGACCTTCTCTTCTTGTTTTAGCAGTCTGTGAAGCTCTTCAGGCAGGTCTTCGTCTTCATCAATCTCTTCTTCAGCTTGAAAGATCAGATTATCAAAGTCAAAATGAGTCATAGATGAATCTGAAGCAGTGGCATCTGGAGTGTGAAACCTGCATGATTGATGTTTGATGCTTAAAATGATATGCAAACAAGCACAAACCACATTGCCATTTTATTGTCAAAAATAAAAGCAGAAAAATAGGGATCAAAACATTTGAATGCATAAAGACGCCTTTGATTAATGATAAAAACAAAGTTCAGACATAAACAAATAAGGGCCCTACAAATGAAAACCACTACGTCTTGGGCAGAACGCAGGGCCACACATGATCAAAATAGATAAATTACTCTCCAAATGAAACTTGGATAACTTCCTCGATGGTCCAATTGCATAAGCTTTGGCCAGGAACACATGGCTGAATCCACGCGTCCATGTCACAGTCACTGTCTCCTTTGTCTTCAGATACGACGTTGATTCTGTCAAAGATCACTCTACCGCTGGTAAACTGCACTGGTCCCTTGTACTTTGGAGCACTCTATGGGGAGGACAATGGGTTGTATCCCAATCCAAATTTGTCCTGCTTGTTGGGAATACTGAGCAGTTGGCCCCATCCTTGTGAAGAACCAGACTCCACCACAGCTCGGGCTTCTCTGAAAGAAGACATAGAAATCTCAGGAGTACTGTCCATAACAGAAGGTTTCTCTTTAATCTGGACAGCTTCAAACGCCTGGCACAAGGTTTGATGGATCTCTCCGTCCACCTCTACATATTTGAAGGATGATAACTGGCTAATCATTATATCTTCTTCACCGCACACAATGACAATATTTCCTCCAACCATGTATTTTAGATTTTGATGCAAGGTCGATGTAACTGCGCATGCAGATAGAATCCAAGGTCAACCGAGCAGACAACTGTACGCGGGCTGAATGTCCATAATGTAGAAAACAACATTGAAAATCTCCATACCTACTTGAATAGGGAGAGTAACTTCACCAAAAACCGATCTTCTCGTTCCATCGAACGCTCTTACAACAAGATCTCTAGGGGTACATATTACGCCTTGGGTGTCTAACTTCATTAAAGCTTCCTGGGTAGCACGTTACAAGATGACCCAGTATCCACCAAGACATGTGACAAGACAACTCCTCTGCATTCAATAGATATGTGCAAGGCATGGTTATGATTTCTTCCCTTGGGATTAAAATCTAAATTCGTAAACCCCAAGCCATTTCCAGCATTCACATGGGCTACAACCCCCTCAAACTGGTTTATGGAAATCTCCTGCGGCACATACGCTGTGTTCAGAATCCTTAACAAGGCATTCCTACGTGCCTCAGAGCATAATAACAAAGATAGAATTGATATTTTGGAAGGAGTCTGCTATAGATGATCAACAATCTTATAATCGCTCTTTCGAATAAGACGCATGAACTCTTCGGTGTCTTTCATCAGAGACTCTTTCTCTCCTTGCTGTGAACTTTCTTCCACTACTGCCTTTCCTTTTCCTTTATCAGGCCTCTCCATACTAACCTCTGGAGGTGAAAACACCCTACCACTTTTTTGTCAATCCGCCAACTCCAACCAGATTGTCAACAAATGAACTATCAGACGATGTTCCTAACAACTATTGCTTCTGGCCGTTACAAGATACCTCCGCCACATAATTCCATGGGATGGCTTTTGTACTTTCGTATGGCACTGACCCGACTTTGGTAATTATCACAGGCGCTAGCCTCGGAGGCGCTGATATGTTAATAGTTCTGAAAGGGATTGAGATCGTAGCGATCTCATCCTGCCTTGATTAATCACCTTCACACCTTTCTCTTCTGCAATCCTGTCAAACTGCAATACACCTTCATTCATCAGACACTGAATACGATTCTTCAAATCTTCACAACCCTCAGGGTGAGCAATACAACCTTCACAACTTTCCCCACTGTCACACCCTCATTTTCACCTTTAGCCTTTCATACCCTACGTTCTTCATATCATACAGCATTTTATTGCATATCGAGCATATGGGTTCACAAGGTAAGGATTGGGTCGGTTTGTTCCAAATAAGATAAATTGCTTATCCTGGGCTACATGGAAGAAAAGGTTCATCACATAAGGTTTGATTCAATTTGGAAAGTCCACTCATGTAGATTTCTTCAAGGAGAAGTTATTTGAAAAAATATTGGGATATTCAAGATAAATATTCTTAATGAACATGAAATGCAAGGCCAAATTCAAGACTTTTTCATCCATGTTTGCTTCTATGGTCTAGTGGAGTTCAAATTTGCAAAGCATGAGTCAAGATCACAAGTGCATAATTCAAGACTCCATTTATTTCAAATTCAATGGTATAAGGGAAATCCATCATTCAAAGTTCAAGATTCATGAATTCATGGCTAGAATTTTACAAAGGGAAATTTCATGACATTTGTAAGAATGCCACATTTGTTACAAAAGTTTCTAACTCTAAGCAATGCTTGGAAAATTAAGCTATTTCTAGCCTTAATTCAAGTTTCTAACTAATTTCATGTTATGGTACCCTTCATGTCTCATCAAATCTCCATGTGCTACATATAATTCATAACCCACAAATATCCAAGGAAAATATTTAAGAGTTAATTCAACATTGGAATGTTTCAAGATCAAGACTATGCATGTTTAACCATGGGCAATTTGAATGTGATCCAAAACAGCCCCATACAAGACGTGACAAATTGCCTCATGTCACAAAATCAATTGCATGTCACAAGACTAAGGGAATAAGCTTATGGTAATGCATCTACACATCAAATATCAGAATTTTAAAAATCTGTCCCAAGGTAGTAGCATAGACCACAAATACAACCCAAGAACAAGTGGATAAAGGAGGGCAATGCTAAAAAAAAGCACTAGGAAAGTGCAGCAGCAAAAGCAAAAAGACAGCATGCTAGAAATGGAAAGAAGTGGGGCTGCACCAAGAAAGTGGTAATAAGTATTGCCAAGAATGGAAATTCTGAAAATTGAAGTATGTGCAAGAGCTATTAATTTGGTACAGCAGAAAAATGCAGTAGAAAAAGTGAGATAAAAGAGGATAAGGGGTTGCAAAGAAGGACTCATTCACCATTCACTACACATTGGAGAAAGAGATAGAGAAAGCGAGAAGAAACCCTAAAAAACAGAAAATAGAGAGAGAAAAAAACCAGAAAATAGAGAGCAAGAAAACCAGTTAAAATCAAGAGAGTCACATAGAAACACAAGAGGACCATTGAAAAGCAAAACCATCCAAGACATAAAGTGGAGAGTGAAGAAAACACCCATCAAAAATCAGTGGAGGTCTTGCAAGAAGGAGAACAAACTCTTTGGTATCCATTTCTTCAAACCTTTCCCTCTTTATATCTTGCACTTGTCTTTTTGTTTTATTCTTTTGAATGTTGTTGTGCTGAGTATGTTGTATAAGGTCCTAAGAGGAACCAAAGAACCTCTGTAAGAACCATAAAAGCGGAAAAGAACAAAGAAAAAAGTTCGGTTTTTTCACCCAGCAGGGCTGACACGGGCCGTGTGAGCCCGCTGTTTGATTTTTTTTCTACGTGCACCCCCCAGGTGTACTGACACGGGTCGTGTCGTGTGACACGGGCGGCTGTGTCAGCCCGCTGTTTACCTCAAAAATCTTTTTTTTCTGGGCACTTTGTGACACGGGCCGTGTCGTGTGACACAGGCGGCCGTGTCAGCCTGCTGCTTGGCCTCAAAAACTCATTTTGTATGCACTTTTTGACACGGGCCGTGTCATCCAACATGGCCAGCCGTGTCAGGCCCTCTGTTTTCATGTTTTTTTTTGTTGCTATTTTTACCTTAAAAATTTTTTTTCAAGGAGTTCGCACGGCGAACTCCTTGATGGCATTTCATGTCGTTTTTGTTTTTTGTGTTTTTGCCTTGTTCAAGACGTCTAACCCTATGTGTTTGTCTAGCCATTTGTATGTGGATATTGTTGGTCATTTATGACCTTTGTTGCCAAAAACCATTTTCAAAAACAAACTCTCTATTTTATCGAGTCATTTTCAACCTTATAATTCGATTGCCTTGTGCATCACCATCGACCTTGTTCGTATCGCTTCAATATTTTTCACAAACAATAAAACCCTTGATCCAACATCAAGTGGTATTTCTCTCATAAAAAATCCAAAACACAATAAATATACGATTGGGGTTATACACCATAAACTTTAAAGTGGCGGAGAAGGAATGAGAATGGAACTCTCCTACACTCGTTCCGAATGTTTTGAATACAAGGCGCTCGACTTGGTTATTCGAAACATTCATCTCTATCTTAATTAAGAACAATTTCTTTTCAAAAAAACCTAAAAATAACATCAACTCATCAAACTACTTTTCGCCTTAGGGCATCAATCCAAAAACCCTTTTTTTCAAGGTATAAAATCAACCAACAAACAACTATTTCACAAGCCTCCGAACTACGGAGCTCTAATTCTTCACTTCTTTTAAGTGGGGATACGTAGGCACAAGGGCCACAATCCTTGGCGAGCATTAAAATAAAAACCAACCCCTCCTTTCTTTTAAGCAAGCAGACTTTTAATAAAAACACCCATTCACGCTAAACTACCTAGAAGGTTCCCATCGAGTATGATGGATGCGAGGGGGTGCTAACACCTTCCCCTTGCATAACCGACTCCTGAACCCTAAGACTTGGTTGCGATGACCATGCTCTTCTCCCAAAGGTTTTATCGCTATTTCCCTTTCCCTCCTTGGATAAATAAAATTCGGTGGCGACTCTGTGTCATTTTTCGCGTAGCAACACCCACAACCAGGAAAAACTCTGCCTTTCAACGACCTACTTTTAACAAAGCTCAACGGTGTTCTCAATTCTGCGGCGTTCATTACCAAATTCATATCTTCTTCTTCAATAATAACATTAACTTCGGCCGCTCCATGATTAGGCATCGGGATCTGAACCACATTAGGAGTATCATTTGTGAAGTTAATTACCTTACTGTCAAGAAGGTCTTGCACCTTGTGTTTGAAAGCCTTGAAATTATCTATGTTGTGGCCTGGAGCACCTGAATGAAAGTCACACTTGGTGTTCGCGTCATAACCTGGAGGGGGCACGCCTGTGAGAGGTGCCAATGTTCTCTTTTGAGTCAGCTGAAGTTTTAACAAATGTTGTAGAAGTTGAGAATACGGCATAGGCGGTGTTTCAAATTGTCTATTCGTTGTTCTTCCTCAGTCCTGAAATCGACGTGGTACATAATTCTGTTGTTGTTGTTGTTGTGGTACTACAGGAGTAGTAATGCTTGCAACATGTGGTTGTTGCTGAGGCTGAAACTGCTGTTGGCGTTGAGCCCTATTCCTGTTTCTGTTCCTGAAACCTAAAACTGCATTTGTATCACCCTCCCTCTTCTTGGAATTACCAAAAGTCTTTCTCCCTCCACCAAATATGGATCCTTCTCCTGCTTGAATCTTACCTAACTTGATACCATTCTCAACCCTCTCACCAATGATAATCAAATCTGAGAAATTGCCAGACATGTTGCCAATCAGCTTTTCATAATATATTCCTAGCAACGTTGCCACGAACATATCAATGAGCTCTCTTTCCACCATTGAAGGTTGAACTCTCGCAGCTAGTTCACGCCACCTTTGGGAATACTCTTTGAATTCCTCGTTACTACTTTGAGAAAGGTTCTGCAGCTGAACACGGTTCGGCGCCAAGTCACTATTGTACTGATAATGACGGAAGAAAGCCTTTCTAAGATCCCTCCAGCTTCTTATATTGGTCCCCTCAAGGCCCATATACCATTCTAATGAAGGTCCAGACAAACTGTCTTGGAAGAAGTGCATCAGCAGTTTTTCATCATCGGAATATGCAGACATTTTCCGGTAGTAGGATCTGAGGTGTACTCTAGGATAAGTGGTCCCTTTGTACTTGTCAAAGTTAAGTACTTTGAACTTTGGTGGAATCTTCAGACCTGGAATCAGCCCCAAGTTAGACATATCAAGACCTAGAGAATTCTGATTCTCCAGACTCTTCATCTTATCCTCTATCATTCAAAACCTCTTAGCCACATCAGTCTGCAAGCCTACACCCAGATCTCCCATAGAAAATACATCGTCTTTTTCATCCTCCTCCCACTGAGGACCTGTTTCCCCATGTGCAACGCCCGCTGCACCTGTAATATGAGCTCCTGGTTGATTACCCCTGCTCGGAGGAATAAAAACAGTTGGAATAGCATTAGCCTGAGGAGTGCCATTATCAGCAGGAGGAGGTACTGCAGTGGTCCCACCATGCAAAACTCTGCTTCCATCCACCCTAGCAATCAAAGGCTAAACAAGCTTTTTAAGCTACTCCTGACCATTAGCAACCCCTTGCATAAGATCCCTGAACTGATCCATACGGTCCCTGAACTCTTGCAACTCTAGCTGAATCTGATCCATAGCTTTCTGCTGATTCCCTCTAGTCGAATAATGGTGAATCTTCCAGTCTGCTATCCTGAAACAGTGCTGAGAGAAAAACCACAGAGAGAATAAGGTTAACAGAACCAGAACACATGCAATATGATAATGATGCAAAATGAGAACATGTAAATATGTTTTAGGGAAATTCTCCCCTTGAGTCTAGTTCCACGAAAGAAGCAACAGAAGGCAGAAGAACCACATATAGGACCACCAAATCCCTCTCATAAATAAAATGTGGATAAGAGTCAGCACATACAAAGCACCAAGAAATACAGCAGAGTGATCAATACGACCTCATCCAAAAATCCTGGTGATGGTCTAAATAATAACAAATACAAAAGGACAAATTAAAACTGCATCAGCCACGACAGCGAGTCTGGAACTCTTCTAACAACTTCTTCATATCCGGATGCTCAGGTTGTACAATCAATGCCTGAATAAGAAACTCTCTCCTGATGATGACATCCTTCAAGTCTCGAGCATACTCTTCCTAATCACCTTCTCCAAAAGCGTCTTCAAGTCTGGGCTTCTTCAACTCTGCTCTCATCTTGTATTCCTCCAATGTTGCAAGAGCTTCTCGTAGCTTACGGTCGCTCTCATACTGACGAGATGATTCATATGGATCTTTTTCATCTTTAATTCAGAGCTGAGTCTTCAACCTATTAATCTGCTGATGAAGCTCATCCTCTCTTCTCTTGTTATTGGTCAAAGCTACATTCCACTGATTGTTGAACTTTGATATCTCCAAGTGCGCTTTCTCTAGCTCTTTCTTCTTACCTTTGAGGGCATTACCCATGCTTCTTATATCTTGACCAAGACATTCCCAGACGCGAAATTCTTCAGTCAATTCTCTCCCCATCTTATTCAGAGTCTCTGTCTTCATCTTGGATAAGTAGGTGGCTTCGTTCTTCTCGCTTCTCAGCTGAATAACCTCCTTTTCTAGCTTTTCATTCACTTTGCGTAGCTCTTCTTTCTCAGCCTACAATTGGTTATACCTCAGGATGTCAACTATTGTCGGTTCTTCAACTACAAAAGGATATAGAGTCTCTTTGATCGGGAACGGTAACAACAACCTCTCAACCCATTCTTGGATCCACTCAACATATGGTCCATAGGCTCTGCAATCACCTTTTCCCAAGGAAGGCTTTCCTCTCCTATGGATGTTACTCCAAGCTTGTTTCAAACTTGTTAGAGTATCATTATCAGCTGACCCAGTAAAATACAGAGATTCTTGTATTTCCTCCTCCTTCGGGGGTTCTCTTAAAGCATAGCCAAATTGCCTGAAGACCAGAGCAGGATTATAATTGATGCCACCTCTTCTTCCTATCAAAGGAACATTGGGGAAGCTTCCACAACTGGAGATAATCTGACTACCAAGCAGATCTCTGTTGAACCATACAATATTCTCCGAGGTCAAGCCCATGAGCCTTTTTGACCAATCAACTGTGTCTGCAGTATCAACAAAGGGTCCAGACTTAGGAAGATGTGAAATAAACCATCTGTATAGCAGTGACGCATAGCAGGAGACATTCTTTCCTCGTATGTTCTCATTCTTGTAGTGTATTGAATGGTAGATATCACCTAGAAGCGTAGGCACAGGATTCTGAGAAGCATAGATATGAAACGCATCCAAACCCACGAAGTCAGGTATATTGGGAAACAGGACTATCCCATAGATGCACAAAACAAGAACAACGTTGAAAACTACCCAACATCTCTCTTTTGCAAAGTGATGAGCTTTACTAACCAAGAATGCAAGTGGAAAACCGGGGAATCCACCTCTCCATACCAGCTTACCATCTAACTCTGTGATATCCAGATGAAGAGCACTAACCAACTTGGTCAAATCAGGTTCTTCTACAGAGTGCACAAAAGGCATTTCCTCAAGACTGGGCCTCCCAACAACTGAGCAAACTCCTCCAAAGTTGGCAACAAGACATATACGGGGAATGCGAAGCAACGCAATTGAGGATTAACGAACTGCAACAGAGTGTGAATACCTCCCAACTTATATTTGGAGACCTTGCAGACAAAGCTCAGAATCTTCCTATACTCTTTTCTGAAATCTTCCATGACACTATGATCAGCTACAAAAATAAGGCCAAACAAAGGTCCTAACTCTGGCGTCAGGAACTTGTACACAACAACCCTCTTGAAACCAAGCTCCATACCGATGGTGGATTAGATTACTAGAATCAAAGGGAAAATACGCACCTGAAACACAAATACATGTAAATGAATATGCAAATGCAAATAGGGGATCAAGATTGTTGTGCTGCTGACCGAGTTGAACCAGAGTTCCGCTTCGGCGAGAAAATACCGGAACAAACAGAATACCACAACACTGAGATAATAGAAACCCACAATATTCGAGATCAATGGTTCACACTGACGAGAAATCCATGTTGGTTGAAGGTCAAGGTTTCCTGCATAATCCTCCCACTCACAGGTATGGACCTAATCTCTAATAAGGTTCGGCATCCTATGCGGTCGTCAGCATCACAGACTCTCGAGAAACGATGATACGTTCGCCATTTCTGGTTTGGCATCATGGTCAAACGAGGAGGCCTCACTTAGCTGACTCCCAAATGGTCGGTCTCCAGAGTCGAAAATTCTCAAATTCAACATCCTCTCAACTGTCCGAGATGGACTGGAAAGGATGTCTCCAAAGAAAATCTCATCTGACCGCGAATTTCATGAGGACTAGTGCATGCCAAACATACAGGTCCATTACTACTTTCCACTCTAATGCTAGGTATTAGGCTTATCTCTCAATGGAACAATCCCACCCAACAGCACAACAATATCATGATAATAATGTGTGGAAAATAAAATGAAAATGCAAAACTATACAAATGCAACACATATACACACATATACACACCCATAAACAAAAACACACAAGCGCTAGGATTGACTCGCACAGGGGATGGGAAGCTTATCCCCAGCAGACTCGTCAGCTGTCGAATCACTGCGAAAAAAGAGGGAAAGCCGGCTGACTGACAAAAGAGTCGCCACCGAACGTTATTTATCCCAAAGAGAGGGAAAGGAAACGATCAAAGAAAACCTAACGAAAAGGGAAAAGACAAGGTCATCGCAACCAAATATAGGGTTCGGGAGTCGATTACGCAAGGGGAAGGTATGAGCACCCCTCACGTCCGTTGTACTCAACGGGATCCATGCTCGTAGTCTAATATATGGGTGAAAACTATCTAATCTAAAGGCTGGAGAATGCAGGTGAACGGAAAGAACAGAGACTCGATACGACATCGCCGCCCTATGCCCACGTATTCCCTCGTGCAATGGGAAAGTTAGAGTCAACGTAGTTCGGGAAACTATGGGGGAGGTTGCTCGCTAAGACATCACCGTCTTGTGCCTATGTATCCTCATCTGGTATGAGAAATCAGGGAAAACGTAGTTCGGGAAGACACGACGACTGGTTGGTTCAAGTGTTTTAATGAGTAGGGTTAAATATCTGTTCTAGCAGTTAGGGACGATGCCTGCTTGTGATAGAACAAAAACATAACCCACTCTTTCTGAAAATGATTTGCAAACAATCCCGAAGGATAAAAAGGTTTGATTTTGTTTTGTGTTTTTTATGAGGAGAAGTGAATTGAGTTAGATTTGAAACTCATGTCGCACTAAAGACTATGACTTGAGAGCGAATGCGTCACATATCGCCCAAAGGGAATACGCTAAACACTCTAGACAGTGTGAGAGGAGGCCCCCTACCTATCATTCCCCAAGTACTTAAGGCCCGTAGCATACAATAAGTGTTAACCTTTATTAAGTGTCTTATGAATTTATGAGATGAGAAGAGAAGACACAAGACTCTAAGGGGAATTGATCAACCATAATGTTATCATGCAATGTAGTCCTAAAGTTAGGATTGAAAAGGGGGCAACCTAATGTTATCATGCTTGGATTAAAGGCTTAATGTCTCTCCTACTCCCATCTTAAACAGAGGGACTAGGAATCCTAAGGGATCATGGCAAAAGAGCACAAGTAAACATATAGCAATTCAATCACAGATGAAAAGAGATGAGAGATGAAAATGACTTAAACAAGTCAATGCAAAAGGAAATGCAAACATGGAATACAAACACAAATGCAAATATGAAAAGATGCAATAAGACTCAACAAACAAAAGAGACTCAACACAAGAGAAATGACTTAAAGAATTCAAGAAGGATAAGATGAAATGGGAGAAGTAGACTCCTACAACCATCAACCATCAATCATCACAAAAGAGGAATGCTAAGCATAAAACAAGAGTAAAGAAGTATGATCAAAGAAATGATGGGAGAAGGAGGATAAGGCAGCAAGCACATGAAGGTTATCTCAACCTAACATCCATATTTGATCATACAAAGAGAAGCAAGCAATCAATGTAAAACAAGCACAAATGTTCCTGACAAACTCGAAGTGTATACATCAAAACCAAATTATCATGAACATGTGGTAAATCACCTAGGGAAGAAGTAAAAAACAAGAGGAAAGCCTCAAATTCAAGTTTAAAACAAGAGGGAAGCACAAGCATGATCATGAACAAGTTAAGAACCAAAGTTCAATCATAATCTCAACACCTAGAGCAAGTGGAAAAACACGATTCAAAGATAACTTGTGGTACAAGTTACACATGAAAATGACCCCTAACAAGTAGTACAACACCTCAAGTATGTTAAAATGAATCAACAAAGCTCAAAAGATGCATATGGGATCACTCATGATCATATCCCAAAGTTTTAGGTTAAACTAGCATGTGTAAGCATCACTAAAAAGACTTGGATTTGTAAAATCATGAAAAATAGAAGATAAGCTCAATAAATCTCAAATAAATCTCAAGTAAAATGAAAATGATGGAAAATTAAATAACATCTTAAATTAATAGAAAATGATTTTTAGGGATTTTTAGGATGATCAGAACTATTTTTAAAATCATTAAAATGAAAATGGAATTAAAAAGAAATTAAATGAAGAGCAATAAGGAAAGGGGGTGAAACAAGTAAAACCAAATGAACTGGGTTCCTGAATAACATGCCTGGGCCTCCAATCAGGGGGGTGTGGATAATAAAAGGGACCAAAGCCCAATCCAAATGGAATCAGATTTTAAGTGAAACTCTGCGTTTCATTAATCTAGCGTGGATTCAACCCAACACGCAGGCAAAGTCAAACGAATATGGGCGTGACAAATCATGAGTCAACAATTCAAACCAGCCATGTCAGCTTTCCAACTGAGATGAACCAGATGCCGGAGCTAGGCTCTGGTAGTCTTCTCCGGCCAGCTCGCCGAAGACCAGTCATCAAATCTCAATAAAAATGGTGAAATCTGGTATCAATCGAAAGCCCTTTCAACAAGGATCATGAATCCATCAATCATTTTTTAAAAAGGTCCTTAAAAAGGGTGAAAACAAGCCACGATTATTGAATACTCAAACTGAAAGTGCATTAAACAGCCATGAAAACAAAACAATCATTGCCTACATTGCGTAGGACTACAAATGCAACCAGAATGCAACCTAAACAAGATGTTAAACTCCTCCTTGCACTTCAATGAAGATGATTTGACCCAAGACTTGAAGCAAAACCCAATGAAAAGCAAGATTTGAAGAATGGAAGTTTGATGAAAATTTGGAATGGAAGAGCTCTCTCTCACGCAGCAACAACAATTCTGAGCATTAGGGCAAACTTTAGAGCTTTTATATGGTGAATTTTCACACTCCATGCAGGCCCATAATGGTTCAATTGTGTGATTTCAATTTTTGCCAAAAAACTTCCACTTTACTACACACACGATTATCGCATCCTTTCACTCTTTTTGGGTCAGCAATTGTGCCTTTGGAGTCTGTAGAAAACAATAGGATTGGTTTGAGTCATGTATAATGTCTTTGTGTAAGGTTTTGGTGCATGACTTTTTATGGTGTAAAGTTTGAAAATATGGTATGAAACATGTACTTTTGTTGGTCCAAATGTGGTAACGAGTAGCAATACTACAATATGACACCAAAAAGATGCCAAGAGTTCAAAAATCAATTCATCTTATGACTTGTAATGTAAGAAATCCAAATCATGACCAAAAGTCAAATTCTCACTTTCAAAATGGCTTAAGTGATACCACAAACCATCAAACATTATAGAAATCAAGTTCAAGGTGATGTTTAGGACACTGAACACAAATTTCGTGTTGGACAAAATTGCATTTGAGGCCTTGAAGTTCATGAAATGAACCATTGAAGAAAATGATCTATAATGGACTTTCCAAACATACCCCTACCTTGTGAAGACCATAACTTGAGTTCCACACATGAAAATGAGGACTTCTAGGACTTTTTGGAAAGCTAAGACAATGAGGAACAACGTTCATGTTCACTTGAAAGTGAGGAGAAACTTGATTCCAAGTGAAAAATGCTTTGGAAGTGAGTTGACTTTGTGTTGACCAAAATTCTTTTCATCTGATGACACCAACTTGTTTACACCATAACTTGAGATGTACAAACCCAATGGATGAGTTCTTGTACTCAAAATAAATCTTGAAAGATGATGAACAAGTCTCATGTTTATGGGAAAATGAGATTAGACTTACATCATAGGGAAAAATGTCCTTGAAGTTAGGCACCAAAGAAGGGGATTTTACACTGAAATCAATTAAAACCCTAATTTAGTAACTCCTTGAACTCCTGAATCTCCTTGATTTGATCTCAACATGACATCCTAGATGCTTCCAGGTGACTTCCCATGGACTCAATGACCTAGAACCCAGTCTTGAGTCCTCTCAAGTCCATAGTTGACCTTGGGTTGACCAGATGAAACCCTAGCTCCATACCCTTTGACTGAGGCTCTTTCAAATGAATTGTATGACCATACAAGCTTCATAAAGACCCCTTAAGATGCACACTGAGCTTTTGAATCGAGCCTTATCCAAATAGGTAACCTCATGAACCTTTGATGATCCACAAGGTAGGAGGTGATATCCATACACAAACCTCTCCCCTCAAGGAGCTTTGAAACCTAATCTTGGTGATGATGAACACTTGTTGGCTTGGACAAGTACCTTTGCTTGAGCTTGAACAATGAATCTCTCCTCTTGAGTGGAAAAACAAAACCTCTTGATCCCCTGTTAGAACCAACGCTATGCAAATGCAAATGCTAAAATGAAAAGAAACATAAGCCAATTTAAAAGAAAAAGTTGGTCAAATTTTGGGGTACAACACCAACGCACTGGGAACATCTCTCGGCGTAACGAAATGCCCTTGAGAAACATTCAGGAAGTAGAAATTTTCGATGTTTGGGGTATCAATTTTATGGGACCATTTCCATCCTCATTAGGAAATAAATATATCTTAGTAGTTGTTGAATACGTGTCTAAGTGGATTGAAGCTATAGCCTCACCCATAAACGACACATGTGTAGTGATTAAACTGTTTAAGAATTATATATTCCCTAGATTCAGAGTACCCCGTCTTGTTATAAGCGATGGTGGATCGCACTTCATATCAAGGATTTTTGATAAACTTTTAAGAAAATATAGAGTTAAGCATATGATAGCAACACATTACCATCCACAGACTATCGGCCATGTAGAGGTATCTAATAGAGAGATTAAACAAATCTTAGAGAAAACATTTCTATATCGAGAAAAGATTGGTCTCAGAAGCTACAAGACGCACTATGGGCCTACGAAACCGCCTTCAAAACCCCTATTGGAACAACTCCTTACCAATTGGTCTATGGAAATTCCTGTCATCTACCCTTTGAGTTAGATTACAAGGCCTATTGGGCCATTAAAACCCTAAACTTTGATTATTTGACTGCTGGAGAAAAGCGCATCCTTGACATTCATAAACTAGAAGAACTCCGCCAATCTGCCTACGAAAATGCCATAATATATAAAGAAAGAACGAAAGCCTGGCATGACAAAAGAATTATAAAGAAAGATTTAAATATAGGAGACCCTATTCTCCTCTCTAATTCCAGGTTGCAAATTTTTCCTGGCAAGCTTTGTTCAAGATGGACAGGTCCTTTTACAATTTCTAAAGTCCTAAAATTTGGAGCAGTTGAGATCCAGAACCATTCCTGTAGCCCATTCATTGTAAATGGGCAGAGTTTGAAACACTACGAAGGAGGTGACATTTCCAATGACTACTCCAGCCACACTCTGATTGATCCATCATTGCCTACTTCAGCTACATAGATTCTACTCATCAAGATAACGACGTTAAACAAGCGGTGCAAGGGAGGCAACCCACGGTTTTATTTTATTTTATTTCTTTTTGTTATTTACTTTCCATGTTTTACATAGTTATTAGTCTGTTATGTGTAAGCTGACGTTTTATAATGCTTATGTTTTCAGGTCCTGTCCTCTAATCTATCTTTTCAGGATGCATACCTTCGACGACATGGACGTCACTTTCAGAGATGACGCTTAGAGACAGCGATATTTAGTCCTTCATCAGCGTCCCATGGCACCTACCCATTACCCTGACCAAGCTTGCATGGATGCCTTGGGCATTGAGCCCAATATAAGGTTTCTATGTCACCAACTCCAGTGAGATGCATATGCTGATGGTTTGCATCCGATCTATAGACACCTCACCTGAAGTTTCTCAGTTCATTCAGCCATGAGCCATATGTTGGTCAGGACGGCATCGCCACATTCAAACTGTTTGGGACAGAGTAAGTTTTTAACCATATGGGGTTCGGCAATTTGCTAGGTTTCCAGACCTCCCCTGATGTCATTCCTAATTTACCTATGGGATACTTTATGAGTCGAGATATCGACAAGTTTTGAAGCGACATTACAGGTGGAGGAAGCCCTGATCCGTCTACTCAACTATCTCACATCATCCATAACCCAGCTCTCAGGTATTTCTAGATGATCCTTGCCCACACTTTCCTCGGAAAGGCTGATGCTTACGTCCATGTTAGTGAGGAGGAGATCTTCATCCTTTTTAGTGCAAACCATTCACGTCCGGTGGCATGTGGGAAATTTTTGCTGAATAACCTCGAGCTCACAGCCAGATCTTCTGAAGGAATCATCCATGTAGGAGGTACAATTACTCAGATTGCCACCGCTTTGGGTCTTACCAGTAAGCTGCTTCACCTGACTCCCTATTGCGGGTATACCACGTTGGATATCGATTTCTACTTAGACCGAGGGTTGATGAGGAGAGCCTCCTTTCAACCTGACTATTTCAGACTCTTGATCGACGGCTAGACCATCCATTACTTCACTTTACCTGATCCTACGATGACTAGTGTCCACAACCCTTCTAACTGGAGTTATGCATTAGAAGGTTATGGAGAGACAGTTGATGAGCCTCATTTTCCACCATCAGCAGAGTATCACCCTTCACCATCTTCTCCCATGATTACAGTGTTGTCGAACAATCATTCCTTGTGGAGGCCTGACCTGTACACACAACTAGCTGAGCTACGTATGGAGACTGCCAGACTTCGACAGATGGTAGCTGACCTTACCTTGCAAGTCCAGCTATCTAATCTGACTCACGCGGCAGAGGCTGATAACTTGTATCAGGAGATCGCAGACCTATGCCGCGAGTTAGACGCAGTTCGAGGTTCTGACCAGACCGAAGAGCATCTAGCTCCATGATGACACTACTTTTGTTGTTTCCTTTACAGTTTTATTTATTTTCGTTTCCTTTTCAGACTTATATATATATATATATATATATATATATATATATATATATATATATATATATATATATATATATATATATATATATATATATATATATATATATATATATATATATATATATATATATATATATATATATATATATATATATATATATATATATATATATATATATATATATATATATATATATATATATATATATATATATATATATATATATATATATATATATATATATATATATATATATATATATATATATATATATATATATATATATATATATATATATATATATATATATATATATATATATATATATATATATATATATATATATATATATATATATATATATATATATATATATATATATATATATATATGCAATTTTTTATTTTTTATTTTATTTTATTTATTTACTTATTTTTATTTTTTGCATTTTTTATGTCATAATAGAAAAAAGAATATAAGTATAAGTGTGCTAGAACAGGAAAGTCTTGCTACCTGCACACCCAAGAACAAGGAGGAGCCACAAAACCCAAGCATGAAAGAAATATTAGGCCCAAAACCATTCTGAGAAGGTGGCGCCCGCCATATAGTCCATGGCGACCACCATGGGGTCTGGACTATATGTGGGGCAGAACCACCACAACCTCCATTTTTACACTTTCAAAACTTTAAACCTCCATTTTTACCCATTCCAAAACTTTCTTCAAACCCCAAAAAGTTCCAAACTTTCCCATCTACTCACCATCCCATTAACCTCTCCAATTTCCATTTTCATTTCTCTACATCAAAATCCCTTAAAAACCCATTTTTACCAATTTCTCATAAAATACCCATTTCTCTCATTTCCTACCTTGAAAGTACATCAATGGAATACGAAGGCTACATTCTTCGTTAAGGCAAGCCCGGGGAAAGGCAAAAGAAAATTCTCGATAAATTGCAAGCCCGAGAGATTGCTTCGACCCGGTACGTCGATGAAAACTGTCTTTATACTCTTGGCATTTATCATAGCGTTTTTATATGTTAGATATTTTAGGATTGCATGATATTTTTGCTAGGCAAGATCCTACTTTTGAAAGACTAACCAGGGAATTCTTGAGTTCCTTGATTTACAAAGTTAGGCCTAACACTGCTAGTACCGTCGGTACGGTGCAATTTAGAATGTTTAATGTTGAGTATGAACTCACCACTGACGAACTAGCAGAAAGGTTAGGTTTTCCTTTTGGTGAGGATGCTATTTGTGAAGCACCTTTATATTCTGATTGGTCGGTAGCGGCATTTTCCTTCTGGCACAGGTTGTCAAATTTTACAATTACATCTTTTGAAGGAATTCTTGCCTCCCAGATCCATAACCTGACCATCTGTGTCTTTCGTTATATGTTGGCTTGTACTATTTTTGGCCGAGAAAATCCAAACAAGGTAAATGCAAAAGAACTTCTGTTTTTGCAAGGGTGCCTCACAAATAGGAAGTTTAATGTGGTTCCTTTTATGATCGCTCATATGACTGCTGCAATAAAGAGCGGCGGAACCATTGCTTTTGGAGGTTTGGTTACGTCTATTGCAAAGGCTCTAAACCTCGACGCTGAGATAGCCACCTTAGCACATCTTCCTCCTCGCACGATTAATTTAAAATTTCTAAAAGACATGAAATTGTGTAAGGTAAGGAAGAAAAGGGGCTTTGAGCTCATGATCCACAGGAAGCTTATCATGTCTGTTGTTTTGCCTTGCACTAGACATACTGATGTACGCATATTGAGGAACTGGACCTATGATTTAGATGCTCCACCTATTATGGGTCTACTGCCTCCTAATGTTCCTATTAGAGACGGTAACGCGACTGATGACGAATATGATCAGCGAGAGCAGTCTCCCGATCATCCTATGTCGCCCCGCCATGTATCACCTGCACACACTGCACTGTCTTCTTCTCACCCTTCTGCAGGTACATCTCCTGGTTTTTATATCACTGAGCAGATGTGGCGCGACCAGCTGTCCAGGGAAGAAAGATGTCATGACTTGCTTGCTGCCATCCAGTAGAAATTGACTGACAACATGAGATTTATGCAAGAGTCACAGCAATAAACAAACCACTCCATGCAAAGTATAATGCAATCTCAGGCTGCTTTGACTACTAGATTCGACGAGTTTGCAGCTTCTTAGAGCGACCGTCGCTACAACAGATCTCGTCACCTTAGGCACTCACCACACACTGGCGACAGTACCGGTAGCATGCCATAGGACTTTCAGGTTACTCGTCCCTATCTTATTTCAAAACATTGGGGACAATGTTCGGTTTAAATGTGGGAGGAGAATTTATATGTTTTACTCGCATTTCTTTTCTTTTATTGCTTTCTAATTTATTTCTCTTAATTTTTAGTTTGTTTTTAGAATATACATGTGCTTGATGAGTCATTTGTAGTGTATCCTTATTTCCCCCATTTCCTCAGCCTTACCACAAATTTTTTTGACAAAAAAAAGTGTACTATTCTGAAATTTCGGGCTTTGAGACAAGTTCAAGTTAGGATGCAAATGATTTGGAAATACCTTTTGAAGCATCAATATCATTTTAACACCTTAGGCTTCATAAATATAGAAATCGACCCCAATACCCCAGATACCATGGCCTTAACAATTATTTCTTTAGTAAGTCCTTAGTAGTTTATCCTAGCAGTCAGCTCCGGCCTAAGCATGCTCTATGTAAGGGACCGATGAATATAAGTGAATGATTTGTATGTTGTGTTTCATAAAAAAATGCAACTCGGGTATAGGTAACCCTCACAAGGTCATAACCCAAAGAGTTGTAAAAATTCCAAAAAAATAAATAAATAAATAAATATATATATATATATATATATATATATATATATATATATATATATATATATATATATATATATATATATATATATATATATATATATATATATATATATATATATATATATATATATATATATATATATATATATATATATATATATATATATATATATATATATATATATATATATATATATATATATATATATATATATATATATATATAAAGTCTCCCATTGTTGGTTGGTTCAGAGGTATCTGGTGCTGAACTCGGTAGGGCAGGTTATGATCCGATCCCCCACAACTACAATTGGGTCAATAAAAAGGGGTTACACCAGTTTGTGTACCAGAACCCCACGCTTCAGATCAGAATCACTAACCGGTCACTTTACTATGAGTATGTATGGATAACGGGCTTACTGTGACAACGCCAGAATAAAAAGGACCCAAAAAGAAATGCAAAAAGTAGGCCTAGGTACAATGGGGTAGTATGGATTGGTTTGTATAGGAACGAAGTTTATGTCCGTGTCTACGGAAAAGTGTCATTTCGATATCCTTGGTTTGCTCGGTTAATACATATCACTTCATCCTAGTTTGAACTTAGAAGCCCGTTTAGCCCAAATCATTCATGGATATCATTTTTTTTGTCATAGTGTTTTGCTTGAGGACAAGCAAAGGCTTAAGTGTGGGAGAATTTGATAACACTAAATTATACTATGTATTTGACTCGAATTGCACATGTTTCTTAGGATTTTATTGTTGTTTTCTTGTGTTATGATTTTGTTTTGTTTCGCTTTCAAGATTTTGTATTCCCAGAGCTCCTCGTGAAGAAATGAAGAAAAACGGGCAAGAAAGACCAGTTTTTGAGGAAATTGTGCACATGCCATCCACTATGGCGGGCGCCATAGGGTAGGGCATGACTTGGATGAGAGTCCAACTGCTGTCAACTGCCACAATCTCCTATTCTTTCTCCTCTAGTTCATATGGAGGGCGCCACCCTTGTCTTATGTTTTCCCTCCCAAAAGATGTTGGGGGGCACTTGGTCTTTCCTTGTACTTTTCCTAAGCTATAAATAGATGTGTTCTTGTTCACTTCTAGGCATCCAAGCTTAGTTACAGAACTCAAGCCATATATTTTCATTGTTGTAAAGTGATCAACTTCTCACATAGGGGAGTTATCAAATTGTTTGATCGAGTCAGTAATCGAGTTTGGAGCACTCTGGTAGAAGTTAATCCTGCCGCCATTTTCTTTCCAGTCTTTTATTTCCAGTTGTACCAGATTTAAAACCTCCTGTTTGGAGCAGGTTTCTATTTACTTTTCAGTATTATTTATTTCCTGCATTATTTACTTTTCTCGCAGTATCTACCTTTTCCGCATTATTTACTTTCCCGCACTATTTAACATGTCTATTTACATTTCCATGTCTGGCTAAATTTTAAAGGTTAGAATGTAATGATCATAGTGAAAGTAGTATTCCATACAAACTGTCAATAGAAACACCTAAGGGTTATTCTGATTTTTAACATTAGTTTTCTGTACTTCATTTTTGTTGGGTAAGATCGAAAGCCGTCCAACCTTTGGTTAAACTAGGTTAGTCTTAACTGTTCAAGGGAAGCGAAAGCGCTTTGTCCAGTTAAGTAGGAGTTTTTAATAATTTAGAAAAACGATTTTAAAACTATTTTCGGACGCGTTTATGGGATTAAATTCCAGTTCGCATGAACCTCTTTTTGTTAAAAGTTCCAGGTCAAAATACTTTTCAACTAAGTTAAGAAACTATATTTCTTAAAAATAGGTTTATTACTTTAATGCAATGCGCACCTTTTTATAAGTGACAATAAGAGGGTTCGATTAAGGGATAAACTCGGTTCTGAATACGCGAAAGTGACAGTTCCCATTAAATTAGTTCTTTTCATAAGTAGAAAACATTACCCCATTAAAAGCTCTATTTACACGCATTTGGAATACTACCCGGCTATGTGAATTAGATTCAAGCTTGTTGTTTTAAATTGAATTTTATATTTTCCGTACATTACTTTTACTTTGCACGTACGAACTCCCAATTGATTTGCCTTAGATAAACATCGTAACAATAACAATCGATAGATTGACGTTTGGTCTCTGTGGGATTGATAATCTTTTATATTACTCTGATGTTATTCATATACTCGCGAAAATACAACATCACTTCAACAGGTATAATTCTCAACCATTTCGATTCAAACTTGTTGCTAAGATGTAGCCCTTGGCATGCTGATGATGTTTGTATAGTTAGTTTTTAGTTGTAGTTGAGTTTTGTTGCTGAATATTCAAATTCGTGCTTGAATCTTGTTCTAGTTTTTTTTCAAAGCGAGTAAGTTGTGATTTAAAGAAATTTGGCACGATGATATGGTTGAGATCGTCTTGAAAAGATGCATCATATGAAACCAGTATGAGCTCCATTGGTTATGGTTTGAGAGATGAACGATTTTCTGCAAATCT